>VFSE01000049.1:0-734077 GCA_010157825.1 Vickermania ingenoplastis | reverse complement strand
CTTGGTGGACGGGGCCTTGTGCTCCCAGTTTCTCGGCGGCAGTGGCGGTGACCAGGGAGGCGGCGGCTCGCTACGGCCTCCTGCGTTACGGGAGGCCACGTCCGAGATAGCGGTAGAGGGTCTCGACCCTCTTGTGCCCCGTCAATCGCATCAGGGCGTCCTCGGTTAGCCCGAGCGAGGTGGCGTATCGCCCCTTTCCGCACCGATGGAAGAGCGCACTCCCGGTTCTGTCTCTTCAGTGCCGCGCGTATCTGCTGCCTCAGCAACTCCTGATCGGGGAAGAGTTTCTTCGAACCGAGGTCGCTCTCGTTCTGGCCAAGATGCTTCCTCAGCTCCGAAGCCTCTTCCGGTTGCAACGTCGAAGCTGGCCAGTACGTTCCGCGGAAACGGGTCCCCTTGCCGTACTTCTGCTCGATGCCAAGGGCGACCATCCCGTCCTCGCGGACCGTCGTCGACAGCGTCACGTCCTTCTGCCTCAGGCTGGCGATATCTCCCGCTCTCGACGCCAGGCCCACATCATGCTGAGGAAAAGAGCCGCACGTGGGGACGACTGACGCAGTTCGAAGATGGCCCTCTGGCATTGCGCAAAGTCCACGGGTTCCGGAGGATCTGGTTCCATTTCGCGCTCGAGACGTTTCACCATCTTGACGGCCGCTCGCCATTCGGGGTAGTTGTTGAGCACTATCCCCTCGCTCTCTGTTGTGTACAGAGGAGGTCCCGCAGGGCCCCGGCGTACGACGCCAGTTCCTTGGCCCACGTGGACGCTTTCCATCTCCTCTGCTTCGCCGCTCGGCGTACAATCTCTAGTGCCGACACGACGTTCTGCTCCAGAAGCTCGAACGGCATGTTCTTGAGGTTTTTCAAGCAGGCGATGTGCCGCTGCCGAACTTCTTCTGTTAGTGCGAGCCACGACGCCTCGCTCACATGGTGGGGCGCTTGTCGTGGAGCCAGCTCCGTGGGCAGACTCTGGGCGCCCCGCCCAGGCTGCCTTCCGCGTTTAAAGGGAATCGCGGCTCTGTATCAAGGGCCGCTTGCAGATCGCCTACCTTACGCTTCTTTGCTGTGGATGCCATTGCTGGTGTTGTGGCAGTTGTCGACGGTGGTGCACGAGCGGGGGTGGATGAGGGCATCTGCTGCGACGAAAGACGGTTTGTGGCCTGACTGCCTGCTGGGGTGGGGCTGTTGCTTGAGCACCTCTCATGTACTCGTAGCTGCCCGACCCAGGGAGGTACACTGCCACCGTGGCCTGCTCCTCGTCCGTCGTGAACTCGTACGACGAAAAACTCCTCCGATCAACTGTCACGGTCACAGGTCGTGCACCAAGAACAAAGGTAGCATTCCTGATGTGGAAGGGTAGCTTCGCCCCCTCTGCCGCCGAGACGTACAGAGCACCGTTCACATGGCCAATGGACGGCTGACGGGGTCCCCACCTGAACACCGTAGCACCTTCTCTCCAATGCTTCCTCCACGTTGGTTGGGAGAGACTCGCCCTTCTTCTTCAGGCGGTACATCCTCATCCCTACACGCGTCACCTCCAGCGAGCGCTGGATACCGTCACCGACACTGAGAAGGCCAAGCGCCATGAGGTAATGACCAAGTTGCCTTGTGTATACCTGATTCATTTGGCGCCTGTTCAACGTAGCGGCCAAGACATCTTGCATCATACGGCCTGCATAACGCGGGCTAGATGACCCTGGTCGTCTTCTGACGTCACGATCGTCACGTCTTGCGAATTGCCCAGCATTGGCAAAGGGGTCTGTGTGGCCCGGGCTTCCAGCAAAGGGTCGACTGGGTCCTCCGTGTGCACTACCCCATTCTGATGGAGTTGCACCGTTTGCTGCAGTCGCTCCTCGCTCTCTGAGGTGGAGCCCTCACGCTGTCCTTTCCTCGATGAGGAGATCTCGCGTGCTCTTTTGCGCGGTCCGCCACCCTCCATTGGCTCGTCGCGGCGAAGCAGTTCTGCTTCCATCTTAGCCAAAAAAGATCGTTTTGTCCATGTTCGTCTTTTCGGCCAAGGCAAATAGTTTTCGTAACCTGGAGCCTATGGTGGAGGGCGATACGATGCCGGCGTCCAGGTAATCACCGAGGAAGGCTGCGGCCATGAACATGCCGCAATCGTTGCTTCCCGGCTTCTGCTTTGGAAAAGGGGAGCTGTAGATGATGAGCTCGCCCCAGCGAGACTTCAGCTGCCGCTTCAAGTCCTGATGCACAGTTGGCGACGGCGCCGAGTCTCTAATTTCCAAGAAAAACTTTCCCTTTCTGTTTACTCGTAGCACACCTGCGATCCAGTGGTGGCGCACGAACAGGGGAAAGAAGAGCCTTCCGCTCTTTTTAAGGGTATCCTTTAGCACAGCCACCCTCTTGTCCGTGAGGGATGGCAGCGTGCTGCAAGGTAGGTACGAATGTGGGGGGAGGTACTTTCGGAAGAGCCCATCCAACTCGACATTGGACGTCTTTCCTTCAACAAAATCTCCCCCCAACAAACATGGGCCTCTCTGCCTTCTTGCTCGCGGCGGCGGATACCTGACCTACGAGCTTTGCGCGTTTTTTGTGCGCAGTTCTTCTCCTTCACCGCCGTAGCGGCGGGATCCGTCGCTGGAGTTTACTCGGCCTCCTCGACCCCGCGGCGCAGAGTATTGCCCTGGCCTGTAGCACCTGCCGCTTCCGCGCCCTGATGGCTGCCAATGGGGGCCGTTCGCGGGATAGTACTGTGGTGGGACGGGCTTGATGGCCGCCACCTGCTCCCGAATCGCCCGGATTGCAGACCACAACTCCGACGTTGCGCTCTTGCAGTTGTTGTCCAGATACGCGCACGCATCATAGACAGCCTGGGCGTCCACCATGATGGGGGCCAGGGACCCGTCGGGGTTGTACGCGGAGAGCCAGTTTCCATCGCCCCCCTTGTACAAGGTGTCGCCCTCTGGGGCGAACATCTCCTCAAGAATCGAGGAGGCAGGACCACCACCACGCTTCACGTCCACCTCCGACAGGATCTTCGCGTTCAACTCACGCAGGAGGGGGTCGGTTTCAGGGAAGAGCGGGCTTCCAGTTTCTCCACCTTTGGGCCGTGGATCTCCGTCATACCATCGGAATGGTCGAGGACGTACCAGTTGTGCGTCCGAAGGCGCATGGACGGATCCTGGAGAAAAGAATTTCCAGGAGGGCCGCGCGGCCAGCTTCCGCATCGGCGGCGAACAGAAGATACTGTCCGATGAGGGCGAGGAGGGGGGAGAGCGTGCCACTTCGGGCTTTCGCCATGTAGGTGTCGAGCACCTTCTTCTCCCATGCGGCCTTGTCACGCCGGACGGCCCCCGTGTGGCGGCGCCACATGTCCCTGCAGTTCTGCAGGTCCTTCACCCATTCGTTGCGGTCAACGAATGCTTGGGAGAACTCGTCGGATTTCTTTCCCTCGGCCCTAGCCATGGCCTCCTTCGTGGCGCTCTGGATGGCCTCTCGCAGGGCAGTGGCCTTCTCGACGTCGGCTGCCTCCTTCGCCAAAAGCCCAGCTGAGACGGCATCATCCCAGGCTTTTTGAATGGGCACCAAACGAGCCGTAATCGCCGCCATATCGATCAATGGGACAGCAGACATTTTTTTTTTTTTTTGAAGTTGGCAGGTCTCGATGGCTTGCAGCTATGTGATCAAGATACAATTAGAAAGAGAGGAGTGAAGGACTTGATGCGTATCATGTAAGACAATGTATGGTTAGCTTGGTCAAACCAAGAACTTCACATAGGCTCAAAACCATCTCGTTAGACATTTTTCTCTGTGGCATTCCTGTACTTTCCAAGCCCAAACAGTAGGCAAATGTCACAGACATATATAAACTGTTGCATATATAGGAATAATGAAAGCTCTGGCCTTCCGCTGATCTTGTCTTTCATACAAGATGCAGCACCATAGCATTTGCTCACTACGTTCGTAGCAATCTTACTGTGGCAAGACCTCAGCCCCTGCTAAGGTTTTCATTAAACTCAGTAGAAAAAAATAAACATTTGTCTTAAAAGTAAAAATACCTCTAGTAAAATTTAAAAACTCTCATGTTAGTACAAAATGTGTAAGGATAGATGCAAAACTGTTGTTTTTGTTATGAAATCACCAATGTCGTTTTTTTTTTTTTTTACATTGTCGCTGAATCTGCGACTCTATACGGTGTGGGTGGGCGGGTAAAAAGATAAACGTCAGAGACGCTACCTGCGGCAACAACTTGAAGTCTATCAGAAGATAAGGGTAACAAGGAGACAAAGAGGAATAGAAACTAATTTAACCATACATGTTAAGACAAAGTCGAGAAGATAAAGATTTGTTTGTGACATTTATCGACCTTGGATCGGTGCGTTTCCGCGGTAGAGAATTGTCACACAGACATATATAAACTGTTGCATATATAGGAATAATGAAAGCTCTGGCCTTCCGCTGATCTTGTCTTTCATACAAGATGCAGCACCATAGCATTTGCTCACTACGTTCGTAGCAATCTTACTGTGGCAAGACCTCAGCCCCATAGTTCCCTTTACTGTTGTGCTGGTGTGGGCTTCACACCATAAACGTACTCGTCGCATAGCGACGAGCGTGTGCCCTGAGAGGCGGCAGGCCCATGTCGTCGGCGTCCTTGACGACAATGGCGTGCGTGTGGACCCCAAAGTTGCGCGAGATCTGGTCGGCGGGGTTCAGCTTCCCGGTGAGGTAGAAGAAGACGACCTGGATGTTTCTCTTGAAGAGAAGATCGTATGTGTACTCGTACAGCTTATTCAGCGAGTACCCTCTTCCAATGCCTCCGAAGCCGGTTAGCTTCTTCTGCGCGTGGACAATGGGGAAGTGGTCCGTCACCACCGCTATCTGCGTTCCGTCTGGGACTCCATCCTTGACCAGCTGCTTCAGGAGGATGTGTACTGCTCGTGGCTCGGCGTGCGCGGAGAACTTGGCACTGAAGTGCTTGCTGCGTTTCACGTGGTCGGGAGCCTGGGCTCCAGGGACAAAGTCCGGGATCCACTTCTGCTGGTACGTCCTCACCCAGCGCTCCTCGGGCGACTGCACAATGGCTCCCCAACCGGCGGCGGACGCGTCGGTGTAGCAAATGAGGCCGTAGTCGTGGTCCTCGTACGTCGGGCGTCTCACCTCGGCGATTGTCCACCACTTGTTGACGCATATCTCACGACCGAGCTGCTGCATGTCGCGCCGAACACCCGTTTCCAGGTATTCCATCGGGGCGTCCCAGTCTTGTCCACGCTCTACGTTCCGGTAGACCCCGCGGTACGCGGAGGAGCTTGAATGCGCTCGCCGGGTTGAGCTGCGTGGTGTGCAACGCATACAGTAGCAGGGAGACGGCGGAGGCGAACGCCCGGTTCGTGTACTGCGGGATCTCAAGACACAGCATTATTTTCGCCACTGTCTTGGATGAGTTACGTACCAGGCGCTCCGTTCCGTTCCATGCCGCGTACTCTTCGCCGAGGAACACGTTCGACTCCTGCGCGAGCGTAAGTAGGCTCCTGTCGTCCATGGCGAGGAGCTGGTCCCTGTCCGGAGAGGTCAGGAGGTTGGCGGTCCGTATGCGCTCGAGGATGCGTCGCGTGGCGGACAGGAACTCCTTCTCCATCCCATCATGTGCGGCGATCATGATATTGTCGATGAGCGTGTGTACGATCACGGGCGTGTCGATGTCAACAATCACGTTCGTCACGGCCTGGCCCACCGCCACGCTCCATCGCGCCCCTGTCGGCAGCGTGCACAAGCGCATGTACCTCTTGTCCTTTGTCAAGAAGACGAAGTTATTCCTCAGGCACTCCGGCAGCGGGATGGAGTCGTAGTACGCCTCGAAGTCAATCTGGAGCATGTACTTGGCATAGCGGAGCGACTGGCGCCGGCTCAGGCGGGACGGGTACGTGACACGTGGAACCTCGTGCTTCGCTATCACCGCGTTGAGGTGCGGCTCCGTGATGAGGCGCCGTCTGCCCTTCAATTCCGGCACAGCAAATGTGTTGACGCCGTGTACATCCCATGGGAGCTTGTTGTCCTGAATAGGGACCTCGCATGGTTCGAACTTGCCCATCTGCACGGCTCTGTCAATGTCCTCGTTGGAGAGGCCTGTGGGCTTGATGGTCCGGGACGTGTACAGGTTTGCGAATTTTTTAGGTTCCATGTAGGCGAGCACGCGCCGTAAAAATTCATGGGACCTCTGTGTCGCCGTGGGCAGCTGTTGGACCGCGTCCAACCGGAGCAGTGTCACGCTCTTGAGGTGGAGCACCCACGTGGAGGGTCCGGGCTCCCGGATGTCGGTCCTTCCCTCCACCACCTGTATCATACGGTGGACCTCCTGGTGCCGTAGCGTGAGGTCCTTGGTGCTCGGCGCTCGGTTTCCGAGTTGCTCTGCTCGGGGTGGAGCAGGACGGCGTTGCCCTGTGCCTCGGCGCCCTCGGCCGTTAGCTGGCGGCCATAGCCCAGGTACTTCCGCAGAGTGTTGATCTGCGTGTGCCCCGTCATCAGCATCAGCTGGTCTTCCGGGACCCCTTGTTGGGCCAGGTGCCGGACGGCTCCCTTGCGAAGAGACTGCAGGGTGGCCTCGGCGCACACCTTCTTGACCTCTGCGAGTGTCTTGCTGCGGACGACGGCGGGCTCGGAGAAGATCCTCTGGGAGGCGCTGCGTTCCTTCATCAGCTGCTGAAGCATCGACGCCTGCTGCCTCGTCAGGATGCTGGCCACCGGGTACGGTCCCCGGAACTTGGCTGCCTTCCCTTCGCGGATCGTCAGTTGTACCGGAACGGTGCCGCTGTCGTGTGGTTGGCCTATGGTCACGTCGCGGACTCGGAGTCGGCTGATGTCCGCGGGGCGTGCGGCGAACATCCACAGCATCGTCAGATACAGTTCGGCGACGGGCTCCCTGTGCTCCAGGGCCTTCCGGGCCTTGTCGTACATGTCGATGGTGAGCGGCTCCGGTGGCTGTGCCACGCTTTCGCGCTCCTGAGCTGCGCCCCAGCAAGTTGTCCCTCCACTCGGGGCACTCCTTGAGGAAGATGCCCTTCTTCTGGTTGGTGTAAAGGGGGAGGCTTTCGAGAGCGCTCTCGATAGCGGAGAGGTTCTTGGCGTACGTCGACCACTTCCACTGCCGCATCACTGCGATGTGGCGCACGTACTCCATGATGGCCTGTGGAAGGTCTCTGTCGAGGTACTCCGCCGGCATCGACTTGATCTCGTTGATCCACCGGATGTGCAGCTTCCGCGTGTCCGAAGTCTTCGCCCTCCATGCTGTCGGCTGGAGGAAGTAGGGCTTGTCCTGGTATACGTACCAAGAGTTGGGGCTTGCCGCCTTGCCCTGCTGGCGCAAGCCCGAGTTTAAACCCTGTGGCACGGGATCCGCGAGCACCTGGACGAGGTCTGTCTCGTCCACCTCGGCCTTCGTGGACTTCCTAGGTACTCTCCGCAGGGCCCTCGGGGTCTCGGGCGCCTTGTCGATCTTGACCGAGTTCCGCCTCTGGCGGGTGCTCCTCGCTGTATTGGGGTAGCGATCCATCCTGGCGTTGATGTACACGCCGAAGTGTGCCTCTTTCGGGTCTGTCGTCAGGACGTAGTGCCCAGAGGTTCCAGCTGTAACACCAAGCGTGTGGCTACTGAATGTGTTGCCCCTATACTTGGCTCCAATGCGGAACGTGTGCGTCTCGAGTGTCGGTGGGAGGCCCCTGGATCCGGTAGTTTGGACGTACCAGGTGTCGAGTAAGTTTCTATTTCTTGGGATGAGGTTCATCTGTCCCTCTCGGTCTTCAACCAGGAAGTCCAGCTCCTTGTCGTACGCTGCAAGGGTCTCGCCGACGTCGTACTGTGTGCTCGGCTTGAAACCTTTCCGGGTGGCCTGGTTGGCGATGGCGTCCAAGCACCTGTTCCCGCCATCCCCAACATTGACCAGCGCCGTGGCTACCAGGAAGTAGCATAGCTGCCGAGATGCCGCTGCGGACGCCGTCTTCTGGGCCTGTGCCATCGTCACTCGGACCTTCTCTGAGATCAGAGGACTACCCGTAACGGTCTGGATGTCCGGGCTTGCACGTGTCATGGTGGTCGGGGTCGTGGTGTCCTGAGGCGTGGTAGGTTCCGTCTTGCGCGGTCGCCCACGTTTCCTTCCTGGCTCGCCTGCACCTCCGACCATGGGAGGGATGCCGTGGCTGCCAAGGGAGAACGTGTTTCCTCTGTCCTTGAGGATGTAGACCATCTCACGCATGAACTGCCCCTTGTCCATTGGGGCGTGTGACGCCGACGCAAGGAAGGGGCGTAAACGCTTGCCTATTTTCGTGGCGTTGCGTATCTCCGTCCTGGTGTGATCTGCAAAGAAGTGCGCCGTCATGTGGATGCCACAATCGTTACTGCCACGCTTCTGCTGAGCGCACAGCTTGTACTCTAGTTGTAGCGACGGCCACTGTCGGTGGAACAGGGAGTCCATGTCCATGTGGACGTACACCGAAGGCGCAGAGTCATAGATCTCCAGGACCTCGGCTCCTGCTGTGTCCCTCCGTAGAATACCAGCTATCCAGTGCTGGCGGATGAAGAGGGAAAATAGAGTTTTCCCCTATCCCTGAGATCCCTTCGGATGATAGACACTATGGCAGCGTCCAGGCGCGGCAGCGTGTTGCACCGTAACACACTGCGTTCAGGAAGGTACCTGCCATAGAGGAGTCGAGTTCGGAGTCGGAGGTTTTACCCTTGGTCAGGTTTCCTCCTCGTAGCTTCTTTCCGTTGTTGTTGTGTCTGCCCCGCGCTAGCTGTGATGCAGCGGGGCTTACCAGTTTTTTGGGTAGACCGCATCCTGGTACTGTAGTGCCGGCTCACCTCCGCGGTACCCACCCCGGCCGCCTCGGCCTCGTGTGGTCGTGCGACCTCGGCGTGGCTGGCCGTACTCGTCGAACGGGGCTTCGTAGTGATGGACGTGCTGAACCTTCTGCACGCCTGGACGCCGCCGTTTGAGCTCCTCCACCTTCGCGTCGAGCTTCTGTATGTGCTCATACAGGCGGTCGTCGTTGGACTTGTACGCGTGTGAGATGGCGTTGCAGGCGTTCTCGATCTCCTGCACATCGACGTAGTAGTTGACCGGCTGTCCGTTTGCGTCGCGAACTGGAAGAGGACCACCTCCACCCTCAAGTACTGCGACTCCGCGTAGCACTGACCCTCCGGTGCAAACATGCTACGGAGCTTTTCGTTGGACGGGTACGGGAAGTCGCCCCCTTCCATTTGCGCCTCGGTCTCGGACACGGCGTCCAGCATCTTTGTGTTGAGCTCTCTCAACACATGGTCGCTCCATGGGAACATTGGCACAGAGAGTCTCTCTACCTTGTGTCCGTGCCTGACATCGTGGCCATTTCCGGCTGTGCTGAGCATGAACCAGTTATGGATCTTTAAACGCGAGTCAGCGTCCTGGAGAAAGAGGATCTCCAGAAGACGGCGGCGGCCTTCTTCGTTGTCCCTGAAAAAGAGCAGATACTGCCCGATCAGGGCGAGCAGCGGGGACAAGCTTTTGAGGTGGCCTTCGCCATGTACGTGCGTCTTACATTGGTTTCCCAATCCTCAATGTTCGCATGCACCGCAGCCGAGTGTCTTTCCAGAGGTCCCTCTGGTTAAGAAGCTCTTTCAGCCATGGCATTCTCTTGATCTCCTCTGGCGTGAACGTTTCGTCGATGGGCTTCGGAGACGTGGAGTTCTGAGCCTCAATAGCTTCGACGGCCTCCTGCACCACCCTGTTTTTGTGAGTGGCGTAGCTCACCTCCGATATGACCTTATCTTTTAGGAGTATATCGTAGCGCCGCATCCTTTCTGCAATCGTCTGCTTTAGCAGCATCACTTTTTGTTCCTCCGAGGGATCATGCTCAACCTGCGGCTTGTGGGTGCCATCCGACACCGTAGCGGAATCTGCTAGCATCATTTGAAAAAATAATTCAATAACGATTCAATCAGAAAAGCTTTGCCAAGAGGCAATCCCTACGCCTATATGTTAACGTCTATTCAGTTTATATAAGGTAAAACAGGGAGAGAGGAGGTGATAGGTAAACCTTGCATATACATTGCAATAACAAAGTCAGAAGATATAGTTTTGTTTGTGACATTTATCGACCTGGGAGCGGTGCGTCTCTGCGGTAGCAAATTGTCACACAGACATATATAAACTGTTGCATATATAGGAATAATGAAAGCTCTGGCCTTCCGCTGATCTTGTCTTTCATACAAGATGCAGCACCATAGCATTTGCTCACTACGTTCGTAGCAATCTTACTGTGGCAAGACCTCAGCCCCTGCTAAGGTTTTCATTAAACTCAGTAGAAAAAACCATAAACATTTGTCTTAAAAGTAAAAATACCTCTAGTAAAATTTAAAAACTCTCATGTTAGTACAAAATGTGTAAGGATAGATGCAAAACTGTTGTTTTTGTTATGAAATCACCAATGTCGTTTTTTTTTTTTTTTTACATTGTCGCTGAATCTGCGACTCTATACGGTGTGGGTGGGCGGGTAAAAAGATAAACGTCAGAGACGCTACCTGCGGCAACAACTTGAAGTCTATCAGAAGATAAGGGTAACAAGGAGACAAAGAGGGAATAGAAACTAATTTAACCATACATGTTAAGACAAAGTCGAGAAGATAAAGATTTGTTTGTGACATTTATCGACCTTGGATCGGTGCGTTTCCGCGGTAGAGAATTGTCACACAGACATATATAAACTGTTGCATATATAGGAATAATGAAAGCTCTGGCCTTCCGCTGATCTTGTCTTTCATACAAGATGCAGCACCATAGCATTTGCTCACTACGTTCGTAGCAATCTTACTGTGGCAAGACCTCAGCCCCATAGTTCCTTTTACTGTTGTGCTGGTGTGGGCTTCACACCATAAACGTACTCGTCGCATAGCGACGAGCGTGTGCCCTTGAGAGGCGGCAGGCCCATGTCGTCGGCGTCCTTGACGACAATGGCGTGCGTGTGGACCCCAAAGTTGCGCGAGATCTGGTCGGCGGGGTTCAGCTTCCCGGTGAGGTAGAAGAAGACGACCTGGATGTTTCTCTTGAAGAGAAGATCGTATGTGTACTCGTACAGCTTATTCAGCGAGTACCCTCTTCCAATGCCTCCGAAGCCGGTTAGCTTCTTCTGCGCGTGGACAATGGGGAAGTGGTCCGTCACCACCGCTATCTGCGTTCCGTCTGGGACTCCATCCTTGACCAGCTGCTTCAGGAGGATGTGTACTGCTCGTGGCTCGGCGTGCGCGGAGAACTTGGCACTGAAGTGCTTGCTGCGTTTCACGTGGTCGGGAGCCTGGGCTCCAGGAACAAAGTCCGGGATCCACTTCTGCTGGTACGTCCTCACCCAGCGCTCCTCGGGCGACTGCACAATGGCTCCCCAACCGGCGGCGGACGCGTCGGTGTAGCAAATGAGGCCGTAGTCGTGGTCCTCGTACGTCGGGCGTCTCACCTCGGCGATTGTCCACCACTTGTTGACGCATATCTCACGACCGAGCTGCTGCATGTCGCGCCGAACACCCGTTTCCAGGTATTCCATCGGGGCGTCCCAGTCTTGTCCACGCTCTACGTTCCGGTAGACCCCGCGGTACGCGCGGAGGAGCTTGAATGCGCTCGCCGGGTTGAGCTGCGTGGTGTGCAACGCATACAGTAGCAGGGAGACGGCGGAGGCGAACGCCCGGTTCGTGTACTGCGGGATCTCAAGACACAGCATTATTTTCGCCACTGTCTTGGATGAGTTACGTACCAGGCGCTCCGTTCCGTTCCATGCCGCGTACTCTTCGCCGAGGAACACGTTCGACTCCTGCGCGAGCGTAAGTAGGCTCCTGTCGTCCATGGCGAGGAGCTGGTCCCTGTCCGGAGAGGTCAGGAGGTTGGCGGTCCGTATGCGCTCGAGGATGCGTCGCGTGGCGGACAGGAACTCCTTCTCCATCCCATCATGTGCGGCGATCATGATATTGTCGATGAGCGTGTGTACGATCACGGGCGTGTCGATGTCAACAATCACGTTCGTCACGGCCTGGCCCACCGCCACGCTCCATCGCGCCCCTGTCGGCAGCGTGCACAAGCGCATGTACCTCTTGTCCTTTGTCAAGAAGACGAAGTTATTCCTCAGGCACTCCGGCAGCGGGATGGAGTCGTAGTACGCCTCGAAGTCAATCTGGAGCATGTACTTGGCATAGCGGAGCGACTGGCGCCGGCTCAGGCGGGACGGGTACGTGACACGTGGAACCTCGTGCTTCGCTATCACCGCGTTGAGGTGCGGCTCCGTGATGAGGCGCCGTCTGCCCTTCAATTCCGGCACAGCAAATGTGTTGACGCCGTGGACATCCCATGGGAGCTTGTTGTCCTGAATAGGGACCTCGCATGGTTCGAACTTGCCCATCTGCACGGCTCTGTCAATGTCCTCGTTGGAGAGGCCTGTGGGCTTGATGGTCCGGGACGTGTACAGGTTTGCGAATTTTTTAGGTTCCATGTAGGCGAGCACGCGCCGTAAAAATTCATGGGACCTCTGTGTCGCCGTGGGCAGCTGTTGGACCGCGTCCAACCGGAGCAGTGTCACGCTCTTGAGGTGGAGCACCCACGTGGAGGGTCCGGGAGCTCCCGGATGTCGGTCCTTCCCTCCACCACCTGTATCATACGGTGGACCTCCTGGTGCCGGAGCGTGAGGTCCTTGGTGCTCGGCGCTCGGTTTCCGAGTTGCTCTGCTCGGGGTGGAGCAGGACGGCGTTGCCCTGTGCCTCGGCGCCCTCGGCCGTTAGCTGGCGGCCATAGCCCAGGTACTTCCGCAGAGTGTTGATCTGCGTGTGCCCCGTCATCAGCATCAGCTGGTCTTCCGGGACCCCTTGTTGGGCCAGGTGCCGGACGGCTCCCTTGCGAAGAGACTGCAGGGTGGCCTCGGCGCACACCTTCTTGACCTCTGCGAGTGTCTTGCTGCGGATGACGGCGGGCTCGGAGAAGATCCTCTGGGAGGCGCTGCGTTCCTTCATCAGCTGCTGAAGCATCGACGCCTGCTGCCTCGTCAGGATGCTGGCCACCGGGTACGGTCCCCGGAACTTGGCTGCCTTCCCTTCGCGGATCGTCAGTTGTACCGGAACGGTGCCGCTGTCGTGTGGTTGGCCTATGGTCACGTCGCGGACTCGGAGTCGGCTGACGTCCGCGGGGCGTGCGGCGAACATCCACAGCATCGTCAGATACAGTTCGGCGACGGGCTCCCTGTGCTCCAGGGCCTTCCGGGCCTTGTCGTACATGTCGATGGTGAGCGGCTCCGGTGGCTGTGCCACGCTTTCGCGCTCCTTGAGCTGCGCCCCCAGCAAGTTGTCCCTCCACTCGGGGCACTCCTTGAGGAAGATGCCCTTCTTCTGGTTGGTGTAAAGGGGGAGGCTTTCGAGAGCGCTCTCGATGGCGGAGAGGTTCTTGGCGTACGTCGACCACTTCCACTGCCGCATCACTGCGATGTGGCGCACGTACTCCATGATGGCCTGTGGAAGGTCTCTGTCGAGGTACTCCGCCGGCATCGACTTGATCTCGTTGATCCACCGGATGTGCAGCTTCCGCGTGTCCGAAGTCTTCGCCCTCCATGCTGTCGGCTGGAGGAAGTAGGGCTTGTCCTGGTATACGTACCAAGAGTTGGGGCTTGCCGCCTTGCCCTGCTGGCGCAAGCCCACCGAGTTTAAACCCTGTGGCACGGGATCCGCGAGCACCTGGACGAGGTCTGTCTCGTCCACCTCGGCCTTCGTGGACTTCCTAGGTACTCTCCGCAGGGCCCTCGGGGTCTCGGGCGCCTTGTCGATCTTGACCGAGTTCCGCCTCTGGCGGGTGCTCCTCGCTGTATTGGGGTAGCGATCCATCCTGGCGTTGATGTACACGCCGAAGTGTGCCTCTTTCGGGTCTGTCGTCAGGACATAGTGCCCAGAGGTTCCAGCTGTAACACCAAGCGTGTGGCTACTGAATGTGTTGCCCTATACTTGGCTCCAATGCGGAACGTGTGCGTCTCGAGTGTCGGTGGTAGGCCCCTGGATCCGGTAGTTTGGACGTACCATGTGTCGAGTAAGTTTCTATTTCTTGGGATGAGGTTCATCTGTCCCTCTCGGTCTTCAACCAGGAAGTCCAGCTCCTTGTCGTACGCTGCAAGGGTCTCGCCGACGTCGTACTGTGTGCTCGGCTTGAAACCTTTCCGGGTGGCCTGGTTGGCGATGGCGTCTAGGTCCAAGCACCTGTTCCCGCCATCCCCAACATTGACCAGCGCCGTGGCTACCAGGAAGTAGCATAGCTGCCGAGATGCCGCTGCGGACGCCGTCTTCTGGGCCTGTGCCATCGTCCCTCGGACCTTCTCAGAAATCAGAGGGCTATCGGTAACGGTCTGGACGTCCTGCGCCACTGGGCGTGTGATGTTCGGCGTCGGTGTGGTCTCCGTCTTACGCGGGCGTCCGCGTTTTCTGACAGGTTCACCTGTGCCTCCGACGATGGGGCTGCCGCTTCTGTAGTCAAGCAGGTCCAGTGGAAACGTGTTGTCACTATCCTTGAGGATGGACACAATCTCACGCATAAATAGATCCTTCTCGATTTCTCGTTTGGACACAGAGGCTAGAAAGGGGCGTAATCGCTTGCCTAATGTGGAGCCGTTGCGGATTTCTGTGTGTGTGTATGTGGCGAAGAAATGCGCGGTCATGTGTATGCCGCAGTCTTCGCTGCCCCGTTCCTGCTGGGGGCATGGGCAGAAAATAATCTGGAGATCGGCCCATAGGTTTTGAAAAACGTGCTCAACGTCGTTGTGAACGTAGACCGACGGAGCGGAGTCAAATATGTGAATGGTCTCCTCACCTTTGCGGTTTGTACGGAGGATTCCCGCGATCCAGTGTTGTCGGATAAAAAGGGGAAAATAGAGAAGACCTTGGTTGTGAAGGCGATGGCGAATGCTTTCCACGGTTTCTTCGTCAAGATTAGGTAGCGTGTTGCACCTTAGCACGCTACCCTTCGGAAGATACCGTCGATAAATAGCATCCAGTTCGTAGTCGGAGGTTTTACCCTCACGAAGATCACCACCTTGGATGATTTGCCGGACGGTGCCCCGCCGGTGGGCGGCGGGGGGCACTCAGTTTTTTGAGTTATCATTGCCCACCCTCGAAATGCCGCCATTGTAAAAGCGATTCCGAACGTTACCATTATTGGTGTTGTTGTGTCGTCGATACCGCTGGGCATTGTAGCTGGGTAGGTTCACATACACACGGTGGGTGGAGGAGCCGTTACCGGATTTCTGCTTTAGGTCCTCTATCGCTTGAAACACCCTTGTGAAATTCTCCATAGCACTGCTTTCGCCATTTTGGATTGATTGTAGCAGTGTGTTGCACGCCTGCTCGATGTCCGTGACATCTATGACCTGACCTGTAGGCTCCCCTGTTTGCCCGTCCAGCACTGGCTTCCAGCCACCGCCAGTGCACCCAGGGAGGACGTCTTCGTCCTTGACGAAGAAGCCGCCCTGCTCTTTCTTTCCTTTCGGAGCAGAGCCTCCAGCAATCTCGTCGACACTGTCCAGAATCTTGGCGTTCTGCTCACGAAGAACATGGTCAGTCCACGGAAATAGAGGCACGGTGAGATGCTGTACCTTGGGACCATTGGTGATGTCGGTTCCCGCTGGCGCCGTACTCAGGATATGCCAGTTGTGAATGCTGAGCCTCGTACTGGCGGGTTGCTTGAAGAGAATCTCAAGCAAGTATCGGCGGCCCATTTCGTGATCGGTAAAGAGAAGGTATTGACCGATTAAGGTCAAGAGGGGGGGGAGAGGGTTCCGCTCGTGGCCTTCGCCAGGAAGGTTGATGTGACATCCGCTTCCCAGGCCTTAGGGTCTGCTTCCACCGCCTCGTTGTGCCGCTTCCAAAGGTCGCGCTGGTTGAGCAGGTCCTTTAGGAAGGGCTGCCGCTTGATTTCCTCAGCGTCGAACTTCGTCTCTGCAAGAGGGGTCTCCTTTTTCGTCAAGGACGCCTCGTATTTGGCGAGCTCCTCCTTCGTGACGTCCAGCTTCGCTGCTGCAAGCTGGATTTCTGTGATGAAGCCCTCATTTTTCATCTCCGTGAAACGTTGGATACGCGCCTCGATCGCTGTTTTGACAGCTGCAAACTGGGAGTTATCGCACATCGACAATAAAAGAAAGGAGACACTAAAAAGATAAACGTCAGAGACGCTACCTGCGGCAACAACTTGAAGTCTATCAGAAGATAAGGGTAACAAGGAGACAAAGAGGGAATAGAAACTAATTTAACCATACATGTTAAGACAAAGTCGAGAAGATAAAGATTTGTTTGTGACATTTATCGACCTTGGATCGGTGCGTTTCCGCGGTAGAGAATTGTCACTTAGCATATAAACTCATATATAAGGAAGAATGGAAAGGAATCAAGTAAGCCTTGGCCCTCACACTGGTCTTGTCTTACATACAAGACCAGCACCAATGCATATGCTACGCTTCGCTTCGTAGCAATCATACTTTGGCAAGACCTCAGCCATCGCCGAGGTTTTCATTAAACTCGGGAGAAATGTTTTAAACATGGATATACGGTCGGCTTGTGGCTTGGCATATAGCTTCTTGAAAATTACATGAAACACGTAAAGACAAAAATCATAAAATATCGTGCGTTGACTAGGCCCTTATACAGGGTTGGTACCGTATGTACATAATGTCGTTCTTGGAACGTTCTACGGGTACTGTTTGATTTGTTGTTGTTGTTTTTTTTTTTTTATTATTATTATTATTATTATTTCGGTGTGGGTGGGCGGGTCTTGAAAAACGCTAAAGCGCGAATAACCTTAAGTCTATCAGTCAATAAACACGAGAGGAAAGTAGAAGCTATATATCAATGATAACAAGGCAATCGTATAAACAGATAACAAGATAAAGCATATTGTGTTTGTGACATTTAACGACCTCGGAACGGTGCGTAATCCTCGGTGGCGAATTGTCACTTAGCATATAAACTCATATATAAGGAAGAATGGAAAGGAATCAAGTAAGCCTTGGCCCTCACACTGGTCTTGTCTTACATACAAGACCAGCACCAATGCATATGCTACGCTTCGCTTCGTAGCAATCATACTTTGGCAAGACCTCAGCCCCATAGTTTGTTCTTTACTTTTTAGTTTGCGTATAGTCTATTAGAATAGGTCTCTGCTGGGTTTCGGGCGTGTGACATCACCGAACACGTACTCGTCGCAGAGGGGCGAGCGTGTTCCTTTCAGAGGTGGAAGGCCCATGTCATCGGCGGCTTTGATGACGATTTCTTTTGTGTTGACCCCAAAGTTTCGTGACAGCTGGTCCGCGGGGTTTAGACGGCCAGTTAGGTAAAAGAATACGACATTTATCTTTCTTGTGAACAAGAGGTCGTATGTGTACTCGTAGAGTCGGTTGAGCGCGTAGCCACGGCCGATCCCGCCATAGCCGTTAAGGCGTTTCTGAGCGTGGGCGATCGGAAAGTGATCCGTCACGACGGCCACCTTCGCGCCATCCGGGAGACCCTCCTTTACGAGTTGCTGCAGAAGAATGTGCACTGCTCGCGGTTCTGCGTGAGCGGAGTACTTGGCGCTGAAGTGGTGGCTTCTCTTCGCTGTCATGCGGGCATCCTCGAGGTGGAAGCTTGGAATCCACTTTTGCTGGTACGTGGTCACCGCTCTTTTCGACGGCTGTTGCACCACTGCACCCCAGCCCGCGGCTGACGCATCGGTGTAGCAGATATAGTCGTACTCCGTATCCTCGTATGTCGGGCGACGTATATCGGCGATGGTCCACCAGTCGTTGCGGCACAAGGCGTTTCCTAGCTCGTGTAGGTTTTTCTGACTCCTGGGTCGAGGTATATCATCGGCTCGTCCCAGTCGTGTCCCCTTGTCACCTGGCGATAGACTCCCCGATACGCACGAAGGAGCTTGAACGCCGTTGCAGGGTTGATCTGCGTTGTGTGGAGCGCAAAGAGGATCAGCGACACCGTAGAGGCGAAGGCTCTGTTTGTGTACTGCTCGTGACGCAGGCTGAGAACGACCTTGGCAACTGTTTTTTGATGAGTTCCGCACCATGCGCTCTCTGCCATTCCACTCGCAGTACTCCTCGCCGAGAAAAGTGTTTTCTTTTTTCTGCCAGCCGGAGAAGGTGTTCATCGGGCATCGACAGGAGCTCTTCCCTGCCCGGAGAGGTGAGCAGATTTGCCTCGCGTATGCGCTGCAGGATTCTTCGGACGGCCGAGAGGAAGGCCGCCTCCTGCCCTTGCTGTGCTGCTATCATGATGTTGTCAATCAATGTGTGGACCGTGACTGGCGTGTCGATATCCACAATGACGTTTGTGATAGCTTGGCCGACAGCGACGCTCCATCGGGCTCCCGTGGGGAGGGTGCAGAGTCGGAAGTACTTCCAGTCCTTTGTCCTGAAAACGAAGTTGTCGCGGATGTCTGTGGGCATGGGGATGGAGTCGTAGAAAGCTTCGAAGTCAATCTGAATCATGTAACGCGCGTAGCGCAACGATTGTCGGCGACTGAGCCTCGTCGGGTACGCAACCTTCGGAATCTCGTGCTTCGCGATAACACCGTTCAGGTGCGGCTCGGTTATCAGGCGCCTGCGACCCTTCAGCTCTGGCACACAGAACGTGTTGACCCCGTGAACGTGTGCTGGAATGGTGGGTCCATTGATTTCCCTCTCGTTACACGGCTCGAACTTGCCCATCTCCACAGCTCTGCGGATATCGTCGTCGCTGAGTCCCGTAGGCTTAATCGTACGCGAGGTGTGGAGGTTGTCGAACTGATGCGGCGTGAGGTAGACGAGCACTTTTTGCAGAAACTCCTTCGACACTGTTGTAGACGTTGGTAGCTGTTTTACCGCAGGTAGGTTCAGTAGCGTGACATGTTTCAGGTGTAACACCCATGTGGAGGGATCCGGTAGGTCGACGATGGTGGCCTTCCCTTCGACGACCTGGATCATCTTGTATACCTCTCGGTGCTTCAACCCCAAGTCCTTTGTAGACGGGGCCCTGTTGCCTAGGAACTCTGCTCGGGGTGGAGGAGGCCGGCGTTGGCCTGTGCTGCGACGCCCTCCGCCGTGAGTTGGCGGCCATAGCCCAGGTACTTGCGCAACGTATTGACTTGGGTGTGGCCCGTGATGCGCATCAGTTGGTCCTCTGGCACCCCTTTGTTGGCCAGGTGTAGCACTGCTCCCTTGCGGAGAGACTGGAGCGTCGCGTCCGGGCAGACCTTGTGCACCACTCGAAGCGTTTGCTCGCGGACCTCTGCTGCATTCTTGAAAATAAGCTGGGATCCCAGCTTGTCCTGCATAAGGTGCTGAAGCACCGTTGCCTGCTGTGGGAGAAGAACGCTGGCCACCGGGTATGGACCGCGGAACTTGGCCCCCTTGCCCTCGCGGATCGTGATCTGCGTGGGGATGTTGCGGTTGGCGTCCGGTTCGCTGAACGCGATGCTCCGCACGCGCAGCCGAGTGATGTCGGCCGGACGGGCTGCGAACATCCACAGCATGGTCAGGTAGAGCTCTGCCTCTGGGTTGATCTTGGCGAGTTCCTTCCGGGCCTTCTCGTACTGGTCGATGGTGAGCGGGGCCGGCGGGTCTGCCTCGCTTTCGCGCTCCTTTAGCTGCGCCCCCGACAAGTTCTCTCTCCATTCCGGGCAGTCCTTCAGGCGGATGCCCTGCTTCTGGTTGGTGTAGAGTGGGAGATTCTCCAGGGCTGCCTCGACTGCGGAGAGGTTCTTTGCGTAGGTGGACCACTTCCACTTGCGCTTCACTGCGATGCATCTCATGTATTCCATAATGGCCTGTGGCAGATCTCGGTCCAGGAATTCTGCTGGCATGGACTTGATCTCGTTCAGCCAGCGGATATGCAGCTTTCTCGTGTCGATGGTCTTGGCGCGCCACGCTGTCGGCTGCACCCAATAGGGCTTCTCCTGGTATACGTACCAGGCGCTCGGGCTTGTCGTCCCGCCCTCTGGACGCAAGCCCACCGCGTTTAAACCCGCTGGCACCGGATCGCTGAGCACCTGGACGAGGTCTGTTTCATCTACTTCCCTTTCGTTGGCTTTTTGTTGTCTTGGCGCTTTGCGCATGGCCCTCGGAGCTTCTGGGGCTTTGTCAATAGCTATCGCGTTGCGACGCTGCCGCTGTGTGGAGGTGCTCTCCGGATATGCGGTCATGTGTGCAGGAAGGTAGACTCCAAAGCAAGCTTTTTCTGGGTCCGTAGTCAGTGTGTAGTGGCCTGATGTGCCAGATATCAGGCCGGAACTGTGCTTCGAGAAGCTGTGACCCGCGTAGTGCTCCAATGCGAAACGTGTGTGTTTCGAGGCGTGGAGGTAGCCCATCGATCCGGGCCCTTGCACATACCACGCCTTGTTTCTGTCGCGTGGTTTGTGTGGTGGGCGGTCCAGTAGACTCAGTTGTCCCCTAGAGTTGGGGACCACGAAATCCAGCTCTTTCTCGAATGCTGCAACTGTTTCGCCTATATCGTACTGCGTGCTCGCCTTGAATCCCTTCCGTTTAGCCTGGTTGGCAATGGGGTTCAGGTCCAGGCACCTGCTACCGCCATCTCCAATGTTGGCAAGCGCTGTGGCAACGAGGAAATAGCACAGCTGTCTCGAGGCTGCTTGTGGTCCGGCTGCCTCCGCCTTTTCCATCGTGCGTTGCACCTTTTCCTGCACATAATTAACTGAAACATTGTTGCCAGTGGGTGCGGGATGGGTGGGTTCTTCTTCAGCTGTGGGTGGGGGGGTTTTCCGCGGTCGACCGCGACCTCTTCCGTTCCAGGGGCCCCACCGAGCAATTCTTCCGTCTGGCATGGGATGTCCTTGCTCCGTAAGATGGACACCATGTTGCGCATAAATGCTCCAACGTTGAGGTTCCTTCTCTTTACGGCAGCGAGGAAAGGACGTAAACGTTTTCCCAGTGAAAAAACCATCCGCAATTTGGGTTCTCGTGTGGATGGCGAAGAAGTGGGCGGTCATGTAAATGCCGCAGTCCTCACTCCCCCTTTTCTGCTGCGTACATGGCCTGTGGTATATCCGTAAGGACGGCCAGTACTTCTTGAAGATGGACTCTATGTCTCTGTGCACATAGATGGACGGTGCAGAGTCATAGATGTCCATCACTTCTCCTTCATCCGGATCATTTCGAAGGACACCGGCGATCCAGTGTTGCCGGATGAAGAGTGGGAAGAACAGTCTTCCTAGTTGGTTTAGGTTGCGTCGAATCTCGTCCACTACTCCATAGTCGAGCCGTGGAAGTGTGTTGCACCGTAACACACTCCGAGCGGGGAGGTATCGCTGATAGACAAAGTCAAGCTCAGCATCGGACGTTTTGCCCTGGGTGAGATCACCTCCGCACAGCGGCCTCGGAGAAACTCGTCTTTTTGAGGTAGTGGGTGACGCAGGTGTGTCCCCCGCCGCTGCCGCAGCGGGGCTTACGCGTTTTTTGGGTACTCCTCATCCATGTTGGAGGAACCCCCGCGGTATGTTCCACCGCGACCCCCTCGCCAACGCTGACCGCCGCGACCACGACGTGGCTGCCCGTACTCATCGTAGGGGGCCTCGTAGTGGTGGATGTGCTGCACCTTCTGTTGAGCAGGCCGCCGCTTCTTGAGGTCATCCACCTTCGCCTCAAGCTTCTGGATGTACGAGTAGAGTCGGTCATCATTTTTCTTGTATGCCTCACATATGGCGTTACAGGCATTTTCGATCTCCTGTACATCCACATAGAAGTTCACTGGCTGCCCATTCGCATCGCGCACGGGGAAGGGGATCCGCGCCGCCTTCCAAGCTTCCAGGGGCTCCGATGCGGAGGACGGACTCTTCCCTGGCGAACATCTTCTTAAGCCTTTCGGCTTCCGTCAAGGGGTATTCTCCACCCTCGAGACTGCCCACCGATGCCACCGCATCCAGCATCTTCGTGTTTAGCTCACGCAGAACGTGGTCGCTCCACGGGAACATCGGCACCTGCAGCCGGTCCACCTTATGCCCCTCTTTCACGGCTTTTCCGTGTCCGGCCGTACACAACATGTACCAGTTGTGAATTTTAGACGCTGGTCGGCGTCTTGGAGGAACAGGATCTCCACAAGACGGCGCCTACCGTCTTCCGAATCGTTGAAGAACAGCAGGTACTGCCCTATCAACGCGAGGAGGGGACAAACTCTGGTTGCTTGCCTTTGCCATGTATGTCTGGCGAGCGTTGTTTTCCCAGTCCTCAGGATTTGCTGCGACCGCGGCCTCGTGCCGCTTCCAAAGGTCCTGTTGATTCAGGAGCTCTTTGATCCAGGGCATCCTCCTGATCTCCTCGGAGGTAAAGATTTCTTGCACGACGTTTTCTGTTTTCTGAGGTTCTGCTTGATATTCCTCCACCGCTGATTGAATCACGCGGTTTTGTGGGCAGCATACGCCACTTCTGTAAGGATCTTTGAAGCCAGAAGTTGATCATAAGGCTTCATCCGCTGTTCGATCGTCACTTTCAGTTGTTCCAACCGCTCCTCCTCGGTGAGGGGAGTTCTGACACAGGTTGAGTTGTCATTAATCAACTCTTGAAAACTCTTGAAAAACGCTAAAGCGCGAATAACCTTAAGTCTATCAGTCAATAAACACGAGAGGAAAGTAGAAGCTATATATCAATGATAACAAGGCAATCGTATAAACAGATAACAAGATAAAGCATATTGTGTTTGTGACATTTAACGACCTCGGAACGGTGCGTAATCCTCGGTGGCGAATCCCTAACCCTAACCCTAACCCTAACCCTAACCCTAACCCTAACCCTAACCCTAACCCTAACCCTAACCCTAACCCTAACCCTAACCCTAACCCTAACCCTAACCCTAACCCTAACCCTAACCCTAACCCTAACCCTAACCCTAACCCTAACCCTAACCCTAACCCTAACCCTAACCCTAACCCTAACCCTAACCCTAACCCTAACCCTAACCCTAACCCTAACCCTAACCCTAACCCTAACCCTAACCCTAACCCTAACCCTAACCCTAACCCTAACCCTAACCCTAACCCTAACCCTAACCCTAACCCTAACCCTAATGCCACTTCAATCTATAGTGTGTCAAGGAGAGAAGACGAATGCGGCTGCTCGCGTGCCCCAAATCCTCGGCAGCTCGGCTCACCCGCATTAGTCTGTATCCTATTGCCTTGAGCTGTTGGAAAGGAAAGAGTAGGGAAAGAGAAGAGAAGTGGCGGTTATGATGCGCTGCGTCCCCAAGGGTGAAGCAAACACAACCGGTTCTCGTCTGAAGGACGGCAATAGTCTACAGAGTTCTTTCTGTGGTCTGAGAAGCCCCCACACGGGGCAACAAGTCAAGTAACTGTTTTATGGGGTTTTGCAGTTGGAGGAAAACCCAGTAAACTCCTTTTATGAGAAAAATAAACAAAAAAGGGGAAATACATGGTACGCGTGCTCTGTGAACAATACTCGGACTGGACATGAACCGAGGCGTTGAGCAACACTTAAGTGATCATATGGTTGGCTAAACAGCTTTGGACTGAACTGTTGGGTAGCCTTTTGTAAAACAGAAAAGCAAAAATATAAATGAATAAAATAAATAATGATAAAATATATGATGATCGTATATCCAAAAAACAAATACAAGTTAAAACAAAAGAAAATACAAATGAAATTAGGTTGTGTTTTACGTCGAGGAGCAAAGCTCAAACACTAGTACGCGCATCGCACCTTCCCCCTCATTCTGATCACTCATAGATCTGCTAGCCACTTGAAGTTAATATTTATACTGCCATAATTTGTAACGTTTTATTTCCTCTTTTTTTTTTTTTTTGAAGTTGGCAGGTCTCGATGGCTTGCAGCTATGTGATCAAGATACAATTAGAAAGAGAGGAGTGAAGGACTTGATGCGTATCATGTAAGACAATGTATGGTTAGCTTGGTCAAACCAAGAACTTCACATAGGCTCAAAACCATCTCGTTAGACATTTTTCTCTGTGGCATTCCTGTACTTTCCAAGCCCAAACAGTAGGCAAATGCCACTTCAATCTATAGTGTGTCAAGGAGAGAAGACGAATGCGGCTGCTCGCGTGCCCCAAATCCTCGGCAGCTCGGCTCACCCGCATTAGTCTGTATCCTATTGCCTTGAGCTGTTGGAAAGGAAAGAGTAGGGAAAGAGAAGAGAAGTGGCGGTTATGATGCGCTGCGTCCCCAAGGGTGAAGCAAACACAACCGGTTCTCGTCTGAAGGACGGCAATAGTCTACAGAGTTCTTTCTGTGGTCTGAGAAGCCCCATAGCTAATTGTCCCTTTTCTTGCTTTCGGCTTTGAGTAGATCCTCGCATACGTTGCAGCAGGTGGATCGCAGTAGCGGGATCTGGGTGTGGGGGGCCGGGAAGGCGTACACACCGAAAAAGTCGGAAGGACCCCCAAAGATTCTTGACACGGTGTCAGCGGGGTTGACTTTTCCTTGAAGCCAAAAGAAGGTGACCTGTATATCGCGGTGAAACCACAGGTCGTACACGTACTCAAACAGCTTGTTGAGCGTGTATCCTCTGCCAATGCCACCGAATCCGTTGACTCGCCGCTGCGCGCGGTGGATGGCGTCGTGGTCGGTCATGAACACGACCTTTGATCCATCTGCGATGCCGTCTTGAACAAGCTGTCGCAGGACCAGTTCAGCAGCTCTTGGCTCCGCGTGGGCGGAGTGCTGCGCGTCGAAGAAACCTTCGGACTGGGATTCGCTGGGAATGTAACTGCCCTCATCAAAGAAGGTCTTGTGTTCCCATCTCTGCTGGTACCCGGTGGTGGTGCCTTTTGAACGATTGTAGACGTAAGCCCCCCAACCGCCGTAAGATGCGTCAGATACAGCAATATAGTCGTACTGCGCATCGTCGTACGTCACGGTCATGACGTCAGCTATCTGCCACCATTGGTTTCGGCAGAGTTCTTGTCCTAGGGCAAGCATCTTTTCATGAGCCAACTTGTCCATGTAGAGCAGTGGATCATCCCACTTTCGTCCCTCGTTCACTGTGCGGTAAACACCGCGATACGCTCGGAGCAGCGAAAAGGCACCCGCAGGGTTTAACCTGGTGGTATGCACCGCGTAAAGTATGAGCGACACTAGTGAAACAAAAGACCTGCACGTAAAATCCGTAGCCGCTAGGGCCAGGTTCAATTTGGCGATGGTCTTCACGGAATTCCGAATCACTCTCTCGGTTCCTGACCACATATACTCCTCGCCTAAAAACGTGTTGGGCTCTCTTGCCATCTCTAGTATTTGCTCATCTGTGGCGACCTCCAAAGACTCCCTGGCAGGCGACGTCATCAGGTTTGCCTGCCGTATCCTTTCCACTATCTGCCTCACTGCCATGATAAACTCCTGCTCCTGGCCCTCTTCCGCCGCGATGAGCATGTTGTCGATCATAGTGAAAATGGTACACGGTGTATCGATGTCGACGATCGTCCACGTCACTGCTTGCCCTACGGCAACGCTCCAGCATCCTCCTGTTGGAAGGGTCCGCAGCCGGAAATAGCGGCTTCCCTTCCGAAAACAAATTTGTTTCTCAGTCCTTCTGGCAAAGGTATAGCGTCGTAGTACGCCTCAAAGTCGATTTGAAGCATATACCGTGCATGTCTCAGCGCCTGTCGACGGCCCAAACGCGTCGGATAACGCAGCTCTGGTAACGTCTGGCGGTTGATGCACGCATTGAGGAGCGGCTCTGTGATCAGCCTCCTTCTGCCTTTCAACTCAGGTACTGTGAACACATTCACGCCGTGCCAGCCATATGGAAGTCTTCTCGTACCCGTATCTATGGGTAAGGAGCACTCCTCAAACTTCCCCATCCGGATGGCCTCATCGATCTCCGCCTGAGACAGCTGTGTGGCCTTTAGATCGCGACTTGTCATAAGCCCCTCGTAACGTTCAGGCTGCATGAATCGCCATGCTTCACGGAGGTACTCGACAGTGCTCTCCTTCGCCGTGGGAGGGCAAAGACAGCTTCGGCATCGAGCGGCGTGTTGTTCTTCAGGTGAAGACGCCAATGTCGTCTATCAGGAAGCGGTACGGGGTCCTCTACTCCGCTCAATCGCTGCACCTCGAGGTACAAACGGTTCATGTCCAGGCCGAGCTCCTTGGTGGACGGGGCCTTGTGCCCTAGTTTCTCGGCGGCGGGCGGTGGACCAGGAGGCGGCGGCCTGCGCCGCTACGGCCTCCTGCGTTACGGGAGGCCACGTCCGAGATAGCGGTAGAGGGTCTCGACCCTCTTGTGCCCCGTCAATCGCATCAGGGCGTCCTCGGTTAGCCCTTGGCGAGCGAGGTGGCGTATCGCCCCTTTCCGCACCGATGGAAGAGCGCACTCCCGGTTCTGTCTCTTCAGTGCCGCGCGTATCTGCTGCCTCAGCAACTCCTGATCGGGGAAGAGTTTCTTCGAACCGAGGTCGCTCTCGTTCTGGCCAAGATGCTTCCTCAGCTCCGAAGCCTCTTCCGGTTGCAACGTCGAAGCTGGCCAGTACGTTCCGCGGAAACGGGTCCCCTTGCCGTACTTCTGCTCGATGCCAAGGGCGACCATCCCGTCCTCGCGGACCGTCGTCGACAGCGTCACGTCCTTCTGCCTCAGGCTGGCGATATCTCCCGCTCTCGACGCCAGGGCCCACATCATGCTGAGGAAAAGAGCCGCACGTGGGGACGACTGACGCAGTTCGAAGATGGCCCTCTGGCATTGCGCAAAGTCCACGGGTTCCGGAGGATCTGGTTCCATTTCGCGCTCGAGACGTTTCACCATCTTGACGGCCGCTCGCCATTCGGGGTAGTTGTTGAGCACTATCCCCTCGCTCTCTGTTGTGTACAGAGGGAGGTCCCGCAGGGCCCCGGCGTACGACGCCAGTTCCTTGGCCCACGTGGACGCTTTCCATCTCCTCTGCTTCGCCGCTCGGCGTACAATCTCTAGTGTAGCCGACACGACGTTCTGCTCCAGAAGCTCGAACGGCATGTTCTTGAGGTTTTTCAAGCAGGCGATGTGCCGCTGCCGAACTTCTTCTGTTAGTGCGAGCCACGACGCCTCGCTCACATGGTGGGGGCGCTTGTCGTGGAGCTGCCAGCTCCGTGGGCAGACTCTGGGCGCCCCGCCCAGGCTGCCTTCCGCGTTTAAAGGGAATCGCGGCTCTGTATCAAGGGCCGCTTGCAGATCGCCTACCTTACGCTTCTTTGCTGTGGATGCCATTGCTGGTGTTGTGGCAGTTGTCGACGGTGGTGCACGAGCGGGGGTGGATGAGGGCATCTGCTGCGACGAAAGACGGTTTGTGGCCTGACTGCCTGCTGGGGTGGGGCTGTTGCTTGAGCACCTCTCATGTACTCGTAGCTGCCCGACCCAGGGAGGTACACTGCCACCGTGGCCTGCTCCTCGTCCGTCGTGAACTCGTACGACGAAAAACTCCTCCGATCAACTGTCACGGTCACAGGTCGTGCACCAAGAACAAAGGTAGCATTCCTGATGTGGAAGGGTAGCTTCGCCCCCTCTGCCGCCGAGACGTACAGAGCACCGTTCACATGGCCAATGGACGGCTGACGGGGTCCCCACCTGAACACCGTAGCACCTTCTCTCCAATGCTTCCTCCACGTTGGTTGGGAGAGACTCGCCCTTCTTCTTCAGGCGGTACATCCTCATCCCTACACGCGTCACCTCCAGCGAGCGCTGGATACCGTCACCGACACTGAGAAGGCCAAGCGCCATGAGGTAATGACCAAGTTGCCTTGTGTATACCTGATTCATTTGGCGCCTGTTCAACGTAGCGGCCAAGACATCTTGCATCATACGGCCTGCATAACGCGGGGCTAGATGACCCTGGTCGTCTTCTGACGTCACGATCGTCACGTCTTGCGAATTGCCCAGCATTGGCAAAGGGGTCTGTGTGGCCCGGGCTTCCAGCAAAGGGTCGACTGGGTCCTCCGTGTGCACTACCCCATTCTGATGGAGTTGCACCGTTTGCTGCAGTCGCTCCTCGCTCTCTGAGGTGGAGCCCTCACGCTGTCCTTTCCTCGATGAGGAGATCTCGCGTGCTCTTTTGCGCGGTCCGCCACCCTCCATTGGCTCGTCGCGGCGAAGCAGTTCTGCTTCCATCTTAGCCAAAAAGATCGTTTTGTCCATGTTCGTCTTTTCGGCCAAGGCAAATAGTTTTCGTAACCTGGAGCCTATGGTGGAGGGCGATACGATGCCGGCGTCCAGGTAATCACCGAGGAAGGCTGCGGCCATGAACATGCCGCAATCGTTGCTTCCCGGCTTCTGCTTTGGAAAAGGAGCTGTAGATGATGAGCTCGCCCCAGCGAGACTTCAGCTGCCGCTTCAAGTCCTGATGCACAGTTGGCGACGGCGCCGAGTCTCTAATTTCCAAGAAAAACTTTCCCTTTCTGTTTACTCGTAGCACACCTGCGATCCAGTGGTGGCGCACGAACAGGGGAAAGAAGAGCCTTCCGCTCTTTTTAAGGGTATCCTTTAGCACAGCCACCCTCTTGTCCGTGAGGGATGGCAGCGTGCTGCAAGGTAGGTACGAATGTGGGGGGAGGTACTTTCGGAAGAGCCCATCCAACTCGACATTGGACGTCTTTCCTTCAACAAAATCTCCCCCAACAAACATGGGCCTCTCTGCCTTCTTGCTCGCGGCGGCGGATACCTGACCTACGAGCTTTGCGCGTTTTTTGTGCGCAGTTCTTCTCCTTCACCGCCGTAGCGGCGGGATCCGTCGCTGGAGTTTACTCGGCCTCCTCGACCCCGCGGCGCAGAGTATTGCCCTGGCCTGTAGCACCTGCCGCTTCCGCGCCCTGATGGCTGCCAATGGGGCCGTTCGCGGGATAGTACTGTGGTGGGACGGGCTTGATGGCCGCCACCTGCTCCCGAATCGCCCGGATTGCAGACCACAACTCCGACGTTGCGCTCTTGCAGTTGTTGTCCAGATACGCGCACGCATCATAGACAGCCTGGGCGTCCACCATGATGGGGGCCAGGGACCCGTCGGGGTTGTACGCGGAGAGCCAGTTTCCATCGCCCCTTGTACAAGGTGTCGCCCTCTGGGGCGAACATCTCCTCAAGAATCGAGGAGGCAGGACCACCACCACGCTTCACGTCCACCTCCGACAGGATCTTCGCGTTCAACTCACGCAGGAGGGGGTCGGTTTCAGGGAAGAGCGGGGCTTCCAGTTTCTCCACCTTTGGGCCGTGGATCTCCGTCATACCATCGGAATGGTCGAGGACGTACCAGTTGTGCGTCCGAAGGCGCATGGACGGATCCTGGAGAAAAGAATTTCCAGGAGGGCCGCGCGGCCAGCTTCCGCATCGGCGGCGAACAGAAGATACTGTCCGATGAGGGCGAGGAGGGGGGAGAGCGTGCCACTTCGGGCTTTCGCCATGTAGGTGTCGAGCACCTTCTTCTCCCATGCGGCCTTGTCACGCCGGACGGCCCCCGTGTGGCGGCGCCACATGTCCCTGCAGTTCTGCAGGTCCTTCACCCATTCGTTGCGGTCAACGAATGCTTGGGAGAACTCGTCGGATTTCTTTCCCTCGGCCCTAGCCATGGCCTCCTTCGTGGCGCTCTGGATGGCCTCTCGCAGGGCAGTGGCCTTCTCGACGTCGGCTGCCTCCTTCGCCAAAAGCCCAGCTGAGACGGCATCATCCCAGGCTTTTTGAATGGGCACCAAACGAGCCGTAATCGCCGCCATATCGATCAATGGGACAGCAGACATTTTTTTTTTTTTTTTTGAAGTTGGCAGGTCTCGATGGCTTGCAGCTATGTGATCAAGATACAATTAGAAAGAGAGGAGTGAAGGACTTGATGCGTATCATGTAAGACAATGTATGGTTAGCTTGGTCAAACCAAGAACTTCACATAGGCTCAAAACCATCTCGTTAGACATTTTTCTCTGTGGCATTCCTGTACTTTCCAAGCCCAAACAGTAGGCAAATGTCACACAGACATATATAAACTGTTGCATATATAGGAATAATGAAAGCTCTGGCCTTCCGCTGATCTTGTCTTTCATACAAGATGCAGCACCATAGCATTTGCTCACTACGTTCGTAGCAATCTTACTGTGGCAAGACCTCAGCCCCTGCTAAGGTTTTCATTAAACTCAGTAGAAAAAACCATAAACATTTGTCTTAAAAGTAAAAATACCTCTAGTAAAATTTAAAAACTCTCATGTTAGTACAAAATGTGTAAGGATAGATGCAAAACTGTTGTTTTTGTTATGAAATCACCAATGTCGTTTTTTTTTTTTTTTTACATTGTCGCTGAATCTGCGACTCTATACGGTGTGGGTGGGCGGGTAAAAAGATAAACGTCAGAGACGCTACCTGCGGCAACAACTTGAAGTCTATCAGAAGATAAGGGTAACAAGGAGACAAAGAGGGAATAGAAACTAATTTAACCATACATGTTAAGACAAAGTCGAGAAGATAAAGATTTGTTTGTGACATTTATCGACCTTGGATCGGTGCGTTTCCGCGGTAGAGAATTGTCACACAGACATATATAAACTGTTGCATATATAGGAATAATGAAAGCTCTGGCCTTCCGCTGATCTTGTCTTTCATACAAGATGCAGCACCATAGCATTTGCTCACTACGTTCGTAGCAATCTTACTGTGGCAAGACCTCAGCCCCATAGTTCCTTTTACTGTTGTGCTGGTGTGGGCTTCACACCATAAACGTACTCGTCGCATAGCGACGAGCGTGTGCCCTGAGAGGCGGCAGGCCCATGTCGTCGGCGTCCTTGACGACAATGGCGTGCGTGTGGACCCCAAAGTTGCGCGAGATCTGGTCGGCGGGGTTCAGCTTCCCGGTGAGGTAGAAGAAGACGACCTGGATGTTTCTCTTGAAGAGAAGATCGTATGTGTACTCGTACAGCTTATTCAGCGAGTACCCTCTTCCAATGCCTCCGAAGCCGGTTAGCTTCTTCTGCGCGTGGACAATGGGGAAGTGGTCCGTCACCACCGCTATCTGCGTTCCGTCTGGGACTCCATCCTTGACCAGCTGCTTCAGGAGGATGTGTACTGCTCGTGGCTCGGCGTGCGCGGAGAACTTGGCACTGAAGTGCTTGCTGCGTTTCACGTGGTCGGGAGCCTGGGCTCCAGGAACAAAGTCCGGGATCCACTTCTGCTGGTACGTCCTCACCCAGCGCTCCTCGGGCGACTGCACAATGGCTCCCCAACCGGCGGCGGACGCGTCGGTGTAGCAAATGAGGCCGTAGTCGTGGTCCTCGTACGTCGGGCGTCTCACCTCGGCGATTGTCCACCACTTGTTGACGCATATCTCACGACCGAGCTGCTGCATGTCGCGCCGAACACCCGTTTCCAGGTATTCCATCGGGGCGTCCCAGTCTTGTCCACGCTCTACGTTCCGGTAGACCCGCGGTACGCGCGGAGGAGCTTGAATGCGCTCGCCGGGTTGAGCTGCGTGGTGTGCAACGCATACAGTAGCAGGGAGACGGCGGAGGCGAACGCCCGGTTCGTGTACTGCGGGATCTCAAGACACAGCATTATTTTCGCCACTGTCTTGGATGAGTTACGTACCAGGCGCTCCGTTCCGTTCCATGCCGCGTACTCTTCGCCGAGGAACACGTTCGACTCCTGCGCGAGCGTAAGTAGGCTCCTGTCGTCCATGGCGAGGAGCTGGTCCCTGTCCGGAGAGGTCAGGAGGTTGGCGGTCCGTATGCGCTCGAGGATGCGTCGCGTGGCGGACAGGAACTCCTTCTCCATCCCATCATGTGCGGCGATCATGATATTGTCGATGAGCGTGTGTACGATCACGGGCGTGTCGATGTCAACAATCACGTTCGTCACGGCCTGGCCCACCGCCACGCTCCATCGCGCCCCTGTCGGCAGCGTGCACAAGCGCATGTACCTCTTGTCCTTTGTCAAGAAGACGAAGTTATTCCTCAGGCACTCCGGCAGCGGGATGGAGTCGTAGTACGCCTCGAAGTCAATCTGGAGCATGTACTTGGCATAGCGGAGCGACTGGCGCCGGCTCAGGCGGGACGGGTACGTGACACGTGGAACCTCGTGCTTCGCTATCACCGCGTTGAGGTGCGGCTCCGTGATGAGGCGCCGTCTGCCCTTCAATTCCGGCACAGCAAATGTGTTGACGCCGTGGACATCCCATGGGAGCTTGTTGTCCTGAATAGGGACCTCGCATGGTTCGAACTTGCCCATCTGCACGGCTCTGTCAATGTCCTCGTTGGAGAGGCCTGTGGGCTTGATGGTCCGGGACGTGTACAGGTTTGCGAATTTTTTAGGTTCCATGTAGGCGAGCACGCGCCGTAAAAATTCATGGGACCTCTGTGTCGCCGTGGGCAGCTGTTGGACCGCGTCCAACCGGAGCAGTGTCACGCTCTTGAGGTGGAGCACCCACGTGGAGGGTCCGGGAGCTCCCGGATGTCGGTCCTTCCCTCCACCACCTGTATCATACGGTGGACCTCCTGGTGCCGGAGCGTGAGGTCCTTGGTGCTCGGCGCTCGGTTTCCGAGTTGCTCTGCTCGGGGTGGAGCAGGACGGCGTTGCCCTGTGCCTCGGCGCCCTCGGCCGTTAGCTGGCGGCCATAGCCCAGGTACTTCCGCAGAGTGTTGATCTGCGTGTGCCCCGTCATCAGCATCAGCTGGTCTTCCGGGACCCCTTGTTGGGCCAGGTGCCGGACGGCTCCCTTGCGAAGAGACTGCAGGGTGGCCTCGGCGCACACCTTCTTGACCTCTGCGAGTGTCTTGCTGCGGATGACGGCGGGCTCGGAGAAGATCCTCTGGGAGGCGCTGCGTTCCTTCATCAGCTGCTGAAGCATCGACGCCTGCTGCCTCGTCAGGATGCTGGCCACCGGGTACGGTCCCCGGAACTTGGCTGCCTTCCCTTCGCGGATCGTCAGTTGTACCGGAACGGTGCCGCTGTCGTGTGGTTGGCCTATGGTCACGTCGCGGACTCGGAGTCGGCTGACGTCCGCGGGGCGTGCGGCGAACATCCACAGCATCGTCAGATACAGTTCGGCGACGGGCTCCCTGTGCTCCAGGGCCTTCCGGGCCTTGTCGTACATGTCGATGGTGAGCGGCTCCGGTGGCTGTGCCACGCTTTCGCGCTCCTTGAGCTGCGCCCCCAGCAAGTTGTCCCTCCACTCGGGGCACTCCTTGAGGAAGATGCCCTTCTTCTGGTTGGTGTAAAGGGGGAGGCTTTCGAGAGCGCTCTCGATGGCGGAGAGGTTCTTGGCGTACGTCGACCACTTCCACTGCCGCATCACTGCGATGTGGCGCACGTACTCCATGATGGCCTGTGGAAGGTCTCTGTCGAGGTACTCCGCCGGCATCGACTTGATCTCGTTGATCCACCGGATGTGCAGCTTCCGCGTGTCCGAAGTCTTCGCCCTCCATGCTGTCGGCTGGAGGAAGTAGGGCTTGTCCTGGTATACGTACCAAGAGTTGGGGCTTGCCGCCTTGCCCTGCTGGCGCAAGCCCACCGAGTTTAAACCCTGTGGCACGGGATCCGCGAGCACCTGGACGAGGTCTGTCTCGTCCACCTCGGCCTTCGTGGACTTCCTAGGTACTCTCCGCAGGGCCCTCGGGGTCTCGGGCGCCTTGTCGATCTTGACCGAGTTCCGCCTCTGGCGGGTGCTCCTCGCTGTATTGGGGTAGCGATCCATCCTGGCGTTGATGTACACGCCGAAGTGTGCCTCTTTCGGGTCTGTCGTCAGGACATAGTGCCCAGAGGTTCCAGCTGTAACACCAAGCGTGTGGCTACTGAATGTGTTGCCCCTATACTTGGCTCCAATGCGGAACGTGTGCGTCTCGAGTGTCGGTGGTAGGCCCCTGGATCCGGTAGTTTGGACGTACCATGTGTCGAGTAAGTTTCTATTTCTTGGGATGAGGTTCATCTGTCCCTCTCGGTCTTCAACCAGGAAGTCCAGCTCCTTGTCGTACGCTGCAAGGGTCTCGCCGACGTCGTACTGTGTGCTCGGCTTGAAACCTTTCCGGGTGGCCTGGTTGGCGATGGCGTCTAGGTCCAAGCACCTGTTCCCGCCATCCCCAACATTGACCAGCGCCGTGGCTACCAGGAAGTAGCATAGCTGCCGAGATGCCGCTGCGGACGCCGTCTTCTGGGCCTGTGCCATCGTCCCTCGGACCTTCTCAGAAATCAGAGGGCTATCGGTAACGGTCTGGACGTCCTGCGCCACTGGGCGTGTGATGTTCGGCGTCGGTGTGGTCTCCGTCTTACGCGGGCGTCCGCGTTTTCTGACAGGTTCACCTGTGCCTCCGACGATGGGGCTGCCGCTTCTGTAGTCAAGCAGGTCCAGTGGAAACGTGTTGTCACTATCCTTGAGGATGGACACAATCTCACGCATAAATAGATCCTTCTCGATTTCTCGTTTGGACACAGAGGCTAGAAAGGGGCGTAATCGCTTGCCTAATGTGGAACCGTTGCGGATTTCTGTGTGTGTGTATGTGGCGAAGAAATGCGCGGTCATGTGTATGCCGCAGTCTTCGCTGCCCCGTTCCTGCTGGGGGCATGGGCAGAAAATAATCTGGAGATCGGCCCATAGGTTTTGAAAAACGTGCTCAACGTCGTTGTGAACGTAGACCGACGGAGCGGAGTCAAATATGTGAATGGTCTCCTCACCTTTGCGGTTTGTACGGAGGATTCCCGCGATCCAGTGTTGTCGGATAAAAAGGGGAAAATAGAGAAGACCTTGGTTGTGAAGGCGATGGCGAATGCTTTCCACGGTTTCTTCGTCAAGATTAGGTAGCGTGTTGCACCTTAGCACGCTACCCTTCGGAAGATACCGTCGATAAATAGCATCCAGTTCGTAGTCGGAGGTTTTACCCTCACGAAGATCACCACCTTGGATGATTTGCCGGACGGTGCCCCGCCGGTGGGCGGCGGGGGCACTCAGTTTTTTGAGTTATCATTGCCCACCCTCGAAATGCCGCCATTGTAAAAGCGATTCCGAACGTTACCATTATTGGTGTTGTTGTGTCGTCGATACCGCTGGGCATTGTAGCTGGGTAGGTTCACATACACACGGTGGGTGGAGGAGCCGTTACCGGATTTCTGCTTTAGGTCCTCTATCGCTTGAAACACCCTTGTGAAATTCTCCATAGCACTGCTTTCGCCATTTTGGATTGATTGTAGCAGTGTGTTGCACGCCTGCTCGATGTCCGTGACATCTATGACCTGACCTGTAGGCTCCCTGTTTGCCCGTCCAGCACTGGCTTCCAGCCACCGCCAGTGCACCCAGGGAGGACGTCTTCGTCCTTGACGAAGAAGCCGCCCTGCTCTTTCTTTCCTTTCGGAGCAGAGCCTCCAGCAATCTCGTCGACACTGTCCAGAATCTTGGCGTTCTGCTCACGAAGAACATGGTCAGTCCACGGAAATAGAGGCACGGTGAGATGCTGTACCTTGGGACCATTGGTGATGTCGGTTCCCGCTGGCGCCGTACTCAGGATATGCCAGTTGTGAATGCTGAGCCTCGTACTGGCGGGTTGCTTGAAGAGAATCTCAAGCAAGTATCGGCGGCCCATTTCGTGATCGGTAAAGAGAAGGTATTGACCGATTAAGGTCAAGAGGGGGGAGAGGGTTCCGCTCGTGGCCTTCGCCAGGAAGGTTGATGTGACATCCGCTTCCCAGGCCTTAGGGTCTGCTTCCACCGCCTCGTTGTGCCGCTTCCAAAGGTCGCGCTGGTTGAGCAGGTCCTTTAGGAAGGGCTGCCGCTTGATTTCCTCAGCGTCGAACTTCGTCTCTGCAAGAGGGGTCTCCTTTTTCGTCAAGGACGCCTCGTATTTGGCGAGCTCCTCCTTCGTGACGTCCAGCTTCGCTGCTGCAAGCTGGATTTCTGTGATGAAGCCCTCATTTTTCATCTCCGTGAAACGTTGGATACGCGCCTCGATCGCTGTTTTGACAGCTGCAAACTGGGAGTTATCGCACATCGACAATAAAAGAAAGGAGACACTAAAAAGATAAACGTCAGAGACGCTACCTGCGGCAACAACTTGAAGTCTATCAGAAGATAAGGGTAACAAGGAGACAAAGAGGGAATAGAAACTAATTTAACCATACATGTTAAGACAAAGTCGAGAAGATAAAGATTTGTTTGTGACATTTATCGACCTTGGATCGGTGCGTTTCCGCGGTAGAGAATCCCTAACCCTAACCCTAACCCTAACCCTAACCCTAACCCTAACCCTAACCCTAACCCTAACCCTAACCCTAACCCTAACCCTAACCCTAACCCTAACCCTAACCCTAACCTAACCCTAACCCTAACCCTAACCCTAACCCTAACCTAACCCTAACCCTAACCTAACCCTAACCCTAACCCTAACCCTAACCCTCCTAACCCTAACCCTAACCTAACCCTAACCCTAACCCTAACCCTAACCCTAACTAACTAACCCTAACCCTAACCCTAACCCTAACCCTAACCCTAACCCTAACCCTAACCCTAACCCTAACCAAACCCTAACCCTAACCCTAACCCTAACCCTAACCCTAACCCTAACCCCCTAACCTAACCCTAACCCTAACCCTAACCCTAACCCTAACCTAACCCACCCTAACCCTCCTAACCCTAACCCTAACCTTCCTAACCCCTAACCCTAACTCCTAACCCTAACCCTAACCCTAACCCTAACCCTAACCCTAACCCTAACCTAACCCTAACCCTAACCCTAACCTAACCCTAACCCTAACCCTAACCCTAACCCCCTAACCCTAACCCTAACCCTAACCCTAACCCTAACCCTAACCCTAACCCTAACCCTAACCCTAACCCTAACCCTAACCCTAACCCTAACCCTAACCCTGGCAGGCCCCTAGGCAAGTCCCTAGGCAGGCCCCTAGGCAACGCCCTACGCAGGCCTCTAGGCAGGCCCCTAGGCAATACCCTAGGCAGGCCCCGCGCAGGCCTCAGGCAATACCCAGGCAAGGCCCTCGGCAAGGCCTGCAGGCCCCAGGCAAGGCCCAGGCAAGGCCCTGGCAGGCCCCGGCAAGGCCCCAGGCAGGCCCTGCAAGGGCAGGCAGGCCCCTAGGCAATACCCTAGGCAGGCCCCTAGGCAGGCCTCTAGGCAATACCCTAGGCAAGGCCCTCGGCAAGGCCCTAGGCAGGCCCCTAGGCAAGGCCCTAGGCAAGGCCCTAGGCAGGCCCCTAGGCAAGGCCAGGCAGGCCCCAGGCACCCCAGGCAGGCCCCGCAAGGCCCGCGCAGGCCCCCAGGCAAGGCCCAGGCAAGGCCCCGCGCAGGCCCGGGCAAGGCCCCAGCGCAAGGCCCCGCGCAGGCCCCCGCAAGGCCCAGGCAAGGCCCGCAGGCCCCGCGCAAGGCCCTAGGCAAGCCCCTAGGCAAACCTCCCTAGGCAAGCCCCGAGGCAAACACCCTCTAGGCAATACCCGACCTGAGCGCATGAATGATGTTGCAAAACAACGATTTGATCACTTGTGGGCGATGACTTTTGAGGGCCCAGCAGAAGCTGGTGCGCCATGTGCACGTAAGTTACGGAAGGAAGACGCTGAGGATCTATTAGGGTGTGGGATTATTCGCGTGGCAGACGATACTCCCACGAGAGCTTGGGTGAACCCTTTTAGTGTTGTCGAAGACAAGTCCTCTGGGAAGCGTCGGCGATTCATCGTATGGCCGAAGTCCAAGAATGAGGGTGAGCATTTCGTTCCCGATGTGCCGCTCCGGCATGTCTCGCTGTATCTTCAATCAGTCACCACCTCGGGGGCTGCTCTGTACGATCTAAAGGCTTCTTTTTATCAGATCGCCCTTCATCCCGCCGCGCGGGCAGCATTTCGGATGCTGGGTGACGACGGAAATACATATGAGTTGCTACGGTTACTCATGGGGTACCGGATTAGTCCGGAGTTGATGCAGTTGCTTTGTTCTGCTCTAGCGGGCGTGCGGTCGGTGGTATCGCCTGACTTCCAGGCATCGACTTCCCTCCATATCGATGTGTGGATCGACAATATTCGAATATGTGAGGATTCGGAGCACGTGAAGCACTGGTGCCATCAACTGGAGGAATTGGCCTTTGCAGCAAATGTGACCTTCGGCGAGGCCGAGCAATGGTGTGAGAAGTACACATTCATCGGCGTTTTATTTGATCATGGCAACCAAACAGTTTGTATAGGCGAAGAAGTGCAAAGAGGAGAAGAGGCCGCTGTCTGTGGTGCTCATCGACGAGTATCATGCACCGGCCCAGAAGTTAAAGGGTAAAGAGTGGAAACTGCATTCTTCTGTGGAAGCTTGCAAGCGGAATGAAAAGAAGAACGGATAGAAGAAACAACGAAATACTAATGATAAGGAACAATATGGGCGACTCTCGAGGCATCGAATAAAGTAAGCGATGCAACCCTGATGCAATCCCATGGAAACAAGTACTGTGCAAAGGAAATTATGATATGACCTCGAATCTTCCTCTTCTCTTGATTGACAGCACAGCAAGGCATCGTTTTTCTTCGATTCTTTCGCTGTTAGCTTTTGCTTTTGCCGACCCATCTACCCTTGAAAGAGTTCTTGTCCCACCGTGAACCGGATCCTTCGGAAAAAATGAATGTTTTCCAAGTTTGGCTGGTTTGGCCAGCAAACTCCCCGCTTCGCGAGGAATGAACCATGCTTCTGAATGCAAGCCAGCACCCATTCGGAGATGGTGCTGGTGCCGTGAAGCCCGCCCCAAGAATCTTGACGGTGTCTTGGCTGGCAGGGACGGGGGTGTCGGGCACTGCTGTTGGGCTGCCGGGGGGGCGACGCATTTACCCACGATGGTCCGGTAGCCAAAGGTATCCAGTGCGGGAGCGAGGTCGTCCAGTGTTTGCTGCATGTGGTCGTGTGGGCCGGCCAGTGCGATGTCGTCGACGTAGGAGACAAATGGTACCTCTGGGTGACGGCGCCGAACTGGATCGAGCACCGGGAAGCCCACAGGAGAAAAGGAGGGGCCACAGGACCGTGCCAAGTCTAAATGCCGGGGTGGAGATCAAGGAGACCTATGGCTTATCCTCGTCAAAGACCTCGAGATGTCGCGGTTGGCGAATGGCGAGGCAGAGGAGGATGTCCCACACGTCGACTAGGTCGTTGACTACTGAAACGCTGGGCCACCAAGCACATTCGTTCTTTTACCCGATGGAGTACAGTGCTGAAAAGTCAGGTTTGTATTCTCGGCTGTTGAATGAAAGCTCGGGGTGAGACACATTTGGCATTTTAATCCCAAAGTAGGAGGCGCTCCTAAATGAAGCCCGTGGCCGAACTCCAGGCAACGCTTCATCCCCCCTCCCCCTCTCTCGCCGCTATGGCACTTAGCGGCGTTGGTGAGAAACGCAGGGAGAAAAGAGACCTTGGCGCACCGTGGTTCATCCGGTGATGCGCGCCTCAGCAGCGTTGATCTGTGCGGCGCAAGGAACTGTGTTTGAGGGGCGCGGAGTGGAGAGGATGAACGCGAACACCCCCACAGAGACCTCCCCGTCCATCACACAAAGGAGCCAGCCACAACCAACACAGCCCACACAAAGCCGGGCATTTGAGGAGGGGATAGGTTTAGCCTAAAAGCCTTAGACGAGTGTCTCCGCCGCGTATATAAGACTTTACTACTGGACTAGGAAAATAAAACAAATACATACAGGGATACAGGGATACAAAAAGATAATATTGAAACCCTTAATTTGCAGTTGTACGTCTCTCAGCGATGCGAAGAGGGAACTATTAAAACAACTTTAGCTCGCTGGTTCAGTTATGTTACTGTTTCATTGAGCCTCGAAAGGGACGTAGTCCGAAAGGAGATTCAAAGGGGTTCAAAGAGGGCTTGGGATCTCCTTCGGGTGTTGGTCTCGTTCCCAGAAATCATGGCAGCATATAACAGCGGCTACGATAATATGCGCGTTTCACGATAATATCTCTGTGAAATACCGTTTATATTTCGTTTCGTGATCCATGAGAACTGCAGTCAAACAAGAAAAAAAAATTAAAAGCTTCAATTAATTATACTTCATAATGTTGGAATTTTCAAAAAAAAAGGGCAAAGCGGACCGTTAGAATCTCCTTGGCGGAGGTGCCGCTCCATGTCCAACGCCTCCGGCTCTCTTCACTAATGGCGGAGGGGCGTTGTTGGCGTGGGTGGTTCGTGCACGTTTTCTCGGTCTTTCGTTGTCGTCGTCATCGTAGTTTCTTTTTCTGTCTTGTTCCTGTGCCCGGCGATCAAGTTCATCCCAATCGGCGCTCGATGTCGCATCACTTTCAGCTCCAGACGAAATATCGCTCTCCTCGTCTTCCAACCACGATGAATCCTCAGAGCTCTCGGTTTCTTCGTCCTCCGTGTATGTAGAATCCGTGTCGGATTCTGACTCCTCCTCATCATCGTCATTGTTAAGAGTCCGCCATCCTTCCTCCATTGACCAAGGTTCCCATTCATCGTCATCTCGGATTTGTTTGAGAATTAATTTCCAGTTTGGATTGATCTCAGTTTCCATGTAGTATAGTCTTGCACCAAGACACCAGTCTTTAATCGGATCAAGTGAGGACATTGGTATGGAATTTATGGTCACCACAGGTTTATTGTAGTCTTTCATAATAAAGGTCAAATCAAAAGTGGAATTAGTCGCCACAACGCGTTCCAAAGACGCCACTTCAATCTCCGAAACTGAAATGGTAAAAGGTGGCCAGTCTGCAACGGCCCAGAGGACGTCGCGACTTCCTCGGAACGCCACCATCGCTTTTGAATGAACCCCGTCAAAAGTAAAATCATTAATGGGGATCTGGGTTCGGATAGTGCTCTTTGAGTCTACAGCACGAGCAAAGTTGAAAAACTGCTTGTTGGTCTCCCTAACTCTGGCTTCTTCTCTTTCTTCCGCTGCCATTTCTTCTTCATGCGACCTTCTTGCTCCGCTGACAGCCTCACTACTTTCCATAACTTCGGCCATAAACTGGACCTCATTGGCTGCGCGTCTACCTAGGTCAACAGACTTTTTCAGAGTAATATGGTAGCACACCAACACGGAATTAACGGCTGGTTGAAAGATAATGTGCTTGATATTTTCAAAAAGAAAATCAATAGGTGTTCCGCCGAGGTACGAGAATCGAAGACCATTTTGATGCAGTTCCAGGTTTCCAGTTAACGCTTGATTCTTCCGACCTATTTGAAGTGCCGGGCGCATCTTAATCTGTGGAAGACGAATTGGATCTCCCACAGTATGAAGCTTTCCGCTTGATGCTGTTGTTGCTGTCTTCTTCCTGTGAGCATCATCATTCTTTATTGCTTGTTGGACGGTTTGTATGGCAATTTGATATTCCGTAAAGATATCCTTTTTCGCTGTGTATGTGAGCTCTTTTAAGAAGCATTTTGTGCGGTTTAGGCGAAACCCAATGTTAGACTCCTGTAAAGTATGAAACGTCACGATAAAAACGTAATTGTCTCCCTCTCGCTTCATTTCAACTTTATTTATTGTCGCGATGTGAAACGGGCAGGGCTTACCATATACAGGAAACCAAGCAATTCGTTTAGATGGAGCGACAAATATCCCATTTTTTGCCTCCAAAGGTTCTGGATCATTGTGGCCCAGCAACTGCAATTCCCCAAGAGCTAGTTTTCCAATTTCGTACACACTCAAATCTTCCGATGAAGCTTTTGACCCCTTTTTTCCACCTGCTGCAATATATTCCGCCTGGAGTTCCACCAAGAGCCGTTTAAGCTGTTGTTCTCTCTCCGCTGCACGAGAACCTGTCATTGTACCAGTAACACCGTGGCGAGTGATTTTTGTCAAGTCTCGTGGCGCTGGCACTGAGCTTTCCTCTTCAACATCGAATAAGACATCTTCCACAGCTCGAAAACTTTTTGTTCGGAGTTCTGCAACACCATTTCGAATGATAACTGTATCCGCCAATTCAATGTTAAATGTTTTGCCGTCTCCACCGTCAATATTTTCAAGAACAACTCGCACGACAAAGCACATTCCTTCGGATATCGTTGCACCACCTTTTTCAGAAATCGTTCCCCGAGGCTCCAGTACTAAAAGCCCCGTTGAAAATCCGAAGGACTTTAGGAGATGGACTGACAATTCAGCATTAGTTGCGGCAGCATACTTCATACTGTTCTCGTAGACATCTTTGAGAGCTGCTCCTATCTTAAGGTTCTGGATTACCTGTTCACTTACTGCGTAAGCAAACTCATAAGAGGTTTTGGCATTAGGAGGAGCTTTTGATTCCACAAGAAGAGTGCGTCCAAAAAACGAAGTAAATCCAAAATGCTTTATACCATACCGCACAATTATAATATCGTCATTCAGCGTTTCGGAGCACAGTTCTTGAAGCCGTTCAGTGCTAACCTGAATTTTAGATTCGTAAGCACCTTTTTGAAAAACGCAAGCAGGGAGAGCTGCAGCCATAGAAAACTCCTCTGCGTTGAGAGCTTCCATCCCAGAAATGGAATTTGGATGCATAAGCTTGTCACAAATCTCTTCGCGAAGGGAAGCAAGACTTTTCGGATTGCTTTTAAAGAGCTGCGATTTGAGTAATTCGCAAATATAGCGCCGAAATAGCATTCCACAAAGAAGAGCTGCTTTTTCAACTGATTTTTGGGCGTTCTCGTCTTTCTTAAACAGAAGTTCACCGAGAAGAGGGGCTGCTTCCACAAGAACGTGTTGGAAGCGTTGCTTAACGTGGTTTATGGCTTCTGTTATGAAATGTCCTTCTTGAAGCTCTAGTTCTTTCATCGCGACGCCAATATCTTTGCCTTCCAGCAGATGTTGGGCAGCTGTGACCCATTGAGAGTAATCCGCGACCGCCGTTATGGTGAAGTTTTCTAGAATCGGTACTTTCAACTGCAGTGATGGGTGGTGATATATAACCGCGGATGATGCTGTCACGAGCAAGAAAACGTTGCAAACAGGTGACTTCGATTCGAGAAGATATTGAATCACTGCTTGTCCCCTTTGATTCTCTAAAGTCGACTCAGAGAGCTCTCCAAATACAAAACCAAGTGCACCAATCTTTACAGCGGTAGGGTCACCGCGGGAGACAGCTGCGTTGAAGTCATCGAGGAGGGCTGCAAGCCTGGCACCAGAAAAAGTACAGGAGGTCATGGAACGTTTTGACTTTCCTAAAATGTAAGACGGCTAATGCATGATTTATTCGGTGAGATAAAAGATAAGAATTAGTGAATGAGTTGATTTTGTGAGGAACACTAAGTATCCGCCATCTGCGCAACCCACTTCCTACATATGTTCATAATAGATCCAATTGAAAGACCCATAATTGTAGAGAATTACCGGAACTACTTGTATTGTATTTTATTGTGGCATGTAGAGAATTATGTTTTCACTCTCTTATATTTCATTATTTTGGCCCTACGAGCTTCTTCCTGCTTCTCATGCGCTTTGGTACGTAGGCCCATCAGCTTGAATTTGCGTGACTTCTGAAGAGTTTGGCGATACTTCTTTCTAGCTTCAATATACTTCCGCATGTCGTAGTGCTTCTTCTTCGCAGCCACCGTAGCAGGTTTCGCACTTTTTGCATCATCGATGTCTGCCTGAGAAACAAGCTGAGATGGTGCAAACTCATCTCGAAAATAAGTATAAAGCGGTGATGATACGAGCTGGCACTCGTCCGTTGCCATTTTGGATAGATCCTCATTCTCAGCAGGGACAAAAGTGGGAAATGCCGGCTTCCCTCGGTGCTCATTCCACAATGTGTACCCCTTAGTATTAATGGTGTCACTAAACTTGACGTACGAACCGATATCAGAATCTAACAGTGTGGGGAGATAGATTAAAGAGTTCTTATAATCTATTCTCCAGATTGGGACACCTTGGTAGGTTTCAATTGATGCCCCGGTTTGACCCGCCATTCTATGGCCTGGGTAAATTCGTTTCTGCCCTTCCGCCCCCATGCACCCAGGTCGACGTTGCCACTTGGAGTCTCCCAGCCAAACATACCCGCCATCAAAGCCGTGGCGGAACATGACCCCTTTAAAACCGTAGTCGGTGTTTTGAAAGGATATGGTTACCTCTTGGCCAGGCTTAAAGTGTCGTACGTCTAGCTTAGTGCCTACAGGAGCATAAGCGTCGGGTGTTATACGAAAACCGCAAGAAACATGTTTTACTGGGACTCCGCATGCCTTGTAGAATGCTGACACGTGCGGCTTGTGAAACTCAACAGGAACATTAACTGCACCGACGTAGACCTTATGCGTTCCAGATTCGTCTCTGCGACTTCCATGGCTTACTACTTGGTTATCGGGGAACCAAAAAGCAGTACAATCAAGTTGATTACCAAGTTCATCGTAATCTTTACAAGTGAATGCTTTGATCCCGATCATTCCAAAACGGACACTGTAAAACATATTAAACTCTCCAAATGGAGGTGGATTATCCCATGCTAAAGTGTCCTGATAGAGCTCCGGAAACTTTTCACGCAGCCGAATAAAAGCATCATATTTGTCTTCTCGTATGGCATCGTATGTGGTTTGAAGCTGCTCAGGTTGCCATTCTCTGGGATTCTCTGGAATTTTCGGATATAAGCTCATTGACTCTCCGTGATCGAATAAATATGGATAATAGCAATGATACATATCTCGATCTTTCTCTTCCATTAATGAAGGGTAACACCTGTGCCAATCCGTACGAATGCGACGGTCTCCAGGCCCGCCACCCGTTCGATGTCTGCAATACGCTACAGCGACCAGGGAAGCGGTCCGCCGGCGTATTTGATACATTTGTTTCTATAAATTCTTATATGCCTACAAGAGGTTAAGAATAACAAAACAAAAAAAGTATTAAATAAAATGGAATGAACACCTTAGCAGGGCATGTTCCAACAGAATAAGTCTAAGCATAAAAATTAGATCTTTTTCAAATATAGTTGGTACCAACTGTGAAATTGTGAGGCCATTCTACCTGGCACCAGCTAGAATATTTGTTTCTTTTATTCAGCATTCTGAGTACTATTGGGCTCGTAATTGCTAGTGACTAAAAAGATCTTCTGCTCCAATGCGTTTCGAAGGGGGTGCTGCGCTTCTACTAGCGTAAACAACGTTTTAATCGTGGAGTTATCTCTGTAACATCTCGCATTTTCTAAGGCTACTGGTGAAATATCGGCTCGTAGCTTCTGTAAATCAAAGGGTGAATGTCGATACCATCGGTAAGGAAATGTTCTCCAGCTGGCTCTTTCCACCTGGCGGCGATACAAATAAATTCCGTCGCTTCGCTGTTCTCGATATATCTTTCCGGCATTGACTAATAAGCGATCAAATAATGCTTTATCAAGAAGAATCAGCATTTTCTCTCCCATCTCGAAGTACATCTTTGTTCCCTTTTGAAAATCTTTTTCACTACAAAAATTATTTCTGTTCAGCAATGTCTTGTCTGAGTGCCCATGAAGTAGTCGCCTATTTTGCTCTGGAACTGGTTCTCTAAACCGCCGTTGACACCTTTTCCGAAACACTACGGAATCTCTGTCTGGTTCCGCCTTCCTCAAGAAAGCAATCATTCCATAGCACAAATCGTGCATTTCTTGAGCAGCAGCCTCCACCGGATCAAAATCTGGGGTGGTTTCCTCGAAGTCTTCAGCATTGTCAAGTTGTTGCATACTTTCGCTCGAAGATCTTTCCTTTGCCATCATGGCTATTTCAGATTTCAAATGGGTTCCAGCGCGGCAGGTGCGGGCAGAGGAGAAAAGACTGTGACCAACGGAGAATGCGATGCCGAGCTTCACACTTCTAAGACAACGCAACATTCCTTTTTTTTTTAATTTCTACCACCGAACAAAACTCTCGAAAAAAAGAAGTGACTGAGGAAAAATATGTTCTTTGAAAAACGTAGAACAAATACACTATTGAGGTTAATTGTACTCAGACACACAGAGACAGGGTCCTAGAAACTGAAAGGGAAATTGAGATGAGCTGCCTTAGAATACCCATAAAGACTCAGAAAATCGTCACCTGAAAGTTTCATGTTAAAAATCTGCGTCGCATAAAGGAGAATTCATTAAAAAAAAGAGATTCTTTTTTTCTTTTTTTTTCTTTTTCTTTTTTTTTTCAGATAATGTGATGAAACGGGAACGATTCGTTCGAGTGAAAGAAGGAAAATAGTTTCCCCCTCTCGAAATAGAGCGCCAACTTTGATGAGGCAGGACTGGGTGTCTGACTTCTCGGCTTCTCGTGCCTTTCTTTCTAGCTCCATGATCTGACTTGACGTGAGGCTTATGGAGATCGTATTACCGGAGTTCGACCGACCAACACAACAGGACAACAGCTTTGTATATTTAGTTCTCTCTAAACTGCATATTGTTCCACAAAATAGAAGGCACGGTGCTAGTTTCGGATACAGAGCCGTTAGAAGCTGTAACGCAACGGGGCACACTAAATTGTACACGCTACCATCCGGCATGCTTTCCCTACAAAAATGAAGAACAACAACAGCTGATCGAACTTGAAGAGAAAGGCAGATGCTTTCAAAATACGGATAGCATTGAAGAGCACTCTCTGGATGCATCCATATATTCGTAGAGCCAAAAGCGTATCGCCGCATCACGTACACCCGAAGTTGATGACGAACCTTTAGAAGCAGTGCCAGCAATGGGTATCCTACTGGTCCCGTTATGTGGGTACCGAAATAGCTGCATAGCATGTCGCACCCACGCAGCGCATACGACATGTACCCGTTGCAATCCAATCCCATTCCGACCATCCAACTTTGGCAGTGACGACTTTCTTCTATGGGCGTGTCCATACAAACAGACACTGGCTCTTTTCTTGTCTTCGCCAAGGGGTAATGCAGTACTGTCTCATCTAGCACGCCGGCGTTTCCTGCCCGCCATATCTCCTCCGTCTCTTTGTCTATGGCCTGAGGGGCGTCCAGCTGTGCTAGTATTCTTTTCTCCTGACGGAGTAAATCCAAAGATAACGTCTGCAGCTGTTCCGTGATCCGATCATAACGCACAGCTTGCGGAGCGCATAAAAGAGACCAAGCAGTTTCAAAAAGTGGACATGAAACATTGGGCAAGGTTAACGGATAATCGCTGCAAGACAACTTCAGAAACCCACACTCCAATTCCTTAAATGGTTCCCACCAATTCAATTTCAGTGCGCTGCAGCGATTCTTGATGTCTTCTATAATCCCGTTCCGTCCAACATTCCTCCTTTCTGCTTTTTTTCGCACGGCGTATCGCAGCAGTATTTCAACGGCGCGAACAGTTTGTGGAAGAATACCCAAACTTGATCGAAGAAAAAATGTGCGAGCATCACTGAGAAATGATCTGGCGAAGGCATTTAGAACAGGACACGGGACGTCATTGGTTCGAATGTAGTTTAAGTGCCTACTGTGGAGAGTGTGAAGCTCTTTCGGAGCAACAGTGTCAAAAGGCTTCGTCATCGATATCTTAATCTGAAAGCAATACTGCAACCGCGACGCCTCGCCATACAAAGAAAATCGATTATCTAGGCAGATCTTTTCTTTCACTTCGCAAAGTTTAAGGATGTCTAAACACGTCTTCATGAAATAGCTTGGAATGTGCTGTAAGTCACTGTAAAACCATCCGACATACGCATGGCCACCGGAAAGAAACAGGACATCAAACAGGATCCCGTCGGCAAAAGGTTTTGACGGTAATCCAAGAGCGTTGTCCTCTTTTAAGGAAAAAACGTAATTTTTAGTTGCTTGTGGAGGTAGAACCTTTACTCCTTCTACGAGATAATCATAGCATTGAACTAGAAAGTCGACATCTCGGGGGGAAAGCGTATCGGTATGTATTATGCGTAGGGGCACAGGAAAGTTCTTCGCCAGCGCCGTCCCTTTCTTCCCTCCGAAACGAACAATGTACGGCGCTAAAAGCCCACAGGCTCTCTTCATCAGCCCCATTACCGTACAAAACCAACATAAGTCTTGCTAACTACGGGCAATCGAATACAGGAGAGATAGAAATAAAGACGTTCACTGCCACGTCAGAGACGTACTAAATATGAGCATAAATGTTAGAACGAGAAATATAATGGCTAGGAAATACTATCTTTTTTTTTAGAGTTTCTTGCGCTCTTATTAGAAGTTACAGTAGAAGGTGTATAATATTATTTTTTTAAAAAAAAAAGAGTTCCCTTGGTAAAACCGATATTTCGTACTTGGTTAACTAAGCATTTGAGTTATGCTCCTTCTCTTGTAATGCTGCTGCAGGCCCCATGAGACGAGTGCTCATGAACAAACGCACAGTATCGTCTGAAACGTTCTTTCGGCTCTCTTGATGGTCTTTAATAGTTTTTGACAAACATTCAATCAACACTTTCTTGACCTCACCTGACATCATCCGCCCCAGCATGTAATCATGCTCTATCTGGCGCAATTTCTCATCGTCATCCAAGAAAAATCGTAGCCACTGCATCGGTATGTCGACCATGGTATTCGCTCCAACAATAAGCTGCTCCTCTTTGGTGGCGCCACCACCACTGAAAGCGTGCTTGTTGATCTTATCTTTGAGCATTTTAGGTGTATCTGTCAAAAAAACTGCAGCGCCGACAGAGGAGCTCATCTTTCCTTTTGAACCACTCAATCCAGGAAAGAATTTAGAGTGGATGGCTGCAGGTTTGAGGTAACCCAGTCTTGGAGCTATGTCACGAGTAAGCCGGAAGTATGGATCCTGGTCAATAGCATGAGGAATCAAGCAAAAAACATTTCCTTGTTTCTCTGGAAAAATATGAGGGAATGCTGCAGAGAACGAGGGTGCAGCCTGGATAGCCGGGAACATCCATTTACCGCAGTTGTCCTCCAGTTTAAAGCCAAAACAGCCACGGACTTGGTTGGCAGTGTACGCCCTCTCGATTCGGCAAATCACACGATACATGCTGCCCACGTAATCGAAGTCGCTAAATATAAAAGTCAGTTTAGGGTCAAATCCCAGAGCAATTATATCTCTGGCATTTTCAAACGTCATTTTTTCAACTTGGTCAATCGTGAGGTCTTTGAAGAAGAACTTTTCATCGTCAGTCAATTGTATCACCAGTGGCACCTGGAACGTATCCTGCAGCCACTTTGTGAATAGAAAGGGGACAAGATGCCCGGTATGCATAGATTCACTGCTAGGCCCACGCCCGGTGTACAGGTAAAACGGCTTTCCTTGCTCATATAAGTCGAGTACTGTAGCTAAGTCTCTGTGTGAGAAAAAGATGCCGCGACGAAGGAAATGGTGGACGGGTTTCTTAATTATCCGCTCCATACGCTCTAAAAGTGCATGATCGATGTGATGGGAACCAAATTCTTTAATTAGTTTATCGTAGTCGACATCTCCTTCGACTGTCCAAGGGGTAACGACATGTTCCTCCGCCATAGGGCAAACCGATGAAGGTAAGCGGCAGTCTTTTGAGAATGCTTGGTGGAAGTAAAAGGTTAATCTTAGGATTAGTACAGGAAGAGTAAGAAGAAGTATGTTAGGGGTCCAAAGAGACATTCATCATTTATTTTTTTTAAGACGAGACAAGACAAGACAAGACATAGGCACTAACTGCAAACGACCGTTAGTTTATTACTCCCTAAATTACTAAGTAATTTTTTTTTCGAACTTATGTTAGTGTTGTTATTGCTTCTTTGACTTTAAACAATTCCAATGAGTTATCTAAGAAAAAAAAAAGTACTATAACAAGACTCGGCACTCGTTTATGGTGAAAAAGGTGTGGCGGTCCCTGTTATTTGGCCAGCAAGTGAAGTGAAACAAGCACCATAAATATGAGGAGAAGTATGACAGCATACTTATAGTACGAAGAAGAATTATGATGTTCATTTGCGCGGCGAAGTTGTTCGTTGCCGCTGTGTGTAGCCCTGGCTGCGCTTTCGAGATTGCCATCAATCTGGTGTAAGACCACACCCTGTTCTTCTGCTAACTTCGCGATGTGATTAAATATAATATGAACATCTCGCACATTTTCAGCGATTTCGTGTGTTTCTCTCTCGAGTTCCGCCATTATCTCGTTATGGAGCTCCTGTTCGTATCGCGCCCGCTGAGATGGACCCTTAGATAATAGGTGCTGAGATTCTGTTGGTTCTTCTTCGGCATCTTCCTCGTATTCTTCCGGTAGTAAGCCAAAAGGGGCTCTGCTTCCACGTGAGGATTCTTCAACTTCAATGCAGGTTTTATAAAACATATCGCAAGCCTGTTGGAAGTCCCGCAAAGCTTGCTGTGCATCCCCCATTAGTTGAACCCCTTCCATGGTGTAAGTGGGTCTCACCTCCATAAAACGTTCTATAATTCTCAGAGATTCTTGAATGGAAGAAACATCTTCTACGTTGGCTGAACGTGTGGTGTCTCTAATTTTACCTCTTGCTTTGTTGATATCCGCAACATTAACGATCTTTTTGGTGGACCTCCGTATAATACTAATTTTTTTCTGGAGAGACTGTAAGGATCTAGATAGGGTCTGGCAATTCAACGTCCAAGTGGGATCATCCTCCATTTTGGGGAGTTGACTAGAGAGAATACAAGTTTTTCGTGTGTATTTTTTGTGTGTGTGTGTGTGTGTTGAAACTAAATAGATATCCTAGTAGAATTGTAGAGGGCAGTGATCAGATGGAGCATTACACAATAGGAAGATGCGTTACGCCAACCTTTCCCTATCAACGGGATAAACAAAGAGGACGAAAAAATACTACGTATAGTTTCTCGTGAATCGTAACATGCGTGAGAGATTACAGTAAGATATGTATATTTAATAGAAAATTCATGTCTCACTAAGTCTTCTCACTTCCGACGGTGGCGAACATCCAATCGTATTGCAATCATAGTATGATACAGTGCCACTAAGATCCATGAAAGCTAACAGCACTTCCACATTCGCTAGAACTTCGTTTGATGTTAACTCTTTTGAAATTTCTTGGCCTATTGTATGACTGAATTCGATGACCTCCGCAGTAACCATTGAGTCCAAAAGAGCTGGTACAGGAAGAACACACTTGCACTGTACGCTAGAGTCGGAATTCTTTAACACGCTCTTGATGTACGTTGTGGACATCGCATCAGCAACGGTTGTAGTCCACAAAGGCAGGCGTTGAGACACATCTCGGCGCAGCAAATCCACAAAAGCATCCATGACCTCTGATTTTTCTTTAAAAAAAAAGAAAAGAAAAGGTGAAGTAGGAACATCTGTGCAGTTGAACCACTCAAGTGATCCTACAGCGTGTCTAGAAACGCAGCGAACAATAGCAACCGAAGTCTAAGAGTGTCCTTTAAGCGAGGAGCGTTGAATCGTTCTGCTGTCGCTATACGTATTACTTGGCACGCTGCGTAACAACTTCATCCACACGCTTTTTGTATCCATCCGCGAACATTCGTGCCAGATCTTCTATAGGCTCATTTATCCCAGTTCCACGAAGGGCAGAGCATTTAAAGAACTTCAGTTGATTCGCTTTGGCAAATATTTCTCCTTGGCTGTCTGTTACTTCTGCTTTGTCCGCAAGGTCCATTTTATTAGCAATCAAAAAGCCCATCATATCTTTCTTAGAGTTCCTTGCCTTTGTCACCCAACGCTTACACGTCTCGAAAGTTGTCTTGTTCGATATGTCATACACCAAGATAAAGGCGGAAACGTGGTCTAAATACGTTTGGGTCATGGTATCGTACAGCTTTTGACCAGCGACATCAAAGAGAGAAAGCTCTACCGTTGTTTCTTCGTCAAGGGTGACCTCCTTCACGACAAAATCGCACCCCATTGTCATGAGATAATTTTTCGGATACGAAGATCCATTAGTATGCACCATTTGAACGAAAGCTGTTTTCCCTGATGTGGGTTCTCCAATGACGGCAATACGAAGACGAAGTACAACCATAGCTTTTTCTATTTTTCTCCGGAGGAAATGGGATCACTGACTTAAAACAACTTTCCTCAAAGAAGGCATCACAAAACATATATTAACAACATAAGCATGATCGTAAAAATAAGGAACGAAAAGAAAATGTTTATCAATAGGATTTGAGGAGAAAGAAAAGTTGAAGAAGACTCCAAGTCATTGAAAGAGATCCACCTTTGGATCCTTTTCGATAGCTAATTATGACTGGACTAACTACACTACGCTGTCCCAACCCCAAATAACAATAAAAAAACGGATTACAGAGAAAACCCAAAAAGTTCTCTTCCTGGGTCGTTGGTGCCATCCCCAGCTCCTTCTCGTTTAGTCTCGTTCACAGTACGCACAGCGGCACGCTCTGACTCTGTTTGTTGTGTAAGTTCCGTGGGGACTGTCCATATGCGAGCATTTCCTCGGGTATCGCCCGTTGCTACCCAATCAGCTGACGCTGTACAAAATTTTACACAGACAACTGGTGCGCCTTCTATACCGGCTTCAGTTGAATATAAAGGTTTGGCTTTGCTTTTCTGGAGATCATAAATATGAAGATAAGAACTCCGAGAAACAAGTGCCAGCACGCTTGGCCGGAAAGGACTGAACTGAGCACCGTATAGAAAATGCTTTGTGTCCGAAGAAGGCTCAAGTGTAAGCTGTGAGTGTGTCTCCATGAGATGATACAATCGAGCCGTTCCATCCGAGGAGCAGGAAAGAAACAGGTGACGGAAGAAAGGGGAACTTTGAATCGACTGGACCGGTCCCCAGTGGTTCTCCACCCAGTCCAGTGCAAGTGGGATCGCCTTCAGTGGCTTTGCCTCTTCTTCGTCTTCTACTGGATCTGCAGCCAAAAGGCCTGTGCGGCCTCGGCCTACATCCCCGCTTTCGAGTCCGACAATGATCGCACTGTCCATGCTTGGTGTGCTCCCTCCTTTTAATGGACCAGCGGAGCGAGCATAGGTAACGGCAGACACACCTGTAGTTTGATGCCGTTTATTTCGAATTTGAAAGAGCCCGATAGGTAATTTCAACTTATTTGTAATGCTCCATAAAGAAATCGAGCAGTCTTGGGATCCCACGCATAAGGCAAAGCGGTACGATTCCCGGGTTTCTTGTAGGTTCTGTACCCACTCTATTGATGATATGGGATCCCGGTGAGAGAATTTTCCTTGACTGGAGGAGAAGAACTGATTCTCAGTGATGTTTGGATACACAATTAAATCTCCGCTGTACGTTCCGATCGCGAGCATCAGCGCTTGGGAGGGATGAAATTGAACTTTGGTAGCATATGTATCCGTTTCCAGCGTAAAATGAGGGGAGTGTTGATCGAAGTCCGGTCGAGCAATATTCCAGATGCAAACATATCCAGACGTGTTACACCAACCCGAAGCGTCCAAACGACCGTAGGCTACGGCCAGCATGGTGCCCGTAGAATTCCAAGAGACATCCAGAGCATGAAGGCCATGCTCCAAAGCAAGAGCAAACGACATTGTGTAAACACAAGTAAGTTCAGAGCTACGCTTCGTCCAATTAGGATGATACCCATCGAAAATATTTGTCCTCGAGTTTTTGTGCAGAACAGACAGCAAAAACTGTTCTGAAGATTCTACGAACGCTGCTAGTTTCTCTTCATCGTAAGACGCCTTACTGTAGACGTACTGCAAGCCGCCCTGAAGAGAGGCCTCCGCCAGTTGTGCTCTATCGTGCCCTTCCCCTTTCTCTAACTTCTCGCTCGTCTTGATGGAGCTTGTTTTTGTTTGGGTCCCTGCTTCACTTGTTTTTAACTCCGTTGTTTGGGTCCCTGCCTGCGCAGTGATCACTTCCTTCTCCCACGCAGACCGAATATGAACCTCTCCTGTCAACTGATTCTTGAAATTACAGCTCGCCATCGAGAAGTACGGCTGAAAAGGGTAAATAATTCTTTAGCGACAAAAAGCGTCTAGCGTGGATAAGAACTATGTGTAAGTATTAAATCATTTATTTAGAAGTAAAAGGAAGCAGGGAGGAGATCTCATCAACCAACTCTACACCAGTAATAAGTAATTTAACTGCCATTGTCCAGCTGGGTATCCCTTCATACAGCACGTGGCATGTGGTTTCTTTAATTTGTTGCGGAGCAACCATTGCAGAAAATTAAGAAAACGTAAGAGCGAATGAGTTCAAATTATGATCTCTTCAGCTGGCGGAAGGGCGATGTAAACGACTAAAATAACAAGAAGAAGAAATAAAACGGCAATAATGAGAAGAAAAATAAGCCAATTTTTTTGGCTCTTTTCGTTCGGGGAGTTCTGTATCGGATCACACACACTAAAAGAACTCCAAAAACTACTAAACATATTCACTAAAAATAAAAAGGGTTCACCCCATATCAAGAGGATTCCTGAGGGGACGCGTAGGCTATCAAAGCACACTCCATATCAGCCAGCGACTTCACCAATGCAGCATACGCCTCAGGATATTCGTGTACCACCTCAAGCTTGATCCAGGTATCCATTTTACTCCTTACGAGATTTGCGAGTATTCTCGCAGGGCGGTTTATTTCTTCTTTATGGCCCATGACAGCAATCGCAGCTTTAAAAAATGCACCAGGCGGGAGCCCGTGAATGCTCAGCGCTTCCTTCAGTGAAAGTACGAGAGTTTTGTCTTCAGGAGCGGAAGAAATTGTGTCACACGTGCTTTGAATAATTAAGGCGGATGTTTCAACTGGGTTCAGCAGAACCTCTTCGGCTTTTGCAACATCGATTGCAGTTACTGTAGAGGGGAATGCCGTCTCCAGTTCGTACGTCAAAATTTTCATTCTGTGGTCCGGAACATCTTCAATTTTGATCCGTTCTGCATCCGCGGTCTTTCCAACAACGTGTGTGACACGCTGGAAGGAAGAGAGTCGCACCTTTTTATCATACCCTTCGGGGATGCGGGTAGTTCTTTGAGGGATGTGGGGAACGACTTCAAAAGTTGTCACAAGGCACTGGTTCAGTGTCCCTCGCGTCGAGACCCCCCGTTTATATGCCTTATTCTGTGGCGCCGCACGAGTTTCTCGCAGATCGTCTGTCATTTGTACAACTGATGGATCTGAAAAAAGGGAGCAAATATAATCCTTAACATAGACTCTAAAATTATCCAGAGTGTAGTGTGGCGGCATCTTGTAGACTCGGCGAATTGTTCTTGTAGGAGCAGGAAGTCCCTCCGGTTTCTCCCCGATAGCCAATTGTCTCTCTTCCCTAGCCATACTACCTCGGGGGCTAGGAGCACTGGGTTCCGCGCGTTCCATGCGAGCCCAAAGAAAGAAATAAGTATTGGAAGGTCGCGGGTCTGACAGAACCGAACACCACGACGCCATTGCTCTGTGAACAACCTCAGCGCCAGCGTAGTCCTTGGCGGCACGTACAAAATGATCAACAATGCTAATGGTTTGCAAAGAAAGTTCGTAGTGCATCCCCTTGTCTTGCTCTTCAGCAGCTTCTTTCAGAATTTTTATTTGCCCCTCCATAGTGAAGCAAGGTTCGTCAGGGCAGACGTATAGTTGCGAAGCGATGGGATATATCACCTCCACGGGAAAGAGTTTCTCAATTTCTGGTAGAATACGAACGTAATCGTGCCAAAAGACGTAATCCAGAAGTGCATTAGGAAACCTTGCACCTTTTGAATTTTTCCCCTTCGCGTGGTAGAAAAGTTCAGTTACTCGAAACCCTAGCGCTGCGATGACGACAAGCACCATGCCGGCTTCTATGTGATCCCCGTTAGAAACATGAGTTTCACGGAGACGGTAGAGCCACTTCAAACCCTCTTTCACAGCATTTTGATGCAGGAAGTTCATGAAAATTCCGAGATACGTGGAGCATTTCGGCTCTTTAAACAGCATGGAGGTATCAACACGAAGAGGCAGCACATCATTGAAAAGGTGCAGCACCGTCTTTGCCATAGATCCGAATTCTTCCGAAAAGCTTGTAAAGGAATCCTCGGATCTCTCTTTCTTCCGCGTGAGATTCGAAGGAACTTGAATAATGGGAACCACACTGGTGTACGCGGGCTCTACCAAGTGCGTAAAAGCCATCCTCGCATCTCCGCTTGTCCAAGACGGGTCTTCCTCATAACGCTCCGCATAACCGGGAGAGGGAGGTATAAAGTTCTCTTCTTCCACTTTAGACCTATCTAAGAGATCTTCAAATTGATACTCGATGCAGCTGCCAGCAAAGCGAAGATCACGCGTTTTCATCTCTGCCACCGTCACTAGTGCATTTGCCGTGAGTGTCTTCATTCGTGTTAAGGAGTTGTGGTACGCAAAGAACACTTGACACATAAAGAAATATGTCATGGAAGCGTTTCGGCGAACAAACTGACAGGACGAGCTCATTAGTCGGAACGCAAGAAATACCACCCCATCACACATTTTTGCTTTCCCGCTCATTATTTCAGGGAGAAGCGCGCGAACAACTTCCAAAAGTAGCGCTGATCCCAGCTGTAGAGACCTGGTAGAGTTGCGAAGATGCAAGATGCTTTCAATCAGCACAAAAAATGGAAAAACACATGGGCTTGCCCTACTCTTCTTTACTGTCTGAAGCAAATCTTTTGTTAACGTCAGAGACTTTCTAGCGACAGCTATGCCTATGCTGTTGACAAAAAAGGACAGGCGAGCATCCCATTCCAGCATCTCCTCCTTTTGGTCGTCCGTTGCTGGTCCATGGAACTTCATCGTTCGCTCATCATACCGAAAGTTAGACTGCGCTTCGCTCATCATGAAGAAAAAGCCCGCGATGTTAGTTTCAGCTTTTTCCGTCGTCAGCCATTTATTGAGGAAGCCTACTGGAGTGTAGCGAAGAATCCACAGGAGAACTAAGATGACCTTCCGTCTTTCAGTTAGTGCGGCGTCAGGAGCGGATCGTTCATTCAGCGACATAAATTGTTTCCAATGAGAAGAAACAAACACTACAAGCGGAAACAGCTGCCCAGCCACTCTTCGAAGATCGCAGATCGAAAACCTGCTATCTTGTGTCATTCGCCGAAGAAAAAGATATAAATAGCTCCCTGCAGGAACACGGGTATCTCGGTTCTGCTGAAGAAGCAAAGTAGAAAAGCACTTAATCAACATCGGAGCTAAAAAGGAAGGCTCTTCATCTTGTTTGCACGGCAAGAAGAACAACGGAAAATCCGGGTCGTCGAGTAAATAGGAAAGAAAATTTGTCAGACTTTCCAAGTTTCCGTCATCTAGGAAGTGATCCGTTACCCTCGAACACACGATAAGCATTTGGCCTCTATCTGTGCACCGCATCAAATTTCGTAAGAAGAGCGCGACACGCCTTACCAAAGCACTTTCATCGAAGGCGGATAGTAAACGAATTGCCTCCAAACAGAGGTCTGCAACAATAGAGTAAAAGCTGGGGTCAAAAAGCTGCCTTGAAACTCTTGACGCGAAACCACCTTCAGCTTCTTGGGACCAAATATAGGCGGATCGTACTATTACGTCGAACAAGTACCATGAAAGGTCGCTCATCTCTCGCAGGAGATTTCGAGCGGAAGGATCGTACGGAGTGTTATCCGATTCCGTAGTGCGTAGCAGCTTGAGCCACACTTCTGTCATTCCAGCGTACAAACGACACTTAATGCTACATTGATCGCCTTCGTAAAGCACATCATTTGTCAAGAAATGATAGAGAATGTTTTCAGCGCTGGTTTTCGCAGAAGCAGGAATCTTGGTCTGGTACCGCTGCGGAGCGTGTGAACTCCTTTCGTAGTGCTCTGTTCGCGACGTAATCAGCAATAGGACATCAAGCATGTGAAGGCGATTGGGCATGGTTACCCTCTTGGACGGTGATCCTATAATAGCCATAGCGTAAGAACACAAGAATGGGTAATGCCCAACAATATGTGGAAGGCCTAGTTCTCCAATAGCGCTGATGACAGGAGCGTGTGGATCACTTTTACTTGGAGTAACGACTAGACTTCCAGCTTTTTGTAGAACATCATCGTCTATTCTGCTTTCCTCTAGTGATTTCCCGCATCCGCTGAAGACGCTCGTGAGCATTTTGTTCGTAGCATAAACAGATGACTTGGTCTGGCACGAGCATGTTAGTATGGATCCTCCCCCGTTAACGAAATGACTCGGCTTTGCTTTTTGGAAGCCGTCCAGATAACCTCCTGCACTAGCTGCTGCTGCTTTTTCCGCAATTACAAAGTCTACGAATTTCGTGTTTGCAATTTTTATACTGTTTCCCTCCATTATTGGAATAGCGGCGTATCCAACTTTGACAGGAGGTTTAGATGTTCCAGGTTTTGTGTATGCGGCGTAGAGAGTCAAGAAAAAATGGTGCCGATTGGTGAGGTTAAGGGGAAGCTGAACCTTAAATTCATCACTGAGAGCCCAATCCATGGAAACTGACACAACAGCAGAGGAGTATGCGCTTGACACCATTTTCATCGAGTCAATCCCTCTTCCATAGATGCAAGGGAGAGCCCCTTCATCCGTTAGCACGTCATCTGTATCCTTGACACAAACATGAATATAAAACGTGTTGTGCGTCGACGGAAGAAAACGAATATTGCTGTTGGATTGCAACTTCATGTAAGAGAAATTGAGGTAGAACACGTTCATATAGTTGTTCAAATAGCCCGAGGTCAGAATAAACAAACAGCACGGGCTAAACCGAAACTTCTTCACTTCTGCTCCTGGAACATTAGGATCTAGTAGGCTGACGACGGTTTCACGCTCCTCTGGTGTCGCATGGGTCCCCTGACATGGAAAGGATACTTCGAAAGAAGTGCGATCACGAAATTTGAACTCCAGCTGCATCGGTATGGTGTGAAATGACAGCCGAGCAGGGTTGTTGAACAAATGCTCCATCAAGTCTGAATCAGAAAATGGTTTGCGTGTCACGACATCCGCACTCACATCAACAAGTCTGTTTCCCGATTCAATGGCAGCCGCCATCCATCCTAGTTCTTGTAAAACATCAGAAGATTGTGTTAACAGCAGAGTGTCCTGCTTCATAGGCGCAACATGGACATTTTTGTACTTATCCGGACGGATATACAGGTCAAAAAACGTTTCGAAGTTATAGTTCGACGGCCTATATATACGAGCTATGATATACAGAGATCCTTGAAACTCGTTTGGCACGAAAGTAACCACACAGTTGTCTTTGATCTCGTCTCGAGGTTCATGGTGCGGGAAAAAAATCTCCATGTCGTTTCCAAAGTAAAACGTTTCAGAAACTTTCTTTTTCCGTTCTTTTGTAACGCAATAAAGCGCTGCCGCACAAAGCAACGGATCGGTTCCTACCCCGTGTATCTCGGTCACCTTGGTCATAAACTTGGTCATTCTGATCTCAATCAGTCTACCACAGTTGAACATTTTGATAGGAGGGATGGGCTTAGTTACTTCCACGCCACTAACCCAAATGTGTCGCGATGTGTCACTATGCTGAATCGCTCCAAGAAACTTAGCCTGTTGATGCGGATTATCCCCGCCAGAAGCCTTTTCCCATAGATCCATAGGATCACCATACGACACCCCACAAAGTGCCTGCTGCAGAGAGCGACTCTCCGACCGTAGAAGATTCTCCTTCGTAACAACTTCTTCAGAAACACTATTAAACGGGCACTCATTATCCAAGACATCGATCTCCTGGTCTGCCAGAATTTTATTTTCATAATATAGCGGTATGTCAGTTAAAGACAACTTCTCCGACGATTCTTTTATCTGCCCATTTTTTTCACCTTTGTCATCATACTTCAGAGATATGATAGTCTGTTTCGCTTGCAGAATATTCAGTTGCACCTGCACATGAATTGGAGCTGCGGCAGAGTCCTCCTCGGGAGGAAACAAACACGTCCCTTCTTCTACCATGTTCTTGAACGTTTCATAACAAACATTCGCACGACGTAGGGTACTCTCATCCATCCTCAATGTTTTAGCATACTTCTCCATAGCATCCTCATATTGAACGCAAGGAACGCCAGTCTTTAGATCTGGCGCTTCTCCATGATCACCATCATCATCCAGCAACGCAGATTGAAACAGCATTTTCGCCGAATTAACTTCTACGTTACCAGAAGTCGAAGGCGGAACGCAAACCTCACTTTTCACCGCCGGTAAAGGGGAGGAAGCTTTTTTAGGCTCAGCACCTCCCTCAGTCTTTACTTCAGCATCGATGCGGGCCTGCTCTTCAGCCTCCTGGCGCGCTCTCTCTTCAGCCTCGATGCGGGCCTGCTCTTCAGCTTCCTGGCGGGCTCTCTCTTCAGCCTCCTGGCGCGCTCTCTCTTCAGCCTCGATGCGGGCCTGCTCTTCAGCCTCCTGGCGGGCTCTCTCTTCAGCTTCCTGGCGGGCTCTCTCTTCAGCCTCGATGCGGGCCTGCTCTTCAGCCTCCTGGCGGGCTCTCTCTTCAGCCTCCTGGCGCACTCTCTTCAGCCTCGATGCGGGCCTGCTCTTCAGCCTCCTGGCGGGCTCTCTCTTCAGCCTCGATGCGGGCCTGCTCTTCAGCCTCCTGGCGGGCTCTCTTCAGCTTCCTGGCGGGCTCTCTCTTCAGCCTCGATGCGGGCCTGCTCTTCAGCCTCCTGGCGAGCTCTTTCTTCAGCCTCCTGGCGGGCTCTCTCTTTAGCCTCCTGGCGCACTCTCTCTTCAGCCTCGATGCGGGCCTGCTCTTCAGCCTCCTGGCGGGCTCTCTCTTCAGCCTCGATGCGGGCCTGCTCTTCAGCCTCCTGGCGGGCTCTCTCTTCAGCTTCCTGGCGGGCTCTCTCTTCAGCCTCGATGCGGGCCTGCTCTTCAGCCTCCTGGCGAGCTCTTTCTTCAGCCTCCTGGCGGGCTCTCTCTTCAGCTTCCTGGCGTGCCCTCTCTTCAGCCTCGATGCGGGCCTGCTCCTCAGCCTCCTGGCGAGCTCTTTCTTCAGCCTCGATGCGGGCCTGCTCTTCAGCTTCCTGACGAGCTCTTTCTTCAGCCTCCTGGCGGGCTCTCTCTTCAGCCTCGATGCGGGCCTGCTCTTCAGCCTCCTGGCGGGCTCTCTCTTCAGCCTCCTGGCGGGCTCTCTCTTCAGCCTCGATGCGGGCCTGCTCTTCAGCTTCCTGGCGAGCTCTTTCTTCAGCCTCCTGGCGAGCTCTTTCTTCAGCTTCCTGGCGGGCTCTCTCTTCAGCCTCGATGCGGGCCTGCTCCTCAGCCTCCTGGCGGGCTCTCTCTTCAGCCTCCTGGCGGGCTCTCTCTTCAGCTTCCTGGCGGGCTCTTTCTTCAGCCTCCTGGCGAGCTCTTTCTTCAGCCTCGATGCGGGCCTGCTCTTCAGCTTCCTGGCGAGCTCTTTCTTCAGCCTCCTGGCGGGCTCTCTCTTCAGCCTCCTGGCGGGCTCTCTCTTCAGCTTCCTGGCGGGCTCTCTCTTCAGCTTCCTGGCGAGCTCTTTCTTCAGCCTCGATGCGAGCCTGCTCTTCAGCTTCCTGGCGGGCTCTCTCTTCAGCTTCCTGGCGAGCTCTTTCTTCAGCCTCCTGGCGAGCTCTCTCTTCAGCTTCCTGGCGAGCTCTTTCTTCAGCCTCCTGGCGAGCTCTTTCTTCAGCCTCGATGCGGGCCTGCTCTTCAGCTTCCTGGCGAGCTCTTTCTTCAGCCTCCTGGCGAGCTCTTTCTTCAGCCTCCTGGCGGGCTCTCTCTTCAGCTTCCTGGCGGGCTCTCTCTTCAGCTTCCTGGCGAGCTCTTTCTTCAGCCTCGATGCGAGCCTGCTCTTCAGCTTCCTGGCGGGCTCTCTCTTCAGCTTCCTGGCGAGCTCTTTCTTCAGCCTCCTGGCGAGCTCTTTCTTCAGCCTCCTGGCGAGCTCTCTCTTCAGCTTCCTGGCGAGCTCTTTCTTCAGCCTCCTGGCGAGCTCTTTCTTCAGCCTCGATGCGGGCCTGCTCTTCAGCTTCCTGGCGAGCTCTTTCTTCAGCCTCCTGGCGAGCTCTTTCTTCAGCTTCCTGGCGGGCTCTCTCTTCAGCCTCGATGCGGGCTCTCTCTTCAGCTTCCTGGCGAGCTCTTTCTTCAGCCTCCTGGCGAGCTCTTTCTTCAGCCTCCTGGCGAGCTCTTTCTTCAGCCTCCTGGCGAGCTCTCTCTTCAGCTTCCTGGCGAGCTCTTTCTTCAGCCTCCTGGCGAGCTCTTTCTTCAGCCTCGATGCGGGCCTGCTCTTCAGCTTCCTGGCGAGCTCTTTCTTCAGCCTCCTGGCGGGCTCTCTCTTCAGCCTCCTGGCGGGCTCTCTCTTCAGCTTCCTGGCGGGCTCTCTCTTCAGCTTCCTGGCGAGCTCTTTCTTCAGCCTCGATGCGGGCCTGCTCTTCAGCTTCCTGGCGGGCTCTCTCTTCAGCTTCCTGGCGAGCTCTTTCTTCAGCTTCCTGGCGGGCTCTCTCTTCAGCCTCCTGGCGAGCTTTCTCCTCTTCTTCTCTTTTTCGACGAAGTTGGCGCTGACGCAACTGTTCTTCAATATTTTTATCGTCTTCTTGGGGTGCTGCTGTGGTAGGAAGAATGGCGGAGAACATTTGGTAGGGCTTGTCGGCTTCTTTTTTGTTTCTGGCTATTTCTGCCTCCATCTCCAGCATGATCTGTCGTTCAATATCATCTTCGAAGTCCATACTGGGTGGTTATGTTTACTGGAAAATCAAATAAAAAGAATAGTTGTACTAGCTAAAAGATAATAGAGCAAGAATTATGGGTGGAACTATGAGTAGAGCTATTATCGTATGCAAAGGTATAAATGTAAATATGTGTATCACGCAAATATAGTGTCAGGAAGATGAGATACGTCGTTCTGAGATGGGTGGGAAAGAAAAGACAAAAAAAAATACGCCAGTACATGTTCCCAATAGCAATGCGTAGGTACCTACATCATTTCGCACAAAGTACAGAGATAAAAATGTATAATTATCCTTCTTAACAGTGGAGGAGAAGGTTCAATGAGGAGCATACAGGTGATCGCTACACACCTCTTTTTTTTATGATGTAGAGCTTATCGGCGCGTACCCTTCACCCTGCTGTAAGCTCCTCGTCTCCTTGACGCCTTATCCTCGTTAAAGATCACAAATAAAAGCTCCTTTTTTGCTCAGTTCGACCGGGAAAAGATCTTAATATTGAGAAATAGGAATAATAACAAAAAGTAAATAAGATGAGTGCTAGTCGTTCTGAGTGGAGTCCTTATCACTCCTTCTGGGGTTTTTCTTTGAGCACGATAATGCCTTCAATAACCGTGGCCACTGGAACATATTTGTCGTCTGCCACCTCGACTTTTTCTTGCACACCAAGGAGAACAGGCGTCTTTTGAGTCTGAAACCCTGTGATAGACCGAGGCTTACCTGGGACCGCTACCGTATCCACAGGGGCGCCAACTCTGACCTGAACACCGGAAATCGTCTCGAGTTCTGCATTTACTGGAACGACCATGCGTGGAGTAATACTGGGAGTGATGGTGTAGAGCATATAATGAAAGCGATCCAGCAGTGTCTTTTCCAGTTGCAAGGAGCTGTGAAAAAGGCCTAGAAGGCCCATCAGCGCTGTTGGAGAAACGATCGTGTTATCCTGATGAAGGGGAGAGAGCGTAAGGTGTCCTCGCCCCATAGCGCAGAGACCCTGTGAAAGCCGAACGATAAACAATAAATGCGACTGCGAGGGTTTTTGATAGTAAGCAGCAAGGCCCGCCAAACGGCTTGTCACGCGAGCATTGTTGCTTCCGGCAGCGATAATACCCAGAGCGAGAATGGCGTTCCCTGCAGTGGCAGCGTCGCTATCCAGCGCCAACCTGTTCAGCGTCTCGATGACAGTAATATGAGGATCTGAAGCAGACAACAGGGCAAAGACAAGTGGTACGGCACGGCGGCCGGACATTTCCTTTCCTGCATGGCTAACCGTATCGGCGAGCAGCATGTGAATAATGGATTTCTTTGTCATCTCTGTTCCCATAAACTCTCCAAGAGCCACCAGCCCAATGCCCAGAACGGCAGCAGCCTTGAAATTAAGAATCTCTTCTTTGGCTGGTGCTTCTTGTTCCGCCTCCTCGTTTGCTTCTTCACCCTCTTTCTTTTCTTCTTCTTCCGGTTCTTCATTCTCAGCAATTGTATGAAATAAGTTCTGAATCACAACGACATTTCCAGTCCCCGCAAAGGCACAGCTGCGCAAAACAATCTCTGTGTACCGTCGAATTTTGACCGGAAGGGCTGAAGACGCATCAATAAGTGTGTCTGCTGATTCTTGGCACCCTAGGAACATGCAGCCCAGAGCAAGTATGAGGTAGCGGACAGAAACATCCATCAGCTGGGGCTCTGGAATTTCCAGAAGGCAATTGGTCATTGTTTCGGAAATGTCTTCGTCTGCACTTCCGACGAAGACCATGGCTAGAGCGTAAGCGGTCATACACTGTACCTCCAAAGGCTGGTCAGAGTCGGCCAGAAGAGGGATCAGCATTTCCTTAATATCCTCCCGATTTGTCCCTGCACAGGCATAACCGAGACCGAGAATAGCTCCAATTCTTTCATCTTTGTTGTCAGCGGCGAGGTGTTCTGCAAGGAGTTCCGGGGCAGGATCGAAAGGGTTATTCACCCCACACAGGACAAGGCCAGTGGCTAAGCACGCTCCAGCCCTGATGTAGTGATTGTCTGCGAGGAAGAATCTATTCAGCTCTTGGAGGCCGTCGCCGTGATCCCACAAGTTGAGAAGACCCAAAGCTCCAACAGTCGACAGCACGCGGTCTTCTCGCTGCTCAAACAAAATTTTCTCGTTGTTTGTCAAGTGGGTATCCTTGCCGTGACCACAGTTTGCCAGACCACTCGCAAAAGCACAAGAAAGATTGTATAGGGAGTCAAGTACTGGAGCGTTGGCGTTTCCGGTGCTTTTAAACAGATCCTCAGGAGACTTTGGTTCCTTTGCATCTAACTCTGCTGCCGTCTCACGAAATAGCTGGGAGAGACGCATGTTCCCGTTTGCTTCTTGCAGAAGAAATGCCTCTTCACTCTCCAGGGGAAGAAACATTTTGAATCGGCCACAGATCAGCGCCATCTGGAGCTGAGCACTCTTATCTTCACATTGTTCAACCAGTTGTGAGATCCTACTCCGATCTCCAAGACGAATCGCCACCGTAACGGCACTCGTGTAGCTTTTCATCTTCTCATAAATATCGCAGGCTGTCTTAAGCGCTTCCGTGTCTGTAGGTCGGGTGAGATACTTGCTGATCGCCTCAATGTACGCACCTATGCGTTTATAGTTGGATTCATCCACCAAGGCAACTATTCGATTGATACTCTCAATTTCGATGAGAAGATCGATAGCAGATGGATCATCCTGATGTTGCACCATATACGCCACAATTTGATCGACAAACGTATTAAGGTACTCTGTACTTTCGTTTTTGGAAATGCGCTCCTTCCACTCCTCTGCCACGTTCCCGGAAAGAAATCGCAGATATTCGTGTCCCCATTGAGCAAGATCATTGGTTGTTCCTTTCAATTTGTGTTCCAGCGAGACTCGGGGCACGCTAAATTTGAGAGTCATGGCTATGAATGAAAGCACGTCATGCAGGCGGCGCGCCAGAGCGGCATCGTGTGTACCTTTGAGAGCCTGCTCCAGGTCTGGGTACATGGAACGCACGTATTTAAGGGGTTTGGGCACCGACGCCACGCTGCCGCTGCTGCTCGTGCGTAGAAGCTCCACTAACTGCTCCACCGCAACTTTTGATAGCTCAACGCTCCGGTCAGCAGCACGAGTGACGAGCAACTCCACTTGATCCTTGATCCGCTGGTCCTCTTCGCTCAGCTTCTTCTCTTCATTCTTGTCCGAGTCGACAGGCTTAGGATCCTGAGCAGGAACTGTAACATCAACTGTCTTATTCGACATGGCGGATCGAAAATAAAACCAAAGGATACAACTTTTTTTTGGTTCCTGTAGTGGGCAAAAATAGGAAAACTACTGAAAGCATACATAAGCAATGAGAGAAGGAAACAACGAAAGGATAGAGGCACATACCATGCGGAACATTCTGAGGTTTCACTAGCACATCAAATTAGATTTTAGTCAATGAAGCGGTCTGCAACACAATCTGATCACCACAATCTGGTGCACAATCTGGTGATCAGCGTATGATGTTGTTGTTTTTTTGTCTACCATATTTCGCACTACTCTAGGATTATGCCAAAAGAAGCAATGGCATCGGCAAGATAACGGACATCAGAAAAGGTCGAAAGGGTCCTCGTTTCATAGGAAAGCAAGTCCATGATGCGTGCAAGAAGTCTTCTCACCTATGAGCTAAACCTCGGCATTTATATATATATATATTTACATTTGTACAGCGCGGTGATGCTCCAGTGATTTCTTCTCGCATGGTGAAAGGTGTATCAGAATCGCTTCCCGCAGGCACTTCACTTTTTAGCCGTAGGTTCTTTGGCTTCCTTCGATTCTTTTGTTTCTTTCTTCAGAATTCGTGTGAGTTGACGTACTACTGCGGAAAAGTACACAAAATTGCTGTCTGCAGCATGTTCACCCTGTTTAGGAAGTTCAAAATTTATCAGACTTTGAAAATCCGCAATTCGTCGCACAGCTCGGGGTAATTCAGGGCCAACGGCAATCGCGCCGACGCATCCGCACAGCAACGTATCCATTAAGTGGAAAAATACCCCCATGCGACGCTGCCGATCGTATGATATGCCCTTGGTGCGGCACATACTAAAAAAGGGCCCGTGTTTGATAGCTCCTAGAAACGGATTATATATCACGCCGCTGTACACGTAGCTCAACGGTCTCTTGTCCTTCTCAAAGCATTCACCAGTTTCTGGATTCCATGTGCTGCCTGTTAAGGTAGTTACCATCTTGTGCGCGACAGCATTGTTGGACCAGCAGAGATCAACGTCCACACCCCACAGTCGTACGAGCGATTCACCTCCAGGTCCCTCTTTGAGAAAAAGAACAAAGTCGACGGCAATGTACCCTATCACTCGTTTTCTGAAAGCAGCTCGGGCAACGTTAATGGCGGCATCTCTAATAGCGGCGTAGGGAAGAGGGGTACTACACGGGAAACAACTACCTAAAACAGTGAAAGCTGGTGCTTGCAAAGGCTCTATTACAGACTCAAGGTGCACCTCACCGGTTGGCTCAACGAAAAGATTAGCCGTAATATTGCTTATAACCTTTGCTGGGACACCAACAATACAGGCACCGACCTTGTCTACCGTGTTCATGAACGTCATCCAATCCGGATAAAAATTGGGGTGAACAAGGCGTACTCGCTTAGCCCCAAATTCCTCTAGTTCTTGCATCACTGCTGCAAACAGATCCTTCACGCTGTCATCTTTAAGTGCTTTTATACGTCCGACATCGAAGTACGCGTGACCCCTACTATTAGCTTCGGTTTCGAGCTTTACTAACCACCGAGGAATATCACGATGCTCTATGAGTAGCTTGGTTAAGGCGCGCAGCAAATCCGCCTTCGACCGTAATTGCACAGCTCCTGGAGCTGTATTTACCTCTGAAGATTCTAACAGGCGGTGAACTCCGCTTTTTGTGCCGAATACCTGAGCAATGCGCGGTTCGGACGAAAGAAGGGGAATGTTGAGCAGCGTCGCTAGCGTCAGTTCTTCCGGGCCTATAACCCCTGGAACAATATACGCATGGCGCCCCGTTGAAATGGCTTTTAGTGCCTTCATTAAGCGGGACGAAAGAACAACAAGGCGGGTGAGGCTCATGCCCTCCGGTAGCCGTTTCACATCTTCTGGCACCAGCAGCGTAAACCGACCATTGACATCCGTCACTCCTGCGTCTTCCAGCAGTGTTTGGTAGTAGTCGATGATTTCCGGCTCCGGCTTAAACGGCGCGATAAAGATAATGTCGATATTCGGATCTGACAGATCGCACATGCGAGTGAGCTGGCCCAGCTGCCTGGTGGTGAAGAAGGGAATTTTCTTCGCATGGAACGAGGGAAAGGACAGAGAGGGGAGATGTATGATAGTTCTCCTACTTTCCCGTATGCGAGGCCACTTCTCCACAAAATCAGCCATCGTCTGTTTCCATTTAACCAGCCGAGTTTCCTTCACAGTGTGAATCGTTCGCTTTGTTGTCAGGTGCGCGCGATGAACCGCCCATTGGCGCTGGATGATGGTGGCAGCACGCGTACCAAGAAGAAGATGGACATACGCAATGCGCTGGCGATACATCCTCCACGCCGATTGTATTTTCGACGCAGCCAAGTGATGGCCAGTTGTTCCGTAAAAAAACTGTTGCTTGTAGTCTCCTAGAAAGGGCTCCACATCTTCATGATTAGCAATGCAGCTCAGTAGGTCCCGCTGACGCATAATTTTGCTTCCTTCTGTTTGATAAGATGCAAGTAATGCGACCTTCTTGCCGTCGATGTACGCCAAGTCTATGCCATAACTCTTCAGAAAGTCTTCCAGAGTCTGAATAAGGGATTCAATATTGCCCCATGATGATACGTTGTGCCGTTTAAAAGATGCAAATTCTGGAGTATTTCGCAATGTTTTTCCCTTTCGAATGGTGAACTCGTGCATAGAATACAAGTCGAGAAGTTCTGCGTACGTGCGGGCGTCTTCGCGAACCTTTTCTTCATCGGGAAGGGTTGTGGTAGAGCTACTGCTGGAGCTAGATGGAGCCTCCAGCATCGCGATTTCCTCCTCAATCTCCCACTTCTTCAGCTCCTTCATATTCATTTTTGCCGGGAGTTTCTCAATTTCGCTATAGTCTAACTTAAAGTCCTTCAGATTAGTATATCCAGTTTTTTCGGTCATCACACTTTTTTTAACTCTTCTTTCCTTTGCATCAAACAAAGTTGCCGGTTCAGACTTCAACGGTCCATCTGCGCCTACAAACGCACGCTCGATGTCTAAGTCGTGCGGAATGTTTCGTCTTTCTACGAGCTGGAGATACCCATCATTCGGGTAACGCTTAGCAGCGCGCAGAAGCTTCGTGTCTGCTGCGGGGCTCTTGGTGTCAGTAATCAGCGGTAACAGCGGGCGCCGCTTCGACGGAGGTGCATTGGGCGCCTTGGAATACGTGGATTTTTCCATCATGGCGAAGCCATACAGCCTACCCACCTGTAGCACCAAAGCAGAAAGAGCGACGGTAAAGAACCCTTGTCACACAAAAGAAAGAGGCAAGTCAAGTGTACGCCCTTAGCACTAGTCAGTCTTCGTGAAGAGTTTCAGCAGAGTACCACAAACACAGTAAACGCCAGAAACGCAATTGAATATATACGTAGCACCCCTTCCTGGTACTACACAAGCAATCTAGATCGTTCGAAACCAATATCAGCACCTTGGCAGCAACAAAAGGAAAAAAAAAAAGAAGAAGAAAAGAGAATCGAAAGAACAAAAAAAATCTTATGGAACTGGAGAAAACTATGTGGATCCTTTTCAAAAACTTGATTGAAACATCTTTTTGCGGAGTGTTGTACTTAAATGCATTAGAGCAGCGAATGGGGTTACTGCATGACGAAGTGCAAGTTATCCTCTGCACCGTCCTTCTCAACGTCGTCCTCGTTTGCCACTGCGAGAGCCGTCGGAGCTCCACCAATGAGCCGAGTTTTCACTGTCTCCGCGTTAGGATCCTCTGATAAACCATCCCGAATGCGCTGCAACTTATTTCGCAGCACTTCCAGCGCATCGTACATAATCTGCAGCACCGGTAGCACCCCGGTAGACTCCACCACAAAAAAAAAGTCGAAGTAGCCCATTGCATTGCGCTTTTGGCGTACGAGCACTAGAGGCTCTGGGAGGTTCCGGAACGGTGGTTCCTCTGAGGTACACTCCCGGCAGAAAATACATTCATTTGGATCCTTCACTTCAACTTGCAGTGTCCGCTCGTTGTACTCAAAGACGCGTCGTGGGCATCGGGCAACCCATTGCCGGCATTTTTCCTTTCCAAGCTGTGCGAATCCTTCGGGGTTGAGAAGGATGTCTGGGGCGTACCGCATTGCCACGGTGGCAACAGGCATGAACTTGGCATGTGTCTTGGCAATATTTTTTCTAATAATAATTTTTAAGCGCAGTTTCTGCGACCGCCCAAGTGTAACAAGCCAAATACCTTTCTCCTCTGAACTCACAGGGTAGACTTCATCGTCGTCGATTTTGAGGGACTCGTTGATGTAGACGGGTAGGCTATGCTGGTCGGAAGGGCACTCGACGTTGAGTTCCCCTGTAATCTGGCACTCGTTGCAGCCTATTCCGCCACAGTCGCACTCTCTAGCGTACTTCATGCGTCGAGCCTTCATAGAGAAGAGGGGGACGAGGCCGAGGCGGTGCGCTAGCATCTCATCTGCCAGGACAGAGGTATTCTGGGCGATGGTAACGGACTCGATCCCCAGCACGGGCACCTCGGCCAGCAGCACACGTCGCAGGCCATTGGCGAAGGCGTTGTCCACCTCAGAGAGATGAAATTCTAAGGTTTCCCCAGCACAGTGATCCTTCCGCTGGCAATCAACAATTTTTTACTTTCATGGCTGCCGTATCCTGTGGGTACCCTGCTGAACGGTAAGCACTTTGGTGCACTAAAGCTGATAGCCAGAGTAGTAATCAGCTTAAGAAATGATACAAGAGCGCAGTCCTAACGCTAGATTAGTAATTATTCCGGTATGGTGATGGATGTCCCGGGTTTTCTTTAGTTATTTATGTCTTTCAAAATGAAAATGGCGCCGCTAAAATATTTCCACTGTTCCAAATGACAAAAGACAGAAAAAAAAAGGGGGGGGGTATTGGTAAGAGAGAAAATGTTTGCAGAGTGTTGTTGTTTTAAACAAGACTTCTGTTTAAACAGCGTACTACTCTCTGACGAGGTCTACTATCTTCCCTACAATACACACCGAGAAACGGTCTGTGTGCTTTCACTGAGGCGCGTCGAGAGGAGTGTCAAGGAAAGCACCGCCATACAATGCAGAGCTTGTGGAGGACTTTCGAAAGCTTAGTGTCGGCATTCCAAAAAGCGTCCGTTTACGGATATAAAAACCTGTTTCGGCCCTTTTTTTTTAATGTTGGGCCGATTGATACAGTGAAAAGGGTATTGAGTGTATATATGTAGAGAGAGAAAGATAGATGGATAATTCTTGGAATCTCTTCGCCCCATAGCGGATACAGGGAGAGGGTTCACACCGGGTCCAACAGTCGCTGCAGCGGCCTCGTCACCACCTTGATGAGAAAGCAGCTACCACCCGCTTCTATTTTCCTGATCTCTCTCTCTCTCTCTCTCTTGGAATTTCATATTCCCACATTTCTGCTTCTCTATTGTCGTCCAAAAGACGAAAAAATACATATTGGATCTCAAAAAAAAAGTGCGTTGAGGCATCACATTCTCTATTGACTGCAGCATCGATTGGGATAACAGATAGCAGCACCGCGAGGCGTACGGGGTGCCTCTTCCGTCTTACTCTCGTAGACGGAGATACAGGTTCTTCAGCTGGCGTGCCTCCCATCGTACCGTGTTTCGTGCAGAGGTGTTCTGCTTGGAAGGGTCCGGGTGAATGGTGGCCGGTATTTTCTCGCCGAAACGATCTGCTTGGTCAAAGAAGTTGATAACACTGTCGAGAATGGTGTCCTTTATGATCACCATATGCTTGGCGAGGTGCATGGCCAGTGCCAAGAAACAGCGCTTGGCATAGAACCAAGTGTCAGTCATTATCTTTTTCTGATACGGCTCTAAGGACTTGATGATGCGAGAAATGCCAAATTCAAAGTTCCCCTTGGAACAGTACAGGGTGCCGATAACCAGGTTCACAATGCAGAGATGCAGTGGTTGCTTCTCGGACTCGGAGTACGCCAATTTCTCCTCTTCGCGTTCGATACGCTTCATAATGTCTTCCGCCTTTTCGTTCTTTGAGGTCATAATGTAAGATACGCACAGGTTAGCAAGAACAATGGCACTGCAATTAAGGATGTTTTCTTCGTTTGCCTCCACCACAGGTTCGTAGTAGCGGATGGCTTCACGGAACTTAACCTCCTGCATGAAGAAGACGTGGGCCACGTTGAGCTTCCAGACCTCGTGCTCCGAGCAGAGCTCGGCAGACTGGCGGAACAGCTTCTCCACAACGGGGTAGTTCTCAATCTCCCAGTAAATGTTTGCCTGGGCCATCAGCACAGGGATGTACTCCTCGATGGCGTCGTCATACGCTCGAATCGCCTGCTTCACCGCCTCCTTATCCATGGTGTTCTTGGCGTCTTGGATCTTCTTCGTCAACTTGCGCAGATGTTCAATGTGCTTTTTGGATAGTATATCAAACTTGTGATACGCTTCGGCGGGCGATGTTTGAGCCGTAATGAGCCCGTCGAGAAAGTCGTAGAGGGACTGCTTGTCATTGGAGAGGTACTCCCACGCCAGGTGCACGTTGTCCGCCAGTACGTCGGCAGCCAGATCAAAGTATTGGTACTTGCAGTAAAAGAGGAGCAAGTTCTGAAACGTCTCTGGAGGAAATGGCGGATTCTGCAGTAGAAAATTAAACTTCTTGAAACCGCTAGTGGGATCCTCGTTCATGTTTATGAGAGCCGTGTTGTGAAGTGTCACAGGATCCAGCTCTTCGTCCGTTCGCGGAGGCATATCAGTGAGCGCCTCTTTAGCGCCAGCATAGTTCTTCATTTCGAATTCAATGGCAGCTTTTAGGTTAAACGCTTCGATTAAAGCAGTTTCCTTGAGCAGCTGGGTATTACCAACGGAACGTGCTTCAGTGCCATCCGTGTTGCTACCAATGTTCAGTTCGGGGTGTTCTTGAATACCTTTTTCGATGATCTCTGCAATGTGTTTGAGGGCTGGGCCGAACTGCCGCATGCGGTAGTATGTTAGAGCAATGTTGTATGTAAGATCCATCTTCGTACCCAGAGACCGTTCCGCCTCCTCAAACTTCTTGAGTGCCTCTTCGTAGCTGCCTTCTTTACATAGTACGCAGCCCTGCAACACCGTCGTGTCGGGGTCGTCCACTAGGCACTTTGTGAGAAACGCTTTCGTCTGGCGCATGTCATCCTGCTCGTAGGCCACGGCCGCTTGCAGCTTGATCAGCCGCATCTCGTGCTGCTCCGACTCCATCATAGCACACATCTTGCTACTCTCCGCGTAGGCACCCGCTTTGTAGAGCGCCTGAGCGTAGTAAACGCGGTACTCCTCGATGCCAGGGCACGCCTTCACCAGTTGTTCATAGTAGTTCGCACTCTCTGCGAAGTCTCCTGTCATGTATCGGCAGTAGGCCAACAGAGAGAGGGCAGCGCGGCTGCGAGGGAACTCGTCCAGCTGCATCGCCAGAAGTTCGATCGCCTCCTCGTACTGGTGATCACGAATGTAGCTGTACACCTTGGATGTAAACGTGCCTTCCTCTACCTGCGCTTGAATCCGCCCAAGAGTCGTTCCACCGCCGAGCGTCGTGGTGGGGCGCATCCCAGACGATGTCGTCGGTGCAGCGCCCAAGCCCATCCCCATGGTGGGCGGGCGAATCCCCGTTGAGGTCATTCCGTCGTAGGCGAAGCGGTGGAGATGTGTGCCGGATACCAGATACGCGTCGCACTTTGGAGATATGTCAACTTCGAAGGGAAAGACGGGCTCACACGGTGCGGCAAAAGGTTCGTTAACTTCATTGTTATTCGTTTAAAAGAATGGGAGAAATCAAGATATTCAATATTAGAAGAAAAATAAAGGGGGGGAGCGGAGGAAAAGAATAAATGACAGATCTCCTGAAAAAACAAGACAACTCGGTTCCGTAATGGCTCAACGTGCATAGCAGAAGAGAAAGAAAACGGATGTGGGGCGACCATTTCGCGTGTAGACGTCTGCGAGTTGTTTCTTTTCGAATTTTCCCATCGAAAAGTGCTGAGTTACGCGTAGTAAAAAATTGAAGATGAGTCATGGAAAAGGAGGTTCTGGTACTTGGCGCTTTAGATTTTGATTTATTTATTTTTCAAGTGCATCACGCCACCACCTCCAACATGTCCGGCCGCTCTCTCTCCAGCGCATTAATGGTCGTCTCCACAAAACTAAGGTGATACCCAAATAGCTTGTACAACCTCCGCCAGAGGTACAGCCCAACGACGAAGGCAATTGAAATCCACCATCCGAAGCAAAAACAGATGGTACGCAGTTGGTGTTGGTACCGACGGAGACCTTGAGCTTCTTCCGTCGAGGTGAACATGGCGGAGTTCGCGATATTTACCTGAGCAGGGGCGGTCATTCGTGGTTCAGCAGCTTCCACACTTCTCGGTGGTGGTCCGTTGCCAAAGCCAGTGATGGACTCTGCCCAGAAAAAGACACACCCCACCACAGTGGCGCCCGACCGCGAGAGAAGGGTGAGGAGAGAAAATATTTCTTCCACGATGCGGTCGCTGTTGTCGGAGTGCCGTGTGGAGCTGCGCCGACCATCCGCAGTAGTGTATGGGGAAGGGCAGCGGCGAAATATAACCCGGTGCTCATTGACGACGTACGGCGCCACCGTGTTGTTAAGAGCTCGACGCAGGCCACCTGCAAGGCCCGCAAAGCCCAACAGCCAAAGAATCATCATAAAAAATATCTTTTCAGAGAACTGGTACGCTGCCGGAGGAGGGGCCGTCTGGTCGTCGCCTATGTTCCACCCGAATAGTCCCGTCCCTGCAAAGCCAATTGTCAGCAGCACGCAGCCGCTGCACGCCAGCGCCGCCAGCGCCATGGATCCAATGTCAAGCGGACACCGGGTGCGAAATAGGAATTCTAAAATGTTTCCAACAACGAGGGGCATCACCCAGGAGCCTAGCAGCGCCAATGGTAAGATGTAGTATCGAGGGCCATCTAACGCTGCCCCTGGAGGAGCAATGCTGAGTAGTAGCAACAGCAGGTACTGCTGTATGAAGGACTCAAAAAGAGCGGTGAGAGCCATAACTGTGCACATTGCCTGCATCGAGGGCCGCTTGCATGTTCGCGTCACCGCACGAATAAAGTCGACCAATGAGCGCGGCGGAGGCTCCTCCGCCACCGTTGTCGTCAGTGCAGGGGGCAGAAGAGATGTGGCACTGGCGGGGGACGAAATTTCCACCTCCGTCGCTTCAGTGGCGGCCATACCAGTCTGGTGCATCCCAGCAATAAAGCATACCCCAGCACAACCAGTAATGAGCAGAATAGGAACTAAACTCGGTTGCCCATCACGAGCAGAGGCGGTTGGCTGCGTGTGAGAAAAGCACGTCACTAGTGCAGCACCGGCTCCAGCGAGCGCTTCGCACAGCCACCATACGGATGGCCACAACCGAGGTCGGACGCCCCGCACAGCGGGGATCCGCCGTACCGGTAAAGGGTTCGGTGGAGGGAACGACCTATTGCCACCCCATGTTGCAGTTTCGTTAGCAAAGCTGGGGCTGCTGGTCACCCCTTGGCTGCTGGCCGGACTACTGCTCCTTCGTGAGTGCACAAAGCTTCTCGAAACTCTAGAAGGCGGCGCGGGGGAATGACCTGGTGCGGCGGCGGCGGGCGCAGCAAGCATCGGTTGCATGACTGGGGATACCGAGGCAGTCGCAGGGAGTGGAGGCAGGGACTCCTCGATGAAGAGAAAGAGCGCCAAGCAGCTGAGCACCACTTTCAGGTAGATCGCCAGTCCGCCAAGATTATGGAGTGGGACCCAGAGAAGGCACATAAAAGTGGTGAGCAGAATGCCTGGGCGACACGGAATACGGTTGTACACCGCCAGGATCCATCGGACCGCAGCAGAACACCATCCCCGACCTCCGCCTTGGCAGCATTTGCAGCACAAGAAGGCGGACAGATACTCGCGCGCCACGCGAAGAAAATAAGCCTTTACTGCTGGCAAACTATCTTTGATGACGGCAAGAACCATGTATTGAAGGTGCATGTTTATGAAGCTGAACAGCGCAATGAAACTGCCCTTCTCCACGTCCAGCACTCCATGCTTGCCTGGTTTGTCCGTCGCTAGGGAAGCTGGAGAGTAGGGAAGAAGAAGAAACACGAGCACAAATCGAGTGACATAGTGAGCAAAAAAGATACCGCGAAGCGCGTGAAAGCCAACGTACAACAAGAACAACCACGCTTTTGGCTTCCCTGGGGAACGAGCAACTCCCGTGGGCGACTCCATGAAGGGCTCGAACAACGTTCAGAGGCCTCGTACCTTGTACCGATAGACAGGGCTGTTATCCACCTGTGCAGAATAATCTGCGTCACCTGCGCCTCCCGTCGTTGAAAAGAGACACGGAGAGGGAGCCGATAGTCCCTCTCCCTCACAGATTGCAGAAAGTACTAAATTAACTCCTGAAACACAAATTACAAATGGTGGTGGGGAGCAATTATTGTATGTTTTTATGTGTATAACCTTACAGCTCGCTAGATCGTGCTCTGGTGTACCACATACGGTCTCCGAAAAATTGTGCCAAAAAACAAGCATTCGCTCTCTTGTGGCCTTCGCCGGGATCACGGGCAAACCACGTGCTACCTTATTATCGCGCATTTTTTGTTTGTTTATTGTTTCTCTTTCGCATAATAAATCACCCAAGAAGAAAAACAACGCGTAGGATATATAATGAAACACAAACAGGAACAGAGGCAGCATGATCTGTCTGCTCTAGTAATCCTTCCTAGTATATAATACCCAGGGGCGGGGTATCGTATTTATGCAACTCCGTTCACTTCGAATTTGTCTCAGGGGGTTGCACACTCGGAAAAAAAAAGCGCGGAGGTCAACGCAGACTCCTCATGGTAACACGCCACTCAAGCCGTGTCTTGCTCCTCGTCCTCATCCACCTCAGCATTGGCCTTTGCCAGCATTGCCCTGAACTTGGCCCCCTCGTCTGCATAAACGGCCTTTCGCATATTCGAGAAATCCTTCTTCGCCTTCTCTTCCAGCAGCTCGCCGGTGACGGTCCCAACAGCAAGTTGAGGACGCCCAGTCTTGGCGTCGATGGGCGCAACGGGGCCGTCCCTTGCCCCTGTGATTCGCTCCTTTATCTGCTTCACATAAGCGTTCACCTTTGGATCCCAGTGTTCTTCGTCCTCCTCATCCATGGCCCGCGCCACATCGTCGTCGATATGAGCATAAGGGGTCTTGGGCTCATCAATATGCATGGTGACAGGGTGCAGCCGCTGGTACTCCGCGTTCTTCTCCAGGTTCTGCTCATCCCACTCCACCTTTTTCTTCACCTCGTCTGTCTTCTTAATCGGCATCCTCCTGGGCTAAGCAAATAATCTGCAGAAAATAATCTGCCACTTCCTTGTGAAGAGCTATAACAAAAAAAAAAGAGCGAAGCAATGGTGAAAACTCAGTGAGAAGAGAAGGGGGATCAAGTAACTACAAGCATTACCCACTGACATTAGACGGGCAGACCCAACGCGGCAACCATGAGCCCAAAAAAGACTCATTCATATGCTGAAGATAATAGCATTTTATCTGCCATTCGGCACGGGGGGACTACGGCAGTATCTGACGGTTAAGGATACGGCGGGCAACGCTGTAGGAAACGCGAAAGGACCCGCTTGCCCAGTCCTCGATGCCGCCGCAGGGATCCACCTCACTCGTGGCGTCCATGTCGATCTTCTGTATATCCGCGCCTGGGGGAGGGGGAAGTAGAAACCCGAGAAACGTGCGCATCGGCGCTAGAGGAGGAGAGGGGGCTGCGTCCGGTGGAGTGGGCTTGTCTGCCTTCTCTGCCTTCTCGGGCTTCGGCTCCTGCTGAGCGTCTGGGGTCAGCTTCTTCCGCTGGGCGATGGCGGCCAGAAGGGCCTCTGGCGTAAGTGGCTGGGAATTGGGCTTCACTGGGGTGGATGAGGCTGGCTGCGACGGCGGCGGCGTGGTTGCGGGGGCGGACGCGGCCTTCCGAGCGGCCAAGATTTCCTTAAGAGCGCTGAGACTGACGGCGGCGGGGGCGGGGGCGGGGGCGGGTGCGGGTGGCTCCTCCTTCTTACGGCGGCACAGAGCGGCTTTGACAGCCTCATCGTAGTAGCGCTTCTGTTCAGCGGAGAGTTCGGACCAGTGGGCGGAGAGTGTGTCCAGGTATGCCTTCTCCTTCTCTGGGCTGGGGAAGGCAGCGGGGGGCCTTCCAGCCGTCATGCTGTAACTCGGGTGGCAGCGTGGGCACCGGAGCGGGTGTCTCGGTCGGGGGCGGTGGGTGAACTCTCTCCTGTGTGTGGGACCCATCGGAGAAACGCAGGTAGAAGGAGCTGGGCTCTTCGTGTCGGCGATAGTTGTGGTACGGTTTCGTTGGCGCCACACTCACGGTGCAGCGGCAGACCCGAAGGGCCTCTGCGGCGCTCTCTGGGGTGCGAAAACGAAGGTACACCGGCACCGGTGCACTGAACTCGTGCCGACAGTGGCGGTTCGATCGAGCGGCGGGGGAGTCGGCATCAACGATCATTCCTTTATCTTTTCCCAGCTCGGTCTTCTGTAGAACGTCATACATCGCCCGAACGACATCGCTGACGGGAACATCAGGCGGCACAGAGCGCACCTCCAGCTCCGCGGTGTGCAACCGGTACGAGTCTTTTATTTTTACGTTGCAGCGGAGGCAGCGGACCCGCTCTCCGGCATTTGGATTCCCACAGAGGCCACACACCCAGTCCACGGACGGCTGATCAGCGGTTTCGGACGCGTCGGACAAGGAGCCCGACTCACTGGAGCAGCGCTGTCGTTTGCAGCGCGGCTCCTCCACGATGTTCTGCGCTGGAGCGTACGGCACCGCCGCGTACGTGGCGTATTCCGACTCCGGGGATGGCATGCCGTACGCCCCAGGCATGCCATAGCAGCCAGGAGGCACTGGAGCCATATGGCCTTGCATGGGAACTAGGTACGGATACGGTGGCCACTGGCCCACTGGCGGAGGGGTGTACGGCATGGGCAAGACCGGCGGCTGCCCGCCCCACACTGTCGCTGGCGGCTCTTCTGCGGCCCACGGGTTGCGGCGGGAGCGAAACGCCGAAGAGGAAGAGGAGGAAGATCTGGAGCTGAAACTGTCACTGCTGCCAGACCGCGGCGGGGATTCGCCCCGCCGCGGTTCTGTTGGGTATGCGGGGCTACCGCCGAACATTTGTGATACTGCTGGTGGTGGGCCGCTGAGCCTCAACGGAGCGAATACGAAAGTTTGCTAAGTGGGAAGGGGGGGAGGGCGTGAGCGAGGGAAAAAAAAAAAGAGTGCATTCGTGGTGTTTCAGTTGGAGCAAACCCTTTCCAGTCGACACCAGCCTTACTTCTTGGGAAGAGAAACGAGCCTTGCGACGCAACGATCCGCTGCTTCTCTTTGGCATTCCGTACCACAGAAAGATGTAATATACACTAACACACGCATCGACGAGAAGGAGGTACAATAATAATAATAATAAAAGACCAACAATAGGCTTCCCATGCTGGTAATGATGGCCGCACAGGCGGGGCACAGTGGACTCGCCGCAGGTGCATCTAGGACCTCTGCTGAAGCACCCGCTGCAGGTCCAGCTCCTGAAGGATCCGAGAGACCACCCCCTGCGCCTCCGCCTCGGCGCTTTCAATTAACTCCTTCTCTTTCTCCAGACGGCTGCTGTGGGCAAATGTGCCCTTCTTAGCGTAGTAGTTCTGAAGCTTCTGTGCGGCGCGGCGCTCCAGCGCCGCTCGGATGGCGACGTCCTCAAAAAGTTCGCTTGCCGTCTCGGCGACAAAGGTGCAGAGCAGCGGGAAGTCCGCCGCCGTCACTCTGTGCGTCGCCTGGAGCAGCTCCTCCGGCACGCCGCTGTCCTTCTTGCGAAGCATATCCGTCGCCAGCGATGCGACGACGTGCGCCAGGCGCTCTGTCGCCGCCTCTCCGAGGCCAACATCCGGGTCCGAGCTGGAGCCGTCCCTCGCTGCCGACGGCGTGGCCTCGCCCTTGTGGTAACGCCGAGCTGGGCCAGACGGTGGAGCTGCCGTCCCAGCTTCTCTTGGTGTCGGCACGAGGCAGAAGTACGCAGTGTGCGACGGGACGACACCGTTGGCGATGCAAATGGCCTCCGTCTCGTCGTTGAAGGGGGAGTAGTGCAGTTCATTAGCGTACGTGACAAGGTGGTGCCGCAGCGACGCATGGATGGCCTCCACGACGGTGAAGAGGCGCGGGCGGGTGACCCAATATTCGAGTCGGAAAATTGTACGTCGCTTCCGCGCTGCCTCCCCCTCCGCCGTCGCAGCGTCGCCAGCGCTCGACAATGCCTCGAACGGCAGGCAGTGCAGCACCGCCCGGGCCACTTCTTCCAGCGCGGCGGGGCCGTCATAGCGCACGAGCACCGGGTAGCTGCATGGCCCATCGGGACTGCCGGCGCTGAAACTGCTCTCCGCCATGCGGCAGCAGGCTGCCATGGCATCCAGCAGCAGCGCCCACGCCACGTGCGGCGTTACGAAGGGAACAAGCTTGGAGAGCTGGTGCCGGGAGGCGGCCTCCGGACTTCCCGGGGGATGTGCCACCCGAGCCCACAAGTACTTCTCCAAGGCGGTCTCGATGGACCTGCGCAGCTGCACAGCCGCATCAGCGCTCTCGTCATCCCCTGGCGGGGCGAAGGCACTCATCTCACCATCAAATACGGAGAGGTGCCCAGCCCTCGGGAAGACCCCGCCGCGCCGGGCACCAGCTGGGCCCGCACAGCCGCCCAAGGAAGAGAATTCATCCGCGGATACGCAGAGGCGGGCGGGGCGCCGGTGCGTCGACGGTCGAAGCACCCTCGCGGAAGTGGGCCCCGAACGGCGTTCTGCCATCATCGAAAGAATGCAGTCCCCCAGCGCATCCTCCAGGATTTTTTCGTTCGCCAGCGTGGCGGCCCGTTCATCGCTGGTGGCGGGGGCTGCAGCAGCGGAGGACGGGCGTGGTGCGGCCGCAGCAACTGGCTGATTGCTGCGAGTCCGCACCGTAGAAGCGGCGCCAATTTTATGCATTGGTGTCGCGTCCCGATGCTCTGTGGTGTGATTCGAAAGATTCGGCGGCGCTGGGGGTGCGGGCCGGCTCTTGAGCGCCGCAAAGGCGTGGACCAGCCGCTCGACAGCGTGGGACGTCTCGCGAAGCTCCTCAATGCGACGCTGGTGTGCGGCCTCCTCGCGCTCCTGTGCCGTCGGGGGCATGCCAAAGGCTGGGGAGGAGGCCGGCATGGCTGCGCGCTTCTCAGGGCCGCTTACGTGGGACGGCGAGCTGAGCGCCGCGGCCAGTGGCGGCATCGGGGCCAGTGGCGGCATGGTGAAGGAGAGGCCCTGCGTGGGCGGTTCGATGGCGGGGGGGGCGGAGGTCGTCAGTAGGCTCAGAGGACTCGAGCTGGCGGTGATGGCGCCACCCTGCGGCGGTACGAGGAGGGGCACTGCTCCGCCAGTACTCAACTTGTGGAATGGTGCGGCGGCCGCTGCCTGTGCTGGTGCGCTCGCGACAGGCGCTACAGGGGCAGATTCTGATGGCGCTGAGGGCCCAGCCGCTGGCTCCGGCGCGGCGGAGGATGCTGGGGTGGCGAGGGCCGTCGGTATCTTTACCGGCACGGGCCCGTGGGACACGGCGCTGAAGATACTGCTGCTGCCGGCGCTACTAAGAACTGGTGGAGCTGCAGGAGCGTCAGCGGCATCCCCTGCGCCAGCGTCTGAACTAGAGCGCTGCTCTAGGGGTTGGTGGCCGTTGCTGCCTTGGTGGAGCAGCTTGGAGTTGTTCGAGCTGCCCGGAGCGTTGCGGCTGTCCGTCGAGGTGTCCTGCAGCACCCTTGACGAGGGTGTGCCGCTGCGCTGCACAGCACTACTGGGGTCGCCGGTGGCGGAATCTGGCGGGCTGCCAAAGGCTACAAATCCGTTCAGGTGCTTAAAGGCCTCCCCCTGGCTGGCGGCGAGGGCAGCTGCCTTTCGCTCTCGCTGCGCAAGGCTCAGGTGGTTGTCCGTCGAGCCCGAGTCCGTCGTGGTCGTCGTCATCGTCGTCGTCGTGTGCTTGGTCGAGGAAGAGCTCCCGTGGGTGTCGTCCCGCCTCTTCGAGGACTGCATGGAGCTTGGCGTGCTGCCCGGATCCTTGAAGGCCTGGAAGTCGTTGAGCGCCGCATGCAGATCCGACGGAGATTCTGCGGCGGTTATGGTGGGGCTCACGGCATCAGACGGTTGTGGGGCTGCTGGGATAGGCAGCGTTCCTGGAGTCAGCGGCACAGAGTGCATCGCCTGCCGACGTGCCCCGGCACCCCGTCGCTGCCGATCGCTACTGGAGCTACCACTGGAGCTCGCGTCCTCCTGATGATCGGTACCGGAACTAGCCTCCATGTCCTTCCCCTGCTGCCCCGCCTGCGTCTCGTCTGGAATCTCACTGTTCTGTGTGCTTTTGCTGCCGTCGCGGCTCGAGTCCCGCGACGCCGTGGGAACCGAACCCTCACTGCGGAGCTCCTCGTTCAGATCCCATGTTGTCTTGTGGGTGGACACGTTGTAGTAGTAGTCCCGCCCCGTTGTGGGGTCCTGCTGCACCCGCCACGCCCCGGCGGCGATCGCCTCTGTGGCGCGCTTGGTGAGAACTGGCGCCGCCCGCTGCGTCGAGACGGGGCCGCTGAGCGCCGCGTGAGGAGTGGGGATCGCCAGAGGGCTAACAGAGGACGCAGCATTCGCGGATGTGCTTGCCGGCGCGCTGACCGACGAGTTGGAGGCGGTCGAGTCGGCTTCAAATGAATCTTCGTAGTCGCTCATCACAGTAAATAACAGCCAGTGATACAGTTGAAACAGTACAATAAAGAATCGATCTAAAGAACAAAAAAAAAAAGATATCTAAGAAATGCTGCAAACGTTGTGAACAATTGTTGGAGAATAGATAATAAACAAAATGTACAGATCTATATCGATCGATAGGTCGGGTGAAGAAGAGTCTGGGGGTCGAGGTCGATGATGGAGTCGTTACGCAGAGCAGAGAAATACGGCTTCAATACGTCTCCGTAACTGTCTCTAGGGGAAGACGAATGAGAGAAGCACCTAAAAAATCAAAGGGAGAAGAGCAGGGCAAAGGCGGATAAGAAGAAGGAAAATAATAGCAAGGGAACAAAAGGAAATGCACAATAAGTTCCAACGGAGCAGCTAGCCGTCAGATCCTACCGCCGAGTGCTGTCACAGCGCCTAACGTCCACAGTAAGGGGGTTGTTTGTCTGCGTTAGCCATTGGGGCGGCGCAGCGAATGGGCCGCTGCCGGGCTATCACAAAATGCGGATGCCGTCCGAGAGGGCGACAACCTTTGAAAGCAACGAATCCACCGCCGCGGCACACGTAAGGCCTTCCGCTGTGGCCTCGTGCGGTCGCCATAGCCGTGTGGGCGGGGGCTCAATTACACGAATCGCCCCACGGGAGGTCTCTACCAGCACCTTCATCCCCGAGGCCTGAACAGTGCCGTAAACTTCGCAGAGCGCAATCCAGTACTCGGAGGCGAGCTGCTGAAGTTCCTCCTCCGCCACCAGCTCTGTGCGGAGGTCGGGTGGTGTTCGCGCCCCGCCTTCCATCGCTGCATCGATGTCGATGTCGATGTCGATGTCGGTTCGGGTTCGGGTTCGGGCTGCACCCTGCCAGGCCCTTGTGCTACTGGAGCTAGTGCTACTGGAGCTAGAGCTGGACCTGCTGCTTTGGTCCGCCCCTTCAGCATCATCACCGGAGTCGAAACTGGGGCGGTCAGAGGAGTAGCACGAGCCAAAGAATGAACCCTCGCCCATCTCGTCGCTGCTTAGCGAGTCGCCGTTCCCTCTCTGACGCTCTAGCCCACGAAGAGCATCCGATCCTACAGCAGGGACTAGCTCAGCCCCGCCGACGGGCATTTCGTCCCCTCGTAGGACAGACCCTGATGCGCTCGACGCGAAGGTGAGCTCACTCGTGGGGGTGGAGCACAAGGAGCGCGAATGACCCGCGCCGCCTGACAGCTGCTCCCCCTTCTTGTTCTCGGCCTGTCGCTGCAGCGCCGCAACCGTGAGGCCCTCAGTTTCCGCCTCCTTGCGCGCCAACAGCTTCTCCACGTAGAGCAGCTTCACCAGAGCGTCGCAGACGAACCGGAGAAGGGTTTGGCGGGAAGAAGCTGACGGGCAGATAAGCCCCCTGCTGGAGCCTGAGGCCAGCTCATCGCCCTCCCCGTCAGTGGTCCCATGCAGCAGCTCACACGCATACGTTCGCCCCTCATGTCGTACGGCTGTGTGGAGGGCCAATACTATCAACAGCACCGGCATTGCTGCGCTGGTGAAGAGCTGCGTGGGCCCGATGAGGTTTCGGAACGCGTCGAGAACGGAGCGCCGTAGATTGGGCTTCACATTTTTCGACCACAGCAAGCGAGCGTTGGCATGCAGCAGTTGAGCGAGATGGCCTGCGTCCTTCGCACCGGTCTGTACCACTAGTAAGTGCATAAGCTCCGGCGGCAGCTCTCTGCCGATCGCCTCGGTGCCGGCCACGAGACATTTCGGCACAAAGTCGAACACAGGCGCCGCACTCGTCTGCCGCCGTAGAGCATCCAGCACTGTCGTGCATCCCTCCAGCTGGAAGCCCCGCCGGAAGCTGACCGACACGCAGAAGGCATCTACCAAGTTGCACACGGCAGAGAGCTGGTAGAGGGTCACGTGATGGTGCGTGCGCTCCGACAGCTTCAGTGTCGATGAAGCGCTGTAGTGGCACGGCGAGCAGCACCAGTCCGGCACAGCGCGCGGCGGATGACTCACGTACACCAGAGCAGCCGCACCACAACGCGGGCAACAATAAACTCCCTCGCGGCTCTTCTGCAGCCGAAGCAAATGAGCCACCTCTGACTCCCTATACAGATCGGGATGGTCAAGCCGTCCAATGTGTCGCGAGCAGTCCAGCGCCCTCGCCGTCCAACCTTCCTCTGGCCCTAGGCGGAACGGCACTCGGGGCTGACGAAAACCAATGTACGGCGGCCACGCCTCCCCTAGGCAATCCAGCATGCAGCTGAGCGCCTCGCGCAGCAGCGTGTCCGCCGGTTGTTGTCCGGCTGGTCGAAGATGATCTTCTTCCACCATCCGGGGCTCCTCCACGTCGCGGCGCCCAAAGAGAACCAGCACCTGCTGGAACCGCGGGGCGTGGACGGCGAGCTGGGGCGCCGGGATCAGGCGGCCCAGCCGCTCAATGCCTAGAAAGAAGAGATGCGCCACCAGTGGGCGTGGAAAGCCGAGCTCAGTGGAGAGGTACATCCGCTCAACCCCTGTCATTCCTTCCAGTAGGCGGTGGGGGCGGTGCTCCAGCTCCAGCCGCAGCGTCGCCGGCTGGCGGCCGGCTTCCTTCGGCAGTAGCTTCGACAGCAAGCTGCGGTACGGCGCGGCATCAGGGCGGGCCAAGACCTCCTGCAGCAGCGTCTGCACTCCGAGGTGGTACACCTGCAGGAACCAGTCGACTAGGTTTTCTGGAGCGGGAAGGTCGTCGGCTGCCGGCAACAAAGGACTCAGCAGTGCCGTCAGCTCGGCCTCCATCGCCACGATGTCCCTGGCTTCAAATGCACCACCGCGGCCCAGCGTGCCTGCGCTGGCGGACATCGGTGCGTGCCTCAGCGCCCCGCAAACAAGCCGGACGGAGGCACGCTGCGCCTTTTGGATCAGCTTCTTCTCCATCTCTCGTGCATCGCTCTTCTTCTCGGCTGTGGGCGACGACAGGGGAATGCTAGCCCCGCTGGGGGGCTGGACGGGGGCTCGGACGGGGCGCGGCGGGTGGTGCCCGAGGGTTTTGACGCGCTGCCACGGCACATCGAAGCGCTTCTCCATGTCGTGAATAATGTCCGCGGAGTCGTCGCGCAGCAAAAAGGCGTGTTGAAATAGGTTGACGAGGCACCGCTGCAGAGCTGGAGCGAGGTGCAGCACATGAGCAATGGGCCCGCAGCGCCGCTCGCACCAATCCAGAAAATAGGCGGCCCGCTGTCGCTCCCGCTCCGCTTGGTCAGTGACGGTCGCATTGATGCGCTTCACGGCGGCCGGAGTGTGAAGAGAGAGCTCACAGGGGTAGCGAAAGTAATCCATGGTCCGCAGCCGCTGCTGTCGGGTCGGATCTCGAACGTCCGCTATTTTCTTGTGAAGCCACGACTTCTGAAGGGCGTAAGCGAAGACGACCTGCTCCGTCGTCCCGGCTGTGGCCAGGCGGTATACATTCACGGGGCGTACCTGACCAAATCGGTACACTCGGAACGTGGCCTGCGTGTCGTCTGCGGGGTTCCAGCTGACATCAAAGAGAATGCAGTGGTTCGCTGTGACGAGGTCTATGCCCACCCCACCTGCACGAAGGGAGCAGAGCAGCACGCGGCACTCCACGCCGCGCTGGAGGGCGTCGATTAGCCGCTGCCGTTCCGTCTCGGAGAGCTCCCCCGAGAAGACCGGCGCGTGAATGCGGCGCTTCGCCTGCAAGACGGCCGCAATGAGTCGGAGATGTGTGGTGTAGAGCGAAAATAATACCACCTTCTCTTGCAGGTTGAAGAGGATATGCGAGATGAGCTCGATGGTAAACTGTAGTTTCGGAGAGAGCGAAATATCAAGCGCCTCGGCGTCCAGCGCGGGTGGTCCGCCCCGGCCCACAAGCGTTTCGGCAGTGGTGTCCTCCTCCCCGTCGGAGTCTGACACGGGTGGAGAGCGCTGGCGTTTTGTTCCGGTCTGGGCGGCGTCCAGCGGTCGGCTGGCGCTCATGGCCGGGTGGCAGGCGATGTGGGAGGCGCTGTGGTGCAGCTGCAGCGCCGCGCCGCCATCCACCGCGTGGAGGAGCCGGCCTCTATCGTCGCTACCGTAGCTGCGGAGCATGGTTCGATAGGCCTCCTCCTGGGCAGGGGAGAGGGAGAAGAGAAGCACGAACTCGTGGCGCGGCGGCAGCTCCTTCTCCAGCACCTCTGGGCCAACGTGGTGCACCGTACTCGCGAAGTAGCGGCGGAGTGCCGAGATGCACTCCTGCATGTCCGAGAACTGCTGGTAGGTGGAGTCGACGCACTGTCCGCGAGCAATCGGTTGAATGAACAGCTGCGAGAACATCTGGCCCTCTACGGCACAGCCAGTGACCAGCGACTGCATCAAGTTGTACTCCCTCAGGTGGTTCTGGATGGGAGTGCCCGTGAGCGCCAAACGCAGCTGCACGCGATGGGTGTGGCGACGTAGTGCCATCACAATCTTCGACGACTCGCGCCGCAAACGGTGTGCCTCGTCAAGAATAAGGATGTCTGCGGCCTCTAGCATTTCCTTGTACGGCACTCCATCGCATTTCGGGTCCAGCAGCGGCAGTGGCTCTCGCAGCGTGTCGAGCGCAGAGGCCACATAGTGAAGGGCGGATACCTGCTGCTGTGCCGCCCGCCTTGTGATCCCCCCGCCGTAGGTCTCCGTAAGCGTGACGTACTCTTCGTAGCTCAGAAGAAGAATTCCGCCGTGCTGATAGAACGCCTCTAGCGTGGTGGACGGCGGGCTACGATGCACCAGGTGCAGCACCGGCAGCGCGCTGTTGTCCACATCTGCCGGCGCTACCCCTGCTGCCCTCCATCGCTGCAGTGTCAGGTACCAGTGAAGGACGCAGCTCTTGGGTGCGATCACCAGCACTCGCAATGAGCGCGCCGCGGTGGCTGGAGCATTCGTCTCTGTTCCCCCAGCGCTGGCGGCACGGCGACGCAGCAGTGCGATGATCTTCCGGAGAGTTGGATGGGTGCAGCGGTTGGCGGGGCGGGGCGGGGCGGAATCAGCAGACGGCGCTTTTTCCTTGTCGGCGGCCGTGTGGTGCGTTTGCACGGACACGAGGGATTGCATCAACAGCACGAAGCAGAAGGCTGTCAGCGTCTTCCCGAGACCCATGGAGTGCCCCAAGATGCATCCGTAGAGCTCCTGATAGAGCAGAAGGCGCTGCTCCAGAGACGTGCTGAGCGACCGCAGTGCCAAGTCGAGAAATCCGTGGTCGACCAGCCTGCTCCAGATAAAGTGGAGGGCGGACACCTGATGGGGTCGTAGTACCTGCTCCATAGAGGCGGGCAGGCAGAGACTGCTCTCCGCAGGGGAAGGGGGAGGGGGCGGCTTCACTCCCTCCTGCTCGGCTGTTTCAAGACGAAATGGCATCGACAGGCGCCCGCCGTCAAAAAAAAAAAGGCGGGGAGCTATCCTATAAATTCTGTGATGCAAGTCAGGAAATGCAGAAGATGCGAAGACAGAACATGCAAAATATTTCGATAGATTTGTTGCTCTTGACGGCCAACCTAAAAATCCATGCACACAGCACGGCTGTATTCTTTTCGTCTGCTTCACTGTTTGGTGGGGGAACCCCAACAACAATCACAAAACAAGGGGCAGAGGCGCAACAGTTTAGCGGCGACAACCCCACACAACTCCACACAACCCCACACAACTCCCCTTCCCCTCCCCCGTCTCATCCGCAAAGGCTGAGACAGCCCAGTAGAAAGAGAAGACACTCGCCGCGAAGAAAGGATGCAAGTGGTGAGTCACTTTTTCTCCCTCTCCCGTGTTGTCTGTGGGATTATTTTTTTTGTTGTTGTTACTTGTGTCTTGTTTGTATTTTATCTTACGCGGCTCGTGGTGCACGTGAAAGTTTGTTGTTGTTGTTTGTCTGTTTTCTTTTTTTGTTTCGAGAGCTCATGCTGCGTTATAGGCTTACGTTTTTCCTGCGGGTGCTGTCGTCTGTCTGCTGTTCACTTCTTCTTGTTCGAGGGCGCCGACAGCTTCCACAGGTTTTTGAGGTACGCGCTGTACGACACGAGAGGATCGTGTTCGGATTCAATCATGCACCTCGCTAGGACGGCGCCGTAGAGCGGGTTGCCTTGCGGCGCAACCTCCACCCCGGCGCAGTAAGCGGCCTTGCCGAGATCACGAAAGTAGGACACGTATTCCCTCATGCGGCCGTACACCTCCGTCAGATCTTTCTGCGAATGCACCTGCTGCGAGTCACCCCCACTCCGGGGCAGGTCAATGTGCAGGTACTCGAGCACGTGACGATCCACCCGGTTCCCAACCCAGATGACCAGACTGGCTCCCGTATGAGTTAGGAAAACGGTTGAATCCGTGAAAAATTGGCCAGAGGAGAGGGTGTAACTCGGGAGCTCCGCCACAGGGGCGGCGGGGTTGTAGAGCGCCATTGTCCACCCCAAGAAGAAGGGGAGCGTCGCCTCTGGCGGGGCAGTCATCACCAAGGCGATGTTGGCAATCCGCTCACACGGGAGAATAGGGACTTTTGAGGCGAGACCAATGGCGGAGAAGCGGAAGAAGGCGGCCATAATCTGCGGCACAAACTTGAGGCCTTCCGGAACGTTTAACTCCCCAGTGTTGCGTAGATAACCTTGTAAGTCCAGCTGCATCTGCACACTGCGAAGGGAGTCTGCGATGCGCTTCGTAATCGCCGTTTGTGCTTCCTGAAATGAAGTTCCGGACAGCACCTGATGAACGCCGATACGGGCAAGGAGATTGCTCATAGCGATGCCGTCGATCGAGTTCATCACGGCGGTAAGAGTTTCGCCCACCTGCAGCTGAATGGTCTGCACGCGGATGAGTCGCTGGCGGTTTATGGAGGTGTAGATGGTGGCGAACTGCACATACGCGAACTTGCCCTTGAAGCTGGGGGATACTTCGAGCTCGATAGCGTAGCCAGTGTCCTCATCGATGACCGGCAGAGTGAGCAAGTCTGCCTCGCGCACGTGGAAGTGGCCAAAGTAGTTCGAAACGCTGAGGCCTGGAGAAGTGCGGATCCGAAGGATGGCGTCGAAGCCCATCCGCCGTGTCAGGCAGCGCTCCACCGTTTGGGGAAGTCCCGTCATGGAGGTCGCCGTCGCGTGGTAAATATGTCCACCCGTGAAACGGGAAATGGGGGCGATGGTGCTCAGCTCTGGGACCGACGTCGGCCCTACCACCAAGTCCACCGAAATGCTGCTGGCGCTGCAGGAGAGGGATCGCTCCTTGTACCACTCCGATCCGGGCTGCAGCATCGTGTGCTCCTTCTGGTGCCGCGACATCTTGCTCGGATCAAAGCGCTGCTTCACTGCCCCCTCGCCGTGTGTTGGGTTGGCGGATATGCTAGCCAGCACCTTGCCGCCTGTAGGAATCAGCAACGTCATTGCGGTGTTCAACGCGGGGCCAAAGACGCAGCCCGCCTCACTGGATATGCATCCGAGGGTTGGTAGACGCTCTAACACCAGCTTGAGGGAGTCATAGAAATCCGCCACAGAGACAATAAATTCGTTGAACAGTCCAGGCAGCTCTACACCGTTGAGTATAAACTTGTCGTTGGTGTGGCACTCGTCAGTCACAATATCTGGAGCAGAAATCATCTGCGGCGCCGCATCAGCTTGCATGCGAAAGAAGTGCACACACGTATCGTAAGCAATGATGCCCATGGCAAGATGCTCTTGTGTCTTCAACTTCTCTAGCGCCCGCAACGCGCCTCTACACATAGCAGCCAGCAGCCCGGAAGCCACCGCTGTGTGAGAGCAATCCAACATCAGCAACAATACCGGACGCCGCGGTGCATTCACTAGGAACTCCGGCGTCGCCTGTAAGTCTACACAGCTGCAGTACAGTTCAGGCCGATTCTCTCGATCCATTCGTAGACTAGTGTGTGGATCCAGCGCAGCGTAATAGCTCTCCGATACTTTGCATATGGTCCGGCACAGAGCGCAGTGGTACTGATCCCCGTTCTTGGCAAAGACGTTGTACGGATTCATGTATGCATTGCAGCGCCCGCATCGAACCATTCGCTTCAGCCCAGGAAAGGTGGCAAGGGGTGCGTCTCCGTCGAGCAAAGGGTTCACGCAGAGGCCAATCGGCAGCGGCACGAGGTCCCGCAATGCTTTGGTGCCGGGGATGGTGTGAAAGGTCGCCCGCAGCGTCCGGGGGCTGGCGAGCCGGATGTTGGCAGGTCCCCTCGGCTTGAAAACCTGATCAACGTTTTCGGGCCGTAAGTGTGGGATGTTCGGGTGGTCGAGCGCTGTGTCCAGTGGAACCTTGAGGACACGTATGGATTCCGTTGCTACGCCGAAGCCACCTCCTTGCTGTATCGGGGGGGGCTGTGCAGCGCCTCCCTGCGGATCATAGTGCTGCTGCTGCGGGTACCCCTGTTGGGGTTGTTGCGGGTACCCCTGCTGCTGCGGGTACCCCTGTTGTTGCGGGTACCCCTGTTGTTGCGGGTACCCCTGTTGTTGCGGGTACCCCTGTTGTTGTGGATACCCCTGTTGTTGCGGATAAGCAGTTGCCTGTTGCTGCCCGTATCCCTGTGCGGGGGGGTAGCTCATGGGTTGGGCCGGGGCAGAGGGGTTCTGGCCGTATCCCTGCTGCTGCTGTTGGCCATATCCCGCCCTACCTTGCCCAGGCACCGTGTTGGAAGAGGAGTAGGCTGTTGTAGAGGGGCTTGACTGGGGGAGGTAACCACCATCCTCTTGCGGCGCCTGCTCCCCAAAGTTTCGAGGGTCTTCAGCGGGGTTGTACACATTTGTGTTGGCCGTCGCCTGACCACCTCCCATGTGTTTCTTGACGGCAAAGTTAGTGGCATCTCCGAAGCCACCGCCGTAGCCTGCGATCATGGCGCGGTATAGATGAAATGGCGATAGGCAACAAAGACACAGAGTACTGGTACGGGTGGCCCTCGATCAAGAAGAGCACCTCAATAGAATATTATGTGCGACTTTACACTACTAGCAGGGACTGCCATAGATGATGAGAGGGAAGAAAGCGGGAGAGGGCAACAAGACGGAGCGTTAGCAGACCAGAGTTACAGACATTTAAAAAAAAAAAAAACTTGTTTCCTGTTGTAGCACGTTTGGCTCTCGGTGCAGGATGTAGGAGATGCTAGATAGATATTGATGGACTAAGGTTACGAGGCTTTGGTGCTGTTCTTCTCTTTTCTTTTCCATTATTGCTCTTTTACACGGTTTTAGATATACTCTCCTCTAATGATGATGTTTTTCTGTAATATTTGGCTAGTGTTAGTGAAGAATAGTATTTCAGTACGTTTGGAGGACGTTAAGAAAACGCTCTCTCTCTCTCTCTCTCTCGCTCTCTCGGAGGTAGCAGAAGAGGGAAACCGGGCGGGATTTAGTGCTTCCCTTTCTTCTTCTTGTGCTTATCTCCATTCTTCTTCTTCTCCTCCCGGCGCAATCGCTGGGCCTCCTTCACGTTCTTCTTGTGCTCCTTGCGCTCTTCTTTAGACATGTTGGCGAGGCATACCCCCGGGTCCACGTGGCGGCGGAGTCCGTTTTCCTCCTCCTCCTCTGAGGCGCTGCGCACTTCCTTTTCCGCCCCAGGGGAGGTGTCGCCAGCGGCGGGCTGGGTGGGGCCTTCCGCCGTCATTCGGTCGATGAACTGCACCATCTCGGCGTTGGGGGCCTTCGTATCTGAGAACTCCGTCAGTGTTCGCGGCACGTTGATGCGAAGAAACACCTGCTCATCGATCGTCGCCTGCTCCTCGCTCCGTTCGGCGATTCGATCGCGCCGCTCCTCCCGCAGCTCGCGGAGGTGCGTCATGAGGTCGTCCGTGTTGTCGGGGCCGGTGCAGCGCTCCCAGCCCATCCCCCGGCCCTCCGCGGTGACGAAGTGGAACAAGTCCTGGAGGCTAAAGAGCTCCCTGTGCCCCTGGGAGCGAAAAAAGTTGGTCACGTTGACGAGATCGCGGCGAAGGAAGTCCATTGCCAGAGGGTGGTCGTGCTCCACCGACTGCGACACGTCGATCACGACGACCCTGCCGCGGAAGAGCAACAGGTTGTACTCCGACAAGTCCCCGTGGATGAGGCGGCATCGCCCGTACATCTTGCGGATGGTGCAGCACAGGTCGAGGTAGCACTGGTCCAGCGCCGCGAGCGACGGAAACTGGACCTCCTTCAGACGCGGTGCTGGCCAGCCGTCCTCGCCTAGAAACTCCATGATGAGTATATGTTGGCGGAGCAGCTTGACGGCAGGCGCCAGCACGCCGCCCTCCTGCAGACGGCTTAAATTGCGGGCCTCCTTCTCTGCCCACGTCCGCACCATCTTGCGCGGGTTGCTCTTGCAGTACCGCTGGAAGCGGAACTCCCCTGCCACATACTTGTCTCTGTCCTTGAAGGCGAGAATCGAGGTCTTGAACACCTTCACGGCCGCGGCACTCCCATCTCCGCTCAGGGCGTAGTACACGTTGGCCTCCTTACCCGTGGACACGCAGCCGTGAATCTCTCGGAGGGTGTTGCTGTTGACCAGCTTATAGAGCAGCAGGCGCGTCCTGGGGTCCATCACGTTCTCTACGGTTGCACGCTCCGATCGGTCCACCTCCTTTGGGCCTGCACGCCGCGCCGCGCGATTGCTCAGTGTCGCTTCGCACATCTCCGCCACGACACGGTCATTCGCTTTCGCCCCGCCGCTGCCGCCGCCAAAGCCACGATCCGGCCCGAAGCCCTCAATGTGGATGCGCGCGAGAACGCTGCTATCGACATTTTTGTGCTGCGCGGGCTGAAACTTGGCCAAAGACGTTGCCTCCCCCTGCGTGTTCGTGCCTCCGTGCGTTAGGATCGCCTGGCCCTGCTTTGTGGTCTTCATATCGAGGTACCCCGAGTCATCGCTGTCGTCGTCGCTGTAGTCCAACAAGTACGCCAGTGACCGCCCTGGTGGCACGTGAGCATATTCGTCCATCAGGAATATAAAATACTAAATAAAGAAAGCGAGTGGGTCAAGCAGAGCCACCGTACCCACTATTATTACAAACCTGTGAGAGTGGGCCTTCCAGGAGTTCTAGGATGCTAACTGTTTTTCCTTCTTTCTTTTTAAACTTGTCTTACACACAAGGTCCTGTAACGCAATACTTTTCATAAAAGTTGATGTATGCGATGTTTGAAGCGACAATAAAGGGAAAATAATAATAATAAGCACTAAAGAACATCATCCAATCAGAATGTGGCGTATTTTCTATTTGGCATGGCTACTTTTTTTTTTATACTAACACGATTGAAGTCTGGCGAGGGATACAGTTGTTTGTTTGTTTGTTGAATTCTTTTCTTTTTTTTTTTTCATCCTTGCATGTAGATCTTCTTGAGAAACGCAGAGAAGGGGACGGGGTGGGTGGGGAGCACACTATAAAGTACCTGTACGAGAGAGAGAGAGAGAGAGTTCAATCGCTCTCGTAGGAGCCGCTCTACAGGTCACGGCAGAGCTGCAGCATGCGCTCGAGTTTCGCGATATGAGCGGGGCCCAGCTGCGGGCTGGGGCCGGGTAGCAGCACGCGCCAGCCGGTGCCCTTCACACCAGCTGCGGCAGAGAGCGGGCCCATCGCTTTCATTGCCTTCTCGTACCGGGACTTCGTGTGGCAATCCCTGAGGCTTGGGGTACGGCCTCCCACCACCCGCAGTGTATCGCCGAGGATGGTTCGCTTCAAGTGGAAGTCGAAATCGGTTTCACAGAAGAGCGAGGGGGAGTGATTTACTTCCATCAGCACCGGTCGCAGGGTTCGTGCCTCGAGCAGAAGATCAAATCCTAGCAGCTCAAAGCACGCCGTTGCCCCCCCGTCGAGGGCCGTGCGAGAGCGGTCCACCGCCCCGCGGTACTCTCGCCGCAGCGCCTCCGCCCCGGAGAGAATGGTAAGGGCAACGCACTCATCCATCGCACGCTGAACATTTTCCCACCGACTGCTGCCGCCGTGTCGCGTCTGCAGTTCCCTCATCGCCGCCTCGTCCAGCTCATCCTCAGGGATGCCGTTGATCACGCCCTCCATGCAGCGCAGATCGCGCTTGTTACCGCCGGCGTGTAGAAAATCCTCGTCCTTACCTCGTGTGGTGGTCTGCCCGGCGGCTTCAGCACCGCACCGCGGCGCGACGGTGAAATCTTCGAGCCGCTTGTTGACGGCGTAGTTGGTGAGGTGGACGCCGCTCTTCCCACAATTCGAGTCGGAGGGCAGCTCGTACGGCACCGCACACACACGCACCAGCCCTCGCTCGTGTACGAGAAGCTGGATGCCGTGCAGGGGGGACCTCTCCGCAGCCGGCGGCTCCAGCGGTGCCGCCGCACCAGGGCAGGGGCGGCGCAGCGGCGGGCGCCATTTGGGTGGGGGGCAGACCGAGAGGAGGAGGACATAGATGCGAAGGTCGAATTTGCGTCCCTGGAGCAGCAGGGGGCGGTCCACGTACACCTGCACCACGCTCTCCTCCTGCCGCTCCTTCTCCTCCGGCGTGAGCGCCTCGAGTGGGCGGGCGGTAAGTCGAATGCCCTTCCCCTCGCAGCTCGTGTTGGGCTTGAGGATATAAAAAGTGCGGGCGTTGCCGCTGGCTACTCCAAGCTCCCAGTGCTGCTGCAGCGCCGCCATGTCCGCCACGGTGGAGAAGCTCTCTGGGTAGTACTCCTCGACCGCCTCCGCCAACTGTACCAGCGTGTCGTCCGCGGTGCTCTCCAGCAGCGCTGGCCGCAGCTTGCGGCGGCGCAATTTCATGAGGCGCCTAAACAGCACCGCCTTCCTGGCGATGCATCCCATCCCCAGGAAGTGATTGACACGCTGGTAGTAAGCGAGCCCCTCCAGCGTTTGTCGAGTGATGCTCTTGTCCCGCCAGCAGATCTGTCCGGCGCTGCCCGGCAACGCAGCGAGCGGGGCGGAGCGGCACGGCTGGCCGCAGAAGGAGTCCGGAACGTCGTCGCGGTCTCCGTCGTCGCACTCCCAGCCGAGATCTGACGCCGCAACCCGTACCACGTGGTAGCGGGTCTCACTCGTATCGATTCGAACGACCTTTTTTAGCTGGGTATGCGCTTTTTCCGCTTCTTGTGACGCGGCGTCATCGTGGGCGGTGTTGCCCTCGCCCATCTGATCTGTGCAGTTGGAACCAACAGAGGGATAGAGAGTAGGGGGGATAGAGTGGGTTCGACCGCTGTGGTGAAAGATAGGCATCTTCGTCAGCGGTTCTATGAGGCACACACCATCATCATGTATACATTTTAATGGTGGAACGTAAGCAAGGAGTAAATCACATGTATTTTACCGAATGTTTGGTGGAGCGAACGGCGCTCCCTCACGAAAAATCCGTAAACTTGTTGCTGTGGGACGTTGCTCCGCTGCGGCCTGTCCCTGCGGAGCAACGTCCCACACATCCGACATGTCACGGTTTAATGGAAGAGTGTCAGGTGCGAGAAGAAAGTAAATCGTACGGCGGGGAGGAGGGAGGAGGGGAGGGGGGGGGTTCATACCTTTTCTCTCTATTTCTCTATTGTAGGCGGAAATGGGCAATTGAGCACCTCGTTCGCTATCGCCCTCCTCTACGTGGCTACGGACCAGGTTGAAAGGCCAGAGGTGTTTTATTTTTGGTGGGGGGGAGTTAACGTCCAGATTTCCTTCTTCTTTCGCCGCTTCTTTTTTTTTTCTTTTTGCGGAGCTGTGTGTGTGTGTGTGTGCCCTCCGCATCTACGGCGGCGGAGGGGACTTCGTAACATCTTTCCCGACCTTCTTCTTGATGGCCCGAACGATCTCGTCTCTGCGGCGAAGGCCCGAAATGTCAATCTTGTTCTTGTCGGCGTAGCTCTTCAGAACAGCTACCGTCCAGGCGGACTGGGAGGAAGATGTAGAAGGTGAGGAAGGCTGCCGCTTCGGGGCCGGAGACACGGCTGTGGCGCCGACGGCGTGGGAGCGCCGAGTGCGCCGTGAAGCCTCCTTGGCCGCCGGCACGGACTTGGGGCTCGGAGACTTGGAGGTGTGGGAGCTGCTGCTGACGCTGCTGCTGCTGGGGGCCGCCGAGGCGGAGGGACTGCGGGACCGGCTTGCCTTCCTTGCCGCCACTGGTGGAGTCTTCTTCACCGCTGGGGCCGCGGATTTCTTTGCAGCAAGGCGCTGCAGCTGCAGCTGGGTGTGCGTAGGGGCGGGCTTCAATGTTCCATCGTCGTCGTAGATGCGGTGCTTCGTGAGAGGCAGATCGTCGTCGTCCACTTCGATCTTTGTGCAGACGTAGTCTTTCCACAGGGGCATGTTTGCCAAACTTTATCGTGCCAGAGAGAAGAAGAGAGACAAGAAACGAAGCAACAGAAGAGCGTGAGCGCAGAAGAATGGGAAGAGGAGGGCATCCATCGGGGTCGATTGGCGCCTGCTCCAGATAGTTTACACATTATTTTTGTTGTTGTTTTTTTTTTTTTTTTTGGAGGGGGGAGAGTTCATGTTGTTGTCTGTAGTGTAGAAGACACTGTAATAGCGCCTTCGCCTTCCCATCTAGCGTAGGCGGCTCATCCGGTCCTTGCAGAGAGGGATGTGTCGGGCGGCCGTCTCCGCCTGGAAACGGCGACGGCAGTAGGGGCACGGCAGGCGGTCGTCCTCCACCATCTCCCCGCTGAGGGCGCTGCGCAGCTGCGTGCTCTGCTTGCGCCACTCGGCGCTACTTCCCAGCCCGCTGTTGCTCAGTTCAGACGGTGTCGACGGTCCAGCGGGGCCATCGCGGCGCTGCAGCTGGCGCTGCTTCCGCTGGCGGTCCTGCTCCGACTTGCTCATCTTGACACACATGGCAATATGCCGGTCGAGGCGGTCCTCTGCGAAACTGCGGCCACAGTAGGGGCACGGTGCAAGCACCACCTCCAACACCTCTGGCTCCTGCTCGCGCATTCCTGTTGCTGTTGCAGGCACCTCGTCCAATAGATTTGGCTTTGAATCCTTGTTGGGGTCCGCGTGTGATGGTCGGCCAGACGGCCCTCCCCCCAGCGCCGCCATCTCCGCAGCAGAAGCACCATCCGCGTCGGCAGCGTTTGGTGTACTGCTGGTGCGGGGTGGCGCCGCTGGTCCGTTCAGGGCCAGCTCTTCGGCGCGGCTCGGGGTGCTTGTGTCATGAAGGCCACGCTGCAGTTGGTTGAGCTGCGCCGTTCGTTTCTGCTGTGCGGCCAGTTTGATCCGGAGGAACAGGGTGGAGTTGATCTCTGTAGGGCTCGAGGCACTGAGGAGCCGAGATTGGTCCCGCAGCAGCGCGTAGCCGTCATACGTATCAGCGACGGCACTTGGCATCGCCGTAAGGGAAGCGGTGCAGCGCTGTCGGTGCGTTGGCCGACCAACTGGGGGTTTCTGTGTAGGGTGGTGCAGACGACGATAGAGAAGAAGGGTACGATATGATAAATAAAAAAGGAACTGCAAGGGAAGAAGGAGCTCCTCGGCGGGTCCTCCTCCTATTGCGTGGAGCGGTTGTTGGGCACTAGCTAGGCAAGAGAGGGTGTATGTGAAAGGGAGGGATGAGGGGGAAGAGAAAAAGAGCATCCGACGCCTCGCTTCAGACAAGCATCACCTCGCCGCGGCTCCGCCCCACACTGGGGGGTTCGACCGCTTCCGCTGTTGTCTTTTTCTTGACATGCGCCAAACGGATAACCGTAACACATCTTATTATTATTATTATTATTTTTTCCTGTTGCCTTCTTAATGGATGTGGAGAATGAAAGGAAAAAGGAAAAAAAAAAAGAGCAGCACCGGCTGCGAGGAGCTTCCAATCCATGGGGGCCAGCATCCCCTCCACCAGTGGCTGGAGAGAGCTCACGACACATGGCGTCGCACCAGCACGTACGAACGAGTGGAGATGCCGAACCGGATCACGTCCCCCTCCACCAGGGTGTGCGGCGCAAGGGGCGATAGCCGGTCCCCATTCACCGCCGTGCCGTTGGTGGACCCCAAATCCACGAGCTGCAACTCCAGCGTGTACGCCTGCTGAACCCCCCCGAGTTCCATCACCAGGCCCAGCAGCTCCGTGTACAGGCTGTGGAGCAAGTCATCAATTTGAGCATCCCCCTTTCGCTGCAGGTACTCGAAGTATGGGAACAGCTGGCCGCTGGTGGCCACCTCCTGCAGCTCCCCGTGAACCTCATCCGCCCCAGCGTGCTTCTGTCGATGCTCGTGGATCAACGCGAGAGTGTCCTCCTCCCAACCTGCAGAGGTAAACGCAACTTGAAGGGCCGCGTGCTGGCTGGAACAGCTCGGATGCGCCAACACAATATCGTTCAATGATGGGTCCTTTCCCAGCAGCGTGACGCCCCGCCAGCTGACTTCCGCAAACTGTTCCAACGTGCTTCCCTCCTTCACTGCCGTCAGCGTGTAAGACGGGAGGTACCAGCTGAGGCCTTCCTCCGGACCCCCCGTATAGCCCAGTGCCTCGCGCTCCTGGGCAATCCACACGGCGTCCCCGGCCTCCACCGCCCGCTGGTGCCAATCAAGAAGGTAGGACAGAACGGCCCACTGGCCGCGACGCCTGGCGATGGAGAGCGCGTCACGTGCGGCGGGCGCCTCACCGGTGCTGGACGTCGGCGCCCACCACGTGGCCGCAAGGGCCTCTGCGAGGGTCTGCAGGAGCAGCGCGGAGCCAAACGGCCGCGGTACGTGTCCGGCTTCGTGCAGGAGATGGCGAAGGAGCCGCTGCGGCACAACGTGAAGGCTTTCAGGGCTCCATTTGAGGGTGCCTGCTGCCTTGGCGTAGCGCGCAGCCCACTGCGCAGAAGGGGGTGGAAGCGGCTCTAGCACGCGACTTTCTAGTAGCCCAGTGCGGCCATAATACGGCTGTTCCATCTGCCGTAGTTCCGGCTTTCCCACGGTTATGAAGGAGTTGGCGTAGAGGCCAGCCACCGGTAATGTTTGAGCAGATGCCTTCTCTCCACTGTGCCGACTACCTCAGGTGTACTTTATATCTTTTCTGAGTTATTTTTTTTTTTTGTGTGTGTGTGTGTATGCCTTACGTCCTGATAAATAAGCGCTGAGAGAACATAGAGAAAGGGTGAAACAGAAACATTTGCAGGATTGCACAGCGAGGGAAGGCTTTTTTGACGGAGTAGAAACAGTGTTAGAGAGCTCGAGAGACAGAGACGTGAATCGAAAATCTAGCGATGGTTCCGCCACCGTCTCCCGCAGAAGAGAGGTAATGCACTTCCGTAGGCTGTCATGCCGGGATAGCCTGTGGGTCCACGGCACCGATCCGCTCCCCATCCGCTGGAATAGGGTCTGGGCTGGGGTCCGTCAGCAGAGGGGTGTGGGAGTCAGTTGCGGGCTCATTGGACAGCCCAAAGCAACGCAGTAAGGCCTCTAGTTTAGCAGACTGGTCCTTCTCGGGAACGTTGATGACCCCAAATGCTCCGCGCTGGTGAGCGCTACGCCGGCCCTGGGCTCCCTTGTGTTTCGCGCTTCTCTTTCGCTCCGCACCTTCCAGCACTGCTTCTCCGTCCCTCTTTCGTTGCGTACCCTTTGTGTTGCCCTTGATGATCCCCATTTGCTGCTTCTCCCCGTAGAGAGCCTGAAGCGCTGCTTCTTGCAGTTCCGGGGCCAGACGCCGCGGCGCTGCAGCGCTGCCATCATCGGCCGGCACGTCGCAAGGAGACCTAAGGGGCAGCTCCTGCTCCATCGCCGCGTAGCGCCCGTATCGAGCCTGCTTATGGACAGCCTTGAGCTGTTTCTTTGCGTCCAGCGCCGCGTACTCCCCGGTCATGTACTTTTTCTCGATGCGGCGCCGACGCTCTCGGTCGCTCGTCATGGGGGTTAATCGCTTCTCTGCTGGCATCCGGGCCTCGAAAATGGCGCGCCCTCGAGCATTGCCAAGGGCCTGCATGACGTGCACCTCACTCTCCTGCCAGCTGTCCATGCTGATGGACTTTACTTTAGAGATGTGCGTCCCCATTTCTCGGTGAATACCAGCGCAGCGAATACATAGAAAAAGACCCAGATTAACGGAGGCCCACTGCGTGCCCGTCTCGCTGCAGTCCGCACAGAGTTTGTTGAAGGGCTCCCGCAGAAGCTCGGCAAGGAGGGTCACGTATTCCCCTTCCCCCGGGCAAATAGCATTCGCCCCACTGAGCTCCTCCCTCTGCTTGTGGCGATGGCGGTGGTGCCGCCGTCCCTCCGTCTCTCGCTCGCTGTGAGACATACGGAAATATGAGGGGAAAGTCTGATTTCTTCCACCGCTGCCTTTGTTTTCTGCTAGCTTTCCAGAATTAGTCGAACCGTAAAGAATGGTAAATAATGAGGAGTAAGGAGTGAGGGGCCATTCGCCACCGAGGATGACGTTCCGAGGTCTTTAAATGTCACAAACACAATATGCTTTATCTGATTATCTGTTTATACGATTGCCTTGTTATCATTGATATATCGCTTCTACTTTCCTCTCGTGTTTATGGACTGATAGACTTAAGGTTATTCGCGCTTTAGCGTTTGCAAGAGTTGGATAATAACAACTCAACCTGTGTCACAGACCACTCCCCTCACCGAGGAGGAGCGGTTGGAACAACTGAAAGTGACGATCGAACAGCGGATGAAGCCGTACTGCAAAGCTCCTCACAGAAGTGGCGTATGCTGCCCACAAAAACCGCGTGATTCAATCAGCGGTGGAGGAATATCAAGCAGAACCTCAGAAAACAGAAAACGTCGTGCAAGAAATCTTTACCTCCGAGGAGATCAGGAGGATGCCCTGGATCAAAGAGCTCCTGAATCAACAGGACCTTTGGAAGCGGCACGAGGCCGCGGTCGCAGCAAATCCTGAGGACTGGGAAAACAACGCTCGCCAGACATACATGGCAAAGGCGAGCAACCAGAGTTTGTCCCCCCTCCTCGCGCTGATAGGGCAGTACCTGCTATTCTTCAACGATTCGGAAGACGGTAGGCGCCGTCTTGTGGAGATCCTGTTCCTCCAAGACGCCGACCAGCGTCTAAAAATTCACAACTGGTACATGTTGTGTACGGCCGGCCACGGAAAAGTCGTGAATGAGGGGCATAAGGTGGACCGGCTGCAGGTGCCGATGTTCCCGTGGAGCGACCACGTTCTACGTGAGCTAAACACGAAGATGCTGGATGCGGTGGCATCGGTGGGTAGCCTCGAGAGTGGAGAATATCCCTTGACGGAAGCCGAAAGGCTTAAGAAGATGTTCGCCAGGGAAGAGTCCGTCCTCCGCATCGGAGCCCCTGGAGGCCTGGAAGGCGGCGCGGATCCCCTTCCCGTGCGCGATGCGAATGGGCAGCCAGTGAACTTCTATGTGGATGTACAGGAGATCGAAAATGCCTGTAACGCCATATGTGAGGCATACAAGAAAAATGATGACCGACTCTACTCGTACATCCAGAAGCTTGAGGCGAAGGTGGATGACCTCAAGAAGCGGCGGCCTGCTCAACAGAAGGTGCAGCACATCCACCACTACGAGGCCCCCTACGATGAGTACGGGCAGCCACGTCGTGGTCGCGGCGGTCAGCGTTGGCGAGGGGGTCGCGGTGGAACATACCGCGGGGGTTCCTCCAACATGGATGAGGAGTACCCCAAAAAAACGCGTAAACCCCGCTGCGGCAGCGGCGGGGGACACACCTGCGTCACCCACTACCTCAAAAAGACGAGTTTCTAGGAAGCGACGCGAAGCGAAGTGTATGCATAGGTGCTGCTCCTTGTATCTAAGACAAGACCAGTGTGCGGGCCAAGGCGTACTTGATGCCTTTCCTATGATCCTTCCTTCCTTATATATGAGTTTATGTGCGTGAGTGACAGTACCACCACAAGAAATGAGATGATTCAATGGACCAACACGGAAGCACTTTGTTGCTGTTGTTGTTGCTGTTGTTGAAACTCAAGGAGGATGAAGACTACCACATAAAAAGAAGAAAGATCTTCGCTCTCTCACACCTTTACAAAAAGAGAACAACAGAGAGAAAAAAAAAAAAGAGGGGACGAGGCGTTCCTCAACAGCATGAAGAAATAAATCTCCGACTTCATTATACGAATATTAAGGAAAGGAAACCTTTGGCTTGTGCCCCTTACCGCCGTCGATTCGTGTCTTGTTATTTTGTATGATCATCTAGAGCGTATGAACCTCTGCAGCTATAAATGATGCACTGCAGGTGAATCTACTCCCATATGCTAAACATCAAGCCTTGACCAGAAGACGATCTTTCGGGCGTACCGCCTTCCACTCCCCAAGCGGGGTCGTGAGGTCCTCCGGAAGCTCTAGCCGCCGTGGTGGGAAACCGCCCAAAAAGAACGGCGCCGCCGGCGGGCTCGGGTACGCCTCGCGGTTCTCCTGGTGCAGGCGGTGGGCCGCGTACCCCAGCAACGCACTCACGGGTGTGTCCTGCGCCAGACAGACATCCAGCGGGCCCTTTGGGAATTGCAGCCGCAGCGTAATGCCGCCGTCCCTCTCGGCTGCCTCAAAAGGCTCCAGGGAGGTGATGGCGGCAACCCGTGGTGCCGTCGAATCTGGTGCCGGTGAAGCGCCTCCCAGCGTCGTTGCCGTAGCAGGATGCTCTTCTCTATGTACCGCTACCGGAGCCGGCGCAGGTGTTGAGAGATGATTGGGTGTCTGCGACTCCTCGTCAGAATCCGTCTCTCTGTAATTGGGCGGATTGGCAGACTTTATAAATAAAATGATGGAGCCAATAGCCAGATCCACGTCGAACCCGGGGGGGGACGGAATGATCTTCCGCGGGGCCTCGTGTGCTTTGTGCTGTGTTGTCGGGTTGAGGACGACTAGATACGTGGGCATCATACGCTCCTCTGTTGGGGAGTACTCGTGCATGACCGTGCGAATGTCGTCTTCCGACGTATCCGCGTCGTAGCACATCACAGACGGCTGGATAGTGGCCATCGCGGAGTCGTGCCAAAGGGCTCTTTGGCCCAAGTACGAATTCAAACCCTCATCATGGAAAAAAACGACCAGCCATTTATCCTCCCGCGAGGCCTCGCCGCAGACAGCGCGAAAGGATTTGTTTTTGCTCGTTATGACAAAGTAGGGAAGATTCGACGAGCGAGGGGGGGGAGGGGCGGACGTCTGATTGTTGTCTGTGGAAGGTGTGAACAAGCTATCGCCCGCCCCACTCGAGACAGTAGCAGCCTGAGCATCGGTACCGGGATGCTGAAGATTGTCCCTAGTAGCTTCATAGTTCTCCAATGCAGCGGTGAGATCCATATGTGCCATGATCAGGTACTGCTGCGCCACATCGAAATCGCATTCAGTGATACTCATCAGCATCAAAACCTTTTCATAGTCGCTATCATCGGTGACATCCATTTTATCTTCCGTAGCTCCCCGATAGAGAGAAAAATAGCAACAGAATATTGAACAACAACAAAAAAAAAACTCTATGGACTACGTCGCAGTAAGACACTATGGAGTGCAGGTCGTTCCAAACTAACCCAGCAGATGAGACAGAGACAGAGAGAGAGAGAGAGAGACGCTTTATTTTTCTGTGTACGTTCTTCTCGCCACACACAAAAGGGGTCGTACCAGAAAGAAGGGAGAGCATTCTATCCATTTCACATCATCAGCCAGTACACCAGCGCGCACGGCCGTATACCATACCACTGCTAGCAAGGTGGAACAAGTTTTCAGTGGATGTTGTTGATTCACGCGCCGACCTCTCCATCTAGCGCCAAATAAATAGTTAAGAAAAGCGTATCAACTATATATTTAAATTTGAGCCCTCGCGGATCTCACAATAATAGTAAATAACAAAAATAATAAAGCAGCAAAGAAGAGAGAGAATGGCGCGGCGCAAGGCAGACCAGGTGCGCCTCCGCTCGTTTCATTAGGACAGGAAACCACAAAGTTGCTCCCCCTAAACTAAATGCCCGAAATACAACCGATGGAAACAAATTGATTGATTGATTGTGAGCAGAGAACAGACAAACGTCAGCGCCATGACGCCTGCAGCGATACCGCAGTGTACACACACACAGGAACGACACGCATCCTCCATCTCATCCTGGTCAACGCTATCGCTCAGCCCTTCACATCAACGCCTCCTTCAACAGCAGGTTCATACCGCGTTCCATCTTCTCTTCTCACTACTACGGAGATGTCCCTATACGGGATTTTTTTTTATTTTTTTTTTTGGGGGGGGTATTATAGCAATGCATTTTCTTCCTTCCGCAACTATTGAGCAGCAACCGCCAGCTCTTCAGCAGCACCACCAGAAAACGTACAAGAAACAAAAATCACCTCCTGTAGGCACTTTCAACCGCTTTAGGCGCTGACATCAAGCCTTGACCAGAAGACGATCTTTCGGGCGTACCGCCTTCCACTCCCCAAGCGGGGTCGTGAGGTCCTCCGGAAGCTCTAGCCGCCGTGGTGGGAAACCGCCCAAAAAGAACGGCGCCGCCGGCGGGCTCGGGTACGCCTCGCGGTTCTCCTGGTGCAGGCGGTGGGCCGCGTACCCCAGCAACGCGCTCACGGGTGTGTGACGTGCGAGACAGACATCCAGCGGGCCCTTTGGGAATTGCAGCCGCAGCTCTACCGCATCCGGCGAGGGGAGCACCTCAAAGGGCTCCAGCGAGACGACGGTGGGCAGCACCGGGGTAGAATCCAGCTCCGCGTCTGGTGGAGCCGAAACAGCAACAGGTGCAGGACTACCGTGTTGCTCGCCTTGTTCAAGACTTGCAAAGGCGTCGAAACGGGTATCGCTGCGCTGGGTGGAAACCGAACGGCGGGTGTCGCTCTCGTCCGCCCCCGTCGATTCTACACAAAACGCCACCGCTCTGTTGATCGACTCCCCTGCGTCAAGGCAGAATGTACGGCTACTCACCACAACAGGCACTTCAAACTCCTTGTGCTGCGTTGTTGGATTCACAATGATAATGTGGAGCGGATCCGCTGCAGAGAGCTGGTAGTCGCTGAAGAGCACCGCCCCGTCGCTCTCTCGATTGACATCGTAGCACAGCACAAACTCGTTGAGAAGGTCCATGGATGGGTGCCGCCAGAGCGTCTCCTGCGCCTGGTAGCTCGCCAGCGAGTTGTCGTGGAAAAGAATCAGCACCCGCAGGTGGCGCCGCGCCGCCTCCTCGCACACGGACTGGAAACGCACCGTGGCGCCGTCGCGGACCGTCGGTGGCAGCTCTCGGCGCGGGATGCTGGGCCGGGGCGCCGCTTCCATCGGCACGGCGTGCGACAGCCGATCTGTCCTGCCAGGGGGAGCGGCGGCAGGCGGCGGGGCCGCCATGGCGGGCGCCGGGCCCTCCGCCTCCAGCATCGCCAGCGCCGTTGGCAGGTCACCGTCCGCGGCATCCAGGTACGTCATCGCCTTATCGACGTCGCAGCTCGCGAGCGCCATCAGTAGCGGAATGTTCTCGTCCATGGTAGCAGGTGGAGTGGTGCCGCTGAAGTGGTCGGGTGCGTTCTGCGGGGCTGGGTCCCAGTGGCGAGAGGTCGGAGCTGGAGAAGGGGGCGCCTCTACAGAATACAAGGAGGAGGTCTCGAAGGCGTCGTCGTCGCTCGCCGAATCTGGGAGCGGCATCGGCAGCTGCGACAGCGGAAGTTGGTGGAGCGCCTGCCATAAATTCTCATAGGCGCTGTCGACATCAAAGAAGGGCGACATCAGCACAGGTATGTTCCGCTCGATGTACCGCTGCGTTGGGTGATAAACGAGCAGCATGGTAGGTACATCCTCCGTGAGGCCGAGCTGGTGTTGGAGCAGCCGCCCTTCAGGGGTGGCGAGCGACACGTCGTACGGAAGCGCCTGATCGCGGAAGACCTCCAGCCACCTCGGTGTCCAGAAACAGGCGGCGGTGTCAGCGGTGCGGTGGATCAGCATCACCAACCATACTCGGAACTCTGCCGCCTGTTGGCACGCCCTGTCCATCGTAAGACTGGTGCAGCAGCGGACCCAAGGCGGCAGAGCTTCCCGCCGCTCGTGTGTAGGTACGCTGGGCCCCAGGAGACGATCGACCTGCACTCTGGAGGCTGGAGCGCGCGAAATGGGGGGCTGTCGTGGCTCCCGCATGGCGCGCTGCCGCTGCTGCGATGATAAGGCGGACGGCGGGCGGTTTGTGCGCGGGTTGGGTGTGAACAGAAGAGGAGTGTCCCCTTCCGCTTCTCTGGTACGGGGCCGGGGGCGATGCACCGTATCCCCTTGTTCCTGTTCCATCTGGTCCAAGGCAATAACAAAGGAGGCGGCAAGGAGGGCTGGATAAGGCATCTCTTCCATTGGTTCATCGTTCAGGGCGAACGGGGTCGGTCCGTGGAACCTGGTCCGATGCCCGTTCGGATCTCGCGGATCCATGATCCTGAGAAGTTCAATGCCCCTCGACACACCTTTTAAACGGTAGAATCCTGCAGCAAAAAAAAAAAAAAATAAAATAAACAAAAAGATTTAAACCTAAAAAAAAAAATAATAATAATAATAATAATAAATGAATCGTCTCAGTCCCAGTACCTGAAATAGTAAAAGTAAAAACAGAAAAAAAAAAACGTTGAAGTGCGTGTCACCTCTCACTCGTGCTATGATGAAGTAATCCAAAATCTAACAGCAAGATCGGAAGACAGTAATAAGGGCAGTAGCAGATCACTAGCGATCACGTTGTGGGAATCAGTTTCTTCTGTGCTCAGTGGGGCACACAAAACACAAAACACACAGAAAGAAGAAAAAGAAAAAAAAAGAAAAGACCGTACTGAAAGAACGTACAATGCCACGAAGCGTTCTCCACAACATCCATCACGACAACGTTTTCAATGCACAAGCACACGCATCAAATAGGTAAATAAGAAAAAGGAGAAAAGGAGGAGCAAACGCAGCAGAAAAATAAAATTTTCACCGGAATATTGGAGAACAGCAGGTCTCTCTCCTCGCCTGTATAGAACAGAAGCAACGCAGAACGTTTCGGGCTACATGCCTGAGCACCGCACAATATAACCAAAATGAGCCCAGGCTCTTCTCTTGATCCTTAACTCGTGATGGCTTTTTTTTTGCTTGCTGCTGTACTTGTTGCTGATTGATACTTCTTCAGCCGTTTCTGTTGTCGATTGTTGCCGTATATTCATACAGCAATTGATCTCCCGTCTCTGTCCCGGTTGGAGGCACCGCTACTACGGGTGGATCCACTTCTCTAGGCATCAAGCCTTGACCAGAAGGCGATCTTTCGGGCGTACCGCCTTCCACTCCCCAAGCGGGGTCGTGAGGTCCTCCGGAAGCTCTAGCCGCCGTGGTGGGAAACCGCCCAAAAAGAACGGCGCCGCCGGCGGGCTCGGGTACGCCTCGCGGTTCTCCTGGTGCAGGCGGTGGGCCGCGTACCCCAGCAACGCACTCACGGGTGTGTGACGTGCCAGACAGACATCCAGCGGGCCCTTTGGGAATTGCAGCCGCAGCTCTACCGCATCCGGCGAGGGGAGCACCTCAAAGGGCTCCAGCGAGACGACGGTGGGCAGCACCGGGGTAGAATCCAGCGGAGGGGCAGACACTGGCGCAGGACTCGGTGCAGGAGCAGTCCGCTCCATTGGCGCTACACCCTTGTTGTCTTCGAGACTGTCCTGGGGCTTCTTCGCTCGGGGGTTCGGAGTGGGGGCAAAATGCTTCGCTTGTCGGGTGAATGGCTCGGCAGCAGTTTTTTTGGACGAGCGCAGCAATTTCTTTCCCACCGTCGTGGTTGGCACCTTTTTTCGTACAACTGGTGCGATGTCCGTCGTCCCCGTCCAAGGAGCCGGAGGCGGGGCAGACACCGGCTCGTCCGGGCCCGCAGCAGACACGGCAAGAAAGTACACGGCGTTGTTGATGATATCTTCCGCGTCTAACATTCCAGTTCTCGGGACAAGAATAACAGGCACTTCAAACTCCTTGTGCTGCGTTGTTGGATTCACAATGATAATGTGGAGCGGATCCGCTGCAGAGAGCTGGTAGTCCCTGAAGAGCACCGCCCCGTCGCTCTCTCGATTGACATCGTAGCACAGCACAAACTCGTTGAGAAGGTCCATGGATGGGTGCCGCCAGAGCGTCTCCTGCGCCTGGTAGCTCGCCAGCGAGTTGTCGTGGAAAAGAATCAGCACCCGCAGGTGGCGCCGCGCCGCCTCCTCGCACACGGACTGGAAACGCACCGTGGCGCCGTCGCGGACCGTCGGTGGCAGCTCTCGGCGCGGGATGCTGGGCCGGGGCGCCGCTTCCATCGGCACGGCGTGCGACAGCCGATCTGTCCTGCCAGGGGGAGCGGCGGCAGGCGGCGGGGCCGCCATGGCGGGCGCCGGGCCCTCCGCCTCCAGCATCGCCAGCGCCGTTGGCAGGTCACCGTCCGCGACATCCAGGTACGTCATCGCCTTATCGGCGTCGCAGCTCGCGAGCTCCATCAGTAGCTGAATGTTCTCGTCCATGGTAGCAGGTGGAGTGGCGATCGTTGTAGGGACCCGGTAGTCCTGTGAGTCTGTCATCCGCGGGATCCCGATAAGAAGAGTTGAAACAAAGGAAAGGAAAGAGAAAAAAAAAGGCAGATGGGGGTAGGAGAGAAAGAGAACCTCCATACGGAGACGATCTCACAACTAGCAAAGGCATACCCTGTACCCTTCACCAGCAAAGGCATCGACTCGCCGGAAGAGAGTCCTTCTCTGCGGCGCAGCTCTTTCCGCTGCAACGCTGTGGAGTTAAGTATGTCAATTTTTTCTTGTTTTTTTTTTTTTTTTTTTTTTAATAAGGAAAGGGGGGTGGCGCGGCTACGCCCTCTAGATTTGAACCGCTCAGTATTGCATCTCTCTTGTCGCTGAGGGTTCTGTTGGTAACTAATTTTTTTCGACAAAAAAAAAAGTTATAATAATAAACAATAGTATCGACGACCGATAGAAGGAAGTACAACACCTTGGTTCTACGCTCGTAGCACAAGAGGTGGAAAGATACGCACACAGCAACGGTACTGTACATTTTTTTTGTTGGGTGATGCAGGGTTAGGGTGGGTGCCCGCTCCACAGAATCGGGAAAGGGGTTGGTGGATGCTCTTTGTTTTTTTAAAAAAGATATGACGGACTGGTGCTATGATATATAAGGTCGTGCTATGGGCCCCGCTCCAGTGTCTGTGCGTTCTTTTTCCATTCAGCACCGTTGCACACGCATATTTTATTTTTTCCCCATTTTTTTCTTTTTGGTTGCTGTTGCTCTTGTTTCTGTCTTTTGTATTTCTTTTCGTTTCATTTAATCCTTCTTTTTATAGTTTATATATATTAGAAAAGGGAAAGAGAAATCTCTTGTCTCGTAGCTGATCCGCTCTACCTATCCTTCATTTGGTTTACATATGATCGCAAACCCCCAACTCATGGCCCCCCATACAGTCGCTGGGGGGGGGGGGGGGGGCCTTACAGCATCGCGGGATCCGGATCTTCTCGACGGAATTTATACTCGGGCAGCGTCGCCGGGTCCTCTTCCTCGCCGCGGAGCAGCATCAACGTCTTCTTGCGGTTCGGCAAGTCCTCCTCCTCGTCGTCGTCCTCGTCCGAGCTGTCAGTAAAGTCGCCGTCCAGCGGCGCCTCGTCAAATTCTGGCACGGGACGGCTGGGGAAGAACCGGCGGCAGATCTTCTGGAGGCCGTACACGTACTTGTGCCAGACATGCTTCCGGGAGAGGGTCTCCAGCGCCTCCGTCCCCCTCCACGTAGGTAACGTAGCGCGCGTTCTCAATGATCATTGGCGGAAGCGGTGGCGGCAGGGCCAGCTCCTCCGCGTCCAGCACGGTGTCCGTCCCGCGCTCCTGATACGGGAGCTCCTCTTCACTGTCCGTCTCGGCATCGGCATCCTCACGGCGAACAAATTCGAAGGTGTCCCGCCAGATTGCCTTGCGGCCCGCGCGCTCTTCGCGGCAGACAGCCTTCCGCTGTTCACGAAGTTTGCGCTGGAAGGCATCGTTCTCCATAGCGTAAGCCTCCTGCTCCGCCATCTCACGCCGGTGGAAGGCCCTCATGTTGAACTCGTCATTATCGATACGGTGCCGCACCAGCTCCTCCGCGTCGGTAATGCATCGGATATACAGCGGGATCTCTTCGGCCACCATCGTTGGCGCGAAGTCGCTGGGAGCGTAGAACAGGCCCTTCTGAAACGCGTCCACCATTTTCTTCCGGTTGCTCTCTTCTTGTTGCATCAGCAGATCCCTCTGCAACTCATGCCTCTCCAGGCGTGTGAGGGCGGCACGCTCGTGCTGCTCATAGTCCAGGCACATCTTCTCACGGCGCATGCTCCGGAACGCGACCTCCTCCGCCAGCACAATGTAGTCCCTGGAGATCGCCTCCGTCTGCTCCACCCCACCCAGGAACACATGAAGGCGCTGGTTGACAATCTCCGGAGAGAAGGAGGATGGCACGTAGCGAACGCCACGCGCCCACTCGCTGATGATTTCGCTTCGATCTTGCTGTTCTTCCAGGACCACCACGCGCTGCTCACGAACAACTTTTTCCTCTGCCTTGAGCTCGTTCCGCATGGCATACTCCTCCTGGAGATAGCTCATGTGCGTGAAGAGCAGCTCCGCCGCCGCCCGCTCGGAGCTCTCCAAATACTCGCGAACCAAAACCTCCGCCTCTTCAATGCACCGCACGTACACGGGCATCCGCTCGTACACGAGATGCGGGGCGAAGGAGGAGGGGCCGTAGTGCAGCCCGCGGGCCCACGCCAGAATGAGGTCCATTCGCTCCTTCTCTTCGGTCCAGCACAGGGTGACGCTGCCTTCGCGTTCGAATTGTTCGTTGGTGTGGATGAGGCCACGGAGCATGCGCTCCATCAGCATCACCTGTCTCTGCCGTCCGACGATCTCGTCCTCGACCAGCTCGCACCGCGCGGCGCTCTCCTCGGCTAAAAAGTTCGTCCAGAAGCGGGCGACGCGCTCCTCTGACGCCACCTGCTGTGCAGTGATCTCCGCCAGCGGCTCGTAGATGCACCGGCGCCAGAAATCACAGTACTCGTCGAGCACCACCTCGCGGGCGAGTTCCTCGTTGATGAGGAGCCACTGGACCTCGGTCCCCTGCTGCGCCTCGTCGCGGATCGTCTCGCGGTGCGCCCGCTCCTGCTTGCACATCATGCGGAGCAGGAAGAGGCCACGCTCCTGCATAAGGAGCTGGCGGGTAAGCGTCTCCTCATCACGGAGCTCGGCCTGCTGCTTGCCGGACAGAAACTCCTCACGGATAAGGAACTGGCGGGCGCGGAACTCACTCGTCGAGAGGTAGCCGTCGCAGAGATCGTAGCGCATGTCCCATAGCAGATTGGCTCGGGCGTTCCACTCTTGCTGCACAAGGGAGGCGAAAGCCGTGGCCTGCTGGTCCTCCACGCTCCCGGGGGAGATGCCGTAAAGGAGGCCAGCCTCCCACTCCTCCTCCATCAGCGAATGGTAGAGATCTCGGTAGATAACGGCTTCGCGCTGCATAATATAAAAGCGGTCCGACAGCTCGGCCTGCGCAATCACGTCCTGTTCGGCGGTGTGCATTTTCTTCAGCTCCCGGCGTTGCACGTAGGCTCGCCAGGCGCGCTGGATGGGGCGGATCATGATATCTTCCCGGAACGTCGCCTTCTTTGGTTCGAACTCCACCGCGAAGGCGCGCCGCCACTCCTTCTTTATCATCACTCGCTCATACGACTCCTTCTGCCACAGGAGAGCCATCTTGTTCCGGGGATCAAAGGCACGGATGCCGGCGGAATAGAAATTATTGCGCAGTATGGTGAAGATCATGTCCTCCTTGTCCGCGACGTCCCAGCGCGCTCGCGGCTCTGTTTTGGTCACCAGCACCGCCATCTTCATCTCCACGCTGGCGACGGTTTCCCGCCGGTGCTTCTCCTCTTCCTTCTCCAGCTCGCCTCGGACGGCGTTAATGTGCTTCCGATTCTCGGCGTTGCGTCTCGCGATCTCTAGTTTCTCGCGCTTGGGGCGGAAGGCCTCGTGGAGGTACTTGCGAGTGGCGGAACGGCCAAGGTCCCCGCTCTTGTACTTGCGCCACGTGCCGCAGAGGAGCCGCACAGCGCGTTGCTCCTCGCTTAATTTCTCCTTGGTGTCCTCCAACATCTGGCGATAGCTCTTCTGAATCTCGTAGAAGGCGTCATCTTCCTCTCGCTCTCCAGCGCGGCGAGTGAGCTTCTCGTTCTCCTCGTGCAGCTCCACCTCCCGGACGTGGATGAGGTCCTGATGGGCGAGACAGTCAACCCAGCCCAGTACGGCGTGGCACTCCACGGCCCAGTCGGCCCAGCTCTGCACGATATTCGACGTCGTCTCCGTGAAGGCATCGCGGTAGAACAGCAGCTCCAAGGCGCGTTTGGTGGTGCCGCGCTGCTGCAGCTTGTTGATGTACAGAAAGTGCTCCCCCAGCATCTCGGCCTCGGTGGCGCCGCGCTCGGCCACCAGCTGCCGGGCGTACCGCGCGCACTCTTGTCGCAGCCGTTCGGCTTCCGCTTCGGCATCGATACGGATTTCCTCCCTGCGGTCGTATTCATTGCTGAGGAGAGAACGGATGGTTTCGGTTTCCAGCTGTTGCAGGCGAGCACGCTCACGGTCTTGCTCCCGCACGGTCTCCTCCCTCGCGAGAATGAGGGTAGCGAGCGTCTTGCTATAGGTCCGTATGGCAGAGAAGTCGAGCTGCTCCTTTACTTCCCTCTCCGTGCGCTCCTCCAGCTCCTGCCGGAAGAGGCGCTGGATCCGCCCGCCCAGGATCCCGTCGCGGAGCTCCTTCACAAACGTCCGCTTGATGCTGCTGAAGGTCATGGCCTCCTTCGAGTCAAAAATGAGGCGCTCCTGCGACTCCTCCTGCAGCAGTCGGCGGGACTGGGCGATAAACTCATCCAGGGCCGCCTTGTCTATGGCGTCAATCTCGGTTTGAATGAGCTGCCTGTACCCATCGAACACCTTGCGTCCACGCTGAACGTCCTCTTCGAGGCGCTTCGTCTGTATGTCCTGGCCAATCTTGCGATGGGTGCGACGGTAGCCGATCATGCCCTGCTTGTACTTGTAGTACGTGCGCTGGATCGTGAGCACCGCCCGGAAGAAACGGGGCCGAACGGTGATCTTGTACAGCATCTTCAGCACCTCCGCCTTTGGGGCCACGACGTCCCGAATGAACGCATCGCGGGCCCGCACGTGGTCGGCACGGGCCGAGGCCTCCTCGTCCATCGCGATCTCCATCAGCCCACGGTAGTAGAAGGAGCGAATGGGGCCCTTTGAATGAATGGCCTTCTCCATCATCACCCGCTGTGCATCGCAATCCGCACCCAGCTTTGTCGCCTCCATCAGTGCCGTCCACTCCGCTCCCTCATTGGATTCAATGGTGTGGCGCTGCACCGTCTCCTCGGCAGCGTGGGCCTCAAAGGCATCCAGCGCCTCTTGCGGCCAACTGAAGCCGACTGTGCAGCTGATCTGGTCGAGCTCTTTCAGCAGGTTTGCCTCGCGCTCATCGCGCCAGTACTGCAACCGCTGCAGGTGCATGTTCTTCCGCTGCCAGTCCATCACTGCCATGTAGTCCTCCCGCATGAGGCGCTCAATATCTCGGCGTTCGTCGTACTCCGCACTCTCAATGAGGGCGCGGTACTGGTCGTCTTCATCTAGCAAGGTGATGTAGTCCGCGACACCAAGCGTGTTGCGGCGCGGGGCGGCGGAGATGGGCGGCAGGGGCAACGACGAGAGACGCCGCGCTGTGTTGGGCGTGTATGGGTGCGTCACAGGCGGCCCGCTCCCTTCGGAAAGAGAATTCAGTTTCTCCCGCACGTAGCGCTGCAGGATCGTACGCGCCTCCTGCACCTGGTCCGGGAGCTTGCTGGTCTCGACAACGTTGACGTCCTCCATCTTCTTAGCAGGTGCGCGGGCGCCCATTCCAAACGTAAAGCCGGAGCGCATGCCGCTGTTGGTCGTCGTCGTGTTGTTCCTAGCGCTTGTTGGCTGCTTCTTCTCCTGGTACTCGGTCTCCAGGCGCGACAGCCGCGCCATCTTTGCCTCCCTCTCGAGCAGCGCGCGGGTCTCTGTGTGGATAATCTGCGCGGTGGGCGACTCGTTATAGAGATAGTACCATTCCTTCTCCTCATCGTAGCGGATCATGCCACGTACGAAGCGCTCCTTGGCCTGGACCTCCTCCATCTCCGGCTTGAGGACGTAGGTGACGTAGTGCACCACCATCATCTCGTTCACGACATTGCGGTCCCACTTCTCGGTCGCCTCGAGCCGGCCGCGCTCCAGCTGCTCCAGCTCCGTCAGGCGGTGGACCTTGTCGTCCAGCCCGCCGAGGTCGCAGATGGGCAGCGAGGCGGTAGTAGCATCCATCGCGGGCAGCGAAGCCGTCTCCGACATGGTCCGCGTTCCCTCGCCGTCGTCCATCGGGGTCTCCGATGGGCGACGCGAGGCCGCGGTGGTCGGGATGCCGGCGAGGCCGCCGTGCAGCAGGCGGATGCCGCGGCTGAACTTGGGGACCTCGGGCTCGTGCGGCCGCGACGCGGATGGGATAAGCGGTGGGAAGATAAGGGGGTCGTGCCCGTGCATCTGCGGCTTGCGGAACTGTTGCCGCACGCGATCGAGCATCTTCCTGTAGCTATCGTGAGAGATCTGCCCGCCCCAGATGTGACTGGCGAGGCGCATCGCCTGCGACGGGTCATCCTCTGCCGCGCGGGTCTGGCTGTATGCCATGCTGCGGCGGCGGTAGGACGCAGGCGACGGAGCGGCAGAGGAATGCATCGATGTGATGGTAAGTCTAGAGTAGCTCTCTCGCCAACCATTCCAGCGTTGCCGGAATCGGGGCTGAACACCGAGTAGCTGGAGCGCGACTCCATCCCGAGCCGGGGGTTCAGGTTGCTCACCGGCTGCTCCCGCGGCATGATCGAAGCCAATGGGGGGTGGCGTATCACAAAACAGTTCGATTCGGTAAAGTCTGGATGCTGTTGTGTAGATCTCAAGGGTCCTCCTCTCCTTCTCTCTCTCTCTCTGTGTGTGTGGGGGGAGGGGGGGGGAGGGGGCGGATTCCTACGTACGGCGCAAAGGGCAAGGGATTCTGGCAGAGTCCGACAGCTAAGTTGAGAAGGGCGAGGACACTCTGTACGGCCAAGCTGTGTGCACCGGACGGAATCAACAGTGAAGACAACTGGTGGAATATCTATTAATATATTTATATCTGTCCAACGTATCTTGTTGGTTGGTTGGTGTTGTTGTTGCTGCTTTTCCAGCGTTCTCTTTGTGTTTTGTGTGTATCTCCTTCGCCTTACTAATGTACGGGTAGAATAAAAATCGGAGGTCTATTTTAGTGTGCTCAATGGCGATGGGCTCCAGATTTCCTCCTCCCTTCTCTCAAGCGTTCGCTGATCAACTGACACTTTCTCAATTTGATGACGATTGGTTGTTCGGATTATTATTATTAGTTGGGAAAAAAAAAGAAAAACAAAGAGAGACGAGGAGGAGGAGGAGGAGGTACAGCATACGAATATCATTGAAGGCAAACGAATGGCAATGGATCTTCCGGGGGCCAAAAATGGTGGCGGTATCATACCGCACTTCCTTAGTTTTTTTTTTTTTTTTTTTTGGTGCGGGGAAGGGGGGTACCTGGGGTTATAGGAAGAGGCGAACCAGTGGGCTCACACCACACCACACGGCGCCGCGCTGCCTGGCTGCCTGGGTGGGTGGGTGCCGGTCAGCAGGTACACGTGGCGGGCCGTTATCTCACCACTTTGGCGACGCCGGCCAGCGCTGGTCGCGCGGCTCCTTTATTTCTGCCCGCACTGGGGGGCACTGGATGTTGCGGTGCCAGGCCGGAGATTCGGCCATTCTACTCTGCCGCATGTGCTGTGCCGCAGCCTCCAGAGAGCATCCCATCTCCTTCGCACGGTCCGGCAGCACCTTGTCCACGTACCACTGCCAGGCAGCGGCCTCGTGGCGCTGATGCGCCGGCTGGCCAACGTCGCGCCACCAGCTCTGCGTTTCCACCCACCGAAGGCGATGCTGGTGCAGTTCACTGTCCTTGTGCATCTCGTAGTCCTGCTTGTAGCGGAATCGAACGTGGCACAGCGCGCAGCTGGGCTGCTCCCCCAAGGAAAATACATCCTTTCCGTCGTGCGGCACACGCTTGCTGCGCCGATCGAACCACTTGGCCTTCTTTCGAATGCGAATCAATCGGCCACCGGCGGTAGAGGTGCTACTGGTGGTGCCCGACGTCGCCTCGGCCAAAAACCGCTGGCACACCCGCCACATTTACAATATGGGAAGGATGAGGGAAAGGGGCGTGAAGAAGGTACAGGCGATAGGAGCTCGGAATATAGATACGAGAGGTGACACCATAGACGTACTAGAGCAGTCGGTATCACCGACAGCAAGCAAAAGACGCGTGGGGTCAAATGTGGTTTATGTGTTCTTTCAAATGGGTTTTCTTTTTTTGCTATTCCTTTTGAGGCAGGCAACCGCAACGCCTCTCCGGCTCTTCGTATACAAGAAACGGGGATTGTAACTGCGGTGGGGAGGTCCCTCCCCCCCCGATGGTGTAGCAGGAACAAAAAGCGCAAACAACAAGAGAAGAGAAGAAAAGAGAAGAGAAGAGAAGAGAAACATCACCTCAACAACAGGAAAAGAAGCAACTACTGCGGCACAGGGACGAGAGCGCCCAAGCTCCTACTGCGGAGCGACGGAGGCGGTACACAAGCTTCAGCCCTCTGTCGGCATCGTCGAACTCGAACTCGGGCTGAGGTGTTGCCCGGCCCTATTTCTGGTTGAAGGGACGCGATGCCCGTATAGTGGCGTCGCACTACTCTGAGGGGAGCACACTCTACTGGAGCCAAGTCCACAGAGCGATGGAGGCGAGGGGGGGAAGGGGAGGGGGGAAGGGGAGGGGAACACCAAGCACCATACGGTGGCTCTGCCTTCTATACATTAGCGCATGTGCATTGACGCTAAGGAAACCACAGGCACCACCACTAAATAATAATAATAATAATAATAATAATAATAATAATAAAAGAACAACAAAAGTGTTGTTGACGGCGTGCAGCCTCCGTCCTGTAGTTCCATGAGCACAACGCATGAAACTGCGCAGTTGCTTAAGAGAACGTTCGTGAAATAATAATAATAATAATAAAAATAATAATGGCAAATGAATTAAATAGTACACACGGGTAAAGAAAAACCAAAAACAAAAATAGAAAATGAGTACTAGTACAAAGATTTAAATGTTTATCTTTACATATCTCTCAAGTGGAAAAAAAAAAAGGACACAACATGAAACGCATCATATTGCGGTGGGAAAGAAGATATACAATAGAAAAAAACTCGGTTTGCACACAATCTCCCTCGTAAGATGTGTCGCTGTGTTGCAGCACAGCACTCGACATAAAAGTAGTGTGTTAGTAGAGTTTGTTCATCTCTCTTTTCTTTTCTTTCTTTTTCTATTTATTATGTCTTTGAATCGATAAAATCACGATGAAATGGAGTGGGTAGTCTAGCGCAGTGGAGCGCTACTCCTTCTTGTCTGGTGAGGTCGGAGCTCCGGTCCCTAACCCTAACCCTAACCAGGTGTCCGGTCTATGATCCAACTTCCTGCGTTACGTCTCATCGCTGTTGTTAGTGGGGTGTTTGTTGGTTTCTCAATATATGTCGTTGCTATTACGTCGGTTCCTACGAGTTCGAGATGCTTTCTCTCGAATTTGTACGGCCTGAATCAATTTAATAATATCTTTTGATGTTGATGTCACTTACAACTATGTGAGTGAGGCCGTTGAATTCTTCTACTTCTTCTTCTTCTCCGCCGTTGTTCCTCCCCGGCCTCGGGTTGGGCAGAAACAACCAATTTGAAGGAGAATCATGGGGAACAGCGGCACCGGAAAGGCAACCAGGACCAACAAGAAGAGCGCCGCCCATCACGAGGTGTGTCGCTCCCGTTTGTCCATAACAGCAAGTACCGTGGTAGATTTCTAGGATGCAGCGGTGGGCTGCCTCTTACGACGGCCCCTTCATTGCTTCGGTGGTGAGGCGTGTATGCCAGCCAGCGCCGCCTACCTCCCCGCCAGAGAACACCGCCTTGCTCCTGGGCCGCACCTGCGGGGTCCACTCCGACTGCCTGGCGGAGGTAAGGCGCGGGGACGGCGCCCCATTCATCGGCGCCCAGGCGGTTGTCGTTGGTGTCTGCGGCTTACCGGAGCCGGTGCTGGGCCCTGGTGCGGAGCCCTTGTTGGGCCCTGGTGCGGAGCCCTTGTTGGGCCCTGGTGCGGAGCCCTTGTTGGGCAGCCCGGACAGGCGGCGCAGGGGGTCAGGGAGGTTGGTGGGCACGGCGCTGGTGGCGCTGCCGCTCATCTTTTGGGGATGGGTCCGCGGCTTGCCCGTCTCCGTTGGCGTGGCGCACTTTGGCACGCTCCGCGGAGAGGTGTCGGGCAGCCGCGGGGGCCGTCCCGACGCTGCCGAGACGCCGCTGCCCGACGGGAGGTCCGCCAGCAAGGAAGAGGAGTTCGCCAGGTCCTTCTTTACCACCGCCGGGCCCTTGAGGTGGTAGTCGCTCAGCCGCGACACGCCGACGCGGTGCAGGCACGGGCCCGCGGCGGAGCTCGCCCGCGCCGGGAAGGACGTCTCGAGCACGCCCTGCGCCCCAAACTTTGGAGATACCGCCGTAAGCTCCAGCTGCGAGCAACTGGCGTTGTTCGGGTCCGGCGTGGCGTCGGCGTCGTCCTCGGGCAGCTGATAGTGGTGGGGTGGGTGGTGGTGGCCTCGGCGCTGGCTTGGGCTCCGGCGTGTCAGTTCGGAGCCGATGCCGCCGGTAGGGCGGTGGACGGTTCCAATAATCGTCTCGAGCTGCAGCGGGGAGCGCTGCCTGGAGGGCGGGGCGGTGGCGGTGGTTGTGGTTGCGGAGGAGGACGGGGAGGAGCTGTGGCGTTGGTTTCGTTCCGGCTTGCCGTACGCCGACGCCCCAGACAGATGGTGCTGCGAGGCGTCTGCAGCGCTCTGCTTGTAGCCCTGCGGCGGACGCCTCGCCGAGGTAGGCGGGTCCACGAAGTTCTGTTGATGCTGCTGTCGGTCCACGGGCTCGGCGTAGGGGACGCGATCCTTCACATGTTGCATCGACGTTCGCGGGTTGGTCGTCGCGGGCGGCTGCGCCACGGGCGCCGAGGGAACGTTGAAGGTGTTAAAAGTATAGTCTGTCTCACTGCTGCTGGTGTTGCTGTTGCTGGAAGGCCGCGCGACGAGCACGGGCGGCGGTGGGGGCACCGGGCCAAAAGGGGAGTCGTCGGAGCTGGCGGTGGAGTTGAGCGGAGCGGCGAGCGGCAGGGAGGAGCCACTCTCCAACTCCTCCAGCGAGCGGCTCGGGGACGCCGCATCTTTGCCAGCGGCGGAGGCGTTGTTGTTGTTGTTTGCCTTTGCCTTTGCCTTGCCGATGCTGCCCACGTGCGGGTTCTGAAGCGAGGCGTGCGGGAACTGGAAGAAGCGATGCTTGAGAAGGAGGCGGAGCGCCGGTCGGTCCTCCGGCAGCCGCTGCAGCATCCCCTTGCAGATGCCGACCCACTCCCTGTAGTCCTCCCGGGTCAGCGGTCCTTCCGCAGCGGAACCCTCCGCGCCCGGCACGTCCTCGTACCGGGGGTACTCGAGCTCCTTGCTGAGCACCTCATCGATGGTCTCCCGCAGCGTTCGAGCGGAGAAGGGCAGGCGCCCGAACAGCACGCCGAACAGCACCACTCCAAGAGACCAGACATCCGAGTGCGTCGTGCAGTCGTTCTGCCCCAGCAGCTCCGGCGCGGCGAAAGCGGGGGTTCCAATGCCGGCCTTGTCCACCACTCGGCCAGAAGAATCGACACCGTGCTGAATGAAGAGGGAGCTATCGGGGCCAAACTGATGCACCTGGTGCGCCATATAGTTGTAGGAGACACTCATGCGATCCGAGCCGTTGGACGTCACGTGGCTGCGATCCAGGTGCCGCTCGTGTGGGGCGAGACGGCTGACGCCGAAGTCAATCAGTTTAATGTGGTCCTCCTCGTCGATAAGAATGTTCGACGGCTTCACATCGTTGTGAATGATGTCGTGGCTATGAACGTAGGCCAGCGCCTCCATCGTCTCCTGCATGTAGCGGGCCAGCTTATGAAACGGACGCACGACGTCTACGGGGGTAATGCGGAGCTTATCATCGTACTTCTGCACGGTCGACACCGCCCCGTGCGAGGCGTAGTCTAGCACCAAATGAATCGAGTTTTCATCATCGTCTTCAATGACCTCCTTGAGGCACACCACATAAGGATGCGCGAGCCGGCGCAGTATTCGAATTTCAATCTCCGCCGCAGAAAGTTCCGGAGCCTTGTACACAGAATTGAATTTGGTGGAGCTGGTATCGCTGCTGCTTCTTTCCATCGAGCCTCGCCGGAACAACTGCGTTGATTGGGTCCGCAGCATGATCGACTTGATGGCGACCTGCTTCTTTGTCGTCGTCTGCAGACCGAGGCGCACCTTGGAAGTGGCGCCGTAGCCCACAATCTTCAAGATACGGTACTCGTTGATGTATTCGGTGCCGTTGATGGCCAACGTGTGGCGCTGGCATCGGCGGAAGCCGTCCGGACTCGGGCCGCCCCCTGTGCCGGGAGGCAGCCGCGGTGGGCTGGTGGCGGACTGCCGCAGCTGGTGGAGCGAGGTGAACTCCGAGCTTTCGAAGCCCTTGGCGTTGCGTTTCGCTGGGCTGCAGTAGCCCCCGATGCCGCCGCCCGGCTGGCTCGTGACAAAGCTTTCAATGGGGAGCAGAGACATGAGGGACAGCTCCGGCTCCGAGTCCCTCGACTTGTCGTAGAGGTCCTGTGTGATGCGGTAGAGCGCCAACGCCTGGTCAATGAAGGACTCGATGTACTGCACCGCCGCTGCGGCGTTGGCAATGGGGGAGGAGGCGGTCGGGGTGGTGGTGGTGCTCTCCCCGTCGGCGTACGGCGGGGGAAATTTCATGGAGAGGCTGCTGGTGCTCTGCCCTAAAGGCGTGTCGACGCCGGGGGTAATCGCATTGCTGGCCGCCTCGGGTGGGTCGCCACCACGCCGCAGGACATCAAGGAGGCGCTTGCACTCCTCCCCCATCTGCAGAAATCGCGGTGTTTTGACTAGCGGTGACGATCGCTTCGCGCCGCCTCCGCCTCCGGCGCTGCGATCGACGGACTCGTGCCGCCCGCCGCGATGGCTGCGCCCGGTGGTGGTGGGCCCATAGTACGACCCGGGGGCCGTGGAGCAAATCGGGGAGTACACCGTGGTGGCCAGCGAGGGTATGGTTTGGGACGTGTTCGCCCGCAGGAGGCTCGCGAGGTCGCTGTTGACGCTGGAGAACGCCTTGAGAGCACCGGGGTGGTGCGGCGGCGAGACCCCAGGCGATGCCACAGTGGTGTTAGCGATGCCGTGGGGCCCGATAGGCTCTGAGCTGCCAGCCTGGGACAGCTGCCCCCAGTGGGAGGAGACCTGCGGGGGTGGCTGCGGCGGCTCCAACGACGCATTCTCTTGCACCCTGGCCGAGGACGTGTGCGGGGGTTGGTACATCGACAGCCAGTTCGACGCGCCGTTGTTGCTGTCCACATCGTCGCGGAGGAGGGCGTTCAACTCGGGATCGTGTGCCGACCCAACCCCGGCCCCAACTCCAGGGGTCTGGCGGTCGCTGGCGGCCGTGCCACCCCCTCCTGTGTCGTCGGGCTCCGGGCCGAGCGTCTGCTGCTTTCCACTCGTCCCCGTTCCGCGCTCGTGAACGGGCGACTGGGCCGCCGCGAGGGAGCCCATGTTGACGTTATGCGGTGAGCTGTTCCATTTATCGACGGAGACCATGCGGTCTACCCCGTTTAGCAGCTGCGAGGCAAGCTGTGGTCCGTGCTTCGGAACGTTATCGACAAAATTTATGAACGCTCGCAAGAACCCGTGGAGGTCCGACATGCGCTCTCCCGAGAAAATGTTCGTCCCCGCCCCGGGCGGGAATACATTGCTGATGCTCTGCCGGCTCTCTCGCCTGCCGCCGCCCTTTCCGGTCGCACCGGAGGAGAAGGCCTGGTTGGGGTTGGGGGGGTGTGCCGCGCCGCCGGGGACGGAGCTGCGGATATTTCCCGGGACACTACTGGGGGAGGAGGTGGAGGTGGGGGTCGTGTTCATCGGCACCCCGGTGCTGTTGTTCACACTGTTTGGGGTCGGAGTGAAGCGGCGGTCCTTCATATAATAATAATAATAAAGAGCTAAAAGAAAAACAAGCAATATGAATAGAAGTGTATATATCTCCTCAATGCTTCTAAAAGAAGAAAAAAAAAACTAAAACTCTCTGCTGACCTTGGAGCGGGTGAGGCGGAGGAAAAGGCCACGTTTGACGTTCCGCTGGTGATGCGCTATTCTTTTCTCTCGCGTTTCTATCTGTAGAGCAGAGGAATTTTATGTATATGTAAAGGAAACAAAAACAAGTGGGAAGGAGCACCTTATAAAACTGCGTGTTTTTTTTTAGTGCTGCTGGTGGTATACGACAGGACCTAGGCCTCACCCTGCACCGCCCTCCCTTAAGAGAGTAGATCCTCCTCCTACACTGTCCAGGAACCACTCCCACAAGAGCTTGTTGTTGTTGTTTTCTTCTATGTATCGTTTTTGTTTTCTTTTTCTTTATTTTTTGAAACAGCTCTAAAAAGGAGTCGGAATGCAGAAAAAAAAATATACAATAAAAAAAGTTTATTTAAGAGAAGACCTAAAGAAACCTTGAGAGCTAAAGAAATTGTAAAGAAGGGAGTCACAACAGATATATATGAAAAGCGCAAATATATAGTATATATCCGTCGTATGTAATACACAGTGCACTGTACTGCTGCGGAGAGTACGGACTCCTTTGGGTACTTGTCAAAAACTAGAAAAGGAAAAAAAAAAGCAATAAGTAAAATAAATAAATAAATAATACGAACACTTTGAGTTTAAATGTTCAGTTGGACTCTGCCCAGCCTTGGCAAACTTCAAAACAACCCCGAGCGTAACCAGAGAAAGAATAAAAATCTGGGGGCTGTCCCCAATCTATGTTCCTTCTTTCTCTTTTAGTTTGATGGATTGTTTTGCTCTTTCTTTCTTCTTCTTTTTCTTTTTTTTACCTCGTCACGCCCACAAGCAACAGGCCGCACACGCCGCCAGGTTGTGTGCGGCTGACGCAATGGGAAATGACAAATAAAAAAAGCAGCGAGCAAGAGAACAACTGCGGAGAATGAAAAAGAGAATGTATTTTTATATTATGACTATTATTATTATTTCTATTTTTACAAAAAAAAAAACTAAGTATATATGAAAAAAAAAAAAACGAAGGTGGAGTGGATACTCCCCAATCGAAGGAGAACAAAAAAACAAAGAAGTAAAAGCAGCACTGCAAAAGAGGAAACATAGGAGGAGTAAAAAAAAAAAGAGGCGACGAGGAGGACAAGAAGAGGAGAGACTTGTGAATGATGGTAACGATAGAGCGCAGCAACTAACGCATACATGCAGCACCCACCGCCTAATCGCTACGATGCGGGTCCATGGGGTACGTGTTGTGCCATGGCCTTCATTCCCTCGCATCATGACAACGGACGGGCGGGTGTATGTAGTGCGCTAAGTCTATGGTCTCCACTACATGCGGTTAGATTTTATACTTAGTTGTTGGTTGGTTGGTTGTTTTTTTGTTGTTGTTGTTTTGTTTTTGTTTTTTTGTTTTCTATGCTTCTGGATGGCGTCGCGTCAGCGAGCATCCAGTATTTCATCATATAATCCGCACAGCGTTCGGAGGATGGCCTGCGCTCGACGGTATTGTGAGTGGCTTCCCGACCGATTCTCCCAGCCTAGAAACAAAAACAAAAAAAAAAAATTGGTTCGACGCACTCCTCTCTCTCTAGCGTTCCCTCCTTCTTCTACAGGACCTTCCATGAAAGGCCAACAGATAGCGTGCCGCGTGGGTGGAGTACTTCCGTCGTCCGCATCATCGCCTGCGGGGACTCGAGCAGAGGCTTGAGCGGCAGCTCGACGGTGCCAAGGTTGTGCTCGATATCCGTACTATTGGCATCGAAGACAACAAAAACGATGCTCCCGTAGCAGAGGAACTGTACCAGGTCGCGATCCACTGCCACGCGGTGCTCCACGGGCTCCTGATCAAACACCGCGTCGCCGCCGGGGGTATCCGGGCGGCGGAGCGGCCCACCGCCCGTAGAGCGCACCACGGTATCACGGATAGGGCTCAGCGACGGCACGGGGGAGCTCGTCGTGTAGAAGATGTACGGATCCGGTGGGCGCGTCGCAGCGGCGGCCGTGATGGCACCCGGCTCTGGCACCTCCTCCACCTCCGGGAGCGCCGTGGCGGCCGGCGGCTCGTAACCCTGCAGCCGGAACACCTGCACCCGGATCGCCACCACGGAGCGCAGCGCGACGAGTGCTGCCCGCACTTCCAACGCAGACATCACGAGGCCATCGGGCGGCGCTGCGGAGGTCGGCGACGTCGCGGGAGCGAGAGGAGCGCCGAGCACTACCGGCAGCATGAGCCGCCGACAGCAGCGCTCCAGCAGCACGTGTCCCACCACTACGCCCTCGCCGTCCACGAGACGCAGCGTGGACTCCAGGGCCACTTCGCGAGCGTGCAGCAGTTCCGTCCCGGGCAGCTCCGCCTGCGCGACAACTTGGCTGCCGTCTTCGGTGGTGTGATGCAGCTGTAAGAGAAAAACAGTGCGCTGGATCTCCGCGACGGTGACGTCGTCGGGCGGGAGGCCGTCGTACTGAAAAAGTACATCCACCGGGATGGCCTGCAGCGAGTAGAAGGTGGGCGAAAGCATCGTGTCGTACGCCTCGAGGCCATCGAGCGAGAAGAAGAGCGCTGTGGGGCTCTGCCGGTCCTCCAGGCCCAGCGCCGATAGGATCGTGTTCTCCATCTCCACCGCCCGAATGCAGAGGCTGATCTGGCCCAGGCCCGAGGCCGCCTGCGGGCTGCTATCGCCCTCGCTCTTCTGAAGCGTGAGGGCCGCACGGTACGCCTGCAGCTGCTGCTTGGCGAACACGGTCTGGACGTGGCTCAGCCGCCGGCGCATCTCTACATTTTCTTCCAGCAGTGCGTCGCGCTCCGCCGTAACGGCCCGCAGCGCCTCGCGCTGCTGCTCCGTCTGCGCCTTCTCCTGCTGGGCGTGCTGGTTGGCCAGCTCCAGGTCGAGCGCCGCGGTGGCCAAGGCCTCGCGCAGCTGTTTGGCCTCCCACGTCTCGTCCCACCCGAGGGATTCGAAAAGATCCAGCGCCTGGTTCGCCTCAGCGCCGAGGGCACCCGTGAGGGCGCCGTCCGGCACCAGGCCCGACTCCCGCTCACTGAAGGAGCTGCGCTTGCGCAGCGCGGCGACGGCGAAGACCCGGTGCATCTCCTCCTCTGTCATGCCGCCACGCTTCGCGTACTGCGCCATCACCGACGCACCGGTGGCCTCCCCGACCGCCGCCGCCGACGCTAGATCGCTTGACGAGGTGAACTCCCGCTCCAGTTTCTCCATGTGCCGCTTGTACGCCGCGACGTCCTCGCGGAGGCCGCTGGCCACCCGTTTCGCCTCCGCCACCTGCTGGCGGCAGGCCAGCGCTTCCATCTCGCTCTCGCGGCGCTGCTGGTGGGCCGTCTCCAGCTCCGCCTGCAGGTCGGCGAGTTGCTGCCCCGCCTCCCGCCGCACCGCCTCCGCCGTCTCGCGGTTGCAGGACTGCAGCGACGCGACGGCATCCAGCAGCTGCTGCTCCAGCCTTCGGACCTCCTCGCTGCGCTGGTCGAGGTCCGCCTCCAGCTGCTTCGCCCGGTCCGCGTGGAGCTGCAGCCCACGCTTCTCTTGGGTCGCCTGCAGCGCAAGACGTTTCGCATCGCCGAGCGCTGCCTGGGACTGCTGCAGCTCCGCCAGCAGCCGCTGGCCCTCCTGCTTCGACACGCGCAGATCCGCCTCGAGCTGCTGCACACGGCGCTGCAGGCTCAGCGTTTGCACTTGAACCGCCTCGGCCACCTCCCGCGGTTCGCTGCTGGCTGGGCTGGTCGTGGCGAGGCGCTGCAGCTCGGCGGCTTTCCGTTGCGCCTCCGCAGCGGCGCGCGTCTCCGCCTGGGCCGCCCGCTGCGTCTCCCGCCCGAGCTGCTCCTCCAGGTGCTGAGTGCGCTGCTTCAGCAGGTCTCTCTCTGCGGTGAGGCCTTGTACGGCCTGCTGGTACTGTGTTTCCATCTGGCGCTGGGAGAGAACAGCACTCTGCAGCTGCGTCGTGAGCGTCGTGATCTGCTGTTGGTTCGTCTGCCACGTCTGCTGCTGGGCCAGCTGCAGCCGCTCCACCTCCCCGCGCAGCAGGCGCAGCTGCTCCTCCAGTATCGTCTTCTCGCCGCTCAGCCGCGTTACTTCCACGGATAGTTTTGTTTTGCTCGCGTTGGGCGTCTCGCCGCCGCTGGCCGCCTGGCGCAGCGCCTCGTTGGCCGCCCGCAGCTGCTCCAGCTCCGCCGTGCAGCAGCGAAGCGCGAGCTGCGTGGACTGCAGCTCCGCCAGTGCTGACAGGGGTGACGCGTGGAGGAACGGGCCGGAGGAGCTCGGCCTCGCCGCAGCAGCATCACCGGAGTGGCCCCGTGGGGGCGATGTGGAAGCGGACCGAGGGCTGCGGTGGTTGGCAGTCGGGAGGGGGCCCAGCCGAGAGGGGCGCGCGCCCGTCCAGACCGCCGCCGGGTCCTCCCGCAGAGTGCCCGGGCGGTGCGCTGACGCGGTGGCGTTTTTTGACTTTTGAGCCTTCACCATTTTTGGAGTTGTCTTCTTGGGCGGCACGCGCTGTTGCGCTCCCTCCTGCTTTGGTGCTGCTGCCATCTCGGTGGCGGCGCTCACGACAGGGATGTCGGGCGGCGCTGAGAGTTTCATATCCGCCGTGAGCCGGCGGAACTGCGTCTGCACGTATCGCAGCTTTGACTCGAGATCGTTCCGCTCACACTTAAGGTGATGCACCTCCTGCAGTGCACGCTGCAGACGATCATCGAGATCGGCCGGGGACGTCCAGGAACCAGGGCGAGGCATTTGTCAAGAGGGAGGGGAGAGTACGGTCGACAATAACAAAGAAACCAGAAATAATAAATCTGTCAGATTGCGGAAGTTCAGGTGAGAACAGAAATATTAATATAAAAAAAAAAACGTAGCTGGGGGGTGAAGTGATAGAGAAGAATAATAGTAATACAGCACACGAACTCGACACACCTCTCGACGAGAAATTGTCCTTTTTTTTTTTCTTCGATGCGCTCAGATGCGCGTCGTGAGAGGGCTCTGGATGTTGAAAGGATTCGTGCTCTATGGAAACAAATATATATAGGAATATAAATCGACTATATATATATATATATATATATATATATGTGTGTGAAGTACACTGAGGCATAACAGAGAGAGAGAGAGAGAGAATGGCAGAGATGAATACCCGTGATAAAGCTCAACTACAAGAGTGAGAGAGAGTGTGTGTCACGCCCAGCACTGCACAGTTCCGTTTGTGATGGTGTACTCTCTTTCTCTTCTTCTTTTTTTTTCCTTGTATGCCAGAGATTTATGCCGTCTCGGGCCTTCTGTCTACAGTGAGTTAGCGTCGAGAGGCGCTTTGGTTGTAGCGCGGATCCGCCCATGCGGTACTGTTGGTGTGCTGCTGCTGCCGGTAGTCGTCCTGCAGAGCACTCTCCAGCTTTGCCAGGTACTTGCGCTCCTCCTCGTGGATCAGCGCGGCCGTCTCGCGCTCCTCTGGACTGCCGTGCAGCCGCCCGCTGCCATCCTCCAGCTCCGCGTACTCGACCGTGATGACCCGATCCTTGAACACGCGGCCGTGCATGTCACGAATCACGCGGTCGCTGAAGGCGAAATCCTTGTAGCTCAGAATGGCCACCCCACGGAAGTTGCCCTCACGATTCTTGAGCATCCGTGGCGGGGCGGCGAAGGCGCCGAACTGCTGAAAGAAGGATGTGATGTCGAACTCTGTCGCTAAATGGTTGATGTTCCGCACCACGACCTTTGCCCCCACCTCGTGCAGGCCGCGCGATCCCGCAGCCGCGTTCTGCAGCCGCTCGGGGCCACTCTTCTCCCTTTGGTAGACCTCCGCACTAACGTGAAGTACTTTCACGGGGCGATCGAACAGTCGCAGCCGGGCGCCGGCAAGCACTTGGTAGCAGTACTTTGCGTCCTCGGGGTGCTCGAAATAGACAAAACACTTAGTCTTGCGCTGTGCGGCACCGCTGAGGGTCTGCTCCGTCGGCCAGACGAGGCGCTGCACCGGGCCAAACTGGAGAGCGAGCTCGTGGAGCAGCGCCTCGTCGCAGCGCTCCGGCAGATCCTGGAAGATGACTCGGTGGAAGTCCTCCCGCTGATAGACAGCCGCCGTCATACCGCCGCCTGCTCTTTCGTGTGTGCACACGTACTACAAATCTATCGGTACCGGGTGGTACAAAACGGAAAAAAAAAAAAGGAAGGCGGAGAGCGATGCGAACCTTCTGGCGGCAGAGCAGCGATGCTAATGAATTGCCTTGGCGGAATGAAAGAAGGCGTCGACGACTTGCACGGCTGAGTTCAAATTAATCCAATCCGATGGCACTCTCTTCTCAAAATCCGGCGTGTGAATCGTATCCAAATAAAAGGGTATGCTCGCACAGCAAAAGCAACAAAACAAAAAAAAAAAAGAGTGACAGCGCAACAAGGAATAGTACAAAAATAAAGCAGCAGAGAGTTGAAGGAAGAGCAATCGATTCCCGTGGATCCACTTCATTTGCAAGGTATAAAAAGAGGGTGGGTGGCAGCAGTTAGGGTACTGTTGGCACACCCCACTCCATCCTCTTCCACACACATTGTGTGGTGGTCAGCGGTCCCCTTCTAGGGCCTACATAGCGTTCTTGTTGGTTTGTTGGTTTGTTTTTATATATCGGTTTGCTCGCTCGAGGGAGAGGGGAGGCGACGCCACGCCACACCACTACCTCCCCCCCCCCCCCCCCCCCCTTATTGCTGTTACGAATCCAAGAGCGGAATCACCTTGACGGCCAACTCCTCCGGATCGAAGCGGGACAAGGACGGCACGATCACCATCGCCTCTTCCGCCGACTTGGGCACGAGGGTGACGAGCGCGACGACTTCAAAGGGCTTCAGCGGCATCCCGCCGCCCACCTCCGCATCCCCGGCATCGCCCAGCTGCAGCTCGATGCCCTCCTCCATGTCGTCCCCTTGGCCGAGCAGCGCTGCTAAATGGGCGTTCGCCTCGCTACCAGCAGGTCGAAGGCGCAGCCGCAGTTCCCGGAGCTCGTCGGCCACGTGCTCTGGGGCGGTGGACTCCTCCAGCAGCGTCACGTGCTCGCGGCAGCGCGCCAGCATCGCCGCGTCGCCGCCGCTCTGGCTGGACGCCTGGAGGATGGAGCTCACGGTCGCGAGGGTCAGTGGTGTTGCCCTCTCGTACACCGGGCCCAGATCTCCCGCAGCATAGTCCTCCATCCTTCTGGATCTTGATTACACTATTCTATCGCTATAGGCTCGTCGGCGCGAGGTGAGCTTTAGAACGAAGATGCACGACTATAAGCGCCGGCAGTCAACGGCCGAGGCACAACACCCCAAACAGCATGGAAAAGACACGGAGTGAGAGAGAGGCAGAGGATGTGATGGTGCTTCCACGGTGGCCACCATGTCCTTCAGTAGTACGTCCATTAGGATGCATAGCAGTTGTAATTCGTTGTGTGTGGTTCTTTTCGTTGAATTGTTGAGTACGTGTGCTAAATAGAAACAACGCGCTATGGAGGAGTTGCGCACCATTTCAAAGAGAAAAAAAGGGAAGAGAAAAAAAACGGTTTCCTGTATGTTCTATATGCGCAGAGCGAACGCGCTACTTCTACAAGTGGCGCGTCTTCTCGATGCTTCCGTAAAATGAAAGCGGCTGAGGAGAGCGAGACGCCTTTTTTTTTTTGCTAGAAGGAAAAATGTTCTATGTGCTGTGAAGGAGGCCATCATAAACCATCCCACAGAGCAATCTATAGGAGAGTTGTGTATGTATATTGGGTTTGGTTTGTCTATACAGATATGAGGGACTCTTGCGCAGTCCTATTCGGCTCCTTGTCATGGAAGGGTACACCGTATCCCTCTCCGGGGAAAAAAAAATAAAATAAAAAAAAAACACGAGTATATCTCTCTATAGATATAGATAGACATATATAATATGGATAGACAGCTCTTTGTCGAGGGACAGAGAATGCTTTCATCGCCCGGTCTTCTGTGTTTTGGTCTAGCAGGCGACGCTTGTCACAAGAGGTTTCTTGTAGCCCTCTGGTAAGACAAAGGGGAATACGGCAGGGTGGCGCTGCCGGCGGCCGGCCGCCGGCAGCGGCACGCCAGCGCTCGGCCGCGGGGGCCGGGCGTTGGCGTCGGCCGGCCGGCGGCTGACGAGCTCGACATGATTTCCCACCACGCAGAGGCTGTCGAGTCGTGCGTTGTGCAGCGCGACGGCCATGCCGGCCGGGGAGGTGTCGCGGCTTCGAGGCGGGGGACAGCTCGACGTCCGGGTCTGCAGGCGGGACCGCGGTGGTGGGTTCGCGGCAGCGGCGGTGGGGCCAGGAGGCAGACACACGTCGGACGTGGCGGCAGCCCCACGCGGGTCGCGATGGAACCCTTCGATGCTGCTGCGTGGTGGCTGGGCGGCCGCGGAGAGGAAGGGTACTGTGCGGTGCGGCGTGGGTGGCGGGCGGTGGAACACATTGTTCGTGCCGATCACGAGCATCCCCAAGGAGCCGATCGCCTCCACCCCAAAGTGTGTCAGAGCGGAGGTGGAACGGCTGCGGGACGGCGTTGTCGCTGCCGTGGGGGTGTTGGAGCGCTGCAGCGGGGGCAGCGCGGCGCTGCTCGCTGTAGTCGTCCCCCCAAGGCTGCTGCTGCCGCGACGGCTTTGGCTTCTCGAGAGGGCGGTGGTGGTGGACGAGGACTTGGTCGACTGCTTGCCGGCCGCCTCGCGTGGCCGCAGCGTCGCTGTAGGATCAACTCGCCCCGCAGCGGCTTTGGCGCCGCCAGTGCGTTGAGACCCGGTGGTACCTGAGCTGGGCGTGCGGCTCCCGCTCCGCGGCACATCTGCCTCCGCGGCAGCAAGAAACGCACTGTGGCGCTTGCCGAGGCTTTCGGCACGGGAAGAGGCGTTGGAGCCGCTTCGGTCCCCCGACGACCGTGTGGCGCACACCTGGTCGCGCAGCAGGTCGCGGATGCTGCGGCGCTGCGTGGGGCCTCCCTGCCCCTGGTGGTCGCTAAAGACGGGCACCACTTCCTTGTAGCTTCGCTCCCTGTCGGAGTCTCCCGTGAGCTGGCTGAAGAACTTGGCGGAGAACTTGGACTTGCACTTCTGCGGCCGGTCCTCCCCCGCCCCAACAGAGGAAAGGGTCGTGATGGACGAGCCGCACGAGCCCTGCGGGCCGCGGGAGCGAAGATACGCCGCAGCAGCAGCGTCGCTCGTGTAGTCCACCTCCTTGCTGCTGGCCTTGCGACTGTTGCCGCGATGTTTTCTGCGCATCGGGTGAGGTGGGGTGGCGAACTCGGCGCCGGCAGTACCCGGAACGCTCGTGGGGCTCGTGGCCGCCTCGGGGGCCTCCTGGCCGTCGGACGGCGGCGGCGGGGCGGACAGCGCCTCGACGTCGATCCTCCGCTCCTCCGTTGCCGCTGGCTTCACCTCCGCCTCTGCCGCCGTCACAGGAGCTCCCCGGGCGGTCTCGGCGACGGTCTGGAGGCTGGTGACAGTGGTATGGGCCTCGTCCAACGTCGTGCGGCGGGACATGATGGCTGTCGTCTCCGCCTCGGTTGGGCCGCGGGCGGCGGCGACCTGGCCACCTTCCACCGTCTCGGTCTCCTCGCACTCGCGCTCGGCTTCCACTACTACCGCATCTGGCGCGCTGCTGGGCGCTGTGGCAGTCGTCGTGGTTGGTAGGCTCTGCAGCATCTGTGTGATGGGGCTCGTCGGCAGCGCCCACAGCGGCTCAGTCTGGCCTGCGGCGGCGGCGCCGCTGCCCGTGGCAGTCAGGGTCCGGCTCCCGCCGCTCATCTCTGCGCCGAGCGGGGCGGTCGAGGAGGAAGCCCCGCCCGTAAAGACTTCCGAACTGAGCTCCTTCTCCTGCAGCGGGATCTTCTGCCATCGCTTCGGCGCCTCCTCCTTCTCCTCCGCTGCCGCCGCGCCACCCTGTCGCCGTGGGGAATGGGGCCGGCGCTCCGCCGAGTCCCTGTGGTGGGCCTTTTGCTTCGCCCTCTCCGCCTCCATCTCCTCCCGTGTGGGCGGGTGGTAGTACTTCTCGTCAATGGGGGAGCGGCGCGAGCTGGGCCGCGTGGGGCTGCCGATGGGCTCCCCCGCCAGGCTGATCCGCACCGCTTGGGGGGACGGGTCCAGCGAGCGAAGGACTCGGGCACTTGCGCTGAGCTCCTGGGCGGCCTGCAGGCGGCGCATGCGCCTTCGTTGCTCCTTGAGAGCGCAGCGCTCGAGCATCTGCTGCCGCTGGCCCGCTGCTGCCTCGGCATCGAGCTGCGAGAGCGCAGCGATGATGCGAGCACGGCGCTGCGCACTTGGGCTGAGACCCCGCACACGCAAGGATGAGCTGCGTTTGCTGGGCGACGAGGCCGGGGAGGCGGAGGCGGTGGTCGTGGAGAGAGAGGACAGACTGCGAGAGGGCGAGCGAGAGGGTGGCAACGGAGACCAGGTGCGGGCCTCGGGTGGGCGGCTCCCTGAGGGCCCGGTGGGCGGCACACTTCCAGCCGGACTCCGGTCTCGTTCTGCCGAGTGTTCTCTAGAGCTGCCGCCGCTGCGGATCACCGGCACCTCTGCGTCGTCGACGTGGTAAAATCTATTTGGCATCGCCCCGCCGCTGCCGCTGCTGCTGCTGAACGCACGGCTTGTGCGTGTGTTGTGGGGTAGTAGCAGCACCCCCGTGCCGCCAGCCAGAGCAGCAGTGGCGGCGGCAGCGTTCTCCGCCGTGGTGTTGTGAGGCGTACATTCAACGTGGGCCGGGACAGACGGTCCGAGATCGTGTTCATCATCCGCTGCGTTGTCGGCAGTGCGGAGGATGAAGATCGGTTCGGGCGCCCCCGCCGCCGCCGTGGGAGCGTTCTGGTCGATCTCCTCCTCCGAGCGTCGTTTCATCGCTGGCGGCTCGGCAGGTGTGAACGGAGGTGGATGATGCGCGGCTCTGGAGGCGGTAGCAGCAGCAGCGGCCTCCGCCTTGCGTGCGACGGCGGCAGCCACGGCGGCCAGACCCGGAGGCGGTGGCACACTCTCTGCGGGGGCGGGAGCGTCTTGCGGGGCCTTGCTGGCCCCGCGTGGTGTTTCTGATCCCTCCTCCGCCTGTGCGATTGAGTGTGTGGGCGTGGGGGGCGGTTCAGCAACGGCTTCTGTTGCGACCACCTGCGGGGTTGCGGTGGACGATCCCTCCATGCCGCCCACTTCCTGCTCCAGCAGGAGGTTCAGGATCCCAAGGGACGGGAACGCCGTTGGCGCTTCCCCACAGCGGTGAAGGAGAAGTCCCATCGTCGTGCGGCGAGGGGCGGCGGCGGCGGCGGCGGCTGGTGGTACGTCCACCGCTGCCTCTCCCTCCTTCGCCAGTGGCATCCCAGCAGCCGGCTCCGCTTCAACAACGGCGGGGGCATTCGGCGGCTCGCCGGTTCCTTCGGGAGTGCTCGCCAGGGCGGGCACACCAGGGCCGGAACGAGAAGCAGAAGGATCCGCCGCCGCGGGCGGCGTGGTCGCCGTCGCCCCGTCGCGTTGATTCTCGGCGACGAGGTTGGCCATGCACGTGAGCGTTGGAAACTGTGCCGCCGCGTCCCCACAGCGGTGCGCCACGAAGTCGAGCATGCAGCGCAGCGGTGGCACCCATCCGGCGACGGCGCCGTCTCTCCCCGCATCAGCCTGCTGTGTGGCCGTCTCGAGCTCTACATCCGCCGGTGGCGGCGCCGCGCCTTCGTCCTCCTGCTGCACCGTCGTCGTGGGCACAACGGCTCCAGCAGGCGCATCGACCCCCTCCTGCACAACCTCCACACCCGGCGGCTCGTTGTCGGAGTGGCGCATCTCCATCTCCCGTCGGTCTTCTATGCCGACAGCGGCATTCAGCTCCAACTCCGGTGCCACAGCCGCAGCGCCCATCCAGGCGTTTGCGTCTTGACCAGCGCTGATCTTTCCCTCCTCCCACCTACTCCCTCGCCTGCCGTGAGCGCAGCGGCGCTCATCCGGGAGGGGCACGCGGTCCATCGCCTCTTCCTGCGCGGCGCGTTCGTCGGACATCTGCTCTGTCACCGCCACCACCAGACTGCAGAGCGGCTCCAGAGCGGCTGGGCCAGAGCTCGCTGTACCCGTCGACCTCGACGTATCCTCGGTACGACCAACCTCCAACTCCTCGAATCCGCCTTCTGCTTCCATTTCAATATCTTCGACTTCCTCCTCACTTTGATCATCCGCCTCCACAGCATCGTCGTCGGCAGGCATACACTCTTCGTGGAGCTCACCGTGCTGCTCTGACAGCTCTGCCTCCATGTCCTCCTCGGCCTCTTCCGCCGACTCTACCTCCACAGCCGCCACCACCTCTGGCACGTCGGACGGCTCGTCGGGGGCCTCGTCCTCCTGCTGCTCCTCCGCCTCCCCTCTCGCAGCTTCCACGTCCTCCAGAGCACCATCCATACTGCCAGCGGCATCCTTCTCATCGCGGCCAGACATCACGGGGCTCATCCGTACTTCCACGGCGGCTGTTGCAGGGGGGGCCGGGGCCGGGGCCCGGGGGGGCGTCTCCTTCTCCTCCTCCAGCACGGCGGACAGAAGCCGCAGCGTGGGAAAGGACGTCGCCGCCTCGCCGCAGCACTGCATCAGAAAGCCGAGCATGTTCTGCGGAGGGATCGACAGAGCACAGACCGAGGCCCCTGCGGCTTCAGTTCGGTAATCAGCAGCACCGAGAACAGGAACGTCCGCTGTTTCGGCAGCATCAACAGATGTAGATCGAAGCTCAACGGCTTCAAGTTCGGCTTCCATTTCAATATCTTCGACTTCCTCCTCACTTTGATCATCCGCCTCCACAGCATCGTCGTCGACAGGCATACACTCTTCGTGGAGCTCACCGTGCTGCTCTGACAGCTCTGCCTCCATGTCCTCCTCGGCCTCTTCCGCCGACTCTACCTCCACAGCCGCCACCACCTCTGGCACGTCGGACGGCTCGTCGGGGGCCTCGTCCTCCTGCTGCTCCTCCGCCTCCCCTCTCGCAGCTTCCACGTCCTCCAGAGCACCATCCATACTGTCAGCGGCATCCTTCTCATCGCGGCCAGACATCACGGGGCTCATCCGTACTTCCACGGCGGCTGTTGCAGGGGGGGGCGGGGCCGGGGCCCGGGGGGGCGTCTCCTTCTCCTCCTCCAGCACGGCGGACAGAAGCCTCAGCGTGGGAAAGGACGTCGCCGCCTCGCCGCAGCACTGCATCAGAAAGCCGAGCATGTTCTGCGGAGGGATCGACAGAGCACAGACCGAGGCCCCTGTGGCTTCAGTTCGGTAATCAGCAGCACCGAGAACAGGAACGTCCGCTGTTTCGGCAGCATCAACAGATGTAGATCGAAGCTCAACGGCTTCAAGTTCGGCTTCCATTTCAATATCTTCGACTTCCTCCTCACTTTGATCATCCGCCTCCACAGCATCGTCGTCGACAGGCATACACTCTTCGTGGAGCTCACCGTGCTGCTCTGACAGCTCTGCCTCCATGTCCTCCTCGGCCTCTTCCGCCGACTCTACCTCCACAGCCGCCACCACCTCTGGCACGTCGGACGGCTCGTCGGGGGCCTCGTCCTCCTGCTGCTCCTCCGCCTCCCCTCTCGCAGCTTCCACGTCCTCCAGAGCACCATCCATACTGCCAGCGGCATCCTTCTCATCGCGGCCAGACATCACGGGGCTCATCCGTACTTCCACGGCGGCTGTTGCAGGGGGGGCCGGGGCCGGGGCCCGGGGCGTCTCCTTCTCCTCCTCCAGCACGGCGGACAGAAGCCGCAGCGTGGGAAAGGACGTCGCCGCCTCGCCGCAGCACTGCATCAGAAAGCCGAGCATGTTCTGCGGAGGGATCGACAGAGCACAGACCGAGGCCCCTGCGGCTTCAGTTCGGTAATCAGCAGCACCGAGAACAGGAACGTCCGCTGTTTCGGCAGCATCAACAGATGTAGATCGAAGCTCAACGGCTTCAAGTTCGGCTTCCATTTCAATATCTTCGACTTCCTCCTCACTTTGATCATCCGCCTCCACAGCATCGTCGTCGACAGGCATACACTCTTCGTGGAGCTCACCGTGCTGCTCTGACAGCTCTGCCTCCATGTCCTCCTCGGCCTCTTCCGCCGACTCTACCTCCACAGCCGCCACCACCTCTGGCACGTCGGACGGCTCGTCGGGGGCCTCGTCCTCCTGCTGCTCCTCCGCCTCCCCTCTCGCAGCTTCCACGTCCTCCAGAGCACCATCCATACTGCCAGCGGCATCCTTCTCATCGCGGCCAGACATCACGGGGCTCATCCGTACTTCCACGGCGGCTGTTGCAGGGGGGGCCGGGGCCGGGGCCCGGGGGGGCGTCTCCTTCTCCTCCTCCAGCACGGCGGACAGAAGCCGCAGCGTGGGAAAGGACGTCGCCGCCTCGCCGCAGCACTGCATCAGAAAGCCGAGCATGTTCTGCGGAGGGATCGACAGAGCACAGACCGAGGCCCCTGCGGCTTCAGTTCGGTAATCAGCAGCACCGAGAACAGGAACGTCCGCTGTTTCGGCAGCATCAACAGATGTAGATCGAAGCTCAACGGCTTCAAGTTCGGCTTCCATTTCAATATCTTCGACTTCCTCCTCACTTTGATCATCCGCCTCCACAGCATCGTCGTCGACAGGCATACACTCTTCGTGGAGCTCACCGTGCTGCTCTGACAGCTCTGCCTCCATGTCCTCCTCGGCCTCTTCCGCCGACTCTACCTCCACAGCCGCCACCACCTCTGGCACGTCGGACGGCTCGTCGGGGGCCTCGTCCTCCTGCTGCTCCTCCGCCTCCCCTCTCGCAGCTTCCACGTCCTCCAGAGCACCATCCATACTGTCAGCGGCATCCTTCTCATCGCGGCCAGACATCACGGGGCTCATCCGTACTTCCACGGCGGCTGTTGCAGGGGGGGGCGGGGCCGGGGCCCGGGGGGGCGTCTCCTTCTCCTCCTCCAGCACGGCGGACAGAAGCCTCAGCGTGGGAAAGGACGTCGCCGCCTCGCCGCAGCACTGCATCAGAAAGCCGAGCATGTTCTGCGGAGGGATCGACAGAGCACAGACCGAGGCCCCTGCGGCTTCAGTTCGGTAATCAGCAGCACCGAGAACAGGAACGTCCGCTGTTTCGGCAGCATCAACAGATGTAGATCGAAGCTCAACGGCTTCAAGTTCGGCTTCCATTTCAATATCTTCGACTTCCTCCTCACTTTGATCATCCGCCTCCACAGCATCGTCGTCGACAGGCATACACTCTTCGTGGAGCTCACCGTGCTGCTCTGACAGCTCTGCCTCCATGTCCTCCTCGGCCTCTTCCGCCGACTCTACCTCCACAGCCGCCACCACCTCTGGCACGTCGGACGGCTCGTCGGGGGCCTCGTCCTCCTGCTGCTCCTCCGCCTCCCCTCTCGCAGCTTCCACGTCCTCCAGAGCACCATCCATACTGTCAGCGGCATCCTTCTCATCGCGGCCAGACATCACGGGGCTCATCCGTACTTCCACGGCGGCTGTTGCAGGGGGGGCCGGGGCCGGGGCCCGGGGGGGCGTCTCCTTCTCCTCCTCCAGCACGGCGGACAGAAGCCGCAGCGTGGGAAAGGACGTCGCCGCCTCGCCGCAGCACTGCATCAGAAAGCCGAGCATGTTGTGGAAGCCAGATGTTTGTTCCGTGTCGTCATGAGAGGCGCGCCCACCGTGTTCGGATGCTTTCATGTGGTCGGAGCGGCACCCCGCGGGGGGTAGGGTGCGGGCCGCAGCCGATGGTGGTGGCGGGGTGTACGACGCGCTGGGGTTGCTGTGCTCCGACCGGCTTGCTTCGCACCGGCTGCGGATGCCATGCGGACGCTGCGAGTCCGTGTCGGACGAGAGGTCGCTAAGGCCGTCGCTCTCGATCAGGTGGGGCAGGCCCTCCAACAGGGAGTGCAGCCCTTTCTCAAATGGTGTCGGCGCGGTGGTGGAGGGCGATGGGTGGATAGGCTTCCGGCGGGCAGCGCCATCTGCGCGGGGCGGCGGCCCGTGGGAGAAGTAGTCCGGCACACGCACATTCTCGCTGGTGCTGCTGCTGGAGGTAGCAGATACCTCGGGCGGCGGATGCTGCCGTCCAGGGCGATGCGGCAACGGGTTCATGCAGCGATGGCACTGTGAGGAGCACTAGGTCTCGTTGCTTTTTCTGTTAGGGTTCCGAACCCTAAGCTTTCTGTGTGTGCGTTGTCCCTTGAGGACTCTCTATGTGCTGCTTTCCTCCTCTGCTTCTTTTTTTTTTTGTTTGTTGGTTTGTTTGACAAGAAGGATTCTCGAACTTGTTCCTCTTTTTCTTTCGTCTTCTTCTCTTGTTGGGTGTTGGTACTGATGTTGTACACTATATGCCGTTGCCGTTCTTCCCACACATTCGATACGCGATACAATGCGGTAAGAGAAGGGAAGAGATGCTCAAGGCGAGGCACCGCGCGTCAGGTGGCTCTGGCCTTCGCAGTCAAAGTAGCGCAAAGTTAGCGCGAAACGCAAAAAAAAAAAAATGAGGCACAAAGCTAAGAGGAACAAGAAGAGAAAGAAAAGGGGCCATCACAAGACGAGACGAGACGAGAGAGATGCAGGCACACGTATTTCATAATCGAGCCCATACACTGCGCTGTTTACGAGTAGAGGAGGGGGGGGGGGGAGCTGCTTGTTATTCATTTTAGCATAGGACAGAATGGAGACCACCCGTTCAGAAGTAAAAGAACATTTTATATCCGCCGCAGGCACACAAACAACAAACAAAAAGACCACAGCGTCATGCGTAGCAGTACGAGAAAGGGTCATCCGAGACATAGAGCACTAAGCAGTGACGGGGAGCCCTTCTCACGGGATTACTTCTTTTTTTTTTGATACGGTTGACGGTTGTTGCTCTAATAATATTCTGTCTTGTTTGTTTGTTCTTTTGTGGTTCTTTGTTTTTGTTTTGTTTTGGTTTTTCCCTCTCGTCTCGCAGGATTCACGTCCATTTCTGGTTTGTTTGTTCGTGTGTGTGTGTGTGTGTGTGGGGGGCGTATGTATTGATGGTCTGTCCTTCTTCTCTTTCCTTTTTCTTTCCTTTTTTTTGTTAAATAATTTTCTGCAGGCCTGTGCGTTCCATGCGAGCTCCATTTCATTTTACTCTGTGTTCTTCTCGCTGTTTGTCTTTTTTTTTGTTTTGTTTGTTTGTATCGTCAGGTGTTTAGACCCTCCAATAGAGCCACTTCCCACCACCTCCGTGCAGAGCAATTCAATTCTCCCGTTAAAAAGAAGCGACTCACCGATGCATGGAGGCATACCGACGTGTAGAAGGAAAGTATTTAAGTTACGCACAGAGGGAGGGAGGAGGAGGATGGCGTATCTGAATGGAATGGAAAGAGGGGGGGGAGGGGCCTCGTGTCTCTAGTCTTCCTCCGCGGTGAGCAATGCGATCAGGTGCTGCATAGAAGAGGTATGAAAGGGCGGCGTGGGTGTGCTGACGCTGGTGGAGAAGGGTGTCGGCGTATGGGCCGCTGGGTGGAGAGGGACAGCAGGGGCGGGCTGCGCTACTGAGGCCGGCGCGTGAGCAGCGGCCGGTGGGGTGGATGCCGAGAAGACCTGTACCGGCCCGGGTCTGCGCGGCACGCCGTATGGCGCCACCCGTTGCGATCTCGATGTCGGCTGCAGCAAGCCGCGCTGGATGGTGGACCGAGGCATAAACAAGCTCGTCGCCGGGCCCTGGGCCGCTGCCCAAACCCCAGACGAAGCCCCGGCGCCGGCGCCGGCACCGCTGCGAGACCCTCCCGACCCGCCGCTGGGCGACCCAAACCCGGAGGCCGACCCACCACCGCTGAGTACGCCTGAGTCCTGGTGGTAGAGCCCGGCCCCTGCAAACCTCCCAGTCGAAGTGGTAGCGCTGCCCCCAGGCGCCGGCACCGCAGCAGCGTACAGGCCAAAGGCGCCGCCAGGCACTGGCATGGTTTCAGCACTGCTGTGTGTTTGTGTTGTGGACGAGCTCCCGTGCTGTGCCGCCTGGCTCCACTCATCCCCGCTTTCGTCGTCATCGCCCCCGACGAGTCGCATGAGAAGCTGCTGCTTGTTCACCGGCCCTGTGGGTGCGCCGGCCGCCTCCACCACAGAAAGGCTCTGAAAAGCCATGGCGCCTGCCGCTGGGGAGGTGCCGCTGGTGCTTGTTACCCCCGCACCACGCAGCAGCACGTCCACCACTGGCGGCGGCGGCGAAGGCTGGACCGAGTCATCATCATCCCAGTGGTGCAAGTGGGGCCGCGGCACCGGAGCGGTGTTGGAACCGTTCTTGGCCTGCAGCAGCAGCTCCTCCCAGGGGTCTGCTCCGCCTGGCTGCTCCTCGACGCGGCGAATGGGCGCATCACCACTAGTGCTGTGACGCGTATAGGAGAGTTCCTGCTGCTGCTGCTGCTGTTGTTGTAGGCTATGCAGATAGGTTTGATGACTGGAGGAGGGGCCGCTATAATTTGTCTGGCCCCCCGCTGGGTGTCCGTGCTGCCCCAGATTACCCGAGCCGGAGTTTGTGCTATTGTTTGCGTTGGGGTGGCTGCCGGTGGCAGCGGCGGCAGCGGCAGCTCGCATACCGGGGACGGCCGCCTTCATTGCCGCGGCAGCTGCAGCGGCCTTGCTGTACGTTGCGGAAGGAGGGGGCTGCTGCGCTGTTCCCGTGCTAGTGTAGATTGACCCGCTGTTGCCCTCATCGCCCGTATGCTTCAGCTGTGAGGGCTGTTGCTGGTGCTGCTGGTGGCGGAGCGCACTGCCCATTTGGCGTCCGGTGCTATGATGGCTGTTGTGGCTTGAAGCAGAGTGACTGCTGGTTCCCCAGTGGGCGTGGGCTGGTAGAGAGCCGTATAGGCCATTACTGTTGTTGGCATTGGTGTGGTGCTTGTCAAGCCCTCCTCCACCCGCGCCATTTAGATTGGTAAGATGCAGCGTACTGTTGTTCATCTGCTGTTGCTGCTGCTGCTGTTGGCTTTCAGTCGGGCCAGTGGTCGCTGCTTGCCCCGGGCGGCTGTCGTTGCTGTTTGGATGCATGGACGGGGAGACCGCAGGGGCAGCAGTGGTAGCGCTAGCCGTGGCAGTGCCGTTGGTGGCCTTCGCCGCCGTGGCAGTGCCGTTGGTGGCCTTCGCCGCCGCTGCCTTGTGCGGGACTAACTTCTCAAGCCATGTCGTGCCTCCCGTCGGCGCACTGCTGCTGCTGCTGTTGCTCTTGTTCAGGAGTCCACCGATACCCCACACCCCGCCGGGGGTGCTCCCGCTCCCACTCAGCCCCACGACGGCGGTCGATGGTGTGCTCGACAGCGCTGACCCGCTGCTAGGGTTTGCATTCGGGGCTGTGGCGCCGGCACTGCTGTTGCCACCTGCCTGCGGTGGCGGTGCCGAAGCGGCAGTGTTAGCGATGTACTGCTGCACCGCCGCCTCCAAGTTATCGCCCACATCGCACAGCTGCCGGACATGTATATGGGGGCAGGCGGCGCGTTCGAGGCAGTTTCCGAAGCGCCATTGCGGGCAAAGGCGCACCTTGTTGCTCTCGGCCACCGCCCCGCGGCGGCGCTGTGCGAAGGCCTGCTCGCTCCCCTGTGTAGGACTCACATCCTCCTCCGTTGCTGTAATACTCTGGAGCCCGTCGCCGAGTTCCACCAGAATCGACGTGGCGGAGGTCTGCTGCAAGGTGGACCTCGTCACATCGATTGCCTTGGGGCGCACCTTACGGCCCATACACCCCACCTAGAGGCGTCAACGTGTCTATCGGGTAAAGGGAAATAAAAAGAACCGTAAACCGAATGGCTACTCGCGCTCGTACAGTTCGGCGGGGGGGTACGCCTGGGATAATAGAGTACCGTGTAGGGAGGGGCACCAGCACACAGGTATTTTTATAGGAAGCAAAATATATATCTATAAATTGAGCGAACACCTATAAATAAAAAACGTGCGAAACGGGAACGAAGGTCCCGCAACTGACTCTCGGTGAATTGTTTTTTTTTTTTTTAGTTGTTGTTGTTGTTTTGTTTGTTTACTTTTGTTTTCCCCCTTAATAAATAAATAAATACAAGCTAAAAAGGGCTGTAAAAGTGCGCGAGGTCAAGTAAAACTAAGTTTGCTTGAACTTTTGACGCAGAAGCGCAAATAAATAAATAAATAAATAAATAAATAAATTCAATCAATCCAGAGAGCGAGGGAGAGAGCAAGAAAGATATGGCGAGACCAAAAGGAAAAGATAAGGAGCATTTTATGAACGTAAAAAGGGTTATAAGATGTCCAGCGTTCCAGAAAGGGAGAGTCCGCTGTGGCGCAGCACACGTCACGACTTAGCACACTCACTTTTTTTTTTTGAATTATTTATATGTATAAAGTCATCGTTAGGTGGGCCACTGCTGCAGCTGTGTCAAGGAGAGCTGCACAAAATTAATAATAACAAAAATAATAATAATAACTGCGGCGATAAAGAAAGAGGGTCTCTCTCTCTCTCTTTTTTTTTTTGATTTTTTTTTATCCCGAACCACCAGCGGAGGGCGGTACGCTGGTGGCCTCGCTGCGGTGTGTTCGGAAGACCTCGGCGCGGTGACGCAGCCGCCGGCCCCGCGTGAGCGTCTTTCGCATCAGCGCGGCATCCTTCTGCAGCAGCGCCTCTCTGTTCGTGTATTCCCCTTCTAAATGGCGGCGAATGCCAATCTTCGACACATCGGGCTGACTGATACCGTAGAGGCCGTCGTAGCGCGTCTGGGGCACCTCGTTCATCCACGTAGCACTGCGCTCCTGGATGCTACGGCGTTCGTCGTAGTAAATATCCCCGCTCCGAACGTCGTCTGTTCTTTCCTTGGTTTCGGAAACAAAAAGGAGGTCTTCCAGCGGCTCGCGCTCCCAGGCGTAGCGTTCGCTGAAAAACGCGGGCAGCTCGGCTGTCGCTGCGTTCACCAGTGAGGCATCCGGCACTGTCGGATCCCGCACAGGTGGGACCGTGTGGGTGGGGCCGCGCATCAGATCTAGGTCATACATCCACCCTTGTCGCCGGCGGAATTCAATGAAGTCGAACTGCTTCACTGCTCGTCCCCACTCATAGAATCTATCGCGATACAGGTTGTACTTGCGCAAGGCATCCTCCACTTCGTCCTGCAGCGGGCGAGAGAGATGGCTGCGTGGGATGCCGAGGGTGTCCAGCTGGGAAAGAATGACAGGTACTTTTTTCTTCTCCACCACATTGAGGTCGCCGAAGCGCTGCAGCGGATACGACACGGGCGTGGCGGCGTGGTCCATGATGCTGCGGAGGTACAGCTCTGCAGTGGACACGGCAGCTCGAGGCCAGCGGCGGTCCACCAACTCCTCCCACACCCGGTCACATTGGTCAAATGCCTTTGCCTCACGGTAGCCCAGCAGAAGGGCGTCGTAGCCGCGTATGCCGCGCTGCTGGTGGTGGTGGCGGCCCAGGAAGGTATGGATGTCCTCAGCCGACCGCATGTCCCCAATCAGAGCAAGAGCGTAGAGCACGTGCTCATACGTTGTGGCCGTCGGGGCGATGCCCAGCTCCCCCATGCGGTCATACACAGCATTTGGAATGGCCTTGACGTGGCGGTAGCCGCACGTTAGCAGCACCTCCATGAGGCTGTTGACCAGCTGCGTTGCCGCCGACGAACACATTGCGGATGGAGCGTCAACGCCTTGCTGCCCTCCATCCGCCAGCTGCGCCAGGCCTGTTTCGAACAGCGCGTAGGCCTCCATCGCCCGCTCCTCTCCGCCGCGATCACCAAGAAGCTTGAAGGGCAGCGCGGGATCACCCATCGCATCGCTTTCCAGGAGGCAGTGGCCCAGCCGCGGGGCAGCAAGGTGCTGCAGCAGTGTCGAGTAGTGCCCCGAGTGCAGCTGCTGAAGCCCCGCAGCAGCGCCGGCTGCCTCGATGTACTGCATTGCCTGTATGGCCTCCTGATGGAGGCCGCAGTCGGCGAGCTGACATGCCAAACGAAACAGCAGCGGCCGTTGTTGCGGGTCCTCTGCAAGTCGTGCCGCGGGCACCGCGGCGCTGGACATGAGGTCCTGCGCGCTGCTGCTCGGGTCGATGTGGACGTTTTCCCAAGTGTTGCGTAGCTGCTTCTGCTGCTTGTCAAAGGCTTGAAGGGCATACATCCTCTCTCGTTTGCGCTGCAGGAGCAGCACGTGCCGCTGCCTCTTGGTCAAGCCGCTGAAGTAGTAGACGCCTTCCCACTGGTTCTGCGGCTTACGCATGGGAAGATTGGTGCGGATCATGTAGTATGACGGCACCGTCATCTTGGCTACATTTTGGCTGAGCATGGTGTCTAAACTCTAGGGACTGTGTGTGTGTGTGGGGGGTCCTGCCTGTGCTGGTCTGTTCTGTCAGCGTAGGCGCACAGAGGGTGTGTGTGTGTCCTGTCTCGTTGTGGTGCTATCCCTTGAAATTATCCTAAGCGCAGTAGCAGAAGGTGAAGTGGAGAGAGAGGGGAACGATGATACAGAGAATACATATATATATATATATATATAGAGAGAGAGAGAAGAGCCGTGTCGTAGACGTACCAGCCTAGGCTTGTTGTGTTTACCTTGGCAGTTTAATGGGGATGCTGTCAGCGTCCAGCGGGCAGAGGACGACCTGCTCCCCTTGAGCCTGTCCTGCGCCAGAGCCAGAGCTGCCAAGTCCGCTAGGTTTTGTGTAATGCTAGTCCAGCTAGCAGTCCCTCTGTTCAGGTAGCGTGTTGTGCTGCCGTTGTGGTTGTTTGTCCTCCGAAGAGAGGAGAGGAGAGGCCGTTGGAACGATAAATCGAAAAGAAAAGTGATCACCGCGTCTCTTCCTTGTAGTTTCATTTTCTATTTGTTTCCCCAACCCGCTCTCGACTGTGCGGGCCTCTGTTGGAGACACACGCCTCTGCCCGTATCGGTTGGCGTAGCGTCGGTCGAATCACTGATGACAGGACGATGTAGCAGGAATAGCACGATGCATTATCATTTGGGAAAAATGAGGAAAGCGAGAGAGCTCAGCACGAAAAGATTGGCTTCATCCTTCATCCCCCGCCCACTCCATCGCGTCATGGCACTCAACGCCTCGAGAAGTGATTTGAAACGGCACCACATCCTCTGACGAGGCTGGCACATGTGGCGCTGCCCATATTCGAAGCCATCTGTCGGTGGGTGGGCCATTCCCTGTGCGTACCGTGGAGCGAGAAGCGCGGCTGAGCTGCAGCCGCACATGTGGCACGACCGCCCAGTGCAGGCCCAAGGCGCCTGTGGTGGCTCCCTCTGACGGCCTCGGCACCGGGCTCCACGACGTGCAAGACGCCGGTCTCAAGAGCTGGGGGGGCGGGACAGAGACCACGAGGGACTCCCGCCCCAGCCGCCTATCCTCCCCGGCCATCACGCGCCGGCGTGCCGTGAGCGTAACCTCACTCACGGTATGGCCTTGAATCGCTGTGCCATCCGCCTCCCGCTCTTCGTCGTTTTCTCTCCACATCGCCTGTGCCGGCGCCGCGTGCGGGCCCGGACGTGGAACAGACGCCGCAGCGAACACGGCGCGGACCTGATTGTTGACCACCACCGCAACGTTGTACACTCGGCACATGTCGTGCAGCAGCGAGCCAACGCGGCTGATGAGGGCCGCGATGCTGGGAGTTCGGCGATGGTGCTGGAGCGGGGCATGGGCGGTCTGCGTGGGACCGCCCATGCCCCCTCCCTCTCCCTCAGGCCATTCCTCCTCTGCTTCCTCACCTGGGTCCTCCAAAGCCCGACGTCTGGCGTCGGCATCATCCATCGCCGCTGCCGTCTGCTGTGCCGCCGCCGCCACAGAATCCAGCGTCACGAGACCCAAGCTACCAGCAGAGGGATGGATGCCAATACTGCCAATAATGCCGTCCAGCATCTGGGCAACGGTGCCCCCGGGTTGCAGCAGCCGGGCCACCTCCTCCAAGCCACCCCGCACACGGTAGATGAGGACCCGCTCCAGCACGTCCTCCGCCCTCACCGCCGCCGCAGCCCGGGAGGTCCACTCCTGCACCATCTGCACAGGGAACCCGCCACCAAGTAAAGGGGAACCGGCGTCGTGGAAGTACCTGCGTATGGCCGCGGCCGCAGAGCTGGTGGCGATGCCGTGCAGGCGCGCCGCAGGCACTTCCTCCGCAGCAATGTACAGCAGAACTCGGCTGAATGGATGAGAAGGAAGCGTTGTGGGTCGGCCTGCGGGGCCGTTCGGAACGCTTCGGCGCCCCTCAACATGGACACGGGAGCTGCTCGGAGATCCGTCGGAAGCGGGGGATGAGGTCTCTCTCGAACCACGACTCATCGGCGCCGTTCCTTCCCACCGAAAGAAGTTGTCCATCGCTGCATAAAAAGCACGATGAGGGCGGTCGGGCTCTTGATCGACACGAAAGCGGTCCGCCATGAAGTAGTCTGGAAACGCCTCCTGCAGGAACTTGTGCACCATCTGCTGCACCACCGAGGCGGCGGCCTCCGTGCAGAGGAGCTGCAGCACCAGCTGTGTCTTCCCACTCCCCGCAGCACCACAGATTTCGGTCACGAAGCCTGACCGCAGACCGCCGCCTCGCCCTGCATCGCGGTGATGCAGATGCTGATGGTGCTCTGCATCGCGGCGGTCGGACCCGTCCCCCGTCCCTCGTAGCGTCGCGTCCAGCACCGCACACCCTGTGCTGTACCAGTGGAGGCCACCGGCCGTATGCCGCCTTGTATGAACATCCTCCGCGCGTGAGGCAGGCTCGCTCTTCTGCGCCGTAAAGAGGGAGAGAGAGTCCACCAGGACGCCCATCGCATAGAAGGACACACTCGCTCGACCTTGTGCAGCGGCCCCGGCGCTTCCCTCAGCAGTGGGTGGCGTGTGATGGCGCTGGTCAGCAGGTGCGGCGCTGCCGGGGAGGAGGGGGGGTGAATCGCCTGAATGGTAAATACCCCCGGAAAGGAGGCCACGCGTGGCTGCAGAACCCAACAGCATCTTCAACGTAAAGGCTGGGAAGATCTTCTCTGGTGCCGTGCGATGTCTCTCGGAGCTTGATGGTGCAGGGGGTGTTGAGAGGGCTCCAGGTGGTTTCACCTGGTCCCTCGCCGCGAGGTTGCTGCTGATCCAGTGCTCCACCACCTCGGCATTGTTGTCTGTAAATGGGGATGTCTGCTTCCGAAGCACTTTTAGAGGCAGAGTAGCGGGTGCCGATAGAGAGCACCTCCCCTGCCGCTGGTCCGCGGTCCTGTCGGTGTCGTCGCTCTGCTTCTCTTCAGGGGCATCGTATACGTCTTCAGGCGCTCTTACGGCGCCGGGAGAGCGGAAGGACCTCAGTTCGTAGTCCCCCTGCAATCCCGCGAAGTACCAGCTCAAGAAGCCCGTCAAGTTCCCGGTCACTGTCTGCGCGATGCGCTGAGAGAGTCGCGTCTCCCCACCCGCTCCCGTTTTTGTGGGGCTGTCACCGCCTCTGCGCCTGGTGCTGGTTCCCCTTCCACCCTGGCACGTGGCCGACCAGTGCTGTACTTGCTGGTGCAGCGCTGGGGAGGCGGAAAGCTCGACTTGTAGCAGCGCAGCAAAGCGAAGGGACAGGGTCGTGCGGTCTGTTGACACCAGTGTGTGGAACACTTCTCGAAGCGCCAGGATCACCGCAGGGGACGGAGGGAAGTGGATCCCTCCCTCCACGTCCGGCGCCTCCGTGCTGTGCTCTCGCTTAAGATAATAATCCAGCGCTCTAAAACACGGCTCGGTGGCGATGGTGATGGTAGTAGTAGTAGTGGTAGCGCCACCGGCCCTCAGCCCCTCTGAGGCCCATTTACCACAGGGGTACAGCGACAGGAGCAGCACATCCCATAGTCGCGCCTCTAGCTCTGTGTGATTCCCCGTGAAGGAGCAGGGGAGAGCTTCCCTGCACCATTTTTTGTGTTCCGTCCCCTCCCACACGATGGACGTTGTGGAGTCGATCTGGCCCCGCGCATCCTGCTCTCGCGCGCGCCTGCTTATCATCCACACGGCACGCCGTTGAGTGCTGCCGCTGGATGATGCTTCCGGCAGATGGACGCAAACGGGGCTCCCCTAGTACAAAAGAACGTCTCGATACCCAAATGCGATCAACATCGTAGGAGAGACCTTCACGACCGAAGAAGAACGAGGGAGGAATTGCGACAAGAGTAGGTGAAGCCCGTACTACACTTCTCCTGTAGCACTGATGGATCAAGGATTCTGAATGAATAGAGGGGGACCAAAAGCAAAGAATAAAATAAAAGACGAGGGGCAGTTTAAGATCGGGAGTCCTGCACTGAATGTAGCTCAGCGAGGCCGTGTGCTTGTCCCTAAAAAGGTTTAGTGTGTCTAGTCGAGTGGAGAAGTTCAATCTAACTCTAACGGAAGGTGGGGACAAGGATCTGATGGTTGAAACACAGACAACGAGGAAGGGCACTACCTCAGTTGTGGGTGCAGCGGTTATGAAAACGTTCCAAACTGTGAGTGTCAAAAACCACCCCAATATCAATATATATATATATATATATCAAAGAGCAAAAGAAACACGTTGGAAAGAGAAAGAGGCGTAGGAAAGACGTTGGAGGAGGCGGCCGCCACGGACATTGAAATTCCGTACATCGTGCAGTCACCGTCATGACGTCGATCAGGTGGAGTGCTCACGCATCAGGCAACCCTCCGATAAAAGGGGAGGGGGGGGGGAGCAGGGCATCGCCCACATCGCGTTTTGTTTTTTTTTATTTATTTATTTATTATTATTTTTTAATAACGTAACATAAGCAGAAAATGAAGACCGTCCCCCAACGCCTGCGCTCCCAAACAAAAAAGGAGCGGGCGAGGAGATGGGGCGAAGGAGTGAAAAAAACAAAAAAAAAAGAAAGGAAGAACAAGAAACCAAAAAGAACCAGTGAAGATGACGGTGATGATTATAAATATATGCTAGTAGACGGGCATAGGAATTGGTGATACGGACTTCGACACATCACCCCCCACCCTCTACTTGTATGGGGCTGTGTGTGTGAGAGTGAGTGTGTGAGTGTGTAGGGCAGAGGAAGCAAATGGAGCACAGAGGGGGATGCTGAACGCCTTCCCCTCCTCGCTCCGCCGTGTAGAGAGGGAGAGCTGGGGGATGACTGGAGCCGTGACAAAGGGTAACGAAGAAAACGGGTTAGGGCTGCTCCGATGCACCGCAGCTTTGTTTTCTAGTTTCGCTTCTGCTCCACCGCTGGGCACTGCTGAGCGGTGGTGGCACCCGCGTAGTGCAGAGAGCACGTCGTCGCCTTCTTCACCCGCCGATAGATATCCCGTCCGCTCGACAGCGCCGCGCGTGCTGTGGCGACAGTAGCGGCCAGCGCCCTCTCCCGAGCGTGTTGGGCGGTACCTTCGAGCCGCCCGCCGTTCTTACAGGCTGGCATCCCGCTCGATCCCGTGCGGTACAGGCCATGCGTTACCGGTGGTGCCTGCCGCTGGGTACGCTGACCTGCGAGCCGTATGGCGTGTTGAGCCAATATGATGCACCTCGCTGTCCGCTGCAAGGCGCGCGAGGCCGGTGATCCCGGCCTTTCGTGGCGAGCCACCGCCTCGATAGCCGCCGCCGATGCTTTCTTGAGCACCTCTTGTTGAGTTGTGGCGCCGCGCCGTCTATGGACACGCAGTCGCCACATATGGGGGCACCGCACAATTCCCCCACGACAGCGGCACGCCCGCCGCAGCTCCTCCTTGAGCAGCTCGCGTAGAAAAGCCGTGGCGGCGGTCGTGAGAAGGCAGCGGGAACCGCACCCAGTCTGCCCAGTGGAAGCAGCGGAATCCGACCGGCAGAGGCTCAGCAGGAGCACGACCACCTGGGCGTACGGCTCCGCGGCAGGCACTGACGCCAGCAGCACCGGCTCCACCACACCACTATCCACGATGAGCTTCAATACCTTCAGCGCCATGTGGCGGGCACGTAAGGCAACACGCCAACTCAGACGCAGAAGAATAATCTGGTGGCGCAGTTACGAGGGGCTGACGAGTGCCGCGTACAACAACAAAAAAAAAAAGAGAGGTGAAAAAAAAAAGGTGTAAAAAGTGAGGTGAACGAAGAAATGATGTAAAGTGAAATATCCGAAGGGCACCTCCAACACACGCCCGCTCCAGCACTGCTCCTTAGAATATATAAAAAAAACTCCAAAAGCTTCAAAAGCCAAAAAAAAAAAAGAGCGGTGAAAAAGGTGTTCCTGTGACAGTTGTGGATCGTTTCTGAAACTTGATGCGCCTGGCCAAAATTAAATAACGCCTAGATAGATTTTTTTTTAAAAAAAAAGACCTCGTGCAAAAAGGAATGATAAATTGCAAAGAGAGAGCGAGAGAGAGAAAGAGGTGAGAAAGGGATGTGGTGCTCTCCCCCCCCCCTTTCTCTTTGTACGTCCGTCGGACGCTACTACGAGCTCTTTCAGATCTCACGCACTGAGACCGTTGAACAACAATTGTATAGATAAACAGGGCCGGGGAAGTCTGTTGGAAAAATGAGCTGTTTCGCAACAGATCAACGTAGAACCTACACAGAGAGAAAGCAGCTGATCGCTAAAAACAAAAAGGGGGGAGAGGAGAGAGGAGCGGTTGCAGGTTTACTTATATTCGATCATCGATGCACAGACTTAAGCGGATCACAGCCGGAGCACCACAACTCCCCTTCACACGCTCTCGGCATCGCAGCCAGCTCAAAAGGATTTGTTACAAGCAAAAAAAAAAAAAACGTAAAAAGAAAAGTTAATAGATAATTAATAATTACTGGTAATATATCTGGTAGATGGTCCGCTCGGTTAAGATCGGGGTCATCCCGGGATGTCTAAAAGGAAAACAAAAAGAAGAAAAAAAAATGAGGTTTTCGTAATTACCTCAGTTAATTGTCTTCATTTTTTTCCTCATTCCTTTCATAGGATTCAAAAATAATTAAAGAAAAAGAAAAAAAAAAGAAGGTGTGGTGCTTTTTGTCGAATGTGTGTCAATGGGAAGTTAACTTTTGCTTTATACGCCACATCCACCCCCACAACCGTTTCAGTGTCCTCTGATTCTGTTGTATCGATGAAACAACCACTCTCTCTACTCTTTCCACGGTCCTGTACACAGCAGGCGTGTCGAGGATACGTCGCACTGGAGGTAAACACTGCACGGCACGCAGGGCCATACACATACTCTTCATTGCACATTCTACATGTAATTTTACATAATCACCGATGAGTCGTCCTGCTTTCTTGCAGTAATCCTTTACGCCCTTCCTCATACGCTGCAAAAAGCGCGCGCACGTACACCACTTGCAGGTACAATCAGTGGGGTGGTCCTTCGCCTCCTGAAAGTCCTGGTACACATTGGAACCCACACAGAGTACCAAATAAATCAAGCTCAAGGTGTTTCTTCGTGTCGTCATCACTCGGCAGAGTGTCCCCGAGCGTTTGGCATTCCATGCAGCTATCGCGACAGAGAAGACCTGGTGCAGGTCTGCCATAGGTAGACACAAACCCACTCCCACGCTCGTCATCATCGTCACCACACGGAGGAGCCCCGCAATACGCTGCTGAGACTCTTCATCTAACAACATCCAAATAGCTCTCATCAGCAGATTAGGGTGCAGCAGGGCACCAACTGGTGGCTCACCTGCCCCGCCGTTAAGCTCATCATTCGCCGAGGAAGGCGTCAAGCGCTCCTCCAACAGCGTTGCGGCCCCCTCGCCTTCAAGGCTAGCGAGCTGGTCCACCGATATCCAATCTTGCATTTGAATTTCTAATCGCGTGATAGAAAACTAAACAACGCATAATAAATCACAAAAAAAAAAAATCGACAGAGTGAAAAAATAACTAGTTCTCGCACACAAATCGAATCGCCGCAAGGCGCACATCATCCATTGGTGGTATATTCCAACGCTCATTCCATTTTTATTATTGAATCCTTTCTTCTGTTTTTTTTTGTTTGTTTTTTTTTTCCCCCTCAGCAGCCCTCCTCTCACAGGCTTCCACTGCACCACTCCCGCAGCCCCCAGGATAGGCATCGCATCCGCAGCGTCACCCAAAGTGCAGCAGCGTCCTAGTAGTAACAAAATACTCGGGTGGTGCGGCGGAAGACCTCTTTTAACCAACAATTGCCGTGCTCTGGATCCACGTAGAACACGGTAAGTCTTGCATCAAAGCCTTGAAGAACAGAAAAGAGAAGAGAAGAGAAGAGCGTGAAATATCGCCCACGCCAACTCATCAGCAGACAAGCATCCCACCGACGCACCATCATGGAGCCTACGGCGTTAGTCATGCGTATCCATCTCTCTGCTCGAAAATAGTGAGGCGCCTAAGAAGAGAGGAAGGTGGTTTTTGATGATTACGCGTTTGTTGTTGTGAATCGTCGGTAACGCGCGAGGAGCAGATCCTTGTTCAGGAATACCATGGACAGCTCAAAGAAAAATATAAAGAGTGTAGTATAAAGACAAATGGTAGAAAATAATAGAAATAGTCCCAATTCATAGTTTTTTCCCTTACCCCTGCCTTCCGCAAGGCTTCGACGGACTATGAAGGAGCCATCTACAATTAATTTGGCAAATAATAAAAACTAGGCCACTGCGAGAATCGAACTCGCGACCCCCACTTTACGAGAGTGGTGCACTGCCACTGTGCTAAGCAGCCACGGTGGACAGAGAAGTACTTCTTGCCGAGGACGGAGAGAGCGGAGGCGGCACTTTATTTCTTCCTACTTACTTTTTTTGTCGTCTGTCTTGCGCTGTTGACGTTGAAGATCGAAACGGGAGAGCAGCGAGGCATGTAGAGATGAACTGCTGAAGTGCTGGTTGGCTGTGTGGGCGGGGTGGCGGTGGGGGTGCTCTGGACCACAGCCCTGCTCCTGCTGCCTGCCAGAGATTCTGCAGCGATGTTGGTCTCGCCGTCAGCAACAACATGGGAGCTGTGGTGGTGGCGATCGCCAGATAGTACGGCGCCACCGCTCCGAGGTTGGATCGACGGCGAGGCGGAGTCTGCAGCGGCGGAGCGTCATCGTGAATGCTCTTCCCTGTGGCACGGCGCCACCAACGATGCAGTCTCCGGAGAAGCCCGCACCCCTGTCTTGTGTGTCGAGACGGGCGGCGCCGCTCCCTCCGTGCAGCGCGTACGCACACCGCCCCCCACAGTACGGCGAGGAGGAGGAGGAGGAGCGCTGGCACCCCCAGAGAAAGATACGCCAGTCCCCCACATCCCACACCCACCTCCACGATGGTCAGCAAGAGCTGTAGGTCCTCCACGCAAAGACCGAGTGGAAGCTCCTTGAGACACGCGTTGCACAAGAGGATCAGGAAGGTGGCGGTGCCCCCCGCGCTCCTCTCCCGGTACGCTCTGCTGGCCTCGAGCAACACTCCCGTGAGCTTGCTCCACGTGGAGCGAGCGGAGGCGACCGTCCACGCCCGTGAGGCCCAGCGGTGTGCTGGCAGAACCCACGGGATCACTTGCATCGCAGACACGTCGGGGATGGCAACGAGGGCCATTTCATCCGGCGCAGGCAAACCCTTTGTTGGAAGAAGAGTTGGTCCCTCCGGTACGACGTCGTGCTGGGCCTCCTCCCCGTCGTCATTGTGTTGGATATTGAGAGCCCCGATCTCCGCCAAGGGCTGGGCAGGACCGTGAGGAGAGGAGGAAGAGCTCCCGCTGCTATCATATGTGCAGGCCCGCGCCACGAAGCCCTTGTCGTCTGCGGCCATGGCCACCGCATGCACATTTTTCAAAAGAATGCGTTCTCTTTCCTTTCTCACGCGCGTCTGGCTGAGGCCGAGGGCGTCGCTCGTTGCGCGCAGCAAGTCCAACGCCTGGCGGGTCGCGATGCGCCGTGCCGGTGGTAGAAGTTCAGCCACACCAGGTGGGATCTCGAACAGATCGGCCGCCATACCTCCGGCGGGCGAATCTTCTGCCGGGGCAGCGCACACGGAGGCCGTTAGAGTGGTGCCGTCTTGACGACGGCGACGGAGGGGAGCTGCCCCCTTCTTCCGTTTCATGCGGGGGGGGGACTTGCTCTCTACGGTCAACCGACGGCGCGTGTCGTGTGAGGGAGGAAGGGCCAGTAGGCGATATATCTACAGTCAACACCTCGCTGCCCGCATATGCCTCTTTCCTTACCGTGTTTCTTTAAGAGGGTGGGCCTCCTGAATCAGTAGAAGAAAAAAAAAAAGCAAAAAGAAGAATGAGAAGAATAGCTCAGATGCGAACAAGGGGAGGACGGGGAAAAAAAAAAATCAAAAGAAAGATTATACAGGAACCAAAGGAAAAAAAGGGGACAGACGCCCAGCTCGGCTCCGCACGTCTCGCGAAGGGGTACTTTTTTTATTCTTCGCTGTCCAAAAGCCACCCCAACTTGGAAAAATTTGGGCTGGTTTGCCAAGGATCCACGTCTCCGAGAACAATATTCATTACAGAAACGTCCAAACGGTGAAGAAGGTGACGGTGTGCCCTCCTTAGGGGAGGCGGAAGCAGGATCACGGCTAATTATAATGGAGAATGGCCTCCGCCGATCCCCCCCATGGAACCACGGGATCTACCAGGTCCTATCGATCGATCTACCGGGTCTATCAACATCTTCGACATGTCTGCCAAGAGAGTGCCATCATCGTGTCGCCACCAGTCAGATGAACCGCATACCACCTTTTTGTGGTCTAGATTGATCTCTTCGCGCAGCACAGCGACAAATTGCATAGCGCCGCGCTTTATACTGTGCACCGTGTCAATGGCGCAGACCTCCTCGAGAATCCAACCGAGTCCATCAATCGTCGGAGCTGGAAACGCGTTCATGTTCGTCAGCCGAGACCCTGGGGCATCAGAAGGGCGAATCAACTTCCGCAACTTCGTCTGATGGTGCCCTAAGAATCATCGGAAGTAGACCAATCCAGAATCAGCATCTTGTCTAGCACCCCACCCACCCACGACGCAGATCCTGGGAGTACATCCTAGCGGGTTGGCGAGCACAAACCAACCAACCCCCTTCATCCAACCTGCTGGTAGTTGAATCCCATAATAATAGTCGCGACGTTTTTCTTTAGTGGTGTTGTGTGCGATACTTTTTAGTGCAATGCAGTTCAGACGAATTTGGGCCTGCACTTCGGGCCTGAGAAGGAGGAGTTTTCTTGTCCTCCCGTGTTTTTATTATTATTATTATTTGCTTCTATCCTTTTTTTTTTTTAGAAACAGAGTAGGAGTGTGTTTTCAAAAAGACGCATGCCTTCTGTCAGCGAATGAGACGAAACGGGGCTTCTAGGGAGACGACTTCTGGGCAACGGGGCCACGCGAGTGGAGTGGAAGCCCACCAGGAGAACAAGAAAAAAAGGTTGGTCCTGCCAACACGCGTGGCACCATGAAGAGCGTACTCTTCATAATTACTTGTTGATTTGATTATTTTTTTTTTTTCTATGAGCTGCCAGGAGGCGGTTGCCAATGGGACGACAGAGAAAGGGTAGGAAGAACATAATATATTCATGCCCTCCTCCACCCCTCTCATCCCTCAGATGGAAACCGATTGCCTATTGGTATACACGTATAGAGTGGTACATACGGCAGACGATTCACTTCTATGCTAAAGCAGTCCAAAAGAAATTGAAGGAGATGAACACCTGGGGTATCTCCTTTTTTTTTATTTTATTTTTTGTTTGACCATTTACCATTTACCCACTACTGCACGTACACGCCCCTTCCCTGGAAGCGTTCTGCTGTGTTCATGTCGCTCCACCCCCGTACGCGGCGCTTGTTCTCCACAATAAAATTCTTTCTGCTGCCGGTCCCTGCCGGCACCGAGGACGTCGAGTTGGGCGGCTTCCCCAGTGCCGCTGCGAGTACGGCGCTGGTGGCGTTGTGCTGCGGTGGGTGGCCCATCACCGCCCCGCCGCCCGCCGCGCTGCGCAGCGCGATCCCGGCAGGGGACGCTGAAGCGCCAGCTGCGGCACGCTCCCCGTCTATAAAGTCTCCTCGCAGCACCTGCCGCACAAGCGGCTCGCCTCTGTATAGCTCCTGTCGGTAGGCATTGGCGAGCGGGTGCTGCCCCCCGTAGCGCTGGCTCAGCAGCTGCAGCGTGTGCTCCGTGGGAACGCTATAGCGCGCATCGGCGGCGGGGCCGGTGGCCTGCATGTATGGGTCCGCCGCCCGACGCAGGGGCAGCGTTTGTTCATAGCGGGCAATACTGGCCTCACGGTGAAACAACGCCCGCTGCGCTTTCCGTAACACCGCGGCGGAGCGAGCGCGCGTCTTGTGCGCTGCTCTGTCGAGTGGGTGGGCGGCCCCTTCCGGTGGTACGGCTCCCTTGGCGCTGGGAATGTAGACCTCATGCTTGGCCTTGCGCAGCGTCATGGCGAAGTTTGAAGTGCGGGGGTCTCCTGGACGTTCGCACGCATCATAGTGAAGGATGCCTCCTTCCTCCGGTTTGGCGGTGTCGGCGTTGTGGGTCCATCCCATCCGCATCTCTGCCGCAAGCTCAAACTGCTGCGAGAGGTGCGAAGGAACGTCGAGATGGCCCCTGAACTCACCCCCACGCTGCTGCAGGCCGCGGCGGTCCGTCGTCTGCCAATCCGGCTGTACAGGGCCGGCCAGCGTCGTTCCTGTAAATGCCTCGACGCCGTACTTGGACAGTAAATGGCGGGGCATGTCCCCTGTCGCTGCCCCGTCGGCTGCAGCGCCTTGCTTTCGCAGCCGGGCCGCAACGGCGGCGTACTCCTCGTCCGCCATGCTACTCCCATTCCTCTTTTGGGCCGCTGCCAGGGCCGCGCGAGAGGGTGGGTCGTATGACGGGGCCGGCGAGACCGCCGCGAGAGTCTTCGCTTGCGTGTGGTGCTCCGAAAAGATCTTGTCCACGGCAGTTCGATTCAGCTCTGCAGCGCCGGGCCGCCCTGCAGCGGCGGAGCGCGCTCGCGGGGCTGGCATTATGAAGGCCTCGGGGGATAAGTAGATATGATAGATAGAGATACAGATACGAGTGAGACCTGTGAGTTGTTTGTATTATTTTTATTTTATTTTTTTTTTGTATGGGGTGTGCGTAGGTACGAATCTCTGGACTTCTTGTGTGTGTGTGTGTGTGTGTTCCCTGCACGAAAATAAAGAAGAAAGGTACGACAGGGTTTTAAAGTGGTGAGGGGTGAAGAAAAAGGAGAAGAAAATGTGCAGAGATCAATCGATAACGCTTTCTTTTGAAGAGAGAGAAAGAGAGAGAGGGATGAAGATGGAGAGGGTAGCCAGGTTCGGGATAATATAATTGCATTGGTTGCAGGAGACCGGAAAAGAACAGTCTTCTCTCGTTTCTTTCCAGTGTGAAGGAAGGGCCAAACGTGTCCATCCTCTTCACTCTAGATGGCTGGACATTGCTGTTTGGTGGTTGCTTATTATGATGTTTTGTTTTGTTTTGTTTTGTTTAGTGCACTATTAAATTTCTAAAAGAGAAAAAAAAGAATTTGTAGTTGCTGCTAGATACAGGAGAGACGAAAGAAATCGCTTGTCTCAGCTTCTGTTGACAGTCCGCTTCATCTCTCTCTCTCTCTTCTATTTCTTCGTTTTTCTTTGTTTCCCCCCTTCTCTTCATATTTATGTTATTATTATTATTATTTGCTTTTGTGTGTGTACTATTGATGTTGTTGTCGCTGCATTCGCCTGTACGTACTTTTTCCTCGTCGCATCCGTCGCATGATCTGCCAAAGGTTCAGCAGCTTCACGTGAAAAAAAGAAATCAAAAAAAAAAAGCTGAACGTGTAATAATTGGAGAACAAAAAGAAAAAGGAAAAGAACGAAGAAAAGGAAGAAAAGAAATCAAAAAAGAAGAAAAAGAAAAAGAAAAAATGAGGTGTCTGTGTCTTTCCGCTACTAGGTGTTCCCTCTCCCCCAGATATTTTTTTTTCCTTTTCTTTTCTGGCCTCGTCACCCCACGCATTCTCGTCTCCTCCTCCTCCGCCTTCAGCCAGCGTCTCCTCCGCCACAAAGAAGATAAAATAAACTCAATGACCGGATACGAGTACCGGGGGGCTGGGAGCTGCACGTCAAAATGGAAGCAGAGAGGAAAAAGACCAGAGAAAAAAAAAAAAAAAAAAAGAAAGAAAGAGGGGACGGGAGGAGAGGGGAGAGCAGCGCCACAACTCTTCTTCTCCATCCATATCATCATCTCTCATGATGGGCCCAACTCTGTATCACTGTCCCGTGGGGGCCCCGCGTACGAGAATCCTAAGTTCATACAAAGCTGTGTGAGTGGGTGGGTTGGGCAGATGCGATCTGGTTGTACTCTGAAATATTTCTTGTGTGTCGTTGATGATGCTGTTTTTTTTTGTTTTGTTTTTTTTTTTTTTTTTGTGTGTGTGTGTGCGTGTGTGTTTGTATGTTTTTGTTGTTTTGTTTTTGTTTTTGTTGTTTTCCTCCTAATTCTTTTCTTTTTGTTGTTGTTGTTTGTTTCTTTTAGTTCTATTATATTTCTTTCTCTGACTGTTTGTTTCCTCTTTCTTTCTTTCTTTTTGTTGATTTTTCCTAAATCCACACACGCACAGCAACAACCCGAAAAAAAAAAAAAGAGATAAACAAGAGGACCCCGTTGATGTTTGTTTCTTGTCATTTTTCTTGACGCCCACATCACGGTACACAAGCTGCTTCTTTTTTTCCTTCTTTTTTTTTTTGCTTGAAGTCGACTCGGCTCTAGCACTCTAGCCGGCTTTAGCGTTGCCTACCAAGCATCGCCCCGCTCTAGACAGCAGGCGCCGCCTTGAGCTGGTCCAATGCCCCGGCACGCATCCTCGCGCTCAGCACCGGGGGCAGCTCCCACATGTCGTTCTTGACCTTGATGGGCTTCTCGTTGTACGTCTGTGGGGCCTTCTTCCAGTTGAAATAGGGATTGGGCAGCTTGATCCCCGAGTGGTGCAGCGGGATATTTTGATGCACGGCGTTCTCCCACACTGTGTTCTGCAGCTCCCCGGTGGTGATGCGGAAGTAGCGGAACTGTGCGGCGGCCTCGGTGCGGTTCGTGTCTGGGTCCACGCGGCGCTTCAGCCGTGGGGTGAGGGAGCCGAAGCCTGCTTCGCGGTCGGAAGCCTGGTTCGACAAGTAGCTATAGAAGAGCCTTGAGCCCGATAGGATGTTCTTTCGGGCGTACTCGTAGTATAAGGACGCGCTGAGGGTGAGAGTGAACCAGAACATGGACTTCTTGAAGCCGCCGCGGTAGAAGGCGTAGCCCAGCGGGGGGAACACGCTGGCCACGGCACGGCTGAGGTAGGTGGACTGGTCCTCATCCCACGCCCGCTTCCACGCGTTGGGGAAGGGGTCTCGAATGCGGAAGCAGCTAGGGCCGTGTGTGTAGAGGTACTCGTACGAGTAGTAATACCCCCCGACGCCGATCAGGCCAGCAATGTTCATCCGCAGGAGAGACATCCCCAGCGCGATGTTCCAGGCGTAGCGCGTGCGGGGCCCGCCGCCGACGATCCCGCCGGACGCCATGCCCCGCGAGAGGAACTGGTTCCACTGAAATATATTAAGACCTGCCATCCACAGCCGAACAATCTCGGACGTGTGGTGCGAGTCGGCGTAGGGCACGTCCTCGTGCGTGCCGGTGAACTCGTTGAGAGAAACGAAGCCCCAGGCGACCTTCTGGGTTCCGAAGCGGCGCGCCTGGTGCGTCTCATCCAGCACGTTAAAGGGCGAAGACACGTCCACGACGGGCTTCGGGGGGAGCTCAGGGTGAAGGCGGCGGCTGTGGCGGGGATCGACGAAATTGAACCACCACGTCATGCGGTAGGGTGCGTCCTGTGCGGAGCAGCCATCGGCACCGCTGCTGCTGGGGCTCAGACCTTCATTTCGGAGAATCGTCTCGTTGACGCTGCGTTGAAACATGGATGAGCCGCTGCCCCGTTGGCGCTGGTCAGCTGAGCTGTGAGTCAGGTGAAGCAAAGGTAAGTAGGGGGGAGCCGGCAGATAAAGGAATAATAATAATAATAATAATAATAATAATAATAATAAAGATAAAAGTACTACTAAAATCCCGTAACACTCGACAAAACGGGGGAAAAAGAAACAAATAAACAAATAAATAAATAAGCAAATAAATAAATAGTAAGGCAAAATAAAGTGGAAACTATATAGTAATTCCCCCTAGAATGCTGACAAATGGAAAGTGAGGATACGAAGTCAAGATATCGCACCGCACCGAGTAGTGCGATATCGCAGTGCCTATTCGTTTCCCCCTTTGATGACTAAAACAATTCACTCACGCCGCACGCGCGTGTGTGCGTCTCTCTCTATCTACCCCCCTAAAAGCGTAGAAGAACCCTAAAAAAAAAAGCTACAAAAAAAAAGCTTTAATACCACAAATACCAACAGGAGATTGATTTAAATAAAGATCGAGATAGATTCCTAACCAGTGTGCTATATGTTTATATATATATATACTGCTGATCTTGAAATACTAGTACTAGTACTGTTCTAGAGAGCGAGTCCGCTTGCTATGGGCCACGTTACCTTAATATGATTATATTTTTTGTTCTTGTTTTGTTTTTTTGTTTTTCCCGCTCCGATGAAACAAACAAGAAGAAAAAGAAAAGTGGAAAGGCGCGGGGAGCGGCTCTATATCTCGCACGGACTAAGAGCCCAGTGAAACAGATATGCTATGGTGACGGGGAGGGGTGTACGTCAGCACCTCAAAAAGACCAACGAAGAGAAATAAAAAAAAAAAAAGAAGAGACGGAGAGAGAAAGAAGAGGAAGATGTTTCGTGTATGTTCATTTTTATTTTTATTTCTGCAATGGCATCAAACATACGCGGCTCGCTTCACAGGCCGTATCACCAACGGCATCCAGATGACTTTCGCTTACCAGTGGGCGATCCCTCAGTTCTTCAACCTAGTAGGTAGGGGCAGTAGAACCTCACTCCTTCAGCTGTGTGCAGCGATGCAATTCTGTATGCATTTATTATTAGTAGTAGTAGTATTATTTTCATTGTTATTTTTGTGTGTGTGATTGTGAAAAGGAGAAACACGCACCTCTGAGCAGCAGCAGCACTCTGTGCATCCCGAGCCATGGGCGGCTTCATACAGGCAGGCAGATGAGATCCAATACGCTGTGTGGCGCATATAGGACCATATTGCGGTCAAATTCGTGTCCGAGGGAACAATAATAGATACCGCAGCGCTAGAGGATTGTGTGTGGCGTCATTAAGCACAAAATAATAAAAGATATCCAGCAGAAAAGCAAAGAGAGGGGAAGGAAAAAAAACGGTTCCACAAGAAGCGGAACAGGTGGTCGCATGCCTGTTACAGCCGAGTAATGCCAACACGATAGCATCATCAAAAAAAAAAAATAAATAAAAATAATAAATAAAAACATAAACACTAGCAAAGAAAAGAAAAATGGTGTCCCCCCCTTCCTGCACAGGAATATGGATGAGGGCCGAGGGTGGTGAGACGTACCCGTCTCACCACCCTCTGCAGCAACACCGCTGTCGAAAGTAGTGCAACTGATTCGCTTCTTTTCTCGTTTTAGTTTTTATTTTAGTTTTTTCTTGCAAATATATATATTTATAGGCTGACCAACGAACAAAAACAACAACAACAACAACAATACTAATAATAATAATAATAATAATAATAATAATAATAATGACAGGCACTACACTACACTACTCACTTACTTGCACACTCTTGTCCGTTCTTCTTCATGGTGCTGCCGACACCTCCTGTAGCGCTTCCCTTAATCCCGTTCGAAGCGTCTGAAGAAAACGGCTCAAGTGTGTCGTCGTGCACACCTCGCGCGCCAGCCCTTGTGACAAAAAACCAAGCCGTGTGGAGGGTGGCCCGCCGCCCGCCACAGGAGGAGGGTGGTGCCGCAGGGGGCCACCGGGTTTGGTGGGGCCCAGCGGGGGGGCAGCACCACCCAGCGCCATAAAGGCGCCGCCGAGCCAGCCGATGCACCTCTCCAAAACTCTTACCTCGTCCTCCTCCTCCTCGTCGTGGTGCGCCACCGCCAGGCGCTGGGCGTGTCGGCGGCGATCCACGGCGAAGCGCAGCAGGAGTTCGACGTCCTTGAGGCGAAGGCAGCGATGGAGCACCGACACGAGCAGGCGGATCGCGCGCTGCGGCTCCTGGGCATCCATGCGCAGCGCTGCTTCCAGTCGCGCGCACGCGGAGGAGCGCGGGTGCAGACGCGCGGCGAGCGGAAGATCAACAGGGATGCGAGGCCTCCATCTCGCCTCCCCTTCCCCCTCCTCCTCCTCCTCGTTGTCATCGTCCGCCTCCGACGGGTACAGCAGCTGGATCACGATGCTGCACTGGCTTCTAAGTAGAAATAGCCGAGACGGGAGGAGCTGCGGGATGGCACCGCGACACAGCTTGCTCTTCAACTGCTCTGTCTCGTGCCGCCAGCCCTCGAGCGCGGGGCTGCCGGGGCCGGGCGTGCGGCGGGCCGAGTCCAGATCGCACAGGCTGCGCATCAAATCACTGCCTTCATCGTCCTCTCGCTCGAGGGGGCGGTGCAGTAGCAGGGCGGCCACCGGGTCGGGGGCGGCGCTGCGCTGCTGGTCATCCAGCGCTGCTGCCGTGCTTTCCTCTACTCCGACGTCGGCGGCGGGCGCTCTGCTGCTGGTGGGTGGGGGAGGACTACGGTAGTGGCGACCAACGGTGGTGCGACGTCGTGGCGAGGCCGATCCGAGAAGTTCCAGAAGAGATGAAGACTGCCGCATGTGTTTGGCGGGCACTGGCGGCGATACCCGCGAGGGTGGTGTCGCCGACGGCAGACGGGAGGAGGAGGAGGAGGAGGAAGCAGAAGCAGAAGCAGAGCCCGCCCGCCCTGCGCTGCGCTGCTGCTGCTGGGCATTCTCCAGTAGTACGTTCTTCGCGAGGCGCTGGGGGAGAGAGGGGTACGGAAACGGAGTGTAGGACGCGGCAGGGCCGGGCACAACAGCACCGTTGAGAGGACTTCTGCGGTGGTGCTGCTGGATGAAAGCCGATGGGCCGTACGCCATGGCAAAAAGACTTCGTGTGAGGTAGAAGGCAGCCAGGCGTGGGCGATCACCCTCTAGGTGCCATTGCGATAAGGTCAGTGTGCACGCGAGATGGGAGGGGTGCAGGGAAAGAACGGCGTATAGTAGTGGGCGGGCCTGTAGAGCACCGCACTCCGGCGGGGCCTCGCCACTCGGTGGAAGAGGGGCCGCAGCACTAGGGTCGGCCGCACCGCCGGGTACCGAGGAGGGCCCCGGGGGTGCGGCCGGCAGAGGCCCGCCCTGCTGGCTGCAACATCCAGCGCGGTGCCAAGCGCGTAGACGCTGACGCTCCAGCCGGCCGGGGCAAAGGAAACTGCCCCACCATGGTGCAGCAGCGGCATCGTCATCGGGTCTCACCGCGGCGGGGCGTTCAGCGCCATCCTGCTCCTGCTGCTGCTGCTGCTGCTCTTCCTCCATGTCTTTCTCATCCATGTAGGGGTCAAATATGCCGTACGGCGTGGCAGCAGAGAGCTGCGCCAAGGCCGACAGCACTTCTATTTGATCGGACCGCAGCGGGGTCACGATCAACCAGGCGAGCAGGCAGCCCACCACGACCTCCGTTTCCCTTGCCACCGCCTCCTCCTCTGCGCACTGACGCGCGGTCATCGCTCGCCGCTCCCCTGCTTCCTTCAGCGCGTGCAGTCGGGCCAGTAGCACCTTGGTAGATTGAGCGCAAGCGATTCGAAGGCACAGCAGCAGCCACCAGTAGAACCCATCGTACGGCGAAGCAGCACCATAGAACTCCAACCGAGCCTGAGCAGCGCTCTGAAGCTGCTCCAGAACCTCCTCGATCTCCTGGGTTACGAGACGGCTGCGGTCCCCCCCAGCCATACGGTTCTCGTCGTCGCTGTGCGGCGACAGTAATGACATTGAAACACTCTCGTTCCATCCGGCAGAGGAGGAGAGATGCGCTAGTTGATGTGCCTCTGCCCAGCGGACGCAGCAGGTACGCAACTGCTGGGTTTGCTTGAGCAGCCAGCGCTCTCCCGCCCCGCACTGGCGGAGGGCCTCCGCACTGCTCGGCGGTGCGTCCCGTATTGCCTGCAGCAAGACTCGGCAAGCTGGCTGTAGGCTCGGCTGCTCCTCCTGCCCAGAAACCAACCCCTCCTCCTCCTCCCTCCCTGCTCCCTCCATCTTTGTGGCGAGGCCGTCGGCAGACAGCAGCCGCCACACCAGTGTCCGCAACGTCCTTATTTGCTTCGCTGGTGGTACGGCAGCAGAGAAGGAGAAGGAGGTGTCAACGAGCTCCAGCTGCTCTTGCGCCGCGGGTGGCGGGCAGGCGCCAAGCTGATCCTCTATCAACGCATGGCGCAGCGCTCGCCACACACTCGGCAGCGCAGGGTCGAAGAGATACGTGGATGTGGCGCTGGTGTCGGAACTGCTGCTGGTAAGCTGCAGCAGCTGCTGGTAAGCGTACTCAGCGCGGCGCAGGACAACGAGGCCGGCAAGCGGCACTTGCGACAGTACAGCGTCATCAAAATGGGTACACCATGAGGCGAGATAAGCAGTATGCGCTTGGAGCAGCTGCTGACGCGTTGGATGTCTGTCTAGTGGTTGGTTGTTCTGGTACCAGCTTCCCCTTTGGCACAACAGTGGGTTAACCGACGCCCTGCACCTTGTGGCCTCAATACGGGCGATCGTCTCTAGCAGCGCCTCCACCTTAGTGGAGATGGAGCGGTTGGGGTGGGGAGAGGAAGCAGCGCTATGGCTGTCTACAGAAACAGACCCCGCGACCTTGTTGTTCGAGGTTGCGGTGTGAGCATCCATATTCCGAGAGTGGATCGTACGCAGCAACAGCGGTGTCGTTCGGGCAGGTTCAGTAACGGGTGGCGACGATGGCCCTGCGTAGACTGCGCTGTCACCCACGAGCGACTCCTTAGCAAAGCTTCTTCGCCCGCCGAGCGCCTCGACCACACACACGTCCTGCAGGGCGAGCTTCCACTGCTGCTGCGACTGGTAGCACGCCGCGCGTTCCATCAGCAGCGCACAAAACGCGTTCGTCACCTCCGGGTGTTGCAGTACGAAGTGCGGGGCGGCGCGTCTCCCCTGGTAGCGCGTGTCTCGCTCACCGCCGTTGATCCTCAACGTAAAAGGATTAGTTGTGGGGGCGGAGGAGGTGTAGAAGGAGCCGCGCGCCATAGCGTGGTGCACAGCCGCCTCGGCATGTTGATGTTCCGCCTCCATAGCATCACAGCCGCTGCGATGCAGAAGGCGATGCAGAAGGCTTTCTTGCGTGTCTCTCCGCGATTCGGAAGGGGCGAAAGCCCCTCTGGCGGCGCGCTTCAGCACATCCTCCTCCTCCTCGTCCCGCTGCAGCAGCGAGTGTACGGCCTCCGTCAGGCGTCGCACGGCCAATTTACACTGGCGCTGCTCCCGTTCTTCTTCTTCTTGCTGCTGCTGTTGCTGCTGTTGCTGGATCCGATGCGCATACGCGTTGGAAGTAGAGGTCCACTGGCCCTGGCAGTACGCCGTGGGCGACCAGCAGCTACCGTGCTCCATGGTGGTACTCGATACAGGGGAAAAAGAAGCCGGCTGTTGGTGGTGGTGTTGGCGTGCGTACGGGGGGGATACACCGTGTGGCTGCTGCTGCTGCAGCGGGGGGAGGGGGAAGGCATGTCGGGCCGACTGCCGTGCGCTGCTGGACCATATGGTGGGCTGACTGTATCGCTGGCACCACTGCATCTCCGCCTCTGCACTCGACGGCGGCGTGTGGCGCTCGTCCACTGCTGTGGCGGCGGGGCTGTGTTTTCGCACTCCGTCGTGCGATGTCTCGTGGTGCGCAGGGAGGTACAGGCAATGGGCTTGCTCCGCTGTGTGTGCTCCGCTTGCGATGCGCTCATCATGACGCCCATGTTTGCATTCTTCCGGATACTGAGGTGGCGAAGTCGCTGGGCCGGCCGCACCCGGCGGCGACCGACGGCTCATCGCCCCCGCATGGTCCTCCGGCGTCGTACGAGGCAGGGCCGCAGCAATGGGGTAGGAAGGGCGAGTGGAGGATGTCGAAAGCCGATGACCCCGCCCTCGCAGTCGCGGCTGGCAATCGGACCGACGCACCCACGCGGCACGGTCACGGGGGAGGTGGTGGTGCGGGTGCGAGTCAGGCGTGTGCTCCCCAGGAAGCGGCCCGCTGCTGGGCACCTGGAAGGTGTAGGGCAGTACGGGCGCCGGCGCATCGCCCTCCAGGCTGCCCGTCTCTCGTTCTGCTGGTGGAGCCGAGCACAGGCAATCCATAGCCGTTGGAGGGGAACGCCAAAGGACCCCGCGAGGGCTCACGGAGGGCGGAGGAGGCGTCGCAGGAGCGGCGGTGCGGTGGCTGGATGCCATAAAAACAAGGCGGTGGGCCTCGGCCCGAACGGCCTCAAGTTCGCGGACGACGTGGCCAACACGGTGTTCGTGAACCCACACAAAGAACTGCCGCCACGGAAAATAGATATCGTCGCCCTCCTCCTCCTCCTCGTTCAACGCTGCACAGGGCTCCTCCATGAGGGGTGCCGCCACCATCGTGGCCGAGGTCAGCAAGCCATTGGTTACCGTCGGCGCCTCCCCGGTCGCTGCAGACGAATAGGCTCGCGGGCTTGCGCTGCGCCGCTCCACACTACCCCGGTAGGACCTGGCCGGCAGCGAGGCGTGTCGAGACGTGGCCGGCAGCGACTCGCTCTGATAGTAGTACACTCCCCTCGATCCCTGACCGCCTAACCCCGTGTCCATCGTTAGGGATGGCGCCCGGCTGCCGCTGGCGTGATGAGCTCCAGCCATCTCTCCAGGCACGAGGCGTTCCACGGGACGCCGCTGCGGCGGCAGTGGCTGTGGCTGTGGCTGTGTGGTGGTACTGCTGGTCCCTCTTGCGGTATCGGTGTCCCCCGCCTTCCTCTGCCTCTCGTCTTCGTGGTGCGCCGATGCCTTGGGTGGGGCGGCCTGCGTGCTCGTCCCCACGAGCTCGGCAGTTCCCTCTTCCGTCTCGTCTGTTGTGTGGCACATCTCCGCCTCATTCCCGGCCTCCGCTGCGGCGGTGGGGGAAGGGGCCGTCTCGCTGCTGCGCGGCGGTCGCCTGTAGTGCGCACTCCGCGCTGGCCTGGCGCCGAGCGGCGCGAACTGCAGCCGGCTGTGGCTTCTGCTGCTGCTGTTCGGCATCTCTTTTGCGCTCCAGCAGCCGAGGCCGGGCAGGGGAGACGGCTCCCGCTCATTCCACGTCACACCTGCCGACACCGCCGCCGGACCTGGAGGAGTGGTGGACGCAAAGGCAGAGATGGGTAAAGAAACCGGCGCCACCCCAGTCTCCTCTTTCGCATCCGCTTCTTCTTGTGGCGGGGAGGGGCATGTGAAGGACCCGGCATCTTCCTCCCACCCCGTAGCGGCTGTCTGGCCTTCCTTCTCTGGATCCAGTTCGTCGTCTTCTCGTTGCTTTTGACTCACCTCCGTCTCCTTCAGGCGCTGCTGCGTGTGGCGCGCTTCCTTGTGAAGATGCGCTGCCCAGTCGCGCAGCTGACGCAAAGGGATATCAGAAAACTGATGTCCGAGCATGTGCTGCCACAGCAAGGCGTGCTGCCGCTGCAGGAGCCACGCACGATCTTCTTCGTCCTGCTCCGTCTTCTGGTGGAGGTGTTCGTCGAGAGTTGGGGCTGCCTCGGTAGAGCTACTAGCAAAGTCTCGTATAAGATTCTTTACGGTGGAGGGCTGGGTGTCGTTGGCTTCATTGGTTAATTGCTCCTCTGCGCTCCACGGGCGTTGCTGTGGCGGGCCGTGAATTACGTTGTGGGCGAGCCGGCAGGTGGCCTGCAGTGCTTGGAGGTCTCGTAGGGTGGTGAAGGGGGCGATGTGGGCGGGGAGGAGGTCAAGGAAGAACACAAACTGAAATGCGGGCCGGGACAAGGGGTGGCCATTGCTCGGCTCGCACCGGGGCACGGCGGGGGAGCTGCTGCTGCAGCTGGTACAGACATGACGAGGGGCCTGCTGTATCATATGGGTGGTGAATTGCACGCTCTTCGGGGGGCTGAAGCGCAGCCGAGAGCTGAAATAATATATAGTAATAGAAGTCCGAGCAAGTTGAGGAGGAGGCGGAGGGATAATATAGGTTAGGGTTAGGGTAAGGGATATATATATGAGGTTTAATCGGGTATGTTTGTGAAGGAATTACAGTAATAATAATAATAATAATAATAAGATACACGTAGGGAAGTCCCAAAAATAAACTCTTTTAAAAAAGAAAAAATAAAAATTCGGCGGATCACAACGCCGAAACAGGAGAGGTATTCGAGTATAGGAGAGGGTATACAGAGATAAGAGGGGGGGGGGGCCAGTCGTAAACGACAGAAAAAAAAAAAAGAAAAAAAAACGAAGAAATAGAAGAAAAAAAGGGTAAAAAGTTGTTGGTATTACGACGCGTTGCCGCACCACACTGACAGCTCTTGAAAAAAGCTTTCCTACTATATCAGCGTATGTTGCGGGGGACTGCGGTAACGTACAAGAAGATAATGGTGTATAGGTGTTGATATCGATAGCCCACCTTGTGCTTCGTCTGTCTTGAGTATGGTGGTGGTAGCGAGGATGCGATTTACAGAGAGAGAGAGAGCGCCGCAACCAAAGGGGAATCTCTGACCTACCAATCAAGCGAGAAGGAAAAGGTTTATGTCTTGATAGATAAACAACAAGAGAAATCCAAGAAGAAATACAAAAAAAAAGAAAGAGAAAAAAAAAAGAAAAGAAAGTGAGCTGTTACCAATATAGGAAGGGGCGACCCTTATATTCGGCGTTGAAGAGGGGGGGGGGGGAACAGCAGGAAACTAAAAGCGTAAAGGAAAGCAAAACACAAAACCAAATGAAACGAGAGAGAGGAACAGCAGTGCTGCTGAGCACCGTCAGCAGGAATGGGTTCGATATAGATACAAAAGAAAAAAAAAGAAGAAGGTACTTCCTGTTCTATACGCGGCAGTGGCGGAGGAGGATCACCGAGAAGAAAACAATCAACACACACGTAGGAAAGCGGGGACAGCACTATTTGTGGGACTTTGTCTTTGTCTTTTCTTTTTTTCTTCTTCTTTTTCTATTGGAATTCTCGCTGTTTGGGGCTTTTACTTGTTGTTGTTGGGTATCTTTTTTTTTCCTGCGGCTTTTTGTTTGTTTGTTTGTTTGTTTTAAAAGAATATATGCACGGTGCCCGTCCGGCTCTCGTTCTCCAGTCTCAATAAAAGGTACAAAGAAAAATAAGACGAACGTTGATGAGGGAGGAATACAGGCGAAGCGGTGAGGTACGTGTTCGTCTCGATCGAGATCGAAGAAGGAAAACACGCGGAATACAGTACCGGCTCTCTCTATACTTCTTTCTTTCTTTTTACGCTTTCAACTCGCTGGTGTGTAGGAGCCCGCACTTTAAGTACAAACACAATCCCGCAGAACGAGGGGGGGGGAAGGGGAGCTGAGCAATAGAAACAAAAGTAGAAGGAGGCGAACTCCCAGCAAGAATACAAAGGAGGGGGAGAAACAGAAAAATTAAAAAGGAAGAAAGAAAGGAGGCAGCGACCTTTTCCTGTGATCTACGAAATGTTTTGTTTCGTGTGTTTGTTTGTTTGCTTTTTTTTTTTTTTGTACAAGCCGAAGGATCGGATCTTTCTCGCTCGCTCGATTCTCTTCTTCTTCTTCTTCTTCTGTTGTAGGCAAGGAAAAAAAAGTTTTGCTTCGCAACCTACTACTATAGACCTCTATAGGTAGTATGTATGCATGTACATACGTATTGGCACAATATAAAGAAAGATGATAAGAAGAGGGGGGGGAGAAAGGGGGGGCATGGCAGATATTACCAAGGATCTCTTTCCATATCTAGAGGGGTCCAGAGCTCTTCCTGGCCATAACGCCTTCAATCGAGCCGATATGCTTGCGATGTTAACGTTGTTGTTGTTGTTTGTGGAGGGAGGGAGGGATCTTGCTGCTGATATGAGGAAATGGAATAGGGTAAGTAATGGAATCCACCTCTATCTGCAGCGTTTACGAAAAGCCCAGCAGCCCGCGTGTAAAACTTTTAGGGTCTTCGAGGCGTAGCCGACCATACGCGGTGCAGGAGGCCAGCGTAGGAGAAGGAGGCGCGGCCGCCTCATCGGATAGCATCATCGCCTCGACAGGGGTGGTCGATGCGTTCGTGGGCGGTCCTGCGCCCCGTGCTGCACCAAGGATGGTAGCGCAGGGAGCTATCCCTTCCGCCTTACAGCTCGGATCTTCCTTACCGGCATCACCGCGCGACTCGTTCGTTTCCTCCTCCTCCTCCGCCCAATCCTCTGAGACGAGCTCAGGAAATGGATACCCCACGTATACGATGCCGTCTGTGGTGAGAGTAAGGTGCGCCACCAACCCGCAGCGACTTCGCACGGGCGGGGATGATTGGCCGCTGGCAGATGTCCACCGGAAGGCCGTGCTGCCCGGATATCGAGGAGGACCCAGATGCTGGCGGGAATGGGGCCTTTTTCCCGTACCTGCTGGCTGTCCGTGTGCTTCCAGCGCCTCCACCGCCCGTTGGAGATCCCGGTGGAGGATTAAGGCGAGTTGATCATCGGGCTGCGTCCAAACAGGCCCATGCCTGCTGCATTTGAGCTTCCATGCCCGCGCCTCGGCCCCTCGCCCCGTGTCCTGCAGAGGCGGTTCCGCAGAGGGAGGGGGAGCCACGAGATGCGATCTACTTCGCTGCACCGCGCGCTCCCAATCGCGTCGCTGCTGCATCAATATTTTTCTGGCAACGGCCTCCGTGATCTCCGCCCCGCCCATCTGTCGACTGGAAGGAGGAACAGAGGGAACTGGCGCATCCGTGCTGTTGTGCTCCATTGCCGCACCGCCGCCGCCGCCATTGGACGCCGAGCCGAGACGCCCGATTCGATACCGCTGCGACGAGGCGACGCTGCGCCAGCTCCCCAGCACAGAGACCCGCAGTGCATCCGACACGCGGCGGCGCTCCACCTCCTCAACGTGTCCGACGTTTGCCAAATCCTCCTTCTTCTCCTTCTTCCGCGCTTCCTCGGGCGTGGAATGAAGCTGGCGCACCGCCGCCGCCGCCAGCAGAGAATGCCGCGGCCCTTCGTTGGGGGCTTCCGACCGCCCGAGGCACTCCTCCTGGGCCATCTGCTGCACACGCTGCCAGATGCGCTGCGCGTGAAGGTCTTCAGCCATGGGCCCCCGGCTTGTGCAGCCCCGAGCCCCTGTACACCGCAGAGGTACCGCTGCGCCACAGACTGCCTCGCAGGACGGAGGGAGCGACGTCACGACAGGAATACGAATCAAGTGTTCGTTTCGCCTGCGCTGCGCGGGGGAACCGCCGCTCCCTTCCCGGTGGCGCTTGGAGCCCACGCCTGCCGAGGCTCCTGCCCAGGTCATCTCCTCCTCCTCCTCCTCCTCAGAGCTGAAGTCGAAGTCCTCCTCGTTCATCTCCATCAGTTGCTCCCGCGGCACAAGACGCGTCAGCGGAGGGGGCGGCGGTAGAGGGATGGCCTGGACGGCCGCGAGTCGTTGCTGCAGCTCCAGCATATCCCGAGTGGGGTGGGAGGGGGAGGCGGGGGTTGAAGATGGACCAAGCGGTTGGGTGGTGGTTTCTTGTCTAACACAGGTGTCTGCTGTTGAGTCGCTCTTCTCTGCTGAGGATTCCTTACCATCGTTCTTTTGATTCCTGCTGGTTTTGCTGTTGTTCTCTCCGCCTCCCCGGCCTCGCAGGGCCGCCGCCGCCGCCGCCGTCTTCTGCGCAGGCCCAGAGGAGGCGCCGTCCTGCACGCTTTCCCAAAATAGTAAGGATGACGACAGCGACTGCCCCGCCGCACGTGCGCTCAGCAACGAGAGTTCCGCCAGGCGCAGTGCCAACTCCCTCTCACGCAACTGCGGGGCGTACCGCACGGTGATGGTCGCCGCCACTGTACCGCCCCAGAAGGAATAATGGCTGCTGCTGGTGCTGCTGCTTGTCTGGCCTCGGCCTACGACGCCGGGCCGCGATGGTGCTGCCATGTCCAATCCTTCTGAGGGCGGGGGAGACGATGGCGCCCACTGCACATGAATGTCAAAGTCCTGCAAGCAAAGCGGGCGGCACGTCCGGGGATCCCCGGCTCTTACGACGCCGCACCAGTAGGGTTGAAGGTACAGCTCCTGTACAGCATTGCTGAGCGCAGCGACGGTGCGCTGCATGTGCAGCTGCGGCGTGAGTATGTAGGTGCGGTACAAGGCGTTGCCGCGGGCAAACCCATAACTCTGCTGCAGCGCCACCAGAGGTGTTGTTGTGTTCGACTCGGTCCTCTCCGTCTCTCCCTCGCCCCCACCAGCCCCCGCGGCGGCGTTCTTAAGCAGAACCTCCAGCACCTCACGGTACTCCTGATAGGTGGCCAGCGGTGGCGTCCCGAGAGGCCAGCGCCCTCCCAGCTTGGCACGGCCAGGGGCATCGCTTCGACTGTGTTCGCCCAGCAGGGCGAGACCCTCCGGCGGCGTGCTCCATAAGGTAGCGTAGAAAGCAGCAAGACGGAGCTGCGCTGGGGATACCCACTGCCGTACGCTGAAGCAGCAGGGCCATCGGGGCCCCACCGCCGCCTCTGAAGGAGAGATGGATGCGAGTGGAGCAGAAAGCGGGGAAGCCTCGGTCATTCCTCATAGAATAGTCGTCGTGATATCTCGGGATGTTAATTACTACTAATCTTCCAGAGTGAATTTGTTGCTTGGAAGGCTTCTCTCTGAAACCTTATGATATGATATGATATTATTTTTATTTTCACTGCTAAAGGTTTGAGCCATGTATTAGGTGAGAGATGCGAAGGAACAAAGAGAGAGGGCGGCAGTGAGAAATCGCAGCAGATGTGAGATGGGAGGATACGCCGGGGCGTCCGTCTGGAAAAGCAAAAAAAAAAAAAAGAAAGACGTTGGTGTTTCATGAACTCTTCTTGCTGTTATCCGCTTTCGAGGAATTCTCGTTCTGCGTCGAGAAATATGGCGTGGAAAGGAACATGGAACGACCTGTGTGTAGGGGGGAGACGAGAAGTAGTAGGAGCCACTATCGTCTTGTAGCACCCTGCATACGCTGGGGGGGGGAGGGGGGGGGGGAGGGGGGGGCTGCATGCTCGTTGCTTCTCTATAAATCATTCCATCACGGCTTGGTTGTACTCTCTATAAAATGCAATACCATATGCATGTATATATATATATATATATATATGTGTGTATATATATAAAAAGAGAGGGAAATACGAATGACTGTGTCTGTGGGGATTTTATGGTATGGAAGAGGGGGAGGCAACCCCCTTCACCAAGCAAACGCTCGTTTGGGGGGAAAATAATAAATAAAAAAAAAAAAAACGCTTCAGAACTATTTTATTTTATTTTATTTTATTTTGTCTATGCGCTGGTCCTGTGTAGGTGAGTGGAGGAACACCAAACCAACGCGATTCTATGTCTCTCAATTTGTGTCGGAGTACTGCTTTCGCTGTGTGGAGAAGAACCGGGCGGCAGACTCGGGGCTCTCGCCACGGTGGTGGCGGCTCCCGCTCCCTTGGCCCCAGCGCAGCGCGCCGCTGCTCAACTGGTTTCCATCCACCCACAGCGTCTTCTGTTGTGCCTGTTGTTGATGTGCAGCATAGTACCCCCCACTGTACTTGCTGCCGCGGCTATCACACTCTGCGGCATAGTAGTACGAGCCGTGTGCTGCTCTGCTGCCCCCTCGCGGCGCCGCCGATGGACCTCTCTGTTGCCCTGCACCGACAGCGGCACCGTCGGTGTTCTCGAAGTATACCGGGGCGAATAGGCCGCGCTCCTGTCGCTGTCGCCGCCGCTGTGCCGCTCTCTCGCCGTAAAAGAGCGCCACATCTGAACAGGTCGGCAACGAAAGGAACCGATCCGCCTCGTCTCCCGCGACCTCCTGGCCCCGGTCGGCTCTGTCGCTGTTTGATGTGGTGGTGGCTGTGAGGGCTGCGGGGGAGAGCGAGCTACTCGGTTCCAGAGAGGCCTTGAGCCGCGCGAGGCGATCCAGCAGAACCTGCTCCCGCTCCTTCCTCTGCTTGCGGTTCGATGGGCGGGAAGGCGCCGTCTCGGCGTTCGGATCAGGGATGTTCACAATGGCGTGTGCCGTCTCCAGTACGGGGTGTGACTCCGCAAAGAGGTACGGGCCGTGGTACCGGCACGCCGCCCCGGGGCTCTCTCGCAGGCGTCGGCCGTGAGGGAGGGCGTTGGTCGGATCTTGGTAGCGATCCCCCCCGCGCGGAGGCCCCGCCGGCTGTGGATCGGTGGCGCCTCCGATCCGCCTCTGCGCTTGTCGAGACGGTGTTGTCGACGCCCGCTCGCGTCGTCTGCGCTGCTTCTTTTCCACTGTATGCTTTGGAAAGACCGGAATGGGCTGCATGTGTTCATCCACAAAGACGAGCTGGAATCGATCGCGGCAGACGCTGCAGTAAGGGTTGAGCCGACCGCAGCCCAGTGGACTGCTGCCATACGGCTGAGGGGGGGGACTTCCAGGCGACACGGTAGGATCCGACGGCGCCGAGACGTGGTACGGCACGGCGTGCTGGTGTTCAGGGCTTACACCACACCGATGCCCACCTGACCTTCGTGTTGGCATGGAGGAGCGGACGGCTTGCTCTTCCGTCTGCTCCATCTGCTCCATTTGTTCCATTTGTTCCTCTATCTCGGCGAACTGATCTGTTTCTTTTGGTACGTAGTACAGCGGGCCTTGGAGCTTGGTGCGATCCGTATCCTTCACAGGCAGAGGCGTACGCGCGGGGTCTGGAACCGGAGTGAAGCGGCCGTGTCGATACATGTAGTACATCCCAGGTACACCGACGAAGGCACCGACGGTGGAAGAACCGTTGGATGAAGTAGAAGACGTGCTGCTGGTGCTCCGTGTTCCACATGGGTCTGTTGTTTTCTTCTTTGCGTGTCGTGCCGCCCGGCGCGCTCTCTCCTCCGCCAAAAGAGCCTTGGCGGTGCGGACCCCAGGTGTGTCGCCCTCCTCCTCCTCCGCCGCCGCCGCCCGCTCGGGCGTGGGGCCGGATGGCAGCACAGAGGTGTGCGAGAGGGCCGCTCGGCTGCCACTCCGCGGTGTTCCGACAGCCGTGGGGAAGGAAGATGAGGCGCGGAGTGCTGGGCGGCCATCCCACTGCTGCTGCTGCTGTGAGGGCATAGAGACGGAGGAGGTGGAGACGGAGGCGGGCGGGAGTCCAGCGGCATACCCTGAGCTAATGCAAGTCTGTGGCAGCTGTTTCTCAGGGGAAGGGCGCAGGCAGCCACTGAAACGCTCCATCTCTAGCCCCTCAGTAGGGTGTTCCATCATCACTTCTCTACTCCCACTCCCGGTCTGATGCGCGGAGCACGAGGGCATCGAGCAGGACCCGTGCAGCCAGCCTCCACGGGAGACGGGTCGCAGTGGCTGCTCATGCGGACTGCTGCTCACACACACGGGAGCGGATCCGGATCGGGACCGCTCGCGTCCACCGACGAAGGAAGATGGGGCCCTCTTACTGCTGTGATCGAGGGTGAGCACCACTGGCAGACTACCTCCCGGTCTCACGGCGGGGCTGGAGGTGCTGCCTTCTTGGCCGCCCAGCTGCCCCGGGGTGGACCAGAGGGCGGGGCCGCTGTGGTGCGATGTGCTGCCCTGGAGGGCCTGTGCCATCGGATGCTCCTTGCAGGTCCGATCGCTGTCCAAAAGGTGCAAGAGAAAGCTGTTATTGTGCTGCGTGCCGCGATCACACGGTGGGCAGCACTGCACGCCCTTTTCCACGGCGGGGTCATCGACCTTCTGCTTCCCGACCATCGCAGCGCCAAGGCCGTGTCCGCGCGCTGTGTGCGGCGCCGCCCCCTGCTCCCCTTCCGTTGCAGGGCTTACCCACTCCCCACTGCTGTTCCAGCTGGCGCCTCGACCCTCTCCCGCTCCTCCCCCACCCATCAGTTGCTGCTGCTGCTGCAGTCCTGCAGAGAGCTGCACGCTGGGGATCTGCTGCGAGGATGACGTGTGCGAGGCGACGCTGGACCGAATCGCGTGGCCCCCAGGCGGCAGCGGTGCTGGCACCGGGGCGTTGGCCGCCGCGGCGGTTGGAGGGGCGGCGGGATGCACTTCGTATGGGTGCGTAAAGGCGAATCCGGCCCCAACGGCAGCAGCGGTGGGACGCAAGGGCGAAGGAGCCATTGCGCTGCTCATTCCCCCTACAGGAAGCTGCAGCCCAGCCGTGAAGGGCGGGGCGGCAGCAGATGGGTACAGCGATGTGAAGTGCGTGTGCGACACGCACGCCGGGGCTTGGGCATTCTCCATTGCTTTCGGCTGCGTGGGGTCTTTTGAGGGGTGTCGACTACCGTGGCGGCCCTTGTTCTTCTTGTGGCTGCGGCGCTTCCGTCTGCCCTTTTCGTCGTCGCCGGACAGACGGAGCAGCGCCTCCAGGGCCTCGAAGGTGTGCGGAAACAGGTTACGATGGCAGTAGGGCGTGTGGGACCGCTCACGGCAGCGATCATGTCGTTGGGAAGGCCGTCCCGCCATTTCCTGCTTATGCGTTGTACTGCGGTGTCGCCGCCTACGGCTGTGAGAAGTCGAGATGGAACGAGATGGAAGGGTGCGGCCGTCCCTCCTCCGCAGCTGATCAAAGGACCGGAAGCCGCGTCGGCAGCGGTGAAGGCGGTCGCGCCCGGCGGATGACGGCTCGGCTTCATTCCTACAACAATTACTGCTGCTGCTGCTGCTGCTGGACATTGTTCTCTCCTCCCGTGTATCTCCAGCGCTCCGAATGGACGTCGGATCATCTGTGGTCCCCATCCCTGTCACGGAGCTGGAGCGGTGCTTGTGTGTATCGTCCTCGCCCCGACTGTTCACCGCCGCACTAGCCGCATCCCGCACAAAGGCCTTCCTCACACGCTGCCGCGTGTGGGGCGAGAGCTGGCGCAGGAGCCGCTGGATGGCCGGGTCCCGCAGAAGACGCTGACCCGCTGGATTGACACGGTGCCGCCGTACCGCCGCACGCTGCACTGCGGAGAGGGAGTAGAGCACATCTGACGACGCGGTGGTGGCGGTGGCGGAGGTGCTGCGGCTGCTGGAAGCTGGACGGCAACGCGGTGCTGCTGGGTGCACCTCTTTGGTACACCAAGACGGGGAAGAGGTGGAGGTGGTGGTGGTGGTGGTGGTGGTGGTCTCCTTCTTCCCTGTGTTTGCCGTGCTGCTGCTGATCGTGCTGGCGGCGGAAGCTGCTGCCACGTGCTCCTCATCCGAAGGGAGAGAAGATCCATCTGTTCTACAACTCCAACGGCGGCGGCGGCTGCTGCTGCTGTGTGTGTGCGTGTGGTCTCTCTCGCGTTCCTTCTCATGGCCCCTAGATGAGTTCTGCTTTGTCTTCTTGCCGCGATGGCGCCGGCTTCGACTGCGAGTCTTACGTGCTTGTTGACGAGACTTGCAGTAGGCGCACGGGACGCGGCAGCCAAATCGAGTGCAGTCGCAGGCCGTATCTTCACGGTGCTTACGATGCGCCTTCTCCCTGTGGTGGGTGATGCACTCCTCCGCCGACATCTCTTCTGAATGGTGTTTTGTTTTTCGTTGCGTTTCATCCTTGGTCGTCTCTTCTCCTTCGTGGCGCGCCGCCGCTCTGTGGTCTTCTTTCGGCCGCCCAGGTTGAGGTCCGGTGGCTCGAGAAGACAGCAGGTGCGTCGGCGGGATGGCGGCATTCGCTGAGCCCGTCCCTGCCGCTGCTGTGGGCGCCGAGGGCTGTTTGGCGGGCCAATGGCCGTCCCGCTCCTCGGCCCGCAGCAGCCTCTCCAGGACACGAGCGGTCCACCGCTGCAGCGTGCGGCGCCGTGTGCGGCGGCGCCGGCGGGCCGCCACGTACGCCTCCCGAGCCTCTTCCTCGCTGTTTGTCTCATACGACGCCACGGAATCGTTTCTGTTCAGTTTCGCCCGTTTGTGCAGATATTGCTGCTGGTGCTGCTGCTGCTTCGGGGGACGATCGGCATCCGTAGGCATGTGGACGGAGGAGCCGCTGGAGGAGCCGCTGGGTGGCGGGAACGCCGAGGAGAGCTCGCGGCTGCGGCGATGCTCTGCATTGTGCGGAGGTGTAAACCGTCGGGACCGGCGTTGCGGCGGTGTCGGTGGATCCTGCTGCTGTCTCTGTTGCTGTTGCTGGGATCTTCTGCGGTGGGGGCTACGCGATGGGGGTTGGAGCTGCTGCTGCTGGGGTTGTAGTTGTTGCGACTGCAGAATGTACGACAGCGGCGGGTCGAAGGCGGAGGCGAAGGTAGCGGGGGACGGGAGCGGCGTTCTGCTTCCCAAGGAGGTGCCGCGCTGCTGCCACGAGGAGGTGGATCTGGCCATTCCCTTCACGTAGTGCGGAGGAAGGCCGTAGGACGCCCAGCTGTTGCTCTCGGCAGTCGCGGCGATGGCCATCGTTGGCGCATGGTGCTGTTGACCTTGCGGGGCCTCTTTTGGTGCTTCCACTGGTAATGGCGGATGGAGTGCGACGCACGTGGTGCTCGTGGGGGTGGGCTGCTCGCTGGTGTTGTGCTTGGAGCCGGCCTGATGCCTATGGCGATGACCGCCGCCGCCGCGGCTCTTCCGCTTCGTGTCCTTGTCCTTGTTCGGCTCCTCTGGGCTAGTGTCCAGGGGTGGGGTGGCGCCTCTATGGGCGCTGGGCCGCAGCGTGTCGGAGGAGCAGGGCAGAAGGCGTCCGCCACCTCGACCACCGCTGGATCGATTCGGCTTCCCTTCTGCCCGCTCGTTGAAACGACTGCGGCTCAAGCTACTACTGCTGCTGCTGCTGCTACTTGAGGTAGCGCTGCTGCTGCTGGTGGTCAAACGCCTTTGGCGCTGATGCGATCGCTTCCCAGGGTCGGAGGGGCTTCCGGTTGGGGCGAACGCCGCCGTCCCCGCCGTGGCGAGTCGCACGCCATCCAGCCGCTGGTAGACCTCTGTCAAACTGGCAGACCCGTCTTCACGGGAAGGGGACGCAGCAGCAGCAGCAGCAGCAGTGCTAGTAGGACCAGCGGACGCTGACGTGTTCGAGAAATCATGGACAATACGCTGGCGCGTGAGGACTGCTGCTGGCTCTGCTGTTGGTACACTCCCACTCCCAGCGGGGGGGGGCAGTGGGGGAGGGGGGCGAGGCCGGGGGCGGCCAAGGGATTCCGACCTGGCTACCGCTGGTGCTGCTCGCTGCTCGGTACGGTGGCATGCTACCGCTGCTGCTGGGTCCGGTGCGGGCCGCTGGCTCCAAGGTATTGGAGCGCCTATTCGCTGCAGTGACCGTAGGGTTCGCATTCAGGGCGGCCGCATCCGTCGACGATCTCGACGAGGAGAGTGGACCTTGAGGGCCGGCGCCGCTGTTGGTGCTCCCTGCGCTGCTTCGTGTCGCAGCGCCCACCGCAGGCTGCGGCTGGGAGGACGGCCGGTCAGCACTCCCGACCGATCCTAGAGCATCGCTGCGGTGAGGTGTCGGGGAGGTTTCGGCAGGGAACAGCTGGCCGTCTTCCCCTCGGGAGGCGTACGCGGCTGCCATGGTCGAGCCCAGATCGCGCTGCGGCCCGCTGTTGTTGCTACTCCGCGTGCTGCTATTATTTTTATTGCTCAGGTTCGACGTGGTGCTGAGGTGCGAATGCCGTGTGGCCGCCGGCTGTGGCGGGTGATGGTCCATCTCCATCCCGCCGGTGCTGCTGCTGCTGTTGTTGTTGTTGGCATGGTGCTGCTGCCTAAGCAGGCTTCTCTGCTCCGGCAGAAGTTGTTCATTCGTGCTGAGCGGACCACTATCGCTGTCCTGGTCCTGATGGCTGGGCACCACGGGAGTTGTGCTCGGTATCTCCATGGAGTTCCGGGTGTCGATTGACAGCGGGAGGCTGAGGCGTGCGGCGTGGTGCCCGCTGCTAGGCCTTGCGGGAGGGGTGGAGACCATGCCTACGGCCATGAACTGCGAGCCTGACTGCAGAGGGGATACCCCCAACGAAGAAGGAAAGCTAAAGCCCCCGACACTCACCCCACCCACGGCCGCAGCGCTAGTGGTAGCAACGCCTTCACCGCCGTCTGCGGTGGTTCGTGTCTGCTGCGCAGCCGTCGTCATGGGTGTGCGGCTGTCCGGCCCGCCGTAGGATGTGGTACTGCGGTCCGCGGCGGGGCTGATCGATCCGTTGGTGCAGAGCTGCCTCCATTCGCGCTGTGGATTCCCAAAGGTAGCGCCGGAGCTCGGGCTCAGTCCACGACGAGCAGCTGGTCCGGCGCTACCCTTAATAATAGCCTGTTGTTGCTGCTGCCTCTGCTGCAGGACGCCAGCAGGTGCAGCGGTACGGGGCGCCCCTTCTGCGCTCTGTGTCACCCACAACTTGTGATGGACCTCAGCGGACCCGGCGAAGGCAGCTCCAGCGGCAGCGGTGGTCTTGGTGGTGGTCGTGGTGGTGGTCGTCGTCGTTTTTTTCTTGAGCGATGTGGAGGAGGACGACCGTTTCTCACGTCTCGCCTTACGGTGATAATGGTAACTGGCTTCCAACATCCTTCTTCTCTCACCCTGGCCTGAGAGAGGTGGGGGGGAGGGGAGGGGGGAGGCTGCGTTCTTCTAAGCGATCCGGTGCCGGTAGGAAATGTAGTGGACGAACAACAAGCCGTCGTGGATCTGATAGAACACTCTATGAGGAAAGACGAATGTTGTTTACTGTTGTAGTTGCTCTTTACAAATGTTTAAAATCGCAGCACAACACAACACACAAAAACACAACCAAAAGTATCTGGAGATGGGAATACAGCAAGTACACGTTGAACAAAGCGAAGTGCTCGGTTCTCCCGTGATACGTTTTTCTAGTAGAAATCAAGAGGGGAAAAGAAGGCGACAAGATCGAGGCCCCACAGGCGTTGGTTGGTGCGGGAGAGCCGACAAGATCGAGGCCCCACAGGCGTTGGTTGGTGCGGGAGAGCCGACAAGATCGAGGCCTTGAAGGGTCTTGTTGTTGTGGCGGTTATGTGTTTTAGAGGTTTGGAGTGAAAAGATAAAGAAATAGTGAGAGCGGGGGGGAGACACGTCCATTAGCACAGATGAAGCACACGGAGAAGGCGAGCAATGGCTGGTGGTGGGATACCGGTTCATCTAGGAGGCAACGGGCTACTTTCTATTACCCTGGTTATTGCTGATGTTGTTTTTGTTAATATATATATATATTTCTTATTCCGCTGAATTTTAGGATCTTAGTATTTTTAAGTGAGAAGCAAAAAAAAAGAAAGAAAGAAAGAGGGAGTGAGGGAATGAGAGTCAGACCCTGAGAGAAGTGCCGGAGGAGATATATCTATCTGGATCTGATTCCCTTCTGATTCCCTTTTTTGAATCCAACGCCCTTCAATTGCATTGTATGGATGGGAAGAGGAAACAGAGGGTAACCGGCCGGATGTGTTGCGCACCAACCAGGAACATGCAGCTATAGAGAGAGAGAGGGGGATAGATTTGTTTCACCGGCGCGTCCCTCTCCCCTTTGCTTCTTTGTTGCGGCCGCCGCCGCCGCCGCCGGCCCCATTTCGATTCTTCTTCTTCTTGTCCGCCCCGTTGTTTCTTTGCCTTTGCTGTCGTGCTGCCCCGATCCCGCTGCTTCCTTCTCCAGCAAATTCGCTGAGCAGCTGGCTGGCCGCCTGGTCGTGGCGCAGGTCGTCACTGCTGCTGGGTCGGTACTGTACAGTGCTCACGTGATGGAGCCGATACCCGCGCGCCAGCAGCTCCGCCAGCACCCGTAGAATGTTTCGAGTGTCATCGATCCCGCTGTGCCGGCGGCCTTCAAAGGTCATGTGCAGTTTTCTGAGCATGTGTGTGAGCTTCATGGGTTTGCACTGAAACGCCTTGGTGAAGCAGTTGCGGACGTTAATGAAGCGATAAAACAGAGGAGGGAAGGTGTGCCGGTGTCGCAGCACTTCGCACTCAAACATAAACTTTCGCATATCCCACGGGCCGTCCGTGGCGAAACAGATCATCGACTCCTCTTCGGCAAAGGTCTCGCGATGGTCCGAAGCACCGACACCCGGTTGCGGTACCCCGCTGCGGTAGTGCGTCGTATCGAACGGAAAATGTTTCTTCTCGTTCTGCAGGTTTCGCGAAAGGCCGTTGGCATCCAGTACTTCCTGTGCGGCACAGGGGTAGAACGATGCCGTGGCCAGCGCTGCACCAGGACGGTGCTCCTGCTGCTGCGGGGCCCCACCTTTTCTTGTACAGGGCGGCTGCGCTCCATCTCCAGGCGAAGGCCTTCCACCTACACCTCTATCCGCATCCGCATCATCACCGTCATCGCCACATGAGGGCGATGACGGTGGACTCCTCGTCGCGGCTGGGGCCCGAGCGCGGCAGGCATCGGCCCACAGTTGTTTTCTCGCGCGGCACAGAGGGTAGACCTCTGCCTCCAGCCACTTCCGGAACTCCGCGAGCACCACATCCAGCGGCTGCGCGGCGTCGACCATCTCCTGCGTGATCCCCGTGAGATCTGTGCAGAAACTGGTGAGTTGAGGGTTTTTGTTCGGCCGCACGTATCGATGAAACTGGGCCACGATCTCCAAGGTACGCGTGTCGAGCACCACCACAGGGAACTCCAGAATCTCATGTGGGTAGTGCACAGCGGCGGCGTCGCACGTCGCCTCGAAGTCGAGGACTAAGATGTGCGAGAAGGGCTGTGGGAGCAGGCGGCGGTACGGCCCTTTGCTGGGGATACGGCAGGGGTACGGAAATTTCTCCTCCGCCGCCCCGCCGACGGCTTCTGCTGCTCCAGGAGGAAGTCCAGTGTCCCCATCATCGCTGCCCTTCCTTTTCGCTACCACGCGCTGCTCTTCCGGCCCGGCATAGGTGGGAGAGGAGTCCGCAGCGCCTGCGCCGGAGTGCGGGGGCAACGGTGGGGGGTGAGAGGACGTGCTAGCGTTGGACTCCCCAGAAGGGCTGCCAATGATGATGCCGCCTCCACCGCCGACGCCGGAGCAGCAGCTGTGAATGGAGTGCTGGTGGGTACGCTGGCGGCGCTCGGCGGCCTTCTTGGACTCCGTAGCGACCACGCGATTAATATTCCGATATACGTGCAGGACATCAAACCGGCTGCCGCTGTAACCCCCTCCCCCTCCCTGCTGCTCAGGTGACGAGAGCGAGGCGCCTCCAGAGCCACCACGGCGCGATGAAAAAGCACCAGCGCTCTCTCTTGCGTTGTTGTTGTTGTCGTCGTCGTCGCCCGACTCAGAGTCGGGGGCACAATCTCGGTGAATATCGCGAGCGGAGGCCTCTTGCGCCGCTGCGGCAGCTGCTCGGGGGTCTTTCAGCTTTTCATCCGCGGTTGTTTCGTTGGGTTCGTGTTGGTCTAGTTCCTCACGGCGGCGCTGGCGCTTCGCCTCCAGCCGCTGAAGCTCCATCTGCAGCGATGTGGTGTAGCGGCCCTTCATTCTATAACTATAAATGGCACAATAGACCAAAAGAAGGCGCGTTTCAATTATTATTATTATTATTATTATTATTATTATCCCCCTCTACGCCCATCATTATGTATTCATGGTTTAGCCGTATAAGAGAAAAGGAACGAAGAGAAGAGCAGCTGGTATGTTCGAATGCATCTCATCCCTCGACCGCGACAAATTCCTGTAAACAGATATCATTATTAGTCGGCGGGGGGAACTACCCAACGCCGTTCATTCCTTCAACAGATTCAGATGTTTGTTGTTGTTGATGTTGTTTGTTTGGCTGATCACAGTCCCCCTCCCTAGGAGAGTGTGGGGGCCTGTGATGCGCTGAGTTGTGTGCGGTGGACATCCCGCCACGCCGTCAACACAGCAGAAGAAGGAATGGAGGCATCCATCTCTATTTCTCTTGGTGTCGTCGCTTTTTTTTCCTTTTTTTCTCTTTCGAAGTGTCTCGTCCTACTTCCGACAACCGCCTGGTTCCATTTCTCCTGCAACGCTCCATTTCTCTGTCTCTCTTGTCTCTCTTGCCTGTTTGTCTGTCTGTGTGTGTGTGGGGAGAGGGAGGTCTGCCTTGTGTGTATCAAGACGTTTGTCTGTTTGAAAATATGTTTATTCTTTTCTTTTCTTTTCGGTGTTGCCTAATTATACAAAATAAAAAATCAAAAAAAAAAGGTATTTATCTTTTATATATATATATCAAAGAAATATAATTTAACCCACAAAATAGAGAAGAAAAAAATAAAATAAAAGGGAGGGGAGGGATAGTCAAAATAATGTACAAAATAAAATACAATTGCGATAAAACAGAAAAGAAAAAAAAGGGGGGGAAAAAAAAAGCAGAGGAGAAAACGCCTCAACGGTGCCCCTCCTGTCTCCTATTTAAAATGAAGGGAGGGTAGAGCCGACCGTCTGGTTCAGTGGAAAGACAATACACAAAAAAAAAAAGCAAATAGAATGGAAATTGAGATACCGATCGAAACATAAAACAGACGGGGGATCGAGAGGACCCGGTGATACGCCTGCACCCTGCACTTCTCTGGCAGAGAGGCATTGCTTCGTTTGTTTCGTCGTTCTATTCTATCTGCCACTAGATGCAGATAATCAGAATGATGATGTGCCTATCTATATACGCTGGTAGATATATAGATAGATAGATAGATAAGTCGGCCTTTATATATACATATATATATATATATATATATATATATATATATATATGTGTTTCGGAGGGGGGGGGGGGGTCATTCCCTGCCTCTGCTGAGCTATGCTTGACTTCGCTGTTGTTTTTTTTTTTGTTTGTTTGTTTGTTTTTGTTTTTTCTGTGTGTGTGAGTGCGCTTTTCGTTATGTTTTCTTCTTCTTTTTTTTTCCTTCCGTTCTTCTTTCTTTTATCTACTCGACTCTGTTTGGCGTTGTACCATAGCGTCTAATTCAGATTCGATTTATTATATATATATATTTCTTTCGCTAATTACATCCATACGTCGATCAGGGAAGCGCTTCTTTCGTTCTTCCTTGTTTGTTTGTTTGTTTGCATGCTGGGGAATATGAATCCATCATGGGGATGTCGTATGCGCCATCTCGTCTACCACCTCCTCCTGCGAGAGCGCAGAGGGGCCCAGGCTGAGCGGGGGAATGGAAGCGTACGCCGTAGCGGCCTCGGCCGTCGCGCAGCAACTCGGGGTGGGCTGTTGGCTGCGCTGCTGCTGCTGCAACGTGTTGTTGCGATGGCTTCGGGAGGACGACGACGCGTTGCAGGAGGGGCCGGCGGCACTTCCGTCCGTCGCCTCCAGGTACGGCGAGGCATCGGTGTTGCCCTCCGCCATTCCACTTGGGTCGGTGCTGGCCGCGGCAGCGCATGGGATGCTGGCGCCTTCGTTCGCCCCGGCACCTCTGCGCCATTTGGTATTACTGTGGCCGTAGCGACTGTTCCGGCGCTGGCTGGTGTGGGCGTGGGGCGTATTGTGTGGGGTGAACACGGGCGAGGGCAGCGGCTGGGTGGAGGGGCTTGGCTCCACCTTTCCTTGTTCACGTCGTCGGGTACTCGCATCGAATGGAACCAGGGGCGGCTGTGGGGGGTCTGCTTCTCCTCCCCTCGAGCACGGGGAGGAGAAGCAGACGGGGCTTGCATTTGGGTGGACGCGGCACACGGGCGCCTCGGTCAGGCTGCTCCCCCACTGCAGTAAGCCAATCACAATGGTCGCTATATTTCTCGCGTCATCCATCCCGCTGTGGAGTCGACCTTCCAGTGGGCGGTGGAGGACCTCGAGCATGGCCTTGATCTTACCCGTGGGGCACTGAAAGAAGGCCGAAAAGACCTGCTTCACATCCAGCCACTGGTAGAACAGCATCGGAAACGACACCCCCTGCCGGCAGACGGCCTGTGTGTACATAAAGCACTGTAGGTCCATGCTCCCATCGGTGGCGAAGACCGCATTGCTGTTCGGCGGAAGGGTATTGAAGTACCAGCGCTCGAACTGTCGCAGCACCTCCTCCAGGGGCGGGGCGCCATCAATCTGCGCCTGCTCGATCCCCGTCAAGCGCCGGCAAAAGTCCGACAGGACAGGCTTATCTCGCGGCTTGACGTAGCTGTGGAACTCTGCCATGGGCCGCAGCAGGTGGGTGTCAACGAGCACCACGGGGAACTCTATAATTTCGTGAAGGTACTGCGGTGGCGGATACTCCTCGCAGGTCGCCTCGAAGTCGAGCACAAGAATGTAGTCGTACGGGCAATTGGAAGCCGGCATCCCACGCAGGGCGGAGCTAGAGCAGCTGCATGTGCTGGAGAAGGACGACGCCATGGCGTTGTGGGCGTTGTTGTTGTTGAGGGTGTTGAGCATATTGCTGGTGCTGCTGTGTAAGCCCAGGGGGTGCTCCGCCGAGGTGGAGCTCCGAGAGCTGCACGGCCCCAGCTGCGGGGACGGGAACGGGAACGTCGTCGGCGAGCCAGTGGAACCGCCGGTGTACGGCGACAGATGCATGGCATGGTGGTGGTGGCTGGGCAGTGTGGGTGAGAGAGTGCACACCATGGGAAAGCCTGACAGATTCGCACTGCTGGTCTTGGCGCCGTTGTTGCTGTTGCTGTTGTGGCTTCCAGAAAACGCCTCCTTGGATGCGACGAGAGCGGGGTGCGACGAAGCCGGTGCAACGGCCGCGGCGGCGGCGGCTGTGGTACTCGGCACGGGCGAGGGATGCTGCGGTGCACTGTTGTTGATGTGGCTCCTCTCTTCCGCGCCACTCCTCCCCTCCATCTCCTGCACCACTTCCACGCCAGTGAGTGGACCCCCACTCGATGCCCCCAACCCCATTACCTTCCCTCCGCTGGCACTGGTACCCCAGCGCGAGGCCGCCGCTGCCGGAGCCGCCGTCGCGGCACCGCCCCACGCGTGTCCGCTGCCGCTGCTGCTCGCTGCAACGCTCGCGTTGGCGGCTCCTCCTCCGCTGGAGGCGGTCAACACCGCGTCCGGGTGCATGATGCTGCTGTAGCCCTCTGGGTAGGGCAACGACGGGTGCGTCGCCCCCCCACCACCGCCTGCTGGAAGATGGTGCCCGGCGTGGTGTCGGTGCGATGAGCGGGACGCCACCGCTGCGCAGCTGCCGCCGTGGCCGTGGAGGGCGTTGTAGAAGGCGGTGGGCGCTGCGGTGCGGCGCCGCAGCATCTCGTCCCGCGACTCCAAATGGTGCGTGACGCCTGTGCTCGGCGCCTTGAAGGAGGTGGAGGAGGTGGAGATGTGCTGGCGCGGCTGCGGGCTCGACGCGCCGCTATCAAGCGGGAGGAGGAGGATCGAAGGAGGAGATGTGCGTGGCGTATCTTCCACTTGGGCGGGCGGGGGCGGCGGGGTCCACACGGGGGCGGCGGCGGCGGGAGGGGCGGCGAGAGGGGGGGACGGGGACGCCGCATGGGATTGTCGGCCGTCAGAGGCGATGGTGGCGGCGGGGGAGCGAGTGCCAGCTCGGCTGCGTGGAGAGGACGGCTGCTACGCCCCTCGCATGGAGTCGGCTCAGGTGTCCTTTCCTTCTCCTCCTTCATCGCTGCGGTATTCCCAACTGCTGGCGGCAGAGAGGATTTTGGCTCTTCGGAGGCGGGTACAAGGACGGCGCTCCTCTCGTTGTTGTTGTTGTTGTTGTTGTTGTGTGTGGTGGTGGTGGTGGAGGCAATCCCGTGAAGGAGTGGCTCACCACTCTGGGTGCTACAGGCGGTCAGCTGGCCCCTCCGCCCTCCTTCTCCGTCAGTGTGGGGGCTGTCGTCGTTCACCCCTTGCAGCGTGCCGTTGCTGAGCGCACCAGCGCTAGCAGGGCTGCTGCTGCTGCTGCTGCAGGAGGAGGAGGAGATAATATCCGCTGCGGAGGGCGTTTGTTGCTGCTGCAAAGGCGACGGCGGCAGCGGCGGTGAGGCGCCTGGGTGCGACGCTGGGTCCAACGGCGACGTGGCCGTAGAAGAACAGTCGTCCACCTCTGCGGTACGGCGGCGCTCCTGCTGCAGCGGATGTCCATCTGCGGCGCTGACGCCGGCGCCTGGTCCACCACCAGCACTACCACCACCGCCGCCGTGCCTTCTATCGCTGGGTGTGTAGGGTGGAGCCGCGAGGTCGAGAGAGGCCCTGGGACAGCGCGTGCCGAAGGTGGGGGACAGCGTCGTTCCGATGGGCGTTGCCCCCACCCTACCACCTGGACTTGTACCAGCGCCCATCTCACCAGTTGTTGTGGAGGCGGTGGTGGTGGCAGTGGTAGGCGAGGCACCGGCACCGGCAGAAGAGCAAGTCGTTGGCACGTCATGGCCAGAAGGAGAAGGAGAAGGAGATGTGTTGACCTTGGTAGTCGCCGTCGTGCATCTAGTGGTGCTGCTGTCGTTCGCCTGTTCATTCGCGGGCTGGTGAAGAAGGGGATTGCGAGCGGTTGTGCTGCTGTATGCCAGGTCCTCGTATAGAATACTGAGCGCTGCAAGACTCGCCACCAGCGCCTGAGGCTCCGCGGCGAGGGATAGAAGGTGGGACAGCTGTGCCTCCCACTCCACTCGTTTCGTCTCCATCGCTGCCGCTGGTGGCGGTGGAAATGCACTACTGCCACTACACTTGGCTTCTAGGCTGCCGGCGTGCTCCTTCTGCTTCGCGGCGAGTACAGCGTCCACTCGCATCTCCAGGGACTCCAGCGCAGCGCAGAGCTCCCTCCACGCGACACCGTGCCGTGGCTTCAGTACCGTCAGTTTGCTCGCGCTGTTCGCCTCGCTGGTTCCCTGCTGCCCCGAGGAGGGAGGTGGACCGCCTCCTGCGATGGGGGGAGCTGGCACCATTGGCGCGTGGCGGTGCTCGGGTGCGGATGACCAGTCGAGGTGCTGCACGCGGCTGCCACCGCTGCGTAGCCGGCCTTCCTGCCGCCCGCTGGCGGTGGACGTCAAAGGGGGTGGGTGGGTGGAGCTCTCTATCTCGGCCGACGCGGCGGAGGCTGCCGGGGCGGGGACCACCTTGACACCACGAGCGACATCCGCAAAGGTTCGTCGAAACGCCCCCGTACTGGTGCTTGCAGCGGTAGCAGCCGAGAGCCACGGGGCCGTGGCCGTGACAACGGCCTCCGGCTGCGGCGTGGGCGTAGGCGTAGAGGAGGAACCGCATACCTGCCCGGCCTTCCAGGCGTTGAAGGCATCTACGCCCCACGAGCGCGGGGCAGCGGCGCCACTGCTGTCCTCGCTGGCCTTGGGGAGTGGCGAGGACGACGCGGCAACGGCCGTCGAGGCGAGCAGCTGGGCGGCCACCGGATCTGCGCTGGGGTCTTTCCGTTTGCTTCGTCGCTTCCCAGTCGCATGCGAAGCGTTCATCTTTCTAGTGATGCTGCTACAGCAGGCGACAGCGGTGGCCGCCTCCTCCTCCGCCTCCATCTCTCGGTGTAGTGCGACGGTCCACTCCTTCAGTACGGTGGCAAATGCGGACCAGCAACGGCGCTCTCTTGCGCCGCCACTCCACGGGAGGACTGGGCCTGTCGGTAATGGGGGCGCAGCAGCGGTGGCAGTCGATGGCCCACGCTCCTCCTGGCCAGAGGCGTTGCTGCTGCTGCTATGGCTGCGAGACGTGTCGGTTCCGCCGCAGGTGGAGGGTGCTGTTCTACCGCTATCGGTGTTGTTCGTCAGCGGCAGCACCAGTGTCCCCCCGCCAGGCGAAGAGGAGGAGGAGGCCGCCTCTGCAATGGCTGAGAGGCCCACGCCACCTGGGGTGGCGGTACGCCGCTGGCCGTCGGGCGGCATCGCGCTGCCGGACAGCGTGGTGTGGCGGTGGCGCGTGTCCATCAGCGGATCGCCGCTGTTGTTGCCCTTCGGCGGTGGCGTCGACAAGATGGTAACGGTGGCGCGAGTTGGGGGCAACGGTGAAGGGTCGTTGGTGTTGGTCCGTTGTGGTGGCGCGCTGCGGATGCCGGCGGCGTGGGAAGAGGAGGAAGCGTAAGGTACGGCCAGCATCTCTCCAGAGAAAGGGATAGTTGTTGGTATTGTGTGTGTGTGTGCACAACAAAGACACACACACACACACACAGAGACACGAACAAAAAAAAAAAGGAGAAAAGGGGGGAAGCGCTACAGCTACCCTGCGCTCTGATGAGGCGATTGTTGTTCAACAAAATGAACACACAATGAAAAACAAACAGAAAAGAGTAACCTTAAAAAAAAAAAAAAACTAAATATTTTTTTTTAACAACTGCAGAACGAAGACTACAACGGCTGTACCACCTCTTTTTTTCTCGTTACAGTTCAGTTCGTAATAATATCAAATACTAAAAAGATAATAGAAAGATAATAACTCTAACTCTAACCTAGAGTAATTGCTATCCCTTCTTCTTCTTCTTCTTCTTCTCTCTCTCTCTTGTTGTTGTTCTTGGGGGCTCTCTGCTCGAACGCCTAATCACAAGGAGCTGTGATCTCTTTACTAAAAAAAAAATATATATAAGAAGAAAATAAATAAAAAAAAGACAAAGGAAAAATATGTGAGCACAACGCGCTGGGCGTCTAACAACAGTCGCAGCGAGCGTGCAGAACAAACACGGAAAGGACTTCTCTCTCTTGTGTGTACGGGGGTGGGGGGGGAGACGAGCTACACAAATGTGAGGTAATAATAATAATAATAATGGATTTTTTTACGAAGCGGTGGGTAAACTTCTAAAAGAAAGAAAAGAAAAAAAAATGAGGCCAACAACAAAAAAAAAAAGGATAAGAGAGAGAAACGAGAACACGGAGTGACGTTGGCGTACGGTCAATAGAATATAGTGGTAGGGGCAATGTGAATGAGGAGGTGGAGGGGGGAACAGCTACAAGGATAACACTAGAACAACACAATGGCACACACACAATGGCACACACACACACACACACAATGCGTGAGAAATGTGGGTCTGAACTCCTTCTTCTTCTTCTTTTTTTGTTTGTTTGTTTGTTTACCTGTTGTGTTGGTGTTGGTGTTGTTGTTGTTGTTTTAAAAAAGAGCTTTTCTAGTTATTGTTATTGCAATTTATACACTTATGTATATAATATAATTTATTGCTAGTTCGCCTCGCCGTCTCCTTTGAAGCGGGGAGAAACGGATGCCAAGACGTACGCAAACGAAGGTGCATGTGGCAATTCAAATGGAGAGAAGAGAGAGAGTGCGAGAGAGAGAGAGAGAGCAGGAAATGGAAGCAGCGGCGAGGCCGTACACCTTGAGCGGGGCGGGGGGGGGAAGGGAGGGGTACTGACCCTCCTATATAGTCCAGTGCACATCCCGTATCTCAGACACGCACACACACGCACATAAACCACACCGGTTCCATTATTTATGTTATTTATTTATTTCTTCTGGTGCCTCTCTTCTATTTATTATCTTGGTTGTTTATTTATATCCATTTAGTTATGATATTTTTTTGTTGTTGTTGTTGTTGTTGTTTTTCTGGGACGTGTGTCCATCCCTGCCATTCTTTTCTCCTCCGGTAGATGAATAGATGAATAGGGGGGGGGGGGGGAAGGCCGACAGAAAATGCGGCGGCGGCGTGGGCGAGACTATACATATATATATATATATATATATATGTGCGTGTGTGTTGTGTATTGCTGCATCCCCCGTCTCATCTCCTCCAGGTTGCCACCAGGCGCATCACCGACCGCTGCCAAATGTCATTGTGGTCCACCTCGATAGTAAACAAGAAAAAGAAATTTAATATTAATAATTAATACTGACGCAATAGAAAAAAAATCCATAAAATAAATTTAAAAAAAAAAAGTTTGAAGGAAGAAAACAAAAAAAAAAACTTTTCTTTTCCTTCGCTTGCTCCTCGCTACTTCTTAGCACTGACCACATCCTTAAACGTTTTGGGGCGGCAGGGGTGGATGCACGGGCCGGAATGGCACGTTTTCTCGCACACCGCGTCGCAGCAGGTTTGCTTCTTCCCGCAGCGCTTCCCACAGACCACATCCTTGAGGTGGCAGGCCATGTAGTACGGCATCGGCGCGGCATGCGAAGCGCACGTCTTTTCCACCAGCACCACACACGGTGGGCAGTCCACGGCGTCGGTATGGCAGGCGTGATAGGCGGGGTGGCCGCAGGGTCGAGGAATGATGCAGGGCTCTTCGCACTTGGGAATGAGGGTGCCGCACGGGACCGGGGGCTCCACCCACGTCTTACGGCAGCGGCAGAAGAGCCGTTCGTACGAGGTGTTGGTGCAGGCCCCACAGGGTCCCGTGTGGCACAGCTGCCCACACTGGTGCTGCCCGCAAGAAAGCTTCTTGATGCAAATTTGGCCGCAGAAATGGTCCGTGTCGATACAACACGTCTCAGAACAGCGGTGCTTCTTACACGACAGCATGGTACGGCACGGGCGAGAGCACTGCGGCGGCAGAGAGCGGTTGATGGGCAAGGCGCTGAGGGCAATGCCGGTGACGCGTGCCGCCGCGACCCACATTTCTGGCGGGAGGGTCAGACAGAAGCACGGAATTTTCAGCTCTGTGTGGCCGCATCGGCACGGGTAGGGCACGAGCTCCTTGCACGGCCCACAGCCACACCCCAGCTGATGCAGCAGCGCCGGGTCCACCTCCCTCTCCTCAAGGTTGGGCTCCACGCCCTCGTCATCGGCGCCTTGCTGCGCTGCTTTCCCCTTGTCTTTCCTGCGTCCACGTTGGCCGGCAGGTCCGCCGTCCTCGGCAAAGAAGTCGAGCAGCGCATTCTTCTTGCTGGACTTTGGGCCCTTTCTCTTACTCTTGACCTTGTTGCTCTCCACACAGTTCAGCGCTTCTTCCGTGAGCGATGGGGGCGCCCCGCTACTACGCGCTGCGGGCTCGTCTGGCTTCTTTATCGCGGCCGCGGCCTCGCTCGCCACTTTTTCTCCATGTTCGTACATGTCGTACGCATCATCGTGGCACTCCTTCCAGCACGTGTGCCCGCAGGGCAGCGGCGCCTCGCACACCAGTCCACACGTTGGAATACGGTCCGTGCAGCGCGTTCGATCCATCGCGGGGCTCTCACTGCTGCTGCTCAGGCTGGTCAGCCGTACCTTGCCGCATGGGCAGCACCGCTGCCGACTCGGGTCGCGCAGACAGGGTTGACACGGCCCTGGGTGGCACGTGACCTCGCAGCGATGTTCCCCGCAGCTGCGCCACTTGGGGCACTTCTCTCGGCACGAGTAGGCGCCTGCGCCGGCCTCACCAGTGCCGTCGAACGGCTTGCCTAACTTCTGGCTGGCCTCCGCCAATACCTCGGCCAGCTCGGGGCTTCCACAGAGGTAGTTATGGCGGCGGGACCCGCAGAAGCAGCTCAGCTCGATGCGAACGCTGCAGCTCGGGCACTCACCGTCGTGGCAGGGCAGGGAGCACGTGTGTTCCCCACAGGGGAGCCGCTTTCCACATACTTCTCCACAGGAGAAATATTTGTCGGGGGCGCTGCAGCAGACTCGCTTGGGCCTCACCCGTTGAGCACCGGTGTAATCGAAACGATCCGTTTGTTTCGACTTGCCGCAGAAGCAGTGGATCTCGCGTGTGTGTGTGCACGAGGCGCACGGACCGGGGTGGCAAAGCAAGGTGCAGCGATGCGGGCAAAAAGGCCCTCGGGCGCGGCCGCATACCTCTCCGCAGCACCCCAGTACGAGCATCGGATCCATGCGGGGGTCCTGCGTCTTCCCACAGTAGCACATGTATCTGGACAAGGTGCTCTCTGGTGCGGCAGCACGGCACAAGGGGCAGAATACTTTTGCTAAGCAGCTGTACTCCTCGATCTGCGAGGAGGACCGCAGCTGCTGCTCCCGCTGCTGCGCCTGGGCAAGGCTCCACTGCCGCATGCAGGGCAGGTGCAGCACGGCGTAGCACCCGCCATCGCAGTGCCACAAGGAGCTGCCTCGCTGAATGGTTTCAGAGCAGACGGCGCAGTCATACGTCGCTGCGTAGAGATCTCTGGTGAGCTGGCGGGTCAACGCGGATGTTTGGTTCTCGTCCTTTTCATCGAGAGAAGAAACTAAATCAATGCGAAGAGAGGAAGCAGGAGCGGGGGCCGCCATGGGACCGTCGTGCGATCCTTACCTTCTTTTTTTTCTCTTTCTCTTTTAAAAAAAAAAATCTTTTGACGTTCTGTTTGTTGTTGTTTTTTTTTTTTTTCGAAGATACGCTAGCAACGTTTCCTCTATCCGCACCGCTGAGGCACCAGACGCAAACACAACAAACGAAAAAAAAAAGGGGGAGGGGCTGAAGAAGAAGAAGAAGAAGAAAAAATAGAAGAATGAGCCTTTTTCTGCAAGTTCCTTTACAACGCAACAGAGAGAGAGAGAGAGACGGATCAGATAGAGATCCAAAGGCTTTCGGTATGGACAACAGAAGGGCACAGAGAAAACGAAGAGCAGGAAGCCGCTTGCCATGAACGAGCGACACCCCAGAGACCATCGCGTCAAGGGGCTGCTTGTCACGCATGCATGGGTGCTCTCTCTAGTGGGGGTGTTCCCGTTGCGAAAGTGGATTGAGGGATGAGGGGGAAGTAGTATGTAGTCTGCTGGTTTAGTTAGGTACGTAGCATACAAAAAAAAAAAGATGTGGACAAGATGTTAAAGAGCAACGGTTGTACGCCACCACCACCACCACCAGCACAGCCAGCGCCGTTGTTGAAAGGAGATCAAAAAATGTCGTGCAGTGGGAACCGGTGTGGGTGTGGGTGTGGGTGTGTGGGCGTATGACTCTGTCTGTGATGGCGCATAAGAAGCGCACTCTAACACTCAACACGAAGCAAAGGTTTAGAGGAACGAAAAAAACGAGAAAAAAAAAAACACGAAACGAAACAAAGCGCCGTTTGTTTTTTTTTTTATTATTATTATTATTATTTCCCCTCCAAGGGGGGGGGGGGAATATACGTGTTTATCGATAGCTATACGCAGAGATGGATTGGTACAGCTGTAAACAATGGGCAGTGTCTACCTATATCCATCTGTCTGTCCGTCTATCTTGCTGCTTTGGTTTCGTTTTTTCTCTGTGCTTTCTTTTTTTGTTGTTTTTGTTGTTTCGTGTGTGAGAGAGAGAGTTTGTTTTTGTTGTTGGTGTTGTTCTTTTTTTTTACAAAATTTATTTTTTTTTCTTGATTGCTACTTGTTGTTGTTGCTGTTGTTGCCGTTGTTCTGCGGGAGCGGGATAAGAAAAAAAAAAAAGGTAATAATAATAATAATAATAATAATAATGAGCAAGGACTGGGTAATACTGTAGTAAAAATGGTAGCAGCTTAGTCAACGCACCAAGTATCGGCCGCCGCTGTGGGACTCTCTCTTTGTGGCGCGCTCTCTCTCACTCACTCTCTGAGAGAAAAAACGATCGATCCAGTACGCGTTAGTTCTGTGGAACCGGGTAGTGAATGGGGTGAATGAAGCGCCTTCTGTTAAAATATAAAATAAATAAATTATGCCGAAACGAAGCTCTGTCAAAAAAAAAAAAACGGAGTACGGCGGCGCACAGAGCACATAAGAACAAGGAAAAAAAATGAGGGGGTTGAGAAAAAAAAAAAGGGAGGGGCTAAAGAGGAAAGCGTGCTGCGGTTTAGATTAGATAGATAGTTATAATAACGTGTCGGTGATGAATCCAATCCGAGTTCCCCCTGACACATACACGCACGCACACCTCCCCTACGTTCATTCGCCGTCCCCCATACAGCTCGTTACCTCGTATTTTTTTTCCGTTTTTTTTCGTTCTTTTGAATGATGTCTGCTGTCCGCCCCCTCTCTTTTTTAATTATTATTATTAGTGTTTTCTGTTTGCTTCTCGGTTTCTGTTGCTTTTTTGGGGGTTGTTGTTTTATTTATTTTTTTTTGTTTGTTTTTTCCTTTCTACTGTCGTGAAGGCGGTCGAGGGTCCCTCTCCATGAAGTTCGTCATCGTGAAAAACCGCGTGGCCTGCAGCAGTAGACCGTTCTCGTCCACATTGGCGTCCTGCGTGAGGCGCTCAAAGAGGTTGGCGAGGTGTGTGTCAGACGTAGGCGCCGCAGCACCATCTCCCTGCCGCTTTTGTTGTTGTTGTTGCTGCTGCTGCTGCTGCTGCGCACGGCTGAGGCGCGCCTGCTTTGCAGCGGCAACGGGTGCCATGACGCGGGTGATCTCCCGCTGCGGCTGCCCCTCCCGGTGAGCGGATACCGGCGCTGGCGCATCAGCATCTTGTCCTCCTTCTGCTGCTTCTCTCCCGCTCGCTCCCGGGTTCGTCACGTCTTCGTAAAAGTATAGCTCCTCTTGTTCCTTCACATCGCGCTGCGGCGGTGGCGGTGGCGGTGGCGGTGGCGGTGCTGCCGACGAGCAGATCGTCGCTTCCTTCTCTCGGATCATCTTTCTGGCGAGCTCCACCATCACGAGGTTCCCATCCCTCTCAGCCACACGCAGCATCTCTAGGAGGAGATCATCCTGGGGCAGCAGAGACCCAAGCGGCCGGGCCGCCGCACTGATAGCGCTCTGCTTGGGTTCTGCAGCTTTTGGAGGGGCGTTTGGTGGAGGCGGTGGAGGCACGTGCGTATCGGTGATGCGGCGACCCTCCATCTCCGCCCCCGCCTCCTCGTTGCGCTGCTCATGATGTTCTACGCGGCCATCAGAGCGACTAGTGCAACTGGTGTGGCTCCCCTCCGCCGATCCCCCGCTAACCCCGCTGCTGCCCTCCTCCCAGCGACTCCCTCTAGCGGGTGCCTCCCTCTCCACCTCGACGGCGCTGCGCTGGCGCTTGTGTCCTACTTGCAGCGCCTGCGGCACTGCATTGTTCGTCGGCGGTTCCACTGGGGGGTCCCGCGACGCGCCGTCCCCGACTGCTGTTGCGGTGTTCTGGGATACATGCCGCTCCTGCTGGGCCAGGTACTGGTACTCGGGCAGCTCGAGCATACGCTTCAGCCACTGATAGCGCTCCAGCGGGAGACGAACGCCTCTCGCCCGGGCGTAGAAGAGCTCCTCCACCGTGCTGGTTCGAGTTTCCTGGGTGGGGTATCGGCTGCGGCGCTCCTCCACGTACCCTTTGGCGTCCAGCAGGTTCGGCGGGTTTTCTCGCAGGTGGAGCATCTGCTCGTGCTCCTGCAGGCGGTGGGCCTTGTCCGCCCGGCAGGTGAAGTGGCAGCCCGGGTAAGCGCAGAAAATGTGGAGCTTCATGTGCTCCTCTAGCTTCTCTGCGGTGTCGAACCCCTGCTGGCATGTATCGCAGTAATGCGGGCACTCCCCGTCTCGGTAAAGCAGCTTCTTCTGTCGATTGCTGAGCGCTTCCACTGTCGGCTGCTGCTGTTCCTGCTGCTCCTGCTGCTGCTGCTGCTGCTGCGGGGATGGGGTTGCTGGTGCGGTGGGCGTCGCGTTCTTCGTCCCTCTTTGATCTTCCTGCTCCTGTGGATGATGTGGGGCCCCGCCCACCGCTGTTGGGGGAGGCGTTGAAACGCTTCGGGGTTCTAGCGCGATCTCCACGGGTAGCTCTGGAAGGTCGCGCCAATACCGCACGGGGATGGATTCCACGGGCGCTGGAACAAACGGGCCGCGCTTTGGAGGTACGTACAGTGTAGGGTAGCGCTCATGGGAGACCGCAGAGCTTATCCAACGCAGGCCTGGAGGCAAACAAATCTGTAGCTTTAACCTTGTGTTTCTCTCGCTAGGGGGTATCACGCCGGGCCGCAGGTACGCCTCATTGTGCCCTGCTGAATGGCTATTCGCATGGTGCTCGGCTCGAGACTGCTGTTGAGCGTTTGAAGTGGAGCCGGCATCCCGGTTACTGCGGCTCGACTTTCCCTTTCGATACTTGTGTGTCATCCGTGTGGGGATGTCTGCAGGGAGAGGAGGAGGAGGAGGAGCGGACGCGTGGAACTTTCCCTCGTCTCGTCGTGATCTGGGAGATATACGATTGTATTATAGAAGTGAGGAGTGAGGAGTGAGGAGAAGGAGGAGTGGGAGTGAGAGTGGGAGTGAGAGTGGGAGTGAGAAGGAGGAGTGGGAGTGGGAGGAGTGGGAGTGGGGGGAATAGTTATAATTCGGAGCCTTTTCTTTCGTTCCTTTTCTGTTTTTGTGTATGGCTATCCCTTCTTCTTTTTTGTTGTTGGTGTTGTTGTTGTTCTCGCACTCTCAAATGAATGGACTTTCAGCGGCGCAGCAAACACCGATACGAGATATGTAAATATAGAAAAAAAAAATCTAAAAGATAGAAATTGAGAGCACCGTCGTGGAGGAGGGTAGTAGAACAGAATAGAAGAAAAGATGGGGTGAAGAGAGAGGAATAGCATTCAACAGCGCCAATGAACCGGGGAGAAGGTTCACATAGAAAATTTCATTCCTTTATTGTTACTGTTGATCACTTTTGTTAGATTGTTTGTTGTTTTCGTTGTCGTCTTTCTCTCATCTTTTTGTTGTTGTTCTTGTTGTTGTTGCTGTTTTACGCAGCAGCATCGGCAGTGGGGGTGGATGATGGTGTAAACCACATCCAAACGATCATCACGAGGAGCGCGGCACACACAAAAAGAAGAAGACCCGTTCCGATACGACCGGCAAGAGCGCGTCGCCAGCGCTGTCGAGCACGATCGGCGCGCTGCTTGAGTACCACAGCCGATTTATGTACTGTGCCTTCCGGGTGCTGCATGCGGTACGCCCACACCTCCTCCTGGTGCGCTTGCCCGAATGAGAAGTACGCGGCGCCATAGGTGTGCTTCGCAATGTCCTCAACGAGGTCCCGATCGAGCCGCCCGCTGCCCTCCTCTCGGCGATAGAGAGGCCAGGAAGATAAAGTGTAGTGCTTCTCATCCTCTGTGAGGGGGATGCAGACAAGAAAATCGAGCACACAGCCGCGCCGCATCAACTCCAGGGCGAGCCGCGCAATGTTATAGGCATCGTCGAAGCCGCAATGCTCTCTGCCACTGAAGTGCAGGCCGACCTGGTGCAGCATGGCGTTGAGCTTGGACGGCACGCCGGCGTTGAAGTAGTGGGCGAAACTGGTACGGATGTCAATATACTCGTAGAAGATGGTCGGCAGGGCCATCCCGTCGCGCAGCACGTGGCACTCATAGAAGAAGTGTTTGAAGTCCCACGGGCCATCCGAAGCAAAGGCCACCTTCGCCCCGAGTGGAATCGTCTTCTCGAACCACGCTTCGAATTTTTTGATGGCCTCCGGAAACGTTGGAGCGTTCTCCACCTGCTCCTGGCGGATCCCCGTCAGCTCGGTGCAGAACGCGGAGAGCTGGGGGTGATGGACGGGCTTCACGTACGTGTGGAAAGAGCGCCCCTTGTCCACGACGCCTCGCCGGACATCCAGCAGAATACCAGGAAATTCGATAATTTCGTTCGGGAATGTGTTGCGGTCCCTCTCGCAGGTGGCCTCCACATCCACAATGATGAGATAGTCAAACAGCTGGGCATCAAGGGGATCTGCATCGGCGCTGCTGCTCTTGTATGCATTCTGCTTCTTGGCTGTGAACCCGGAGAGATAGCCGTGGCGGTGGCGGAAATGGCTGGGGCCGCCTCCATTGGTGGAGCGTGCCCCGTGCACCTGGGCCTTGCGCTCCTTCTTCTTTGCAGCGTTCGCCTTGCCACGCTTGTTGTGTGTACCCATAGTTTAGTTTGTTGTTGTCGCTGCTCTCGAGGAGGGGGGGGATCGGCTCGCTTCGACCTCCAGAGCAGTTTATTACTTAGTATTTTACAAAAAGAATATATATAGTTTTATGTTAATCGCGGCGATTAGTCAGTTATGTTTGAGGTATATTTATCCGTTGCTGTGGTGGTGCTTCTGAGGCAGTAGGAGGTTGCGCCGGATATAGGTCAACAACAGCTGAGAATAGGATGAACCTCTTTTATTTTATTTGTGTTTTGTTTGTTTGTTTGTTTTTCTTCGCTCCACTGAAGAAAAAAAAACAATCCTTCGTCCGCATACATCGAAAAAAGTAATAAGAAAAAATAAAAATAAAATAAATTAATAATAATAATAATAATAATAATAATACAGCGAAGATAAGAGAGAGAAAGGGGAAGATTCGGTTATGATGGTCATAGATGAGGCGCTACTACTGCAAAAAGAAGCAACAAGCAGCAGCAGCAGCAGCAGCAGCATGCGTTCTATATTTTAAATAAGGAACCACAGAAGTTCTCATCGGCATAGCAGAGCGGATGGATGGATGGATGCGAACGTTGTTGTCGGTACATTACCTTTTTGTGTGTGGCAAAAAGGGATCATCATGCACATAATTTTTTTTTCAATTTATATTTTTATTTCCCCCCCACCCCCGTGCATAAGAAAACTTGGACGTTGTGTACTTCCTCTACTACAGTGTTGTTACATCGTGGAAATAGATATTTTATTTTATTTATTTGTTTGTTTGTTTCGGTATTCGATAGGGGGAGATATCTAGTGGTGCTTGTACGAGGCATACCGTACGAGAACAAAACCGGAAAGAAGAAACAGGAAAAATAAAAAAAAAAAAAATGTCCATCCGGCGACCGCAGCTAGCTGGTAGGGTAGGATAGGATTCAAGTCGTGTGTCGCTCAGCGTTTGCCGTTTGTGTCGCTGTCATGTGACAACGAGGCCGAGCTGCCGTTTCCTTCGGATACGCCACGAGCTCCTGCCGCCCCGGAGAGGTCCAAACCAGTGCTCCTTCCAACTTCCCAGATTGCTCTTCTATGCCACCATCCCCTTCCTCATCCTCATCCTCTTCATCCTCTTCATCCTCTTCATCCTCCTCATCGAGGTCACTGTCTGTTGTGTACTCGTCATCGATCCCTCTCGCAGCGAGTGAGCGCCTCTCTCCACCACCGCCGCCCGACAGTTCCTCCTCTCCGTCTCCCGTGAGATACTCCATATCGTCCCGGCTGTCATTCATCTTGCCACTGCGCCGTCCACCGCTCCGATGCCCTCCCGAGTTCTCCGCCTCCGCCTCTTGCTGCTGTCCCGTGAGGTCGTCGTTGCGCGGCGGGGGCGGCAGGGGAATCGAATGCGGCGGGGCCGCCTCCAACTGCTGCGGTGTCGAGCTCTGGCGCTGGGCCGGCAGCCCACGGCCCCCAGCCGAGCCGCCGAGCGTGCCCCCACTGCACGCGGTTGCTGTGCCGGCCTCTGTTGTTTCGTCCGCCAGCAGGCACCTCCGCACCGAGAGAAGGTAGCAGCGGTGGTACAAGGGCCGCAGGGCAGCATGCACCTCCTGGTAGCGCTCGCGGCAGAGCAGGCCGTGGTGCTCCACGATGCGGGCCAGTGCCGCCTCTTGCTCCGCCGTTCGAATCTCATGGAGGTATTTATCGTACAGGACGTCGAGGTAGCAGAGGGGCAGCCCTTCATCTACCCGGCTGTGTGGGGCAGGGAGATCATTCAGCTTGCGGCGGGCGATGCGTGCCTTGCGCTCCTCCTCGTCGTAGTACTCGTCCTCCTCCTCCTCCTCCCGCAGCTGAGACGCACGCTCTTGCTCCTCCTGCTCCGCCTTCTTCGCCGCCTCGGCGAGGCGCTCCTCAACGCTGCCGTCCCGCTTGATCGTCCCATTGAGCTTGTCCTGCAGCACATCCAGCGCAAGGCGCACGACTGCGTAGTCGGTGCAGTGCCGCGCGACCGTCTCCACGACGTCCGGCTGCGGCACGTACTCGGCAAGGAGACGTATGTCTACCTCGCGGCAGTGGAAATGATGTGCGCCGAGGGTGAGCAGCAGCGGGATCGTCCACGGCGACGTGCCGAGGGTGGGCGTGTGCCGCAGCAGCGCCTGCACCGCGCCAGCGTAGCGATTCGTGATGGCGTAGTACAGCGGTGTGCAGCGCGCATCATCCTCAATGGTCGGGTCGGCACCGAGCTCGAGCAGCTGCTCCACAATGACCGCCGGGTCAGAATTTTGGTTGTTCACCGCACACAGCAGCGGCGTCCAACAGAAGTCAGCGGAGATGGTTGTGTCCACCACCCCCATGTTAATGATCGCATCCGCCCCACGTCGCAGCAGGCCCTGGACAAAAAGTTCGTTGTTTCGAAAGCAGGCGCGATGCAGTGCGGAGTACTCGCTCGAGCCGCGCCCCGCAGCAGACAAGCCGTACCCCCCGGCACCCGAGGGGCTTCCAATAATAGTGTGTGAGGCGGGGGACGCCGCAACGGCCACGCTGCCCCCGCGGGGGGGGAGCTGCACCGACGGGTGCCGGCTCCCCTGTCCTTGCTGCGTGGAGAAATGGAAGGCGGCGCCACTCCCCGGCGTCTGGACGGTGAGAGAGGTGGAGGCCCGGAGTCCAGCCCCGGGCGCACTGTTTCGCAGTGCATTACCTACCCCTGGCGGGCCGGCGACGGTTGCGGAGGCGGCGTTGCTCGGGCTGGCCGAGCAGGTACTGCAACGATCCCGCAGATACGAATCGCAATAGATTTCCCCTCGCGGGCGCACAAAGATCTCTGGGAAGGCCTCGCAGGCCTCGGCGATGGTCTCGAACTCCTCGTGGCTGAGGCTGTGCACCGTCCATGCGCCGGTATCATGCGATATACGAAATGGAATCGCTTCCAAGGAACACAACGGGCCTTCGAGATCCTCTTCTCGTACGGACTGCACACTCAGGCCGCCAATGGAGAAGGCCCGCAACGCCACTTCCGCTGACTCACTCGGGCCGCGCGGGCGCAGCGGGGCTGGGGCGTTGACACTATTTACGGTCGAGGGGCCGGCGGTGGCCATCTGATGCGGCCGGGGGCTTCCCGAGGACATGACGGCGGTTTCGTCTCGGTGAATGCTGCTGCCGGAGCCGATACTGGTGCGGCGTGCGCTTTCCGTGCCGTGGAACAGGGGGCCTGTCACACTCCCGCTTCCCAAATGTGTTCCGTTCGCCTCCGCCTCCGCCACCGCCACCGCCCGCAAGAGAATCACCTGCACCTCCCCAGGCGTATCGGAGAGGGTCACCACGAAATCCCCGGGTGCGGCGTCCTGGCCGTAGGTGAACGTTTCTTTATAGTACAGAGAGCTTTCCGTGAGAGAGAAGAGCCCAGCGGATAGATCGTGGAGCATGCTGTGCTCTAGCATCGGGAGCGGGCCCCACACCTTGAGGAGCCGCTGCACTCCATAGAGGGATGTGACACCGCAGTTCTTGTAGTTGAGGACGCGCATCACTGGCTCCCTCGCCCACTCCGGGAAGCGGTGCAGCGCCGCGGCCTCGAACTCCTCTGCGAAGCACCCCGCCACGTTGCGGCCCACGCACTCCACCCACAGCCGGCGCATTGCTTGATCTTCCAGGACCTGGTTGCTGTCGAAGTACAGGGAGTCCTTCTGTGCGTTCACAATCCACTTCACGTGCGCCAAGTGCACGCTCAGGTCGCTGTTCACCCGAGAGAGGCGCCGCCGAAGGTCCTCCGGCAGCGAGTCGCCGGAGACCATGCCGTAGCTCTCCTTGAGGACGGTCTCGTCGTCGTCCGCATCCAGCAGCACCGAATCTTCAAACGGCCCGCCGCTGGCGTTGGCATTGTTCTGGCTGCGGCGCCGGAGTCTGGGGTCCGTCGCACTCGCCGCCCCGCCAGGGAACGAGAGCATCACAGGGCTGCTGAGGACAAACGAATTGCCCCGCGCCAGGGTTGGGGGCAGCGGGGCGACGCCGATGCCGTTCCCTGCTGCCATGGCGTAGCGATCCGGAAACAAAATGTGCGCCGCTGAGAATCGATTTCGAGTGGGCGGGGGCAGCACTGGATGCACCCCGCCGCTGTTGCTAGCCCCAACAGTCGTACTGAGACTGTTGTTGTTCACGTCATCGCGGCTGCACTGGGCGGCGAGCAGCACCGCAACGCCCCGGCCCCCGCCCCCGCCCGCACCCCCACCCGCACCCGCACCGGTATTGCTGCCGCTGTTGATGGGAGCGAGCTGTGTGGAGTCGACACTCTCGGTGAAGCTCGTGACAGAATTGGTCAACGTGTCCAGCTGATGGGCGGTGCTGCTGCGGGCGCGCTGCAGCGCGAAGACGTTCCCGAAGCTCCCGCGGAAGCCGCTGTGTCCGCTGTGCAGCCCACCGGTGCCGGATGTGCCGAGCCCGGTGGTGCTCATTCTTCTTGCAGCGCCAGCTGCGGAAGGCGGGGTAGGGGCGAAGGGCTGCAGGCTGCGCTGCGGCGGCTGGGAGGTGGCGGCGAGAGTGGGAAGTGTGGCTGGGGAGGAGGGGATATCCAAACCGGCGGACGGCCAAATGGAGCCGCTGGGGCCGCTGGGGCCATTGGGGCTGGTCACCGTCACCGCCGTCGCGCCAGCCGCCGTCGCGTTTTCCTTTGCGCTACTGATGTTCTGTGTGGCGGCGGCTTCGGCGTTGCACGACGTGGATCCGCTGGGCTGCTGCTCTCCGTCTCCGCCTTGACCCATGCTCATCCGATTGGCGGTGGTCGGCCAGTTGTGCTGGAAGGGCTGGAAGATGCCGGTGAGCTGGTTAAGGGCGTAGGCCACGTTTCCCATACGCACGGCGAAACTGCCGAATGTACCGATCGTGCGTTCAATGTACTGCTTCCTTCCTTCTGATATACACCTCTCAATTTCCTTTATGCACTCCAGTGCCTCGTGGAGGACGTTGTCGCAGATGAAGCGCAGCAGGCGGTCTGTCACAGGGTCCCCGTCGCGCACCTTCTTCTTCTTTGCGATAGACAGGAGGTAGTTGTGTAGTTCCTTCACTTGAGGGAAGAGCTTTACCATGGCGATATTTGATTGTGTGCAGGTAGCGTCTATACTTGTAGTCAGATGGAGGGTCTTCGAGACGAGAGTGTTTGCCTGCAGGATGTCGCTCTCGACCCCGTGCAGGTGCTGGCGCGTCTCCGCCAACGCCGCGCGGAACTGTCGGAACGTACGCTTCGGCAGCGGCGCATCGTTGATCTCCGTTGTGATGAGCCGCAGCGCACGGGTTGGCGGGCCGGACGTCCCGGTGGAGACGAGCTCGGGGAACTGCTTCTCATCCGCATCGTTCACGGCTCTCGCCATCCCCCGGATGTAGGGCGGGACGTCGACCTTGGTCTTCTTCTTCTTGACGCCGAGGCCCCCCGCTGGCATCCCTCCGCTGAGTCGCCGGCCGGTGCGGCTGGCGCGCCGGTGGCTGTGGACGGTGGGGGAGGTGAAGCTATCCGGAGACGCGGCCCGCGCGCGTCTTTCCGCTAACGAGACGGCGACAGCGACGGCGCCAGAGGGAGACGACATGGATGGTGAGGCGATGCCGGAGGAAATGGGCGAGCTAGCGGTGGTCTGCAGGGGCGGGGGGCAGCGGGGGGAAGACGGGTGGGCGGAGCTGGCCGCGCTGTGGAATAACATGGTGTGCTCCTCGCCCAGGCACGTGGAAGGACCCCGGCTGGAGTTGGCGCGCTGGTCGAGGCGCTGCAGCAAAGGTTGTGCTATCGACGAGGAGGCCGAGTGGAACCGTCCATGGGAGCTCCCGGCGCTCGGTGCACTCTGGCGCATGGTGGGAGTGTGGAGAGATCGATTCGGCCCGCCAGCAGAGTGGGGCGGGTGAAGGCTACTGTGATTGCTGTCGTTCCCTAGAATTGCCACTGCCGTAGATGGCCCGCCCCCAGCGCGAGAGTGCCGACGGGGGAGACCGGCGGAGCTGCCGCCCAAGGTGGAAGGCCCGCCGGCACTCCGCTGTGGGACCGGGGGGAAGATGTTGGGGCCGGATACCAACTCGGCCGGCGGCAGCGGTGGGGCAGGCGCGAAGGAGAGCCCAGGGCCGCGGAAGGTGGCCATCTGGGGCTGCGGCTGCCTGCGAGATCAAAAGAACTCAATCACACGTGGGGACCCTGCTCTCTCGCAGTTCGAGTTCGAGTTTGTCTTACTCGCTATCGCCTTCTATTCTATTCTGAATGAATTTTACTGTTGTTCCTGTTCTGCGTATCGTCTCCCCAGGTTTGTGTTTCTCGTGTTATGTGCTCTGTGTTCTATAAATGTTTCTGTTGTTTCTGTTGTTGTTGTTGTTTTTTTGTCTTTTGCTGGCAACCCCCCACAAGAAAACAAAAACAATATTTAGTCGTGTTTTTTGGGGGTTCGCAAACAATCCTGGGGAAGAAAATAGAAGTGTTCTCCTGTCAACTGCAGCGACTGCGGAAAAAAAAAAAGATCTAAAGCTACTCCGCGAGAAAGAGAGAGAGGAGGATGAACAGCAGCAGATGCATCGGTGAATCGTCTCGGAACATACTCTTGTTGATGCCACGCAACGCAAGATCCCTCTCGCTCTCGACCGCATACATTAGCGCGTTAAATATGATGTGTTTGGTTTGGTTTCTGTATGAAGAGGGTAGAAAACGGGGGCAATTCGGTCTCGTCCCACGCGAAGCAAAAGGAAAACCAAACCTTTTCGTCGTTTGTTTGTTTGTTTTTTTTTTTTTTTTTCAGAAAGGGGCGACAAGAGTCATCCTACAGAGAGGGACATTGATCCAGCTCTACGCTCTCTCTCTCTCTCTCTTTCCTTCTACTTTGAGCCGTTGTCGTATGCCCAGTAGAATTATGCAGATTTAATTATTTTTTTTCTTGTTTTACATTTCAGGTCGCTGGTGTCGTCCCTTACGGCGTTGTTGCTGCTATCTTTGGTTCATCTTCATTGTTGGCAGAGTATGCTGGTCTGGCAGACAGGGGCCGGAGGGCATCTCGGTGGAGGCACCCCACACACAGTACACCAGTTCTCTCCATCTTGATGTCTGTGTGCTGGGCTCTTAGGCATCTTCATCCAGGATTTCGCCCTTGACAGAGCCCATCAGCATCCGCTGCATGTTTGACGCCATCTCCGACTGGGGGAGCATCGGCTGCCCGTAGGAGGACCAGTGGTGCTTCGGCCCGGTCATTCCCATCGCCCCACCACTGCTCTGCTGCTTGCTGCCCCGCTTTCTGCGGCTCTGCAGCGTATCCGGCACCAGCTCCGGGTGAACTCCGCCCCCTGCGGGGGTAGACGGGGCACTGGCGCTGTGTTGTCGCGATCCGGTTCCACCGCCACGCCGCCCAGCGCTGCCCCGGCTCCCGGTACTCTCCCAGCGGCCTCCCTCTTTCTTCTTCTTCTGCTCCTTCTCTGCCTGCTTCGCGGCGGAGGTTTTGAAGCGCTGGTAGCGACGAGATTCCGCAAGCATCTCCTCCAGCCGCGCGTCCTCGGACTCCAGGCGGCGCTGCAGCAGGCACACCGGCGGCAGCGGGGCGAGCTGCATCCAATTACACTCCGGCAGCCAGGTGGCCTGACTGCGCCGGTCGCGCTCTCGGGAGGAGATGTACCGCGGGGGCCTCTCCACTCCCGCGCCGCCAGCGTCATCCCCGCTGCTGGAGGCCCCGACCGCACTGCTGGGGGAAGGCGATCCGCCTGCCGGCACCTTTCCGGTGCTCGACTTCACTTTGGGGAGGCGGGACCCACAAATGGGGTCGTTGTGGCCCACGTAGAAGACCTTGTACCCCAGCTCCTCCCACTCCTTCAGGCGCTCCGGGGGGACGTGGTAGAGTTTGTCCAGGTCCGCACGCTTCTTTCGTCGGCGCTCCGCGGGGGGCATGGCCGCCTCCAGGCGGATATTCTCGTCTATTTCATGATTGACCTCCGCCTGCGACGGCGATCGGCTGCCCTCCTCTGCGACCCCGGATGGGCCAGCGGGCGGGGAGAGGTGCCTACGGGCGGGCTCCCCTCCCCCTTCCTCCTCCTCCTGCTGCGGGAGGTGCTTGGCCGCGTTACGACCATCCATCTCTGTTAAGAAGACGATGGCATTGGTCTTGCTATCGTCGTCGTCATCATTTGGTTTATCGTTACTGCTGTGGGTGTAGGTGCTGCCCAAATCCTTGTTGTGGTTGCTCCCCATTGGATTATCCTGGAGGGCCAGCAGCGGTACCGGGTGGGTCAAGTGAGGGGCAATACGGCCGTGTACCATGGTCTGTGGGGGGCCGAGCTCCACTTCTGTCCGCACCTGCATAAAGAGCTCTGTCTGTTTCTTCTGCGCATGCAGCATCGCCGCGGGAACGTACTGCACCATGGACTGGCCTACGAGGCGATCCGCAGGGGGGTCGGCTGCGATCTTGATGTGAGCCCGGAAGCGTCGCTCTAGCGCTTTCTGAAACATATCCTCCACCAGGTCGAACTTTCGCTTGGCCTTGGCCTGCCGGCGGGTGATGGTCTTGAGCTGGTACTCCCGCAGCCGCCGCGTCTCCTCTCGCTTGATATCCTTCAGCGGCAAGCTCTTCTGCATCCGCCGCGGGTCGGAGATCATCTCGGTAACGTTGGTGGTTAAGGTCTCCATGGCCCGGTCCAGCGCATAGAGGTTCTCCTCTCGTATTTCCTCTTCAATGTCCTCCTCAACGGTGGTCGCCCTCGGGGGCTGGCGCTGCGGCGGGGTGCAGCTGGCACTGGAAAGAGCGCCATCGCTGTTGGCGCTCTTTCCGACCACAGGGGATGGCGAGGCCCCGCTGCCACCGCTGCAGCCCACACCTTGGGCCCCACTGCGCCGCGCGGAGACGGCGGCGCTGTTGAACGCACTCATCTTCAAGACAGAGGTCCACGCTTTATTTTTTTCGACGTGTGTATGTCAAGGGAGACGACGAAGATGTTGGTAGGTGTGTGTGTGTGTGTGTTTGTCTCACGACAATACTATATTTCTATGGTGGTGCGCGCTCAGCGGTTAAAGATCCGCGTTGCACCGGGGATCGCACCAGTATATCCGTTCCGCAGGAGTGAAAGCTGCAAACCCACACGCGTTCCTTTCCCGTGTTTCTTAAGACTTTTTTGCTGTTTTTTCCTTTCGTCCACTCTTCCTCTTAGCGCGATGAGGAGGGGAACGTCACTACGTGTACCTTTGAAAAATACCGCCACTGTACACCCTAAAGAATAGAAATGGTGGGGAGGGGAACAAAAAAAAAATGAGGAAGGAGTTTGGTTTGTATGTTCTCTGTTTTTCTACGCTACCCTTTGGGTTCCTCGGCAATATGGGGTAACACGTCAAACACAAGGGTTATGCCAACCGCCACTGCAATGTGTATTCCGGTATTAAAAAGGTAAAGAAAAAAAAAAGAGAGAGAGAGAGAGAGGCAGCAGGAAGGCCGTTTGAGCCACAAGTTTGTGTGTGCCTATCCGCTAGTTTCTTGACATTGAATCGTTTTTCATCATCATCACTTCTTCTAGTGTGTGTGTGTATGTGTGTGTATGTATATATGTGTGTGTTAGCGAGATCAGTTTGTCGAAACCTATGAAGAGGAAAGGGGGGAGGGGAGAAAGATAGGTTTGTGTCACTGGCCTACCTTGCAGGCAATGTAGTCACAGGCCAAAACATACCAGTTCATCTTATGAAATTTTTGTGGAAACGCTGAGACCAGCGAGGATAAAAGACCCTACCAGATAGGTAAAACAAACCTCCAGGCTCAAACAAGAGTACCCTTGATTAAAATAGTATAAAAATCCCTGTATTGACAAGGTAAGCTTTCTTATATGTATTGTATATCTGAATACGGAGAATGCTGATGTTTATTTATTTTCATACCCATAATATTATTGATTATTGATTAGATGTTGTGGGGGTTACTGAAGTATCTCTTGGGTTTGGGTGGGTGGGCTAAAGAAAATATAAGCAGCTAGGTAAAGCTATAATAGCCTGAACGTGCCTAGCAATAAGTTTGTAATACCCTACACCAAGAGATGAATTGGAGTAAACAAAGGAGAAACCCATTTATATAGAACAGGATATAAAACAAAAATGGAAACTGCACGTGCATTGGTATCGAGTAGGAATAAAGGTAATATTATTAATTTGGTTTGTAATTTTAAAAGATAACCGCATTTCCCCAAAACAGGCATGACACGCTGCAATCCTGTCGATTAAAGCTTTGTCGAAACCTATGAAGAGGAAAGGGGGGAGGGGAGAAAGATAGGTTTGTGTCACTGGCCTACCTTGCAGGCAATGTAGTCACAGGCCAAAACATACCAGTTCATCTTATGAAATTTTTGTGGAAACGCTGAGACCCCATAGGTAGGTGCAAACTCAACAGAGGAGATACCGACTTGATTCGTCCTTCTCAGCAATCGGGCAAAAGGTGCACCGTAATTCCGGGATATTTAATTCAGGCGTTTCCCTTATCACAAGACCCTCTTCTTCCCCAAAGTTTCGGGAGAGGGGATCAGCCGGATTCAGTTTGCCATCAATATAGAAAAACAGTACTGTGACATCCAGGTCTAAAAATAAGTGATTTGCAAAACGATACAAGGCGTTAAGTGCATATCCTCTACCGATGCCCCTATAACCTGCTTCACCTCTCTGTGCCAGGACGATTGGGAAATGATCGGTAACTAAAGCAATTCGGTGTAGCGGAGAAGCGTGAGCAAACTCGTCAACAATAAATTTTAGGAGCAGTAAAGCCGCACGTGGTTCAGCATGAGCAGAATATCGAGCCTTAAAATAGTGCTGGGAACCGTCTCCATGTACCCTTCCGTTTGGATGGATATCATGTATCCACTGCTGTTGGAAAGTTCGGACAGTGCCATCCCGCCATTTTGCAATAGCCCCCCAACCTCCCAGAGAGGCGTCCGTGTAAATAATAATGTCGTAATCTTCGTCGTTGTAACTAGCTTGGATCTGTTCAGGTATTGTCCACAAACGATTCTCTAGTAAGGGGGTGACTAAACGTGCTGCTGCCTGTCTTATTGAGGGTGTAAGTCCGAGCAACGGGAATCCCATGACCTGCCCTGGGCGACTAATCTGAAAACGGTTCGGTACAATCTCATTAACGGGAAAAGATCCGCTGGGTTAAGTCGCGTCGTGTGTACTGCATAGCAAATTAAGGAAATCAGGGACGCACAAGATCGTAATGAAAAACGCTCCATGGATACAGCCAACGATAACTTAGATAATGTCTTAGTTGAATTTTGAACCTCTCTCTGTGAACCAGTCCAGACAAACTTTTCACCCAAAAACAAACAAGGTTGGGTAGCCTCGAAACAGAGACGTTCAATAGAATAATTGTATACCTCTTCTCTATCAGGTGAAGTTACCAGATTTGCTGCTCTAATCCGGCTGATAACCGTCCGTATAGTTCTGTAAAATTCCTGCTCCTGACCTTCGCGGGCTGCAAATAATATGTTGTCAATCATAGTATCAATCAGTATATCCGTCTGTATATCAATAATTGTCCAAGTAATAGCTTGTCCTACTGCAACGCTCCATCTCGCACCTGTAGGTAATGTCTTTAAGCGGTACATTGTTCCATCATGGGATCGGAAAACGAAATAATTTCGTGTATCAACTGGAATCGGTATCGCATCATAAAAGGCTTGGAAATCTATTTGAAACATGTAACGTGCATCCTTTAGTCTCTGCCGTCTTGCTAATCGTGATGGTCTTGTGATGATAGGCAATTCCGACTTTTGGATAACCGAATTGAGATGGGGTTCAGTTATGATACGGCGTCTGGCTTTCATGGGTTCATACACCGTAAAGATAGACACACCATGTACGTCTGCCAGTAAAGGATGTACAACCTCCGGATCACATGCTTCGATTTTTCCCATTAGAACGCATTGTTGTAACTCCTCAGTTGATAATTTGACTTTCTTAATGGTTCTGGAAGTGCGTAGATTGCGAAAAGTGCGAGCTTGAAGGAACCGGAGGGCAGATCGCAAAAATTCATGTGTTGTAGTATGTAAGGTAGGTAATCGTTTGACAGCATCCAAATTGCATAAAGTAACCTCTTTTAAGTGCAAGGGCCAGTTTTCAATAGGGGGGTAAGTCGGTTGGGAGGTAGTCCGTCGCGGCGGCGAATTTCATGAAATAGCTCTACTTCATCGAGTTTCAGGGATTTATAGTCTGGGGCTACTCGTCCAAGGTGTTCTGGAGAAGGTGGGACGTGTTGACGGCATCCTGTACTTGCCCGTCCTCCGCCGTTGGTTGGAGGCCATAACCCAAATACCTCCTGAACGTGTCTTCTCGGGTGTGACCCGTCAGTCTCATCACCGCTGTCATCGGCACTCCGTCCGCTGCTAGTTGTCGTGCCGCTCCGCACCGGAACGATGGGAGCGCCGCCTCGGAGTTCACATCCTTGATCGCATGAATCAATTGCCTGCGTGGTATGGATTCGTCTGGAAATAAAAATTCTCTTGGTCGCCTTTCGTTGATGAGGTGCAAAGTTTGTCTGCGTCCCGACGATTTAAAACGGTGGGGACTGAATACGGTCCACGGAAACGTGCGCCTTTGCCTCTTCGAATCGTGATTTGTACTCTCACACGACCCGGAGATATTTCGGGTCCGAAGTGAATGTCTTGAGAGATCAATTTTCCGATGTCTCCCGGTCTCGCGGCACACACCCACATCAGCGTCGCAAAGACTTGGGCTTCTGGAAATTCGCGTAGGCGTCTGTAAACCTCCTCGTACTGGGTCAATGTCAAAGGAGCTGGTGGATGGGGAATGTTCTCCTTCTCGAGCCGGCTTGCAGCAGTCATTGCTTGCGTCCATATAGGGGATCTTCGTAGATCGATTGGTTCCTGCTGATTGGTATACAACGGAAGATGTAGTAAAGCCGATTGGACTGTACCCATGTGGCGGTGAATGGTGGACCATCTCCAGTGTCGTGCGATGCTGAGGCGTCGAATAAATTCTATTGTCGCTACTTCGAGGGGTAGACGTATCAGGTCGGCAGGCATGTGTTTCAGATCGCTCAAAGCATTTCTGTGTTGACGTCGGACTTCCGCATTCATTGCAGTCCAGGTCACCTGGGGGATATGTGGGGGCTTGTCGAGGTAAATGACCCAGTCTCTCGGGCAGGCACCGCGTCCCCACACGGGTCTGCCCGTCATGTTTAAAGACCCCGTAATGCCGGTATGTTGGGCCCTTTCCATTTCGTGTAGTGGGTCGTCATCCAACGTGATCTGAGGATGATTACCAGGGTTTCTACGTGTGGTCGTAGAGCGTGACGTTTGGCGACTTTCACGCAGTGCATAAAGCCCTAGAACTGCTTCGTTTGCATGTCGGGTAATAGTATAAATAGGATAATCAGTCCTTTCAGTTCTATCTGCGTCTAACGAAATACCAATGATGAATACGTGATTTTCGAAACTTCCGGGTAACTCGACCTCATTACCGTTACGGTAAAGGAAAACGTGTCGATCATCCGGAAGAGGGTCGTGAAGGATTCGTGGGGTTCCATTAGGATCCGCACCATACGGGTATAAGGTAAATCCATAATCATTGAGAGCTGTGTGAGGAGTCATCATCCGGCGGCGTTCGGTATACTGTCTCCGCTGAGCCCGTGTGCGTAAAGAACTGTCTGTCAAGTGGCGATATCGCCCGTCTGCAAAATTCGCTAATACATTGGCTGTTAATAGAAAGGAAAACCCGTTTCGTGTCGCTGCCTCACGAATAGATGCGTACTCATCTTCCCAATTTGGTGGCGCGCCGCCTACCAGCACAGGCGATAACTGAGATACCTCAGAAGGACGTTCACCTAGAATGTTCCGCATCGTCGTCAGAAAACTTTCAAGTGGAGGTTGTGTTCGTAGGGACTCCTGAAGGAATAACCGTAACCTTTTCGGTAAGTCGCGGGCGTACGAGGATTGTAAGCCGAAGTAAAGAAGGAAAAAATTTGCAATCATAAATATTCCGCAATCTTCGCTATAGCGTTCTTGTCGTTGGCACTTACAAAATCGGATAACTATTTCAGGCCATAGGCTTTTTAGTTTCCTTGCGAGATCCTTATGTACCGCGAAAGATGGCGCGGAGTCATAGACGTCCATCTTAACCTTGTCCTTTGCCATATACATATCGCCTGCAATCCAGTGATGATGACTGAAAAGGGGGAAAAATACTCTCTCCTGTGTGCGTAGGCGTTCATTGATGTGAGCAGTCACCTCAGATGCACCCTGGAAATTCAATTGAACTAACAGGTCTGGTAACGTGCGGCAAGATAAAACACTGTCACGAGGTAAGTATCGAAAAAGAATCCGATCCAACTCGCTATCGTTTGTCTTACCAGAAGCGATATCTCTATCAATGTAAGAAGGTAGCTCCCCTACTGCCTCACCCGATGGAATAGGGGAGTCTACACGTTTTTTGAATCACCACCTCGAAGTTGACGACCATTTCCGTTGGTAGGCGACGAAGGAGGGGGTTTCTGGTTATTAAACTGATGCCCTCCGTTGTTAGCATAGTTCCCGTTGTTCGAGTAACCGGTATGTGCGTTGCCTCTCGCATACTGGCGAGAGTATTCAGTTCGCCCATACTTAACCCCAGAGTTGTTATAGCCCCTCCCCCGGTCAAGCAGCCCGCGGACCATGGTCTGCAAATTATTCAGTTGAGAATACAAATTCTGTAGCTTTTCGGTGGTTACACTATCCGATTGCTGTAGCCAGTTTTCCATCGCAGAAAGGTCAAGATAGCCTACTTGCTGCCCTTCGGCATTCCACAAGGAAGGATAGTACTCACCACCTTCCAGTTGTTGTGTTGTATAACGGCTCCGTTGGGTTACACTAGTGCCGCCGCCCCCTTGTAAAGACGGGGATTGCTGTCGGGCAAACAATTTGCTGTTCAAGTCAGTGCTGTGCGGAGGAAAAATTGGTCCGTTGTACGTGTAGACCTGTTCCGCCAACGTAAGGCGAGTCGTGCCATCCATGAGAAGCAGCATACGAGTATTGTGGGCTTTGTATATATCGACCACTGGGTTGAGTAGGAAGTGCATAATAAAGTAGGCAGCCTTTTCCTTGTCCTTTGTGAAAACCAAATTGGCAACCAAGAAGAGATCCAGCTGGTGAAGTTCCCTTGAGTCGAGCATCGAAATGACAAAAGACTCCAACTTCTCCCATCGCTTAGGATCCGAATAGGCATTCTCGAAGGAGTCAATGTAGGTTTTGTATGTAGCGAATTGTTGGGCCCACGGATATACCTTAGTGGTGCTTTCTTTAGACGCGAACTCAGCTGTCCAGGTAAAGGCGGAAGACGAAGCATCCTGTGCAGAGACGAATCGTTGGAACAACTCGTTCCTTTGTTTTGTTATGTCATCCTTACTAAAACTGAGACTTTTAGAAAATTGTAATAGGCGTAAGAGACTGGTTTTTAGACCTTGTAATTCGGATGCGGGAATGAAAGGTACAAGTTCGATTGGAACATCGAAGTACTCTTCACTAATGCCGTCCGGTAGAGGCATCAACAAGACGAGATATCGGAAGTTAACCTAAAGAAAATATAAGCAGCTAGGTAAAGCTATAATAGCCTGAACGTGCCTAGCAATAAGTTTGTAATACCCTACACCAAGAGATGAATTGGAGTAAACAAAGGAGAAACCCATTTATATAGAACAGGATATAAAACAAAATGGAAACTGCACGTGCATTGGTATCGAGTAGGAATAAAGGTAATATTATTAATTTGGTTTGTAATTTTAAAAGATAACCGCATTTCCCCAAAACAGGCATGACACGCTGCAATCCTGTCGATTAAAGCTTTACTCGTCGTCATGATGAAGGCGGAGAGAGAGAGAGAGAGAGGTAGCAACAACTACGTAGGGGGGAGGAAGAGGAGGGAGAGTTAATGCGCGAGGGGGGATGGGGGGATGGGGGGGGGGTCTTCTCTTTTTTTGTTTCTTTTGTTTGTTTTTTTTCATCCTCGTTTTCCTTTACTCTACTGCTTTCTTTCGCCGTTGAATGGCGTCCAGTGCAAAGCGGACGCACTCCAGCTGCTGCTTGTCCAGGCAGCAGTGATCGTCATCCAGCGTGCCGCATGTAATACGCCGGATCACCTTGAAGGCAGCCCCGGCGGCGGTACCACCCCGCAGCCCCACGTTGTCCTCCTCCTTATCCTCCGTACTCTCATTATCGGCATCCGAGTCGCCGTCCTTCTCCACCCGCATCAGCGACGTTAGCATGACAGACCCAAATGTATGTGGCGCATCGACACTGCTGAACTGCACCGCAAACGGAGGCGAAGGTGTTGCTTCTGCTCCTGGGAGTCTTCCATTCTGCTGCTGCTGCTGATCTTGTTCATGTTGCTGCTGCTGCAACGCGATAAGCGGTAGGCCATCCTTCAGCAGCACTCGCTCCACCCCGCGGTTGAAGTAGTGCTGCAAGCGCAGGGAGTCGCTTGCCGTAAACGGTGCCCAGTGCTGTCGCTGGTAGGTGCGTATGGAGTGGACTCCCTCGTCTTGGCCACCAGAGGTCGGTGGTGCTGATGCTCCGTGCAGTCGCCTCTGTCGCTGCTGCTGCTGCTTCCATAGCATGTACTCCACCGGCCGAACGGAATACCACCAACGAGGCCGCCCAATGCAGCACAGCGGGCGTTGCACCGCTGGTGATACTGCTGTGGGTGGGACAGGCGCGTCGTTTGCTTTCCTGGGGAAAGCAAACGACGTGCTGGACCGCTGGCTGTTGTCGTTCAGCACCGTGGGGCCCTCCTTCCCGCCGAAACGATACCATTTCAACACCTCATCGGCGCTGAGCACTCGATACGCGAACCCCTGGTCCCTCAGCCAACTCTGCCGGGTGTAGCTGGTGCGGATCTCATGGGTGTCCTGCGAGACCAAGCTGTAGAAATAGCTGCAGGTATGGTCGAGAGATGGGGGCTTGGGGCGGAGAATGCGGCCGAGGCGCTGCGCCTCTTGCCGCCGCGAGGCCCCCAGGCCGGAGATTTGGATGACCACCGAGGCGTTTGGAATGTCCAGCGCAACGTCGCCAACGCGAGTGAGAATAATAGCGTTCACCTCGTTGCTGAACTGAAACCACTGTAGCAAGTGGCGCCGCTCCATCTCGCTGGTGGCCTGCTCCATCAGCGGGAGATGCAGGTGGTGGGCATAAAAGTGCGCATCCACGAGAAAATCGCAAAAAGACGATCACCTTATCGGGAGGGTGGCGTTCTTTCAAATGGAAGTGAAGCAGCGCCTGGGCGCACCACAGCTTCACGGGGTTGCAGGAGGCGATCGTTTGGGCCGGCCCCATATGATGACCGCCTCCAAAACCGCGGCGGCGGCGGCCACGGCGCCGCCTAGCCCGCCTAGCCCCTCGTGTCCGCTCTTGTCCACCAGTATTGCTGTTCTTGTTGGTATTTGCCGTGTCGCTGCCCTCGTCCGATGCGCTGCTCTCCCAACTATCGCTGCTGCTGTCGCTCTGGCTGAAGCGGCGCCGGCGCCGGGGCCGCTTCAGCGGTGTGGCGGCGGCTCGGCGTAATTTCACGCCAGCGGCAGCGGCAGCGGCAGCCGCTGGCGTGGCGCCTCCGGAGGCGGCGGCGGTGATGGCCAGGTTCGCCATCACCAGCTCCACATCCGGTGCCCCGCCGGTGACAGCGGTGTACGCATCCCAGTAGGGGAGTGGCAGCGGGCACTGGATCTCGGCGCACTCCACCTTCGCCAAGTACCCAGCCCTGGTGAGGTCCAGCCAGTTCGCCTCGTACAGCTTCGGCCCCACCAAATGTCGAAGATCAGCGATACGATCGTCCTCCCGCAGCAGCGTCGCGCTCAGGCCCAGCACACACTTGTACTGGATCTTGTTGAGCACCTCTTGAAAGTGGTGAGCCAGCGCCGTGTGCACCTCATCCAGCAGCAGCAGGCCCCACGTCTCGCGCTGGATGGCGGCCAAGATCTCCTCCGAGCGCTGCGCCTCGGCGCCTCTGGCGGCCGCCGCCCCAGCGCCGGGACCACCTTGGCCACGCTGCGGCCGCTTCGCCACCAGCATACTATAGGTGGTAATGAACACGGGGCCCGGCATTTGCTTCACCTTGGCTGTGCAGACAGTGACCTCGTGCGGCTGGAGGTTGGTCCAGCGAAGAAACTCGCGCTGCCATTGGAAGACAGACATGTGGTTGACACACATCACAATCGTTCGTTTCTTTAGCGTGGCGGCCGCGGCGATACCCGTGAGCGTCTTGCCGGCACCGCACGGCAGGACGACGACGCCTTGATGCGCGAGCTGACCGCGACGAAATCGATCCAGGGAGGTGACTTGGTATGGCCGTAGGTGCGTGCCGCTGCTGAGCTCCAGGCGATCCACGTGGAAACCGACCACCGCTGGGCAGGCTGGGGGGTGCTGGGGGGTGTTGGCCGACGTGTTGCCGGTGCGGATCGTCGTGCGCCGAGGAGGACTAGAATACGCCTCTCCACCGCCTTCGGAGGGATCATTGAGGTAGTCGTAGCAGCAATCCGTTCGAATGCCAAAACGTTTGAAAAGCGCCTCTCGCACTTCTCGCAGGCAGCCGCGTCGCACCTGGCTCCTGTACTCCAGTTGTGCTCCGCCTCCGCCTCCTGGGGCGGCGCTGGCCCCGCCTTGGACACCAGTCCGGGGCGGTGGTGGGACGTACAGTCGCTTCAGCACACGTAGTCGTGCGGCGTCCTGCGTGGTCTCCCCCCCCTCCGCCTCCACCGCCATGCCAACCCCCGCACCCCCGGGCAGCCCATTTCCCTGTTTGGCTGCCGCGGCGGCGGCGAGGGCGTGGCGGTTGACGTCGGACACGACATACGTTGCCGCGCCACCGAGGGTCACGGGCTCCATCCACTGCTGAACGCTCTTCACAATCTCTTCCAGCAGTTCTCGGTCCCTGGTGATTAGAAAATGCGCCAAGGCGTCGCCGCTTTCAGCAGTGGATGTGGATGACGGTGGCGGTGGTGGTGTGAGGTCCGACGCCTCCCGCTGGCCACGCTGCTGTCCGGCGCCAAGGGCGGAGAGAGCGGCAGTGTGGAAGTTATGAAATCGACGCAACTTTGGCTGCAGGACGATCTCCACCTTCGTGGCGCCCTCCTCCTCGGTCAGCATCGCCTCCACCGCTGGCGGAATGCGCGGCAGAAACGCAAAGGACGAGGAGGCGGCGCTGGACCCCGTACCCGCAGCAGAAGCGAGGAGGGCCTCCTCCCAAGTAGGGAGGAGCCAAGGCGAAGGAAATCATGGCGGTCACCGCAAGAGCAGAGGCCGCTGTGATGGGCTGCACCCCACCCTTAGGAAGAACCGATGATGATGGTGATACTGATGGTGGTATAGCAGTAGTGCTGTTCGTGCTGGCGCTTTCGACGGAGGCCCTGAGGGCGACGAGTGAGTAGCGCCGCGGGGAAGACGGCCGCTGCGCTGGGGTTGGTTCCGCCGCCCCGACAGGTGCGGCGTCGCTTCGGGTTGTGCTCTTGATGGCTTCTTTTTTTAATAAGCGCGACTGCTGGCGTCGCCACCATCCCTCGAGAGCCGCTCGGTGCTCCTGCCAGCTCCGGTCATACGTGTTCCACTCGGGGGACGCCAGTCTCGCCCAGAACGTATCGCTGTCCTCCTCCTCCTCCTCCTCTTCCGAAGCGCCCCTCACCCCCCTTTAGCAGCGTACTCCTATTCGGCTCTGTGGCAGCAGGCGTGCTGTGCGGGGCGAATGAAGAGGCGGACGGACTCTGTTGTGCGAGGGCGTGCAGAACACGGACCCTGTCCAAATCCAAGACGAGCTCCCGTCGAGGCCCATCCGTAACCTTGAACTGCCAGTAGCGCAAGAAAGATCGGATCATGTCTAGGGAATAGGTCCCCTCAGCGGATGCGGCAGATAAGGAGCTGCTCGACATCGCGTACTGCTCGATGTGGTGGGTGCGGCTAATGGGTTCGCAGCACGAGACAAGGAAATCGATCACATAGGGGTAGGCGGGGTGGCTGCGCTCCACATAGACAGTGCCCGCATCACCAACATACATTCGCAGGAGAATGTCACTACCTAGATGCTAACTATGAGAAGAAAGGAAGAAAGAACAAGGAAGAAACATAGTTCTAAGCCTTTTGTCATCGCCGTACGTTCGTACGTCTACAACAGTTAGAACAATAAGATAAACAAATAAATTTCATGTGGCCTTGAGAAAGTTTCTCCGTGACACGCACTTACCAAATACTGGATAACGCTTCGGAGCAGGGTGGAACAAAAAAAAAAAATCAGCCAAGGATTGTAAATACGAGTAAGTTGTGTGAGAGGAGGGGGAGGGGGGCAGAGGTCCCACGTGTCAGCGCGTAAAAAAAGGCTTCGTACTTACTTGGGAAAGGGGGTTAGGATCGATGATTCTGTTTCGACTTCTTTTTTGTTGTTGTCGATTGGTTTGTTTTGGTTGTTTTTTTTTTTGTTCGTTTTTTTTTCCCCCCTCTCTTTCTGTTTTACTGATGCATGGTGCAGAGCGAAGAATACATCGAGTCGAAACGGAAAATTATTATTATTATTAAAAAGAAAAAGAAAAACAGAAGAGCACAAGAACAATTGAGAGATGAGATCAGAAAGGTATTACGTGGTCACGAAGATCAACGCCACAGTGCGGCCTATAGGTAGTGCAGCGGCGAGAACAGATAGTAGAGTAGCTACGTTAGGGTAGTTACGTTCGATGTTCTCACACGTCTGTCAACAATTTTTATTGTTGTTGTTGCTGATGTTGATGTTGATGTTGATGATATATAGACCGATGAAATAGCAGGGCAGAAGAACAAAAAAAAAGAGTAGCGAGAGAGAAAAACAAAATAATAATAATAATAATAATAATAATAATAATAATAATAAACGAAACTCCTCCACTACCGAGTCGAGATGAGTGAGCGATAAAAGCGGAGGTGACGAGGAGTAGACCAGCAGTATTCCAAATTTCTTCTGTGATTTATTATTATTATTATTTATTTATTTTTCTGTCGTTGTGTTGTTTTGTTTCTATTGGTTCTCTCTCGCTCTCACCGGCACTTTTTTTTTCTTTCCTCCGGATCACCTAAGCTCCGACTATCCTACATACCCAAGGATGCGCTTGTAAAGATGTATACGCGGATGAAATTATGTGGCTCCTTCTTTTTGTTGTTGTTGTTTGTTTGTTTTGGTTATTTTATATTCCTTCTGATCCAACCCTACGCATTCTTCCCGCCCCCTAGATTTTTCGTGTCAAGAAAGAAGAAAAAAAATGGTTGCAGGAGCAGGTTTAGCTTTGTTGTGACTCGTACGTCTCTCTTCTTTTTTTTCTTTTTTTTTAAGAAAATTTGTGCGTGCGCGCGTGGTTGTTAGCTGTGTATCAGCAGATGGCGAGGCGGTGTGAAAGCCGCGGCTCCTTACATACCTTCTCTCGACCTCGTCTTCTTTCTCGTTTGTTTTTCTTTCCTTTTTCATGCATGTCTCTCTCTCTCTCTCTTATTATTATTCTTCTTCTTCTTCTTCTTCTTCCGGCACCCTCTCAGCAGAGAGATTTGTTTAGCGGGCAGACCGGCACGTGCTTCTTCATGGTAGGTATGTCCTTGAGCCCTGTCCCGCACCAGAGGCACTTCATCGGCTGCTCCTCCATGCGCTGCAGCTCCGCCACCTTCTGATTCAACGTCACTCGCCCGTTTTGACGCAGATCGTCCACCACTCGCTCGCTGGTCAAAAAAAAGTAGGTAGCGAAGCTGTTGTAATGCTTCTTGTGCTTCAAGCACGGGCTGGCGAGGTCCATGGACAGGAGGTGCATGTGCAGCTGGGGAAGGGATGGAAGCGCATGAAAGCCGGTGATGAAGCGGCGCTTCGCATAATCCTTCGGGGAGTGCCGCTTCAGAAACTGCACATACGCATCCGCCACGCGGCACATGTGCTCCACCAGCTCCACATGATTTCGAGGGCGGGCCCAGCGGCGCACAGCTGTGGTGGTGTTTATAGCCGCTGGCGGTGCGGGTGACGGGGCGGGGGGAGGGAAGCCGCTGCTGCTGCTGTTCGCTGCATCGGCTTTTGCGTCATACGTGAGGTCATTGAGTGACGCCAAGGAGATATCGAGAGGGAGGAGCAGGCAGTGTACGGTGGACTTGGGGTAGGCGTCATTCACCAGCAAGCAGACCTCGTCACGATACAAGATGCAGCTCCCGTTCGGCTGCTTCGCCTCTCCTGGGCCCAGCAGGGGGTACGCAGCGAAAGGCGAGGACGTCAAGAGCGACGACGACGACGAGGCGGGGGCGGGGGCGGGCCCTGGCGCCTGCAGGGGGGAGGTAGCCGGAGACCCCGTTTCACCACTTCGCGCAGGAAGGGCAGCTTCGTCCGTGGGTAGCTGCCCGCCACCGCGGCCGAAGACGCTGAGACGGGCGATTTCTGAGCCGTCGAGCGTGCAACGGCCTTGGCAGCGAGGGTAACACCGCTCGATTGCATATTAGTTGTTTGTTTGTTTGTTTGTTCAGTATTTGTGGACTCTCTCTCTCTCTCTCCAAGGGGGGATAGGATGAAGGTGAAAGAGAAGATGTGTTACTTCCTGGTGTCTGTGATAAATATTTATAAGCTTTTAAGGAGCGTGGAGAGTGGGATCTACGTATCTGGATTAGTTGTGAATCTAACGTATAGTTACCCTAAATACGTTATAGTTACACTTAACGTATAGTGACAGAGTGTAATCGGATGTGTGAGCAAAGTTCTTCTTCTTCTTTTTTCGTTTCTCTTCACGCCTCTGCGTTGCCTGTTGTGTTTCTTCTTCCTCGGCTGCTGTTGTTTTTGTGGCTGTCCCCTCACACTTCAATACGACAACACAAGAAAGAAAGAGACACGAAAAAGTATTGAGCACACGAGGGGAAAAAAAGAGGAGACGAAGAAGCAAGCGAAACTTCTCAAGGTAGAGAATAGAGTAGAATAGGGGCTAATGTGATGAGGTATGTGATGCGCTTGATACTCTGCGACCTGAGAGGCGAAGAATGAGACGAGAGGGCGAGGGAGAGGTGGGTGGGGGGCTACGCTGTAATGAAGGCCCAGCGAGTTCTAGCACGCAAACTAGTCCGTACTGTGTTCTTCTCCATTGCAGTTCAGTAGCCAGGAAAACAAAGCCAGCAAAACAAGAAAAAAAAAAGATCAATCAAGGAGAGAAGAGGAGTGCGGGGAAGAGCGCAACACGAAGGCATTCCATCTTCTACGATCTTATGTCGTAGGAGAAAGGGGAGGAGGGCCAGCCGTGCAACCGGGGCAAAGATGCTGCAATAATAATGTTTTTTATTATTATTATTATTTGAATTGGCATTCTCCTTATGTTGTGTTTCTTGTTGAATGCGCTCCTTCACGCATACTTGTGATGGCGGCCACACAACACACAACAAAAACATAAAAAAAAAAAAAAAAACATGATGATCCCAAAGTCCTTCTGACGCCGGCAGAAGCAAGATGAAGCGGAGCCCCAGCTCTCTCTGTTTCTCCCTGTGCGGCCAACGTCCTCTCCACACAAAAAAAAAGGTTCTGGCGAGGCGGATGAGCGTGGAGGGAAGTCCCTCGGTACGCGGCGCCTCCTCGTCATCATGTAAAAAAAAAAAAAAATCGCAGGGATGGTCTTCTCTGTTCTGCTCCATGTTATATATCGTTGCTCCAGTTCGGTACATCTCCCACGCCACTAGGCGAATCGATAGGCAGATATATATAGATAGATAGATATATAGTCTTTCATATCAAAACAAAACCAAAAACAAAAACAAAAAGATATAACGATACGCACACTTTTGAAATGGGTTCAAGCATGGGGAAACGGCTGCTGAGGCGGTGTGGACTGGTTCTACTCGCCACCTGTTCGTCGTCGTCTTCCTTCGCTGCAGAACGCAGGCCTTACGACGCGAGGAGTACGTCTTCCATGGAGGGCGGCGCCAGGCCCACGTAGGCCACCGCGGGATACCCTCCACCGCGCTCCCCGTCAGGGCCATCACCACGTCGCACAGGTCCGACACGCTGTTGTGGCGCACGACGAACTTCACTCCCGAGCCGATCACCTCGTCCACGGCGCAGCTGCCTTCCCCGAGCGAGGCTTCGAGGTACGCCTGCACCCGTCCCAGCAAGGTCTCCCCCAGCACAGCAGAGCCGGCGAAGTGGACGCGCAGCATGTGCACCCGCTCCTCCCCCTCCCTCCTCCTCCTTCTTCGCCTTCCGGACTCCGCCGTCGTAGCGCTGCTGCACCTCCTGCGCCGTGCCGATCGTCCGCAGCCGCCCGCTGGACAGAATCGCCACGCGGTCCGCCAGCGCCTCGGTCTCCTCCAGCAAGTGCGTCGTCAGGATGACAGACTTGTCGCGCGTGAGGGACTTCACCGCGGCGCAGGTCTGCGCCCGGGCATAGGCATCCATCCCCGCCGTGGGCTCATCGAGCAGCACACTCGTGGTGTGGCCCACCAGAGCAAGCGCCAAGGACAGGCGGCGACGGTTGCCGCCAGAGAGCGCCTCGGCGGTTTGGTGGCGGTGTGGGTAGAGCCCCAGCTCGCGAATCAGCCTTCCGACTTCGCGTTGGATCATCTCCTCCCTCATCCCTCGCAGCCGGGCGAACAGGTACAGGTGCTCTTCGGGGGTTAACTTCTCTAGCAGCGCATCAAACTGCGGGCAGTAGCCAATGAAGTGCCGGCAGCGATCGCTCGAGATGGGCTCGTGGTTCATGAACACCGCCCCGGACGTCGCCGCCCGTTCGCCGCAGAGAACGCTGAGGGTCGATGTCTTGCCCGCCCCGTTGAGGCCCAGCAGGGCCAGCACCTCGCCCGCCGCACGCCAATGGACACATCCCGGACGGCCGGGCTGGAGGCGAGCCAGTACTTCTTGTGCAGGTGCTGCACCGCAATGCAGTCCTCCTTGGGGCCCGTCTCGTTGGAGCACACTCGCTCCTCCTCCTCCGCGACGGAGAGGTCCGGCAGCACGGCATCTGGGGTATCCGTCAGCGCGGTACCAGCGTCGCTCTTGTCGGAGGAGCGGCGGCTGCAGCAGGTCCAGTGGTGCACACGCACGTACTCCAGCACGACCAGAAGAGCAGTGGAGACGAGCGTGACACAGCCCATGTAAATGAGCCCAGTGCCGACGCCGCCCTTGAAGATACTGCGGCCGCTCTCATCAAAGTGCAGGAGGCCGAAGAGGCTGGAGCGCTCTGTGGTGGGGTACATGAGTGTGCCCATCTTCGTCCCCGCCAGCACGTAGAGGCCTTCGCCGAAGGGCACGCAGGGCAGCACGCGGAGGATACGGGTCGCCCACATGACAAACTGGAAGGCGGAGTCGCCGAGCAGCGACTCGCAGGTCACCCAGAGGAACCCAAAGACAAAGTTGATGATGAGAACGAAGTTCTGCGCGCGGAAGGGCGAGCGGAAGAAGAAGCTCAGAACGTAGCTGAACGGGATGGACGAAATGCCAAAGAAGAGAAAGAGGGTGATGGCGGGGCCGATCATGTCCGGCCCGGTGTACTCGCTGCGGTGGAAGACAAAGAAGATAACGTAGGCCAGAAGGATCGTCCCGATATAGCAAAGGAGATCAAAGACGAAGGAGCTGCACCAGTAGGCAAGCATGCTCGTGCCCGTCAGCCACTGCAGGTGGCGCGCTCCGGTCGCCTTCTCATTCACGATATAGCTGATGGTGTTGGCGGGAATGAGGATGAAGGCGAGGATCACGAACATGCCCATCATCACCTGCTTGTTGGCATCCACCAGCTCCTTCTCGAACGGCCCCAGCGGCAACGGGGCGTTGCGCACCACGGGCTTCGCGACGTGCGTGCTACCGAAGATCTGTGACAGGGCGAGGGCGTAGAGGGCGTTGATGGCCTGCGGGGCGGCGTGGGCGTAGGTGGCGTTGTGCAGCACGACGGCGGTATCGTGCGGCGGGCCGCTCTGCACGAGAAAGTTTGTGGTCGAGAGGGCGATGTACCGGGGAGACGTGTGCGTGTAGTACGCCCCAGAGAGCAGGCTGTTCATCTGGGGGACGCCGGAGATGGTCGGCGGGCCCGCCGCGGGATCGTGCACCTGGGCGATGTAATACGAGCCGAGCGCCGCGTTGTCGAGGTCGGAGGCCACCGCGAAGGCGTCGGCGTTGGCCCTTTGGGACCATGGAGGCACGCGTCACCAGCACTTCCGATGGATTCGACTTGTAGTCCGCGTAGAGGCTCATGTCCAGCGTGATAGCGGGCTGCATGGGAGCCTGGGCCAAGTTGATGAGCAGCGCAACGGCAAGGAACAGCACCGGGAGCACGACCTGGAAAAAGACGAGCTTGCCATCCCGCTTCGCGTAGTGCAGGCGCTTCAGAAAGAGCGCGCGGAAGTCACGGAAGAAGCGGAGGCACGAGGCGGGCTCGTAGTTCTCCTCCTTGTTGATGCCGAACGCATCCGCCTTGGTGGTATCGGGCATGACCATCGTCCCCGCGACGGGGGGGCCCGTGAAGGGGCACACAGCGGCCGCCTGCGCCGCGTACGGGCAGGTGCCAGGGGCCGTACGGGTGGCGGCGGCGGCGGTGTCGATGAGCCGGCGGCTTTCCGCCCCCGGCCCGCCGAGTTGGCGCAGCAGCGTCGCCTTGAAGACGTCCTCCAGCGTGGTGAGAGAGATGCCGACGCTGCGCATGCGGAGCTCCCCCGCGGGACGCCTCCAGCTGCTCCAGCATCGGTTTCCCCGCGGCCGACAGGAAGGACAGCGGGAACATGAAGGTGACCTCCCTCCCGCGGCGCTCCATGCCGAGCAGCTGGCACCCGGGCGGAACCACCTGAATCGCTGACTCCTCCCGGATGTGCTCATGCACAGGGGCGCCGCGTTCGCGAACAAAATCGACCAACCGCCCCACCGCGGCTTCCTCTTCCTCCTCCGGCATGCCGCTCTCCATCACGCACGTAAGCTTGTAGCCCGCGTTGGTCTGCGCCTTGAGGTACATGGACGACCCCTCGCCGCAGAGCTTGCCATTGTGCAGGATCAGCAGGCGATCCCCGAGGCGATCCGCCTCGTCCAGGAGGTGCGTGGAGATGAGAACGCTGCGGCCCTCGCGAGCCCGCTGGATCACGCGGTACACCTCGCGGCGTCCCTGGACATCCAGGCCAGCGGTCGGCTCGTCCAGGAACAGCACTTTGGAATCCCCGACCAGAGCGATGCCAACGCAGAGGCGGCGCTGCTCGCCGCCAGAGAGCGTGCCCGCCTGGCGCCCCCGGTTCTCCACCAGCCCGGTCATCTCCAGCGCGCGCTCCACCGCCTCCGAGACATCGATGGAGTCCGCCCCTTTCAGGCGGGCGTAGAACGTCAGGTGCTCCTCCACCGAAAGGTCCTCCCAGACAATGTTTTCCTGCGGGCAGTAGCCGATGTGCCGCCGGCAGCCGGTCAGGTCCTCGTTCGCGTTGTGCCCAGCAATGTACACCTGCCCGCTGCTCGGGGTCCGCATCGTGGTCGCCAGATTCATGATGGTCGTCTTGCCCGAGCCGTTCGGGCCCAGCAGGGTGCTCACCTCGCCGCGATGCAGCGCGAAGCTCACCCTACGCAGCGCCACGCAGTAGTCCCCAGCGCGGAAGAGGCCGGTGAACAGGGTGTATAGGAAGCCGAGCAGACTGCCGGAGATGTACACCATCGTGACGTTCTTGAAGATGACGGGGACGCTCTCATCCGTCGGGTCCACGACTTCATCGCGGTGCTCAATCAGCTCCTTGTTCCAAGTTCGTCCGCGGCGTCCGGCGCCGGGGCCGGCAACGAGCCCCGCTCCTTCGTCTTCGCTGCGCTCCGTCGCTTCCGCGAAGGGGCTGGTGGCCTCTTCTTCCTGCGATGTCGCCTCGTCGTCCGTGTCGTCGTAGAGGGCGATGGGTTCCGGGTCCACGGTCTTGCGGCAGCAGCAGCAGAGGTAGCGCAGGAAAAAGAGCGGGTGCTCGCGGCGCCCCACGGCGGCGGGCCAGACGCGATCGAGGTACAAGGCGAGAAGGACCATCACAGCGAAGGATACCCACATCATGCCGATGGCGTCCACCACGGAGAACTGCCCGTAGCGCGCCATGTGCCACCCCACCTCGCTCTCAACGTTCACGTAGGAGGTGAGCTTGCCAATGCTCACCGCGAAGCCAACGCACGGAACGGTGGAGGCGCCCCAGTACGCGGAGTCCCGCATCCCAGGCGGGAAGGTGTAGTACGGCATCGCAAAGACGAAGATGGTCAGGGCGGCGCACCAGCCGGCGATACGGGGGTTGGAGAAGAGGCTGCTGATGAGCAGCGAGAGCGCCGTGTTCTGCTGCTGGAAGCTGAAGTAGAGGACAAACAGCACGCTGTACGACACGTTCGAGAGAAATCCGAGTTTGAAGATCATCGACACGAGCAGGGCGGCTATGGCATCCAGCAGGAGCGATGTCACGTACCAGCCGGAGAACATGCACGTGTGGTGCATGCCCATGATGAGCATCGCCTCCCGCACCCGCACGACTTCTCCTCCACAACGAGGGCCGTGAGGTGGGCCGCGGGGAAGAGGGCGGCGAGCGCGCAGATGAGCGGTAGGTAGTACCCCCACGTGGAGAGGAAGGCGTTGGTGGTTGTCTCGGGGGTCGGCATCGGTGTGACGGCGGCGTTCCAGCGGTTCAAGAAGGGCGACATCCCTGGGTGCCGGAGCTGTACGTGGCGGGGCCCCGGAGGAGGTCCGCCTTGTCTGCCAGCTGCTGCTCCAGCACGAACTGCTGCACGAACTGCTGCAGGGTCATGAAGCCGCTCGTCCAGTACAGGATGTACGGCGCACTGCCGGCGCTCGGGGGGCTGAAGAGGTTCTCGACCTTATCGCGGAACGTCCACGGGGTAGCGGAGTAGTTCATGCGGATGGTGAAGAGGACCTCGTCCTCCTCGCTGGTCAGGAGGTCGCTGGGGAGGTGCAGCACGGCCCAGACCGCATCGGAATGGTCCAAGGCGTACTTCTCGGCCTCGTCAAGGGAGGAGAAGATGTGGGAGTTGAGCACCGCCGAGCACATTCCGCTTTGGGTCTTGCAGTACTCCATGAACGCCGTCGCAACGCCCGGGTCTTCGCTGGCCACGAGCAGCTCTCCGAAGTGCGTAATGGATTCTCGTCCGTTGCGGCCAAAGAAGGTCGGATCCGTGTTGTCTCGCTCCCATTGGGTGAAGGCGGAGATGGAGAGGTGGGAGTCCATCGGGTTGAGCGTCAGGGCACCGGAGTAGTAGTACATGGAGTTGAGGAACCCGCTGTACCCAGACACCATCGGGGTGGGGATGCACAAGTCCGCGCCCGTTCCGACGTTATCCATGCAGGTCAGCATCATGGGGGGGAAGGTACACGTGCTCCAGACGAGGTTCAGCGCCGACGCTGGGTGTTTGCAGAAAAAGCTTTCCGAGATGGTGCTGATGTTGAACGTCGTGTTGGTGATCCCGCCCTGCCCCACGCTGTACCACTTCTCAGGCGTGTGCACCGCATCGGAGGCCCAGTAGCACACGCCAAGAAGAAGAATGAAAATGAAGGGAATGAAGATCGTCGAAAAGGTCGAAATGGGCGAGCGCAGCCGCTGCCGGCACGTCTTGACGAGGAAGCCGTACAGCTGGATGCCGTAGGCCTTTGCCGAAGAGGACTCCCGTGGTGCCATGTCGATGAACAATAATGGTCGAACAGAGGGGGAAGAAAATAATAATAATAATAATAACAATAATAGTTTATAGAAGAACGGGGGTTTCTTCTAATCCTACCACCAAAAATTAAAGAAATGAAATGAAAACACGAACTCTTTGGTATAAAACGTACTCAAAAATTTGACAGAAGTAAACGATCTTTTTATTTCAAAAAAAAAATCTTTTTTAGCGTGTAGAAGAGTAGAAACACAAAAAAAAAGGAAAAACAACAAGAATAGATGTATAAAGATGTATATATGTGTATCGAATAGTACTTTTAGATATACAGAGGGAGTTGATTGGGGGGGGAGAGCACCAGTTGGAAGTTTTAATTAGTTATCACTTTTAAGCAGCAGTTGGGCCTCTCTTTCTCTTATGAATTTTAGTCTTTTCCGTTCTCCACCTCAAATGTAAACGAAAAATCGAAGATTTAAAATAATACGCGGGAAATGAAATATGTGTGAGGGGCGCCGATCAAAGAACTATATGGGATATGGATGTGTGTGTGCGTGTGCGGCGGAGATGTGTGTGAGTTGCGTAGAGAGAGAAAAAAAAAATCGAGTTGATGGTTAGTTGAGATGGAAAATCTTTAAACAAAAAGATGTGCTAATAGAAACTGTAGATATAGATATATTCAGAAGAAAAAAATAATAAATCAATTAGCACTCGAATAGAGGAATATCAATAATAGTTACTGTTGTTGTTGGGCTCGGGGGAGGTCTCCCTGCGCTTATTGTTTTCTTCGTTGAACTTCTTCTTAAGTTGTTGATTTTTTGTTTGGTTTTTCTTCTAATTTTCTTTTTTTTATTTTGGCCGACTACTACCAGGAAAGTTTCGGTTGTATAGGCGGTAAAGGTGTAGCGGCTTCTATGGCGATCGGACTGTATATGTGTTTGTTTGCTTCTTTTCTCTTCTCTTCTTATTATTTGTGTCGCGGTCCTGTTTCGTTGGTTATTTCTTTTATTTCTCTCCGCTGGAAACCAATGTCTCTCTCTCTGTTTGTGTTTGTGTGTGTGTGTGTGTCGTTTGCCAAGAAATGTACGGCTCTGAGTGATCAAAGAGGGTACTTCTCCGGTAAAGGAACAAACAATAACAATAATAGCCGATAGTATCAGCTAATAATAGAGAGTGGTATGGGAGAGGGGGCAGGGGTAATGAAAGGGTAGAGATCAAAGAGCTCTAGAAGCAGCAGGTCAGAAGAGCGTCGGCTGGGAGATGTGGTCAGTGTCTGAACAATCACTTCAACAATCTCGTGCGGTGCGGTGTATCTGTTGCTCTTGAGTCGTTGGCTGTGATATAGAATTTGATTCGTCTTCTATTTACCAGAGTCGCGCGAGTGTTGTAGTGTTTATAGATAGATAGATGTATAGATGTATAGTTGTGAGAGGGGATTGTGTATGCATCACGGGGGATGGTGAAGAGGAACGGAAGGAGAAGCAGGAGAGGCACGGCGGTACGAGAGATGTACATGTGCAGTTGTTCTGTTTGGCATTCCACAGCACATCGGCCCGGAGTGGGAGTTGCCACCCATATGCTTTGGGGGTCCTCGCAGAGAAGCTATCCTGCTGGTGCCCATACAGGTTCTTCTTGCTGCTGCTGGTTTTTTTATTATTATTATTGACTCGAAAGGGAGAGGGGGCTACGCTGTAATGAAGGCCCAGCGAGTTCTAGGACGCAAACTAGTCCGTACTGTGTTCTTCTCCATTGCAGTTCAGTAGCCAGCAAAACAAAACATGATAAAAAAAAGATCAATCAAGGAGAAGAGAGTGCAGGGCAGAGCGCAACACACGAAGGCATTCCATCTTCTACGTTCTTATGTCGTAGGAGAAAGGGGAGGAGGACCAGCCGTGCAACCGGGGCAAAGATGCTGCAATAATAATGTTTTTTATTGTTATTATTATTTGTATTGGCATTCTTCTTATGTTGTGTTTCTTGTTGAATGCGCTCCTTCACGCATACTTGTGATGGCGGCCACACAACACACAACAAAACATAAAAGAAAAAAAAAAACATGATGATCCAAAAGTCCTTCTGACGCCGGCAGAAGCAAGATGAAGCGGAGCCCCAGCTCTCTCTGTTTCTCCCTGTGCGGCCAACGTCCTCTCCACAGAAAAAAAAAGGTTCTGGCGAGGCGGATGAGCGTGGAGGAAGTCCCTCGGTACGCGGCGCCTCCTCGTCATCATGTAAAAAAAAAAAAAATCGCAGGGATGGTCTTCTCTGTTCTGCTCCATGTTATATATCGTTGCTCCAGTTCGGTACATCTCCCACGCCACTAGGCGAATCGATAGGCAGATATATATAGATAGATAGATATATAGTCTTTCATATCAAAACAAAAACAAAACAAAAAAGATATAACGATACGCACACTTTTGAAATGGGTTCAAGCATGGGGAAACGGCTGCTGAGGCGGTGTGGACTGGTTCTACTCGCCACCTGTTCGTCGTCGTCTTCCTTCGCTGCAGAACGCAGGCCTTACGACGCGAGAGTACGTCTTCCATGGAGGGCGGCGCCAGGCTACGTAGGCCACCGCGGGGATACCCTCCACCGCGCTCCCCGTCAGGGCCATCACCACGTCGCACAGGTCCGACACGCTGTTGTGGCGCACGACGAACTTCACTCCCGAGCCGATCACCTCGTCCACGGCGCAGCTGCCTTCCCCGAGCGAGGCTTCGAGGTACGCCTGCACCCGTCCCAGCAAGGTCTCCCCCAGCACAGCAGAGCCGGCGAAGTGGACGCGCAGCATGTGCACCCTCCCTCCCCTCCTCCTCCTTCTTCGCCTTCCGGACTCCGCCGTCGTAGCGCTGCTGCACCTCCTGCGCCGTGCCGATCGTCCGCAGCCGCCCGCTGGACAGAATCGCCACGCGGTCCGCCAGCGCCTCGGTCTCCTCCAGCAAGTGCGTCGTCAGGATGACAGACTTGTCGCGCGTGAGGGACTTCACCGCGGCGCAGGTCTGCGCCCGGGCATAGGCATCCATCCCCGCCGTGGGCTCATCGAGCAGCACACTCGTGGTGTGGCCCACCAGAGCAAGCGCCAACGGACAGGCGGCGACGGTTGCCGCCAGAGCGCCTCGGCGGTTTGGTGGCGGTGTGGGTAGAGCCCCAGCTCGCGAATCAGCCTTCCGAAGACGCGTTGGATCATCTCCTCCCTCATCCCTCGCAGCCGGGCGAACAGGTACAGGTGCTCTTCGGGGTTAACTTCTCTAGCAGCGCATCAAACTGCGGGCAGTAGCCAATGAAGCGCCGGCAGCGATCGCTCGAGATGGGCTGTGGTTCATGAACACCGCCCCGGACGTCGCCGCCCGTTCGCCGCAGAGAACGCTGAGGGCCGATGTCTGGGCCGCGGGGAAGAGGCCCAGCAGGGCGGTAGGTAGTACCCCACGAGGAAGGCGTTGGTGGTTGTCTCGGGGTCGGCATCGGTGTGACGGCGGCGTTCCAGCGGTTCAAGAAGGGCGACATCCCCTGGGTGCCGGAGCTGTACGTGGCGGGGCCCGGAGGAGGTCCGCCTTGTCTGCCAGCTGCTGCTCCAGCACGAACTGCTGCACGAACTGCTGCAGGGTCATGAAGCCGCTCGTCCAGTACAGGATGTACGGCGCACTGCCGGCGCTCGGGGGTGAAGAGGTTCTCGACCTTATCGCGGAACGTCCACGGGGTAGCGGAGTAGTTCATGCGGATGGTGAAGAGGACCTCGTCCTCCTCGCTGGTCAGGAGGTCGCTGGGGAGGTGCAGCACGGCCCAGACCGCATCGGAATGGTCCAAGGCGTACTTCTCGGCCTCGTCAAGGGAGGAGAAGATGTGGGAGTTGAGCACCGCCGAGCACATTCCGCTTTGGGTCTTGCAGTACTCCATGAACGCCGTCGCAACGCCGGGTCTTCGCTGGCCACGAGCAGCTCTCCGAAGTGCGTAATGGATTCTCGTCCGTTGCGGCCAAAGAAGGTCGGATCCGTGTTGTCTCGCTCCCATTGGGTGAAGGCGGAGATGGAGAGGTGGGAGTCCATCGGGTTGAGCGTCAGGGCACCGGAGTAGTAGTACATGGAGTTGAGGAACCCGCTGTACCCAGACACCATCGGGGTGGGGATGCACAAGTCCGCGCCCGTTCCGACGTTATCCATGCAGGTCAGCATCATGGGGGGGAAGGTACACGTGCTCCAGACGAGGTTCAGCGCCGACGCTGGGTGTTTGCAGAAAAGCTTTCCGAGATGGTGCTGATGTTGAACGTCGTGTTGGTGATCCCGCCCTGCCCACGCTGTACCACTTCTCAGGCGTGTGCACCGCATCGGAGGCCCAGTAGCACACGCCAAGAAGAAGAATGAAAATGAAGGGAATGAAGATCGTCGAAAAGGTCGAAATGGGCGAGCGCAGCCGCTGCCGGCACGTCTTGACGAGGAAGCCGTACAGCTGGATGCCGTAGGCCTTTGCCGAAGAGGACTCCCGTGGTGCCATGTCGATGAACAATAATGGTCGAACAGAGGGGAAGAAAATAATAATAATAATAATAATAATAGTTTATAGAAGAACGGGGGTTTCTTCTAATCCTACCACCAAAAATTAAAGAAATGAAATGAAAACACGAACTCTTTGGTATAAAACGTACTCAAAAATTTGACAGAAGTAAACGATCTTTTTATTTCAAAAAAAAAATCTTTTTTAGCGTGTAGAAGAGTAGAAACACAAAAAAAAAGGAAAAACAACAAGAATAGATGTATAAAGATGTATATATGTGTATCGAATAGTACTTTTAGATATACAGAGGGAGTTGATTGGGGGGAGAGCACCAGTTGGAAGTTTTAATTAGTTATCACTTTTAAGCAGCAGTTGGGCCTCTCTTTCTCTTATGAATTTTAGTCTTTTCCGTTCTCCACCTCAAATGTAAACGAAAAATCGAAGATTTAAAATAATACGCGGGAAATGAAATATGTGTGAGGGGCGCCGATCAAAGAACTATATGGGATATGGATGTGTGTGTGCGTGTGCGGCGGAGATGTGTGTGAGTTGCGTAGAGAGAGAAAAAAAAAATCGAGTTGATGGTTAGTTGAGATGGAAAATCTTTAAACAAAAAGATGTGCTAATAGAAACTGTAGATATAGATATATTCAGAAGAAAAAAATAATAAATCAATTAGCACTCGAATAGAGGAATATCAATAATAGTTACTGTTGTTGTTGGGCTCGGGGGAGGTCTCCCTGCGCTTATTGTTTTCTTCGTTGAACTTCTTCTTAAGTTGTTGATTTTTTGTTTGGTTTTTTTTCTTCTAATTTTCTTTTTTTTTATTTTGGCCGACTACTACCAGGAAAGTTTCGGTTGTATAGGCGGTAAAGGTGTAGCGGCTTCTATGGCGATCGGACTGTATATGTGTTTGTTTGCTTCTTTTCTCTTCTCTTCTTATTATTTGTGTCGCGGTCCTGTTTCGTTGGTTATTTCTTTTATTTCTCTCCGCTGGAAACCAATGTCTCTCTCTTTGTGTTTGTGTGTGTGTGTGTGTCGTTTGCCAAGAAATGTACGGCTCTGAGTGATCAAAGAGGGTACTTCTCCGGTAAAGGAACAAACAATAACAATAATAGCCGATAGTATCAGCTAATAATAGAGAGTGGTATGGGAGAGGGGGCAGGGGTAATGAAAGGGTAGAGATCAAAGAGCTCTAGAAGCAGCAGGTCAGAAGAGCGTCGGCTGGGAGATGTGGTCAGTGTCTGAACAATCACTTCAACAATCTCGTGCGGTGCGGTGTATCTGTTGCTCTTGAGTCGTTGGCTGTGATATAGAATTTGATTCGTCTTCTATTTACCAGAGTCGCGCGAGTGTTGTAGTGTTTATAGATAGATAGATGTATAGATGTATAGTTGTGAGAGGGGATTGTGTATGCATCACGGGGGATGGTGAAGAGGAACGGAAGGAGAAGCAGGAGAGGCACGGCGGTACGAGAGATGTACATGTGCAGTTGTTCTGTTTGGCATTCCACAGCACATCGGCCCGGAGTGGGAGTTGCCACCCATATGCTTTGGGGGTCCTCGCAGAGAAGCTATCCTGCTGGTGCCCATACAGGTTCTTCTTGCTGCTGCTGGTTTTTTTATTATTATTATTGACTCGAAAGGGAGAGGGGGCTACGCTGTAATGAAGGCCCAGCGAGTTCTAGGACGCAAACTAGTCCGTACTGTGTTCTTCTCCATTGCAGTTCAGTAGCCAGCAAAACAAAACATGATAAAAAAAAAGATCAATCAAGGAGAGAAGAGGAGTGCAGGGCAGAGCGCAACACACGAAGGCATTCCATCTTCTACGTTCTTATGTCGTAGGAGAAAGGGGAGGAGGACCAGCCGTGCAACCGGGGCAAAGATGCTGCAATAATAATGTTTTTTATTGTTATTATTATTTGTATTGGCATTCTTCTTATGTTGTGTTTCTTGTTGAATGCGCTCCTTCACGCATACTTGTGATGGCGGCCACACAACACACAACAAAAACATAAAAAGAAAAAAAAAAAAACATGATGATCCAAAAGTCCTTCTGACGCCGGCAGAAGCAAGATGAAGCGGAGCCCCAGCTCTCTCTGTTTCTCCCTGTGCGGCCAACGTCCTCTCCACAGAAAAAAAAAGGTTCTGGCGAGGCGGATGAGCGTGGAGGGAAGTCCCTCGGTACGCGGCGCCTCCTCGTCATCATGTAAAAAAAAAAAAAAAAATCGCAGGGATGGTCTTCTCTGTTCTGCTCCATGTTATATATCGTTGCTCCAGTTCGGTACATCTCCCACGCCACTAGGCGAATCGATAGGCAGATATATATAGATAGATAGATATATAGTCTTTCATATCAAAACAAAACCAAAAACAAAAAGATATAACGATACGCACACTTTTGAAATGGGTTCAAGCATGGGGAAACGGCTGCTGAGGCGGTGTGGACTGGTTCTACTCGCCACCTGTTCGTCGTCGTCTTCCTTCGCTGCAGAACGCAGGCCTTACGACGCGAGGAGTACGTCTTCCATGGAGGGCGGCGCCAGGCCCACGTAGGCCACCGCGGGGATACCCTCCACCGCGCTCCCCGTCAGGGCCATCACCACGTCGCACAGGTCCGACACGCTGTTGTGGCGCACGACGAACTTCACTCCCGAGCCGATCACCTCGTCCACGGCGCAGCTGCCTTCCCCGAGCGAGGCTTCGAGGTACGCCTGCACCCGTCCCAGCAAGGTCTCCCCCCAGCACAGCAGAGCCGGCGAAGTGGACGCGCAGCATGTGCACCCGCTCCTCCCCCTCCCCCTCCTCCTCCTTCTTCGCCTTCCGGACTCCGCCGTCGTAGCGCTGCTGCACCTCCTGCGCCGTGCCGATCGTCCGCAGCCGCCCGCTGGACAGAATCGCCACGCGGTCCGCCAGCGCCTCGGTCTCCTCCAGCAAGTGCGTCGTCAGGATGACAGACTTGTCGCGCGTGAGGGACTTCACCGCGGCGCAGGTCTGCGCCCGGGCATAGGCATCCATCCCCCGCCGTGGGCTCATCGAGCAGCACACTCGTGGTGTGGCCCACCAGAGCAAGCGCCAAGGACAGGCGGCGACGGTTGCCGCCAGAGAGCGCCTCGGCGGTTTGGTGGCGGTGTGGGTAGAGCCCCAGCTCGCGAATCAGCCTTCCGACTTCGCGTTGGATCATCTCCTCCCTCATCCCTCGCAGCCGGGCGAACAGGTACAGGTGCTCTTCGGGGGTTAACTTCTCTAGCAGCGCATCAAACTGCGGGCAGTAGCCAATGAAGTGCCGGCAGCGATCGCTCGAGATGGGCTCGTGGTTCATGAACACCGCCCCGGACGTCGCCGCCCGTTCGCCGCAGAGAACGCTGAGGGTCGATGTCTTGCCCGCCCCGTTGAGGCCCAGCAGGGCCAGCACCTCGCCCCGCCGCACGCCAATGGACACATCCCGGACGGCCGGGCTGGAGGCGAGCCAGTACTTCTTGTGCAGGTGCTGCACCGCAATGCAGTCCTCCTTGGGGCCCGTCTCGTTGGAGCACACTCGCTCCTCCTCCTCCGCGACGGAGAGGTCCGGCAGCACGGCATCTGGGGTATCCGTCAGCGCGGTACCAGCGTCGCTCTTGTCGGAGGAGCGGCGGCTGCAGCAGGTCCAGTGGTGCACACGCACGTACTCCAGCACGACCAGAAGAGCAGTGGAGACGAGCGTGACACAGCCCATGTAAATGAGCCCAGTGCCGACGCCGCCCTTGAAGATACTGCGGCCGCTCTCATCAAAGTGCAGGAGGCCGAAGAGGCTGGAGCGCTCTGTGGTGGGGTACATGAGTGTGCCCATCTTCGTCCCCGCCAGCACGTAGAGGCCTTCGCCGAAGGGCACGCAGGGCAGCACGCGGAGGATACGGGTCGCCCACATGACAAACTGGAAGGCGGAGTCGCCGAGCAGCGACTCGCAGGTCACCCAGAGGAACCCAAAGACAAAGTTGATGATGAGAACGAAGTTCTGCGCGCGGAAGGGCGAGCGGAAGAAGAAGCTCAGAACGTAGCTGAACGGGATGGACGAAATGCCAAAGAAGAGAAAGAGGGTGATGGCGGGGCCGATCATGTCCGGCCCGGTGTACTCGCTGCGGTGGAAGACAAAGAAGATAACGTAGGCCAGAAGGATCGTCCCGATATAGCAAAGGAGATCAAAGACGAAGGAGCTGCACCAGTAGGCAAGCATGCTCGTGCCCGTCAGCCACTGCAGGTGGCGCGCTCCGGTCGCCTTCTCATTCACGATATAGCTGATGGTGTTGGCGGGAATGAGGATGAAGGCGAGGATCACGAACATGCCCATCATCACCTGCTTGTTGGCATCCACCAGCTCCTTCTCGAACGGCCCCAGCGGCAACGGGGGCGTTGCGCACCACGGGCTTCGCGACGTGCGTGCTACCGAAGATCTGTGACAGGGCGAGGGCGTAGAGGGCGTTGATGGCCTGCGGGGCGGCGTGGGCGTAGGTGGCGTTGTGCAGCACGACGGCGGTATCGTGCGGCGGGCCGCTCTGCACCAGAAAGTTTGTGGTCGAGAGGGCGATGTACCGGGGAGACGTGTGCGTGTAGTACGCCCCAGAGAGCAGGCTGTTCATCTGGGGGACGCCGGAGATGGTCGGCGGGCCCGCCGCGGGATCGTGCACCTGGGCGATGTAATACGAGCCGAGCGCCGCGTTGTCCAGGTCGGAGGCCACCGCGAAGGCGTCGGCGTTGGCCCTCGGGACCATGGAGGCACGCGTCACCAGCACTTCCGATGGATTCGACTTGTAGTCCGCGTAGAGGCTCATGTCCAGCGTGATAGCGGGCTGCATGGGAGCCTGGGCCAAGTTGATGAGCAGCGCAACGGCAAGGAACAGCACCGGGAGCACGACCTGGAAAAAAAGACGAGCTTGCCATCCCGCTTCGCGTAGTGCAGGCGCTTCAGAAAGAGCGCGCGGAAGTCACGGAAGAAGCGGAGGCACGAGGCGGGCTCGTAGTTCTCCTCCTTGTTGATGCCGAACGCATCCGCCTTGGTGGTATCGGGCATGACCATCGTCCCCGCGACGGGGGGGCCCGTGAAGGGGCACACAGCGGCCGCCTGCGCCGCGTACGGGCAGGTGCCAGGGGCCGTACGGGTGGCGGCGGCGGCGGTGTCGATGAGCCGGCGGCTTTCCGCCCCCGGCCCGCCGAGTTGGCGCAGCAGCGTCGCCTTGAAGACGTCCTCCAGCGTGGTGAGAGAGAGATGCCGACGCTGCGCATGCGGAGCTCCCCGCAGGACGCCTCCAGCTGCTCCAGCATCGGTTTCCCCGCGGCCGACAGGAAGGACAGCGGGAACATGAAGGTGACCTCCCTCCCGCGGCGCTCCATGCCGAGCAGCTGGCACCCGGGCGGAACCACCTGAATCGCTGACTCCTCCCGGATGTGCTCATGCACAGGGGCGCCGCGTTCGCGAACAAAATCGACCAACCGCCCCACCGCGGCTTCCTCTTCCTCCTCCGGCATGCCGCTCTCCATCACGCACGTAAGCTTGTACCCCGCGTTGGTCTGCGCCTTGAGGTACATGGACGACCCCTCGCCGCAGAGCTTGCCATTGTGCAGGATCAGCAGGCGATCCCCGAGGCGATCCGCCTCGTCCAGGAGGTGCGTGGAGATGAGAACGCTGCGGCCCTCGCGAGCCCGCTGGATCACGCGGTACACCTCGCGGCGTCCCTGGACATCCAGGCCAGCGGTCGGCTCGTCCAGGAACAGCACTTTGGAATCCCCGACCAGAGCGATGCCAACGCAGAGGCGGCGCTGCTCACCGCCAGAGAGCGTGCCCGCCTGGCGCCCCCGGTTCTCCACCAGCCCGGTCATCTCCAGCGCGCGCTCCACCGCCTCCGAGACATCGATGGAGTCCGCCCCTTTCAGGCGGGCGTAGAACGTCAGGTGCTCCTCCACCGAAAGGTCCTCCCAGACAATGTTTTCCTGCGGGCAGTAGCCGATGTGCCGCCGGCAGCCGGTCAGGTCCTCGTTCGCGTTGTGCCCAGCAATGTACACCTGCCCGCTGCTCGGGGTCCGCATCGTGGTCGCCAGATTCATGATGGTCGTCTTGCCCGAGCCGTTCGGGCCCAGCAGGGTGCTCACCTCGCCGCGATGCAGCGCGAAGCTCACCCTACGCAGCGCCACGCAGTAGTCCCCAGCGCGGAAGAGGCCGGTGAACAGGGTGTATAGGAAGCCGAGCAGGCTGCCGGAGATGTACACCATCGTGACGTTCTTGAAGATGACGGGGACGCTCTCATCCGTCGGGTCCACGACTTCATCGCGGTGCTCAATCAGCTCCTTGTTCCAAGTTCGTCCGCGGCGTCCGGCGCCGGGGCCGGCAACGAGCCCCGCTCCTTCGTCTTCGCTGCGCTCCGTCGCTTCCGCGAAGGGGCTGGTGGCCTCTTCTTCCTGCGATGTCGCCTCGTCGTCCGTGTCGTCGTAGAGGGCGATGGGTTCCGGGTCCACGGTCTTGCGGCAGCAGCAGCAGAGGTAGCGCAGGAAAAAGAGCGGGTGCTCGCGGCGCCCCACGGCGGCGGGCCAGACGCGATCGAGGTACAAGGCGAGAAGGACCATCACAGCGAAGGATACCCACATCATGCCGATGGCGTCCACCACGGAGAACTGCCCGTAGCGCGCCATGTGCCACCCCACCTCGCTCTCAACGTTCACGTAGGAGGTGAGCTTGCCAATGCTCACCGCGAAGCCAACGCACGGAACGGTGGAGGCGCCCCAGTACGCGGAGTCCCGCATCCCAGGCGGGAAGGTGTAGTACGGCATCGCAAAGACGAAGATGGTCAGGGCGGCGCACCAGCCGGCGATACGGGGGTTGGAGAAGAGGCTGCTGATGAGCAGCGAGAGCGCCGTGTTCTGCTGCTGGAAGCTGAAGTAGAGGACAAACAGCACGCTGTACGACACGTTCGAGAGAAATCCGAGTTTGAAGATCATCGACACGAGCAGGGCGGCTATGGCATCCAGCAGGAGCGATGTCACGTACCAGCCGGAGAACATGCACGTGTGGTGCATGCCCATGATGAGCATCGCCTCCCGCACCCCGCACGACTTCTCCTCCACAACGAGGGCCGTGAGGTGGGCCGCGGGGAAGAGGGCGGCGAGCGCGCAGATGAGCGGTAGGTAGTACCCCCACGTGGAGAGGAAGGCGTTGGTGGTTGTCTCGGGGGTCGGCATCGGTGTGACGGCGGCGTTCCAGCGGTTCAAGAAGGGCGACATCCCCTGGGTGCCGGAGCTGTACGTGGCGGGGCCCCGGAGGAGGTCCGCCTTGTCTGCCAGCTGCTGCTCCAGCACGAACTGCTGCACGAACTGCTGCAGGGTCATGAAGCCGCTCGTCCAGTACAGGATGTACGGCGCACTGCCGGCGCTCGGGGGGCTGAAGAGGTTCTCGACCTTATCGCGGAACGTCCACGGGGTAGCGGAGTAGTTCATGCGGATGGTGAAGAGGACCTCGTCCTCCTCGCTGGTCAGGAGGTCGCTGGGGAGGTGCAGCACGGCCCAGACCGCATCGGAATGGTCCAAGGCGTACTTCTCGGCCTCGTCAAGGGAGGAGAAGATGTGGGAGTTGAGCACCGCCGAGCACATTCCGCTTTGGGTCTTGCAGTACTCCATGAACGCCGTCGCAACGCCCGGGTCTTCGCTGGCCACGAGCAGCTCTCCGAAGTGCGTGATGGATTCTCGTCCGTTGCGGCCAAAGAAGGTCGGGTCCGTGTTGTCTCGCTCCCATTGGGTGAAGGCGGAGATGGAGAGGTGGGAGTCCATCGGGTTGAGCGTCAGGGCACCGGAGTAGTAGTACATGGAGTTGAGGAACCCGCTGTACCCAGACACCATCGGGGTGGGGATGCACAAGTCCGCGCCCGTTCCGACGTTATCCATGCAGGTCAGCATCATGGGGGGGAAGGTACACGTGCTCCAGACGAGGTTCAGCGCCGACGCTGGGTGTTTGCAGAAAAAGCTTTCCGAGATGGTGCTGATGTTGAACGTCGTGTTGGTGATCCCGCCCTGCCCCACGCTGTACCACTTCTCAGGCGTGTGCACCGCGTCGGAGGCCCAGTAGCACACGCCAAGAAGAAGAATGAAAATGAAGGGAATGAAGATCGTCGAAAAGGTCGAAATGGGCGAGCGCAGCCGCTGCCGGCACGTCTTGACGAGGAAGCCGTACAGCTGGATGCCGTAGGCCTTTGCCGAAGAGGACTCCCGTGATGCCATGTCGATGAACAATAATGGTCGAACAGAGGGGAAGAAAATAATAATAATAATAATAATAATAATAGTTTATAGAAGAACGGGGGTTTCTTCTAATCCTACCACCAAAAATTAAAGAAATGAAATGAAAACACGAACTCTTTGGTGTAAAACGTACTCAAAAATTTGACAGAAGTAAACGATCTTTATATTTCAAAAAATCTTTTTTAGCGTGTAGAAACACAAAAAAAAAGGAAAAACAACAAGAATAGATGTATAAAGATGTATATATGTGTATCGAATAGTACTTTTAGATATACAGAGGGAGTTGATTGGGGGGAGAGCACCAGTTGGAAGTTTTAATTAGTTATCACTTTTAAGCAGCAGTTGGGCCTCTCTTTCTCTTATGAATTTTAGTCTTTTCCGTTCTCCACCTCAAATGTAAACGAAAAATCGAAGATTTAAAATAATACGCGGGAAATGAAATATGTGTGAGGGGCGCCGATCAAAGAACTATATGGGATATGGATGTGTGTGTGCGTGTGCGGCGGAGATGTGTGTGAGTTGCGAAGAGAGAGAAAAAAAAAATCGAGTTGATGGTTAGTTGAGATGGAAAATCTTTAAACAAAAAGATGTGCTAATAGAAACTGTAGATATAGATATATTCAAAAGAAAAAAAATAATAAATCAATTAGCACTCGAATAGAGGAATATCAATAATAGTTACTGTTGTTGTTGGGCTCGGGGGAGGTCTCCCTGCGCTTATTGTTTTCTTCGTTGAACTTCTTCTTAAGTTGTTGATTTTTTGTTTGGTTTTTTTTTTTCTAATTTTCTTTTTTTTATTATTTTGGCCGACTACTACCAGGAAAGTTTCGGTTGTATAGGCGGTACAGGTGTAGCGGCTTCTATGGCGATCGGACTGTATATGTGTTTGTTTGCTTCTTTTCTCTTCTCTTCTTATTATTTGTGTCGCGGTCCTGTTTCGTTGGTTATTTCTTTTATTTCTCTCCGCTGGAAACCAATGTCTCTCTCTCTGTTTGTGTTTGTGTGTGTGTGTGTGTCGTTTGCCAAGAAATGTACGGCTCTGAGTGATCAAAGAGGGTACTTCTCCGGTAAAGGAACAAACAATAACAATAATAGTCGATAGTATCAGCTAATAATAGAGAGTGGTATGGGAGAGGGGGCAGGGGTAATGAAAGGGTAGAGATCAAAGAGCTCTAGAAGCAGCAGTTCAGAAGAGCGTCGGCTGGGAGATGTGGTCAGTGTCTGAACAATCACTTCAACAATCTCGTGCGGTGCGGTGTATCTGTTGCTCTTGAGTCGTTGGCTGTGATATAGAATTCGATTCGTCTTCTATTTACCAGAGTCGCGCGAGTGTTGTAGTGTTTATAGATAGATAGATGTATAGATGTATAGTTGTGAGAGGGGATTGTGTATGCATCACGAGGGATGGTGAAGAGGAACGGAAGGAGAAGCAGGAGAGGCACGGCGGTACGAGAGATGTACATGTGCAGTTGTTCTGTTTGGCATTCCACAGCACATCGGCCCGGAGTGGGAGTTGCCACCCATATGCTTTGGGGGTCCTCGCAGAGAAGCTATCCTGCTGGTGCCCATACAGGTTCTTCTTGCTGCTGCTGGGTTTTTTATTATTATTTGAAATATGTTTTTTTTATGTCTTTTTGTTGGTTTTTTTTTTCCTTTTGTGTGCTGTTTGCTCTCCAGATCGATGATTGATGCTGGCTCGTTTTTGTTTGTTTGTTGGCCTTGTATTGTATTTTTCTCTTCCCCACCCCACCCCCCCGTCTTCCTCTCTTCGTATTGCTTTTCATCTACCGCACTTTTAGAAGCACATACACAAAGAACATAACGGCACCAATGAAAAGAAACAGCAACCAAATATGCACAAACCCGCTCATGGCTGATGTCCGCTGTAGGCGCCGCATCGTTTGCTTCATGGAGGCGCTTGCCTTGTGCATGACGGTCTGGAACTGCTCGAGAAATGCATTCTGGCTCTGAATCTCGGACCCTATGTCCTCCGCCATGGCCCGCGTCTTCCGTACACTCCCTAGGATGGCAGCGAGCAGCACATCGTTCTCTTGCTCCGCCTGCTCCACCGCAGACCCGGGTATGTGGGGCCCGCCAGCGCCATCATGGTGAATGTTGGGGGGCCGAAGGTTAGCGAACGCCATCGGCCCCCCAGAGCCCCCCGCAGAAGGAGCTGGGAAGGGTGGTGCGGTGGGTTGGGCGAAGGCCCCACCGTACCCCGCGTCGGTCGAGTAGAAGGGGGAGGAAGTGGATACAAAGCCGGTGCTGCTTCCACTGGAGCTCCCGCGGTAGACCTGCGAGGGCGGTGGCGCAGGAGCCGGGACGGAGGCGGTGTACCCCCCTGCGGCAGGAGCGTTGTTAGGAAAAGGAGACAGCGGTGCGGCTGGGGGAGAGCGAGAGGGCCCAGCGGCGGAGGAGCCCCCGTAAAGACCACCGCCGCTGCTGGACGGTGGGCAATTGACTGGGCCGCCAGCAAAAAGGCTGCTACGGGCTCGGAAGCTGTTTGGCATGCTCTCCTTCCTTCGGCGCGTTGGTTGCACTTGTGTTTGTTTGTTTTGTTGTTGATTTCTTTCTTCCTTCCTTTCTTTTTTTTTGGGGGGGGGACTGAAACTTGGTTGGGGAAAGGAGCGTATCAGAGTGAGATGGAGTATAGTATAGGCGAGTGCGAGTGCGATGTCAACAGAGAACGGAAGCTCGCCGGTGTGGTATAGATATGGCGTATGACAGTGAGTGAGGATGGTACCATTCTAGGAGGAGGAACGAAAGAGCGAGTGAGAGACATGACATAGTAGAACCATGCGGTGTGAATATCTCTTTTTTTTAGTAATTTCTTTTTTTTATTTCTTTGGTCATCACTTTCGCGCTTCAATTATTGTTTGTCTGTTTGTTTGTTTGTTTTTGTTGTGCTATCTGACGGAAAGTTTATCCCATCATTGAATGTAGCGCGATCGCCGGACTAGATGTCCTCTCGAGAGCCGAGAGCCTAATTGTCTTCAAGGGCACGGTCTTGGTGGTGGTGGTGGTGGTGGTGGTGGTGGTTGCTCTCCCGCCTCCGCATCGTTCCTTCTTCCTCTTTTCTCGTTGCTGTGCTAGGAAGCTTTCCCTCCTCTCAGCACAACGCTTTGGAGCACCAGTAGAACAAAAAACCCGTCGTGGCGGCGCTCACGAAGAGCGTGATAATCCACCCGCTGACAATCTTCGCCACCAGCGACCAGCTCACGCCCTTCTTGCCCGCATCGACGACCCCACACCCGATCGCAGCGCCAATCTGCGACTGCGAGAGCGAGACGGGGATGCCAATGCCCGTTAAGATCATCGTCACCAGCGTGGCCCCGACCTGGATGGACCAGCCACGGGCTGGTGTGAGCGTCACCAGCTCCACACCCACCGTCTTCATGAGGCGCGCACCGAGCGCGGAGGCCCCAATGGCGAGCCCAAACATCGCCGGGCCGACCGACCACCGGAAGCTGAGCTCTGGTTCCCCCAGCACACGCTCGGCAAAGGCATCGTACAAAATGACGAAGGCAGCGGTGGCGTTCGCCCCGGCAACGGCGCCGTGCACGAAGCTTGACATACTCCCCGCCACGACCTGCAGCCCCGTGAAGAGATACTCCGCGCGAGGGTTAAAGGGCTTCACTCGGGTGGCACCAAAGGAAATGGGCTCGACGTGGTGATCAATCCCCCACGTCTCCTCGTCCGAGGTGATGACCGGGTCCTCCTCCTCCTCGTACCCCATCCCCCCCATGAGCTCTTCTTCCCCTCCACCTCCAGGAATGGTACACCGATACACATCATCCTGGCCCGCGATGAGGACCGCCGCGCCGTCCACCGCAGCGCCGCTGTCAGCCGTCGTCTGTCGGAGGATGGCTGTCACCGCCGCGGCGCGGTCGTCGTCTCGATGCTGCTGGTGAAGAGCAGCATGGGCCCCCGTGGCTGGAGATGGCAACCCCCACGACCCCGAGTCTTCCAGGGCGTTCGTAGGATGCGCGCGGCCCACGCGGCGAGAGGACACTCCCTCAAGAACGGGCGACGGACTCGTCACCGGCTCGGACTCCCGCTCCCCAACCCCGCCGTACGCTGCCGGGGGCGTGCGCCTGTCGTTCAGCTGCGGCATGGGCGACGTCACACCGCTGGCCTGCTGCGATGGTGTGGCGCCGCACCCGATAGAGCCGGCGTGGGAGGAGGGGGGGGCCAAGGGCGGGAGCGCCTGCTGCTGCCCCGTCGTGCTCCCCAGCAGGCCAGAGAAGCTCCCACCAGGCGCGATAGACACCCGTCCGTCTTGCTGCGGCTGCGGCTGTGGGTAGTGGCAATGAGGATGATGATGAGGACAGTGGTCCGGCCCAACAGAGCCGGTGTGGCTGGTGCTGCCCGCCGAGTTCGCGTACGTGGCGTCCACCGCCCCTCGAAAGCTGCCGCCGCTGGGGTTGGCGGCCTCAAAATGTATCCCGCTTGTGTTTGGCTTACCGCTGAACGCCGGGAAGGTGGCCGGAAGATTCGTTGTGGAGACGCTGGCCAGCTGAGAGATGCGGACGGTGTTGTTGTTGTTGTTGTTGTTGACAGGGGAAAGCAGCTCCGCGCTGCCTTGGAGGTCCGCTGGCCCGATGTCCTCCTCCGCCGGGGTTGGGGGTGCGATACCGCGTGAGAGGGGCGTCACGCTGCGGTAGCTGTTCTTCCCACTCGTTTCAGTGAAGTCGCGTGGGCTCGTTGGAACGGAGGCGGAGCGCAGGGACGACGGCCCGCTGCCGTACGCCCGGCCGCGATGCGCCCGCGTCGGCCGTGCTTGCAGCGGGGATATATACGGTGAGGAGTCGGTACTGCTGTAATACGGATTGTGCTGCACCGAAGAGTTCCGGGCGGGTGTGTCGTTCCCCGTGCTGTTGGGCAAGTGAATGGGCGAGGGGGGCACACGATTGTATCTGTGGTGATGCCGGCGTTGAAGGGGAGAGGCGCGCTGGCGCGGCGCCACGGACGGAGATGGGCTCCCTTGATTGTAGAAACTTGCGGAGGCATTCAAGCGAGCCATGTCCATCGGGCTGGGTCCCGGGGAGGGCGGGGCGGCGAGCTGGTGCATGGACAGCTGAGCCGTGATAGGGAAACTGATGGAGAGGCCGCGGTGCTGCCGAAAACTCTCGTTCTGAAGGGCCGCAGCTGCTGCCACCGACTCCGGGTCCATCTCCCTGCTATCGTCCATGACGAGCGGAAGTGGAGGTGGGGGTGGGGCTACCGAGCGAATGCACGGGCTCTCCCACACAAAGTTTGACATCCCCTGGGCCTCCTGCACTAGGCTCGGTACCACCCAGCGTTTGACACACCAGCAAAAGAAGAGAATGAGCGCGAGGAGGATGATGTATTGCCACGCAGGGGCGATGTACGCAGCGAAGCGCTGCGTGATAAGCGGGGGCTGCTCAATGATGAGGAAGAAGAAGTCGACGAGCAGCGAGATAAGGAGGCAGTAGGGAATGACCTGCACCGTTCTCAAAAAGGCCATCTTTCGAACGCGCAGCACATACCGCTGGAGAGCATAAAACATGGCAGATGTGGCCACGAAGGAAGCGAGCGGCGCGGCAACCCACGAGATGGCGATCACTACCACTCCTCTCCCCTGCACGTACTGGAGGCCCCCGGAAGCCACCAGCGCGTAACCCACAATCGAGCCAACGACGGTGTGGGTAATGGAAACTGGCAGGCCGAACATGGTGGAGAGATACAGCCACATCGCAGCCGAGAAGGAGGCGCAGGTCATGCCAATGACGGTCAGATCTCGGTTCGCCTCAAAGAGTGTTGGATCCACGATCCCTCGCCGAATCGTGTTGCTCACGTGTCCGCCCATGATGGCAGCGCCGAGGAGTTCGAAGGTAATGCAGAACATAATGGCGGACTTCATGTTGAGCGCACCGCTGCCCACCACCATAGCGAAGTTTGCACTGAGATCGTTCGCTCCAATGCCGACTCCGCAAAGGAAACTGAGCAGCGAGCTGAAGCAGACGAGCGGCAGAGAGGTGTTCACCGTTAGGGAGCACGTTTGAAGGAGCGAAGCCATTTTTGTTGTTGTTGCTTCTTTTTGGTGGTGGTGAGAGCGTAATGCAGCAGAATGCAGCAGAATAATAAAGGGGTGCGTGGACTAAGGGTTCTTGATACTGCCGGTGTTCAAATGAAGAGCAACTCGGCGACGTTCTAACCTGCGTTACTTCTTCTTGTTGTTGTTATTTTTTATTTTATCTTTTTTCGTTGATAAGAACTGGTGGTGGGGCTCTCTCGCACACAAACGCAGAGAGAGAGAGAGAGCAAGTAAAATACGAGTTGTTGTTGTTGCTGCTGTTTTCTTTTTGTTTGGAACACTCGACAGCCCTGAAATAAATGGTGTTAAAAATTCAAAGCACAAGAAGGAAAAAAAAAACGAACCCAACTTCAAAAAAAAAAAAATTGAGAGAATGAAGACTAAGAATAAAGACGTAGAAAACAGGAACAACAAACTGTTGTTGTTGTTTTTTTTGTTTGTTTTTTTGTCGTTCTGCACCTTCAAAAAAAAAAAAAGAAAAATAAAGGGAAGGGGAACAAAAAGGTTTCGATAATGGGTGTAAGTGAGTGGGGCACAGAAAACACTTGCTCAAAGAACGATGCAGACAGCTGCCCCCACGGAGGTTGAGTGCACCTTCCTTGCTACGATTCCAGTGCGTAGGTAGCAGTTATTTGTTTGTATCGAGAGGCGCTGAGCGTTAGAGATCGTTCAGTTTTGAAACCCCAAACAAAAAAAAAAAAAAAACGGGGGGAGGGATGGGGCAGTACTGCGTCGATGTGTTCCTGAACAGGGTCCTGCAAATGTTTGTAGCTCTGTGGTACTAGTGTGAAACGCGGGAAACAAAAAAAGAAAAGGAAAAAGAAACGAAAAGAAAAAGAGCGAAATAGAACAGAAAAGAAGAAGGAAAGAACAGAGTATTCCAGCAGCACCGCACAACAAAACCGATAGAAGATTGGACGCTGAGCAACAGCCGCTTCATACATCCCGTTACACACGAGACGAGGTCCACACCCACTCAGCCATATGTGTAGTGATGGTATAAATAGAGAGAATATGCGAAATACACAAGAAGAAGGAAAAAAATCAGACATAACAAGTTGCTATGGATGCGTTGTTGCTGCTGTTGTTGATGTTGTCGGGGATGCGGATGGTTCGCCCTTTATCGCCTGTGCGTCGGTACGGCACCTTTATTGTGCCTTGGCGTTCATCGAGTACTTCTTCTCCCTCTTTGGAGGGCGTCGTCTACGTCTCGTGTTCATCCGAAAAAAAAAAAAAGAAGAAGAAGAAGAGAGAGAGAGAGATGGGTGGTGAATTGTTCGTCTGTGCAAATGAAGTGGGCTTGTCAGTTGGGCTTTTCTCCCGCTTCTTCCTTTTGTTTCTCTCTCTATCTCTCTCTTTCTTGGTGTACGTCACTGTAGTCCATGTCGTGTACGACGTTGTACGTTGGGATAACAATATGGTGGTGGCACAAAAACCTGGTGTTTTTGTGTTGTTGTTTTTTTATGTGTATTCTCTTTTTGTTTGTTTTTTGTGTGTGTGTTTGTTTGTGTTTGGGGGGGCTCTCCCTTCAGTGGGTTGATTGTTGTTGTTTTATACATGTTGTGCTCTGCCTGTAGGGGCCGGCGCGCTCTCTCTCTCTCTCCTCCTCCTCCTCCTCCTGCTTCGTCACCCTAACACTACGAAACAACAACCAGCAGCAACAAAGGGGCGAAAGAAGACTACTTCTAAGCGATGAGAGAGCTGGCGTTGCATCTCCTCCCCGTCCTTCCATCACCATCATCATCCTCTTCTCCTCTCCTAATTGAATGCTTCCTGCACGAGCATCTCTATCTTTTCATATATCGATATACAATTTCTCTATTGCCGATAAAGGACCGTTGGAGGGGCCCCCGCAGGAAGGCGATGCATATATCTTATTATTATTTTGGCATCTGTCTTTAGTCTTCCTCCTCTTCCACCTCTTCCTCTTCTTCACGCTTGGGCTTCGCCGGCAGAGGAGCGTACTCGAGCTCCTCATCCACGGTGCAGTCGCGCTGCAGCTGCAGATCACCCTCCACGTACTCAAAGAGGGGCTTCGGAGGCAGCTGAGGAAAGTAGTTGACCCCCTGCAGGCTCTTGAGACCGGTACCGATGTACAGCATGCGGAAGGTAGCACCAGGAACGCCGCGCTCCGTCACGGCATAGGTCATCGCACCGGGCCAAAGCATGCTGCGGGCGAGATAAATGCCGCGCTTGCTACTCTCGTGCTGGTACGCCTTGCGGAAGGTCCAGGCGTTGAAGTTGGGGCGAGAGTGCCCTGGGAAGCTGAGTGGGGCGTCCTTGCTGAGGTCGGACAAGAAGGGGTTGATCACCTCGGTGTTATCGACGGGCTCGTCCGGCTCCGCGCCGTCGTCTTCTGCCTCTCCCTCTGGCGGGGGAGCGACGGTAGTGCGGCCATCGCGCAGCAGTGTGGGGGCCACATGTACCCAGTACTTGCCCTGCAGGAGCTCATCATCGGGATACCCTGTGAACCAGACCTGGATAGGCTGCACGGCCTCGGTGTCGTCCTCGTCCGGGATCTCCTGGGGGATGAGCGGGGGCACCTGCTGGTAGGCGGGGACCATGGCGGGCGGCGGAACCACGTTGCCGTCGTCATCCTCCTCCTCGTCGGGGACGGCGCCTTCCGTTGTGTACACATCCTTGGGTGCGATCTTGCAGGTGCACGTGATGCGAGAGATCTGCGCCCGCAGATAGTCCTTCTCCAGCCCTGGGAACCGAGGGTGTGAGAGGACGGGGGCCTCGAGATCGCCGGTGAAGGCGTTCCGGAGCAGCCGCGCGGCGCTCACCTGCTGGGGCGTAACATCCGGCAAGCGGAACCACTTAGTAGGGTCGAGAGAGCTGGCAGCGTAGTAGACGTTCTCATTCAGCCCCGTCCCCGGCTCCTCCTTTGGGGATGAGTGATGCTTCTTTGCGGCGTGGGAAAAGAAGACCTGCGCGATGCCCTCAATCGGGTTCCCTTCGTCCTCGTCGTCGTCCTCGTCGTCCGCCTCCTCCTCTTCCGGAAGGCGGGCGGGGTCGATCTTGCCCTCGGCGATATAGTAGTCCCCACGCGAGCCGTGGATCACGCCCCAGAAGGCCCCACTGGAGAGGGGTTCGGAGCGCATCAGAGCCTTGAGGCCGACCACCACGCGAAACGCCTCCTCCGGGTTGAGGCCGACGCCGACGGCGTTGAAGAACCGCTGTTCGGTAACCACATCGCGCAGCTCGCCCTGCATGGCGAAGTCGTCGCCCTCGTCCTCCGCCGGGGCCTCCTCGGCCTCCTCGTCCTCCCCATCAAGCGGCTTGCGGGGCGGCTTCGGGGGGCGCCATGGTGTTGCAGAAGTTCGCGGCCCAGACGTTGTTCACGAGTGCATCGGGGGGGATCTCGCAGGTGGCCTTTGGGCGCGGGTCGGCGTACACGCAGCCCGGCTTCGGAGGCACGGCATCGCCGTGCAGAACGTAGTGGGAGGTGGAGACGACGGCCTCGAGAGAGTTACCGGGGCGCTCACTCAGCAAATGGGAGAGCACCTTGGCCATCTGTTGCCAGATGGGGGTCTCCTTGATCTCATGCACATCTAGTCCAGGCATCCTGAGGAGGAGTGTGCGTGTGTGTGGGTGGGTGGGTGGGTGGGTGTCAGTGAACTAGCTCTTGTTGTCTAGTTAATGATGCTGTTGTTTATACAAATGGTACGCTCCAACTCTCGTGCTTCTCTATACTATTTCAAGGAGGCAGGAAGGGGAGGAACCGACACGGAAACGACGTATGGGAGACAGACAGAGGAGATGGAAGAAGAAGAAACGGATAATAATAATAGCAACAAGAAGAAGACAAGGGGGGCACTTCTCCAATAGCAAGGAGCCACATCTTACCGAAAAATGGTGTGCTGTTGTTTGTTTGCTTCGTGTTTTCCTCTCCTTTCTAGCTGCTGCTCTTCTCTGCAGGATCGCGCAGAACATCGAACTCCCGCCTTGGATGCAGCGGCTGCTCCAGCTGTCGAAGCGATGAGCGCCAGGACCTGTCGCGGTCCAGCAGCGTTCCGTAGACATTATTTATTGACGGGTTCACGCGGGCTTCGTACTGCATCTCCGACTCATACCCCAGCAACGTGTGCAGAAAGAAGTCGTGGCCCATCACGAAGTACACCACCCCGGTCACCAGTATGCCGAGCCCAAACAGTCGGATGGGCGCCCAAAAAGCGGCGTGCCGCAGAATGCGGTTACGATCCGCACGGCTGTCGTTGAAGCGTACCTGCATGATCCCCCGCCAGCTCCGGGTACGGCGCAGCGCAGGGCGGTCCCGGTACGGCACGCGGCGGGCTGTGGCGGCCACCGCCTGGGGAGACCCCGAAGGGTAATCCTTGCCACTGCCACTCCCACTAAGGTACGAGCTGGACGAGATCGTCGCGAGCCGCATGGGAGACGGCGAGAACAGCCACATCATGTCTGCGGCGCGCAGGGTAGAGTGTTTTTAGATGCTTTTTAAAAAAAAAACAAAAAAGGACAGACTAATAGCTAGAGCGATAGCGCAAGTTGCAACTTACTCCTTGCTCCTTGCTGATTCCTGTTCCGTAGTGTAAAGGCGGAGTGGAGAAGTAGCGGTCGAGCCTCTGCTCTGGCTTTCCTCCGCGGTCGTCTTTTAGTCGAAGAATAGACGGGGAGGGAGGCGATGCTTGTTAGTGTTTTGTTTTGTTGTTGTTTTTTTGCTTTCACTTTAATTCCTACGAAGTGTTGATGGGTTTTTTTTTTTGTTGTTGTTGTTGTTGTTGTTCTTAGCTTTACTTTTTTTTTTATGCCTGTTACGCTATACTCAATCAAACTTCGTTGCGCTATAATGCACCAGAGAGAGAGAAGAGAGAGAGTCGTACAGCTGGGCAGAGGAGAGGCACCGGCTTGAGTACAGCTCGACGAATACGCAGCCTTTTTTTTTTCTTCTTCTGTCTGTTTGTTTGTTTGTTTGTTTCTTTTCATGTAGGCACGTTAGTTGTTGTTGTTGTTTCCTTTTTTTTTTTTTTTAGTGGTATCACGGCTACGGATTATTCGGCAGTTCTGTAATGGTGAACTCGTTACGATGTCTTAATTTAATAATTTAATACGAACTTAACACACACATACACATACACACATACACACATACACTTTTCTCTGGCTGTCAGAGGATGGGCGTAGGAGGAGGAGGAGGGGGGATCTACGACGTGGACGTCTCTCGAATGATGCACGGCTGTCTCGCCGTTGTTGTTGTTGTTGTTCTTTTCCTACTGTTTTTTTCTTCTTCAACTCTGGCTTCTTCCCCTTCTTTGCACTGCCGGCGTCATTGCTTGCCTTCTTCTTGCCCTTGGCCTTGCGCTTCACTGCCTTTCCGCTGCTCTCCGCAGGGACCATGACGGTGTCGGCATCGTAAAAGTGTTCTTCTTCCTCCTCGCTGTCGTCCAAAAAGGGTAAAGGGGCCTCGTCCTCCTCGTCAGGGATCAATGCCGTCTTCCCGGCAGCCTTCTTCTGCTTCTTCTTCGAGTTTGTTGTGTCCGATACCTCATTCTCGGCTAGATCGTCGTCGTCGTCATCATCATCGTCGTCGTTCCGCATGCGCGTACCTCCCTTCGCTTTTTTGTTGCTCTTCCCCTCCTTCTTCTTCTTCTCCAACGATGTACCCTTGAAGTACTCTTCCTTGTCCTTCACGCCGTAGCGGCGAAGGATGGCCGTTTCATCGTAGACATCTTCATCGCCCGCTACGGCGTGTTCGTCCGGCAGCGGGGCACTGCTCTCGTCGCCCCGATCCACCTGCAGCGTGTACCCCTTGAGGCGCGAGCCGTGTAGATGCTCCTGTGCGTACGCCGCGTACGCCGGGAGCGCAAACTTAACGCGCCCAATCCCGGAAGAGAGGTGGGTCGAGGGGTTCACTATCACCTCACACTCCTTGATCGCACCGCAGCCCGCGAAGTGCTGCCGCAGCTGCTCTTCCGTAATCTCTTCCCCCAGATTCCCCACGTAGACCTCATCCGCACCTTGATCCAGCAGATTGTACTTGGAGGTCTTCCCCGTGGCGGCGGCGGTCGCTGCGCTGGCGGAGGTGCTGGTGGAAGCGGCAGCCTTCTTCCCCGTAACAGCAGCAGCAGGGCTTTTCTTGGCCGCAGTGGCGGTGGCGGTGGCGGGGGGAGTCATGCCCAGCGGCACCACCAGATCCTCCTCCTCCTCCTCGTCGTCCTCATCATCGTTTCCGCCTTCCTCGTTATCAGCCGCTGTCGCTGCGGGGGCAGCGGCGGCGCGAGGTGGGAGAGGAGTGACCTGGTGCTTTGAGTACGGCAACGTCCCCGGTGCGGCGGCCTTGGTGGCGGCCACACGCCGGCCCAGGAGCATCAAGCCGTTTAGAAATTCAACCGCACTCTCGGCGTCGGCCTCGGTGGTGAAGGTCAAAAAGGCCTTGCGGTTCTTCGCCGTCATTTTGATCATCTCTAGCTTCTGCTCCAACTGGGGGGCGAGATCGCGAAGGAGTTCACGGAGCATCTCCGGCTGGGAGATTTTGTTCAAGTCCGAGAGCAAGACCTGGCGCTGAAAGCTGGTCTTGCCAATGTCCTTCAGCTCTGACACCTCCCCCATCTTCTCCATATCCTTCAGCTTTGGCTCCTCCACCCGGAGGGCGCGGCCCAGAAACTTGCGGCCGTGGAGCACTCGCACGGCGCTCTGCACGCTGTGCGGCGACTTGAAGACGACGAAGCCGAAGCCCTGGCCCGGTTTTTTTATGAGCCGCAGCGCCTTGCCGACCTTCCAGGTGGTGACGAACTGGAGCAGCTCCTCCTCCAGGCTCGGCTGGCCGGGCTCGGGCTGGTAGTTGTACGGCAGCCCATCAATGAACACCTTATTGTTCAGTTTCTTGGGGATCTCGCTTCCGTTCTCCGTCTCGGTGGTGATGACCTGGTTCTTGAGCGGCTGCGGCACCCCACGGCGCTGGACGGCTCCTGGCGCCTCGCCCTCGTTTCCGCTGTTGTCGTCCTCGTCACGCTGCGCTGTATCTACGGCTGCTGCTGCTGGAGGCGTACGAGCGCGTGGGTACTGTCCACGGCCCCTCGCCCCGCGATCAAAACCTCCCCGACCACCACGGGCCCCGCCCCGCTCGCCTCCGCTGCCATAGCCAGAAGCGTTGCCCCGGCCACCCCCCGCGACGCGTCCGCCTCGGTTAGCGGGAGGATGGGCGTAGCTTTGCTCTCTGCCCCGCCCGCGGTTGTCGCGCTGGAGGCTCGCCCTCCCTCGGCTGCTGTCTCCACGTCCAGCGCCGCGGCCCCCCCTGGGATAGGCCGGCGCGACGAACCCGCTGCTGGCAGCGCTCGCCTCCGCCCATGCACTCGGCGGGGCCCGACGAGCGCTGGTGGCCTCTGGGGGTGTATCGCTCCCCTCTCCGCCGCGTGTGCCTGCCGACGGCGCCGGAGTCACGACTGGAAAAACGGCTTCGAACTTCGTCTTCTTCGTGGCGGCCGCGCTGCCGCTGCTGGACCCCGTAGAGGCGGAGCGTTTACGTTCGAAGCCGCCGCGAGAGGGCGTCGCCCCCGCAGCTCCACGTCCACGTCCACGTCCCTGCATCGAGACAAGTGTGGAATATTATGCTTTTCGTTTCTTGTTGTTGTTGTTTTTTTTTTGCCCTTCTTGTGGGTTGTTGAGTGCGCTTCTTTTTATTATTATTATTATTATTATTCTCCTTCTTGTTCTTGATCGTTCACAGAAAGCGAGAGAGGAAAAGGCAAAAAAAAAGGAAAAAAAAAAAGAGAAAGAAAAGAGGAACACCAACAAAGTGCAGATACAACCGGATTAGGGGGGGGGGCGTAACATCTAGCGGCTCATGAAGTTGAAGCTGACCCACGCCTCCTCCTCCTCCACCGGTTGAGGCGAAAAAAAAATGTTTGACGGCAGAGGCTTCCACGTGGCCCGCCTCGCTTGCTTGTGCTAGTGCTTGTGTCCTGTTCTTTAGTTGCTTTGTATGTCTAATCCCGCTGCACAACACCACCACTCCCTACGCCTTGCCTATACTACCGGAGGAGGATAAAAAGAAAGTCCGCTATAAAAAAAAAAAAAGGTTGGCGTTTTCTTCTTATTTTCTTCCACTATCTTTTATTTATTTATTCTTCTTCCCCCCTCGAGAAAAAAATAAATAAATAAATAATCAATAAGGGTAAGAAAAACACCCTACTATACTTCACTATAAATATATATCTATCTATATATATATATATATATATATAACTTATATATATAGATATAGATATAGATAAGGAAACACTTTTTTGTCTTCCCCCAATGCAAACCTGCGACCCTGCGTCATGTGTGGCGAAATGATAGCCCTCCTGTGTGCATGCGAATGCGTTTTGTGTGGTGCTCGTGAACGCAATTTCCACCTGCAGCGTAGCTCCGGTCGAGACCCATATCGTGCTACCTTTGAATCCTTCTTCTTCTTCTTTATCTTTTTTTTTTCTTTGTCTTCTTCTTTTTTTTTCTCTCTGTTCTTTTGAAAAAGAAGTTGCACTTACGTGGCTGCTGGTTGGATGGACGGCGCTCTCCTTCTCTTCGCGCTGCGTCTTTTCGTGTGTGTGTGTGTGTGTGTGTGCGTCCGTTCTCATGTTCCGCTATCTAAAAAAACCTAAATCGACTTTGAAAGGAGAGAGAGACACGGAGGAGTCCTCCTCCTCGCTCCCCTTCCCCCCCTTCTACTTAACCTTACCAGTTGCCGGCCTCGTGCCAGGCGCGGAACTGTGAAATGTCCACGTGCAGCGGGCTCGTTACATCCGGATGAGCCCACGGCTCATCCGCGATTGTATCCAGCATAATCTTCGTCACGCGCTCTAGCACCACCCGCATAATCCGCTTCTCGTGTCGAGACACAAAGATCTGATCTGCGTGCGTCACGCCGCCAGGAATAGGCGAGCTTGGGATCGTCTCCACCGCATCTGCAAGGCGCTCCGTGAAGCGCCACACCATCGCATACGAGATGAACTTCTCTTCCATCATCTTGCGCAAAAAGGGCCTCGCAAGGGCGGTGACAGCGGCCTCGTCATGGGCGACTTGCGTGGCTTGGGCAAAGAAGATCTCCCACGCGGTGCGGAACTCCGCCGTACACGGTGTCTTGAGCGATGGAAAATCGGTGAGGAGGCGGGTCCACCACAGCTCCCGCACGCGGAGCATACCGTCGGTGGAGCGGCCCTGCACCTGGTTGGCGCCGTCGGGAACGGCGAGGAGTTTCACGAGAAGGTCAGACACTGTTTGGGCCAGCTCCTTGGCGACGGGGTCGGCACGGTGCGTTGCGAGGCCGAGAAAGGGCTGGAAGTGGTCTCGCTCCGCGGCGGAGTACGCCGTGGCGGAGAAAATGTTGTTGCTGTCGTAGGCGAGGTTGTTTTGGTTGCCGGTGAGGCTCGCGGCAGCGCCAGAGGTCTTCGTGACGACCTTCTTGGTGTTATCCACGCTGTCGAGGGCTTCTCCGCGGGCATAGGGTTGGGTGCGGCCAGAGACGCCGATCGCCCAGTACTCGAGGAACCGGCGCTGTACGCAGAGGGGAAAGGAACCCTGGCCAGCCCCGGCAGCGGCGAGCTGGGTGCCGGTGGAGGAGGAGCAACCCGCCCCGGCAGCGGCGAGCCTGCGGCGGCGGCACAGAGCAACAGCGCGACGGTTCATCTAGGGAGAAGAAGCACGGTTATGGTGCTGCTCTGCGAAGGATGGATTACAACGAGGGAGAGAGGGAGAGAGAGAATGGTGGAGGGGGGAGCAGCAATCGACTGATCGTGCTGTACACGAGGGAGATCCACGTTGTCCTGCACCGATAGATGTCGATAGGAGGGGGGGGGAGGAAGAAAAGGGGGAGCAGAGCAAGAGGATATTTTATAGACACGCACAACTGAGCATATGTATGTCGTAGATTAACTTAGCCTTAATACGTGCATTCCCTGCAGAGAAAAGGCATCAAGCGGGTACATCTCCACGGCACCTTTGAGTCAATATTCATGCGTGCTGTTTTTTTTTTGTTTGTTTGTTTGTTTGTTTGTTTTTTGCTTATTTTCTAGCACTTTCTATCGTCGACGCCGGGGGCATCGTGCACATACGCCGACTTACAAAAAAAAAAAAAAAAATAGAAAAATACAAGACGGGCGCTTCTCTCTCACTCTCTCTCTCTCTGTCTGTTGCCCTTCTATAGCACCACCGCCACCTCTTGCCAACACCACCAACGTGCAAAGTTGGAAATTATATGGGTGGAAAATGTGTGCTTGGGTCTTCCTCTTTTCCCTCCTTTTTTTTTATTTTTTATTTTTTTGGTTATTTCTCGATCTCTCCCATCTTTCGAAGAGGAAAGAAAGAAGAAGATCGACACAAGCAAAAAAAAAAAAGCTACTCGGAGCGCTGCGTGAAAAGCTACTCGGAGCGCTGCGTGGTGGTGTTTACCTATAAACATCAACAGAAACACAAGACGAGATTGCGTTTCAGCTTTGTTTCCGTTTTATTCATTTGCTTCTTTGGGAGGAAGGGGGGGGGGGAGGGGAACCCTTCTACTTCTTCCCCTTCTTCGCCTTCTCTGGAGAGGCGCCCTTGCCACTCTTCTTTCCGCTGGCCTGCGAGGCGGTTTCCCTCGACTTGACCGTCTCATCGATCGCCTCTACCCGCTCCTCCACTTCCTCTACACAGAAGACGGCGTCGATGGGGATCTCCTGCTGGTCCGCCATCACCCGGTGGTGCGCCGCGCGGGAGGAGCCGGGCTTTTTTGGCTGCGCACCAGCGGGCGGGTTCGCCGGCTGCTTCGGGCCGCCACGCTTTGCGCCGGCCCCCGTCGCGGCAGCAGCGATGGCCGCCGCGGAGTGGATCTCTTCCTCCATAATCTCCGCCACGGCTTCGACTTCTTTGACAAACATGTCCTGCGCCGCCATCACACCCACGTTAGGGTTCTGCTTGAGCTGGTAGGCCAGGCGAAGCTCGAAGGCGCCTTGCACCTGATCGAACTCCTCGACCGAGAAGGCCATGGCTCGGTTGTCCGCATCAAATGCGAGTTTCTCATCCAGCAGCTCGCGACGTTCACGGTACTCCTCTGCCGCCGTCTCCCGCATCGGCGTAATATAAAACTCCTCGAACAGCTGGTGCAGCGCCGCCTCGGCCTCGGTCCACACGGCGTACCGCATCTCCTGCCGGGTGTAGAAGCTGGCCGGGAGGAAAGAGGCAAGTGGTGGTATGTGGGACCGCTGCGTGGTGTCGAGCGCCACTCTAATCTCACGCGTGGCCGGGCGTTGCGCCATATTGCGCAGCACGCACGACAAGAGGCGCCAGTGCTGCAGCCCAGAGCTCGTCAGGTACTCGAGAACCGTTGCCATTTCGTCAAGGGTGAAGCAGGGTTTGAACTCGATCTCCCGCACAGATGCATAGGATCGCGCTTGTACTACGGTGGTGGTGATGAGCGGGATCTGGTCCATGAGTTCCTTGAACTGCTGCTGCTGCTGCTGCTTCTTGTTCGCCTTCTCCTTCTTCATCTTGTGCTCGAGGGCTGCAACGGCTTCCGGGTTGGGCTTCTCTAGTGTTACGAGCTCGCGACGGACGTGCTTCTCTGTCACGGGGACGGCGTGGGAGCAGACGGCGCTCGTCATCAGCCGTGTCAGTAGCCGCGACACCGCCTCCTCGACCTGCTCGTCCGCCGCCGCGGACGCCGCCGCAGCGCTTCGGATCTTCTTTGCCGTGAAGCTATCAGATGCGCGACGCGACGCGGAGGAGGAAGAAGAGGAGGAGGAGGAGGAGGAGGAGGGGGCCTTTCCGGTGGTGCTGTGCGGGGCGGCGTCGGCGCTGGTGTGGCCCTCCCCCACCGAATAGCACCCATCCACGGGATGAAACTGATGCAAGCACTCCATCAGCGCCTTACCTAGCAGGAGGAGCGAGCGCGTCTGTACGACCCCAAAGTCGTTCCTCCGGGCGAAGTGGAGGAGGTCCTCGAACCAATCAAGCAGGGCCGACTGCCGCAGCTCCTCCTCCGCCTGCGGGATGTAGAAGAGCTTTGTTTTGTAGTGCAGCCGCGGGGGAGGGCCATCGATGTCTGGGTGATCGCCATCAGCAGCCGCCAACTGCTTGCAGCTGCTTGCGGTAAAGGAGTGGGCCGTGAAGCCCACCACCCCGGGCGAGCCGCTCCGCCCCGGTGGAGTGTCGCGCCCAGTGCTCAGCGCTCTATTCGGATTCCTTGGCTGCGTGGTCGACGGTGAGGTTTGCTTTCGCGTCATGGGAAACGTGTTGGCGCTGCTCTTTTGGCTGCGAGGCGTGCTGCTACCGAGCGGGGTGGCGCTCCCGCCTGCGCTCATCTGCATTCCTGGGCTCGGTGAGGCCGCCGCACCTTCCACGACGCCCCTACACTCGCTGGGGGTGCTGTGGGGGAGCGCCGCTGGGGAGGGGAAATCGTTGGGGCCCACTAGCTCATCCGGAGAGCGCCCGCGACTGCCCAAGACCCCGCCGGCGTAGAGCTGTGTGTGCTGCAAGGAGAGGGACGCGGCGGCGGCGGCGGCGGCGGCGGCGGCGGCGGTGTGCTGCTTGTCCAGCACCTCTCGAGGGCAGCGAGTGCGGCCGAGGCAGAGATCATCCTCCTGGGCGTCCTGCGGTGGCATGGAGAGACCCAAGGCGCGGGCGAGGCCGGTGCGGAGGAGGAATAGGGTGCTCGGTTCAACGTGCCGGAGGGGGAGCTGCGGCCCCCGCTGGGGCTGGAGATCGATCATGGCGTTGATGCCCTCTTTCCTGGACAGATCCAACTCCAAGGGCTTCTCCGCGGCATCATCGCCATCGCCGGCCGGCGCCGCCCCTTTCCTCCCGGCCGCGCCCTTGGATCCCGCCTTCCCTGGGGTAGAGGAGCGGGATACGGGGTTGTTGCTGGCATCGAGGTCCGTCACTTGAGAGCGGCTGCGGTTGAGTTCTTCGTCCCGTTTCTTTAATATGTACCTGGCGGTGATATTGTTTGCCCGGTTGGCGATCGCCCGCGAGCTGTGGACGTAGTGCTCTTCGTAGTAGCGCTCAATCTGCAGGCGCTGGCGCATCACGTGTGCGACATCGGGTCCGCTGCAATCCCCGGCCGGGGTGTAGTACGAAAGGAGTTCCTTATCATCTGTTGTGTAGTCCTCGTCGGGCTGTAGGAAGCGTGTCAGGAAATGCACGGCCTGCTGGCTGCCGCGCCGCGACGTTGAGCTGTTCCCGCCCTCCTTGGTGCCGCTGTTCCCTACACTTGTGGGCGAGGCAGTGGGCGGGGAGTTGCTGCGCCGGTGTCCGTCCGCCCCACCCACGTTGCTCTCCGCGCTGCTGTGGCCGTGCGGCCCGCCCGCCTCTCCACCCGTGTGTGCCGCCTCGGGCGAAGAGGCGGGCAGACGGTGCTCGGTCCACTCGGAGCACCACAGCAGCTCCTCCACATAGGGGAGAGAGAAGAACGTCGCCTCCTCGTGCGGCGCTGTGAAGACAAGAGACTTATCCATTAAGTAGCAGTGCTGGTTTCCCCCCCCCTTTTTTAAACGACGTACGCTAGGCCAATCAATGCTTTTTATAATTTCCATAATCATAATAATACAGATGCAGAAGAAGATAAAAGGAGAAGGAGAGGAGCACAATAATAAAACAATATGAAATGAAAATGATATCCAGTACGTTCAGCAAGGAGCAACTATTTCTTAGTCCCAAGCAAAGAGGAAGAACAGCGCGCGCGCGCGCGCGAGAGAGAGAGAGAAGGAAGGAGTACACCTTACACGCTCACACGATGATGATGGTTTGAATGGCAGTTTGTTTATCTCGTCTCGTCTCTTCTGTTCTTCTTGATTGACGTTGAAGTCTGGAGCAGGTTGTCAATTGTTTGCTACGCACAAAGTATTCTCGATTATCATCCTCCTCATATCTATTTTATCCTTTTCCTTTTCATCGTAGCAGAGACGAGAGACGGGAAAGGCAGAGGTAACGGGGGAAAGAGGGAGGGAAGATGAGGGGGCAGAAAGCCCTAGACCACCTTGAGTATCAGACCCCTCCGAGAACAACACGAATGTACAATTTTTAAAAAAGGTCTCCCCTCTGAGTGATAGAGGGGCACAGGCATGCCCCTCCCCCCCCTCTGCCTCTTCTGTGCCTCCGCAGACCTGTATTGATCTCCTGCTCATTTTTTTATGAATTTTTTTTGTTGTTCATTTAAGTTGTCCCGTTTCTCCTTCAAGATTCTCTGTTTACGTCCTTTTTCTTTTCACGGATCACTTCACTCTCGTTGTTTTTTTTTTTTCCTTTTTGTTTTCTTTTTTATTCTTTTTTTTTTCTTTTCGCAGTCTCCATCGAAGGCATATATTACCTTCTACCACATATATCGTACCTATAGACTGGTACCAGACCAAAAGGGGCCGTTGTTTAAATGAATGAATGGATAGAGCGTTGTGGAAAACCCTCTCCTTCAGCCAAAGAACAAAAAACTAAGAAAGGATGAGAGAGGGAGAGAGCTCATACGCACCAAACAGGGGAAATGAACAATATAATAAGGGTTTAATATATAGATAGAGAGGAACCCTTCATATCTCTCTTCTTAAAAAAAAAAATAATAATAATAAATATACTACAAAGGAAAACGTAACAACAATCTACACACGAATGATGCATGGTCATCAAAATACGAAATAAAACGGGTAACGGGAGAAAAAAAAATCGAAAAGGAATTTTTTTTCGTAAGTCGTTGACTGCAGGAACGTGTCATCTCGCTTCTCTTTTTTCTTTTTTTCTTTTTTCCGCTAGATGTAACATCATCCTCGCACAAGGGAGGGAGCCGCCGCCACACACACACACACACCACTTTCTTATTCTTTTTCTTCTCTCTGTGGGTCCATATTATCGTACGCTCATGTCCACCTCCTGACGTTCAGAGCCCACCTGCGGATTTTGCTCGGACTCATGGCCGTTACCCAACTCTCGACTTTCTTCGTTGCCGGAGATGGAACTCATTCCCTCACTGGCCTCCTCCTGATCGTTGACGTTGTCGCCCTCACTGGGTTCATCTTCATCACTCTCGTAGTCCACCGCGGCGAACTTCTTCGCGTTGGAAATAGATAAGAAGACGATGGCGCCAACCAGAATGAGGGCGACGATGGCCAATATCACGATAGCGGCGATATTTCCAGGAGAGTTGTTGATCATGCTATCGAAATCGGAGTTGAGTTCCAGAGGATTCACAGTGACAGCTTGAGTATTGTCGAATGCTGCCTTCGAACTCATGAACAAAACCAAAAACAAAACAACGACGACGACTACTGCTTCGCAGGAATGGACCGAGTCGCAGTTGGTGTGCCCCCGCCTTGATGTATGTATGTAGATGTATATGTATATTAAGTTAGGCGAACACTCCGCTGCTACACCTGTCAAGGTGATCAGATGATCGAAAAAAGAAAGAAAGGGGCTAAAAGAGAAGTATTTAATAATAATAATAATAATAATAATAATAATAACGGTTGAAAGCACAGAGGCAGTAATGCTGAAAGTTTGTTTTATTATTCGTATGGAGGTGGTGTGGGGGAACATAGAAAGGAGATGACCAGAAAAAGAAGAGAGAGAGAGAGAGAGAGACAGAGAGAGGGGAGCAGATAGATCGCATTATATTTTGTTTCAGCAACGGAAGGAAAAGGCATATATATATATTCTTTTCTTGGTGTTGTTGTTTCTTCAAACGCCTCCATCATGCAGCAGGCAGCAAAAGAACTCGCTCTCTTGCCACGATGGAGATATAAGTTGTGTGTGTGTGTGTATCTTAAAGGGAGAGTGTGTTGAATGAAAGTGTGTGTCGTACTATAACGATATAGAAGAGAAAAAGAGGAAAAAATTAAAAAGAACAACATCCGTCACCATCAGTTCTAAGTGAATGAGAAGCGGAGGAGGTAGTCCAGGTGATGTGTAGCTCTCTCTCCGTCTCTCTCTCTCTCTCTCGTGTGTGTGTGTGTGTGTGTGTCTGTGCATCTCTCCTGTCTAATCTTTCAGTTCCTCGCCTTCATCAAAATCGTCTGCTGCCATGAGATTTATAGGGCCACGTGGCACCTGGAACTCGGCTTCCTCCTCGGCCTCCTCCTCCCCCACCACCAACGCCCCCTCTTGCGCCTGGCGCTCCAGCAGCTCCTCTTGCTCGCGCCGCCGCGCCTCCATCTCTGCCACGTCCGCCGCCAACACGCTTCCTTTTCGTTTGGCCCTCGCCGCTGCCTCCATCTCGTGCTCCTTTCTCGGGAAGAACAGCGTGAGCAGCGTCTCCAGCTTGGCGTGCGGGCTGGTGGCCGCCTCCTCCAGCGCTGCCGCGAGCTCCCGCCCGCCCACACAGAGCGGCGTCGCATGGCATTTGAACTGCACCAAGTCTTCGTATTCAGCGAAGACCACCGCGTGGAGGTGGGCGGTGGATGTCCGGAGCCTCGCGTCGGTCTCTGGGGTGTTCAAGTTCGGGCCGCGGCGTAGAACATCGAGCAAAGGGGCTGGCAACACGCTGCGAGGCTGGTCCCGCTGCTCTCCCTCCCCATCGCTGGCGCCGTCTCCGCTACCTGGAAGCCGCGGCCGTATGGTGCCATCCTCGAGACGGAATAGCATGCCGCCATCCGGCTCCGGATCGATATCCCCTTCCGCCGCGAGCTCCTGTAGGCCGCTCCACAGCAGCCGATCCTTCATGAGCTGCGCCACTTCGGTTATCATCGGCCCGAGGCGCCGCAGCCGCGCCTCCGTCGTGCTGAAATGAATGTAAGCGTCGAACTCCAGCAGCGTCTCGCGGGCCTGGGCGCTGGTCATCACGCACTGCTTGATCACCTGCAGCGTCGACACCGACGACGAAGCAAAGAGCACGGCGAAATCTGGGGCGTGCTTGGAGGCGGCGCCGCCGTGATGCCAGTGGTGGTGGCCGCTTCCACTGCTGGTCCCCGCCCGCCCTGCCTCGGCGGGGTCCAGCAGCTGGTCAAAGAAGGGCACCCCGGCGGGCACCTGGTTCGTGTAGTTCGCCGGGGTGATACTGAGCTGGGTTTCATTTACATCGTCGTAGAACAGCAGTCCCTCGCTCCCAATAGTGAGTTCTCCGTCGTGTGGAATGTCGAAAAGGAGGGAGGTCAGCCAGAGATAGACGTGCGATTCTTTCACCCCACGGCCGTGAACGCGCATGTACGACACCGCGGGGTCCTGCAGATTCAGCATGGCCCCCGTGGGCGGGCGCTCGCCGGTGGTGGGGTTCGCTGGCACAGGGATCCTGCGGTAGAAGGGCAGGGCGACCAGGCTCACGCTGTGCCGCTGCGCCGTCCGCGGCACCGTGGCAGAGTACAGCACTATTTGAATCTCGCTGGGGCGCCGGATCGTATGCGAGAGGGCCCCCGAGGCCGCGGCCGCGAGCTGGCGGCGCCGCCCCGATCCGGCTATCGAGTCGGCACTGCGTGTTGCGGCGGCCCACTTGATCGCGTTGCTGCCAGCAGAGGCGGCGCTCTGTGGCGAGCCCACCCCATTCTCCTCCTCGTCGGCCTCCGCCGCGCTGTTCCAGTCCTCGCTGGTTGGCCGGCGCGGCGCGAGGGAGATGTACAGCTGCAGCTCCTTGGAGCCCAGCAGCTTGCCCCCGGACCCGTCCTCCACCTGCACAAATCCCGGAGGCAGCTCCCCTGCCTCGCCGCTGCCGCCACCGTGGCCCGTGCCGCGTGCGCCGGGTCCTTCGCTCAGCGGCACCGCCACTGCCAGCGTCCCGAACTGGCGTGGCGGTGGATGGTAGGGGGAACGGGGGGCGACGTGCGCCTCGGTGCTGACGTGCGTGGACGCACAGCCCTCCAGCGGGAGCTGCGCCGTGGTGCACTGCAGAACAGCGCACTGCAGCGGGTGCGTGGCCGTCATCTTCAGCGAAAGCATCGGCCGCCCCGCCCGATAGAGCGGCTTGAGGCTGACCGTGGCGTCAAAGGTCGCAGCGATGGCCGTGAGCGGGGCGTGCAGGCGTGCGGCGCCAGTCACCTGCCGCAGCGCCTCCATCTTTCCGCGGATCGCCTCCCGCAGGCTCGCCACTTCGGCCTGCGTCAGCTCCAGCTGGCGCTGCAGCGCCGCCTCGGTGGTCTCATCCATGGGCGCTGGGGCCGCGGGGGCCGGCTGGACGTCGTCCACAGGGGGCGGCGGGGGCGGGACCGCCGCCGGTGGAGGGGGAGGGACGCTGAAGGACTTCTTTATCTCCTTCTTCTTCTCCTCCACTGGAGGCGGTGGCGGTGGCGGTGGCGGTGGCGGTGGCGGTGGCGGTGGCGGTGGCGGTGGCGGTGGTGCTTGTTCCTCCTCTGTCAGGTGTGGCGAGGGGGACGGCGAGGCGGACGGCGAGGCGGACGGCGAGGCGGATGTTGGTGCCACGGCCTCTTCACTCTCTCTATCCGCTGGGGTCGCGATGGGGGCGGTGGACGGCGCAATGACCTCCGCAGGGGCTTCAACGGTGGCGGGGCGGGAGCCCTCGCGCTGCACCACCACATCCTCGTGCGGCAGCGGCGGCTGCTGCTCCATCATCACCGCCTCGGCCACGATGGGCGGCGGCGGTACCGGAACGGTGGCCAACGGGGGGGGCGGGACGATTACTGCCGCCGCTGTTGTTGTTGTCATCGTCGTCGTCAGCGGCGTGTTATCCTCGGTAACCACTTCATCCTTGTCCCCCTCCTCCTCCTCCATCTCCTCCTCGCCGTCGGTGGGAGGCGGGGGCAGGAGGAGCGGTGGGGGCTCCAGCTTGGCGATGGCCGCCTGCGTCTGCACCGCCTCCTCTTCTTCTGGGCGCCACACCTCGAGGCCAACGTGCTGCTCCCCCGCCCCCGCGCCAGCATGAAGGTCACTTCCTTGTTGCTCCTCGTCCTCCTCCAGCTCTGGTGGCGGGGGCGGGATGAGGGGCTCACGGCCGCCCTCCATCTCGGCCGCCTCGAGCGCCGCATCCACCGGGGAGAGGGAGGGCGACGGGCACCGCTGGGCTTCTCTCTGCGCCGGCGCCTCCACTTCCGTCGGCTCGGGACCACTCGGGGTGCCGTCGCAGTTTTTTTTGCTTCGCAGCGTTGAGCTGTGGTACACGTCATCCGCCCCCAGCTGCCCAATCGGCGGGGCGACCACCAGCGGCGGCGGCGCCGACACACGACTGGTGGCACTTTCTGGAACATCCGCGTCGTTCTCGAGATCCTCGTCGAAGCGCTGCTGGCGCGGCATCGGCAGCGGGTTGGCGTCCACCTCGTCCTCGTATCCGAACCCCCTGAGGCCCGCCGTAGCGAACGGATCCTCCTCCACCGCGGGGACCGCCTCCACCGGCGCCGGGGCCGGCGCAGCGACTTCCTTCGGCGGCGGCTCGATCCCGACAGCCGCCATCACTCCGCTCTGAAGGTGAACAAACACGAACGGCATGCCGCCCAGCATCCCGCCGGCACCCATAGACGCGATGGGCTCGCCCATGTTGGAGGACAGCAGCGGGTGGAGGGTGATCGGGGCCTCGGGCTCCCGCCGGTGGCGCTGCGAACGCCTCTCCTTCCCTCGCCGCCCGCCCACCGCCGCCGCGCCGCTGTCATCGTAACAGATGGCAAAGATGGTCAAGGTCCCGTCCTCGTAGCCGACCACCAGATCCTCCTCGCCATCCCCCGTCATATCGACAGTGCACATACTTGTGGCCGCCGAGCGCGACAGCAGTGGGGGTGGGCCTGAGGGAATCCGGCGGTGCGACGCGGAGCCAGGGGCGGGTGGAGAGTAAAGATGCGGGAGAAACGTGAAAACTCGCCGCAGCTGCGACGTGCTGTCCATCACCTTGAAGCCCCCGAGCGACCCATTGTCGGTTCCGTAGAAGATGTAGCGCTTCAGTCCATCAAAGTGAAGGGCGGTCAGCGGGGCCTCGCAGGCCTCATCGTGTACGAGCTTCAAGTTTTTCACCACCCGCAGCACACGATCGGAGCAGCCCAGACACAGCAAAAAGTCCTCCATCTTTCGTTCCGCCACCCCCGCGTCCAGCGCCGCGCTGTCGGTGAAGGCGGTCATGCTGATCACCCGCTCGGGGGACATGTAAAATCCCAGTGGCTTCCCCTCCCGGAACGCCGAGAGCATGAAGTCCCCCGATGTGAAGAAGAAGGGCGTGTCAACAAAAACACCGTGAATGGTCTCCGTCGCCTGCGTGTCAACAGTGAAGAACACCTTGCCCTTCTTGTTGTGCGCCTCAATGACACTCCCACGCATCAGAAAGAGTTGGTCGGCATACAAGCTCGCCGCCGTGATGGGCTGCGCGGAAGGAGCCGTGGCAAAATTTTGCGTGACCTCCATGTGGCTGTCCACCGTAACGGCCATGGCGATCCCTGACACATCACAGAGCCCCACGCGTACCTTGCTCCGCTTCGTACGCGGGTAGACCAGCAGACAGCCTCGAGAACTGCGACAGGGTGTGTGTATCAGGTCCCAGCGCTGCATCAGTAGCGGCTTCATTCCGCTGTCACCACCAGACGGGCACATCCTACAAGATCTGCTGCAGTGGTTGAGCCGGTTGGGTGGGGCGTTCCCAAGTTCTATGTTGCTAATGAAATGAGAAGAAAACTCCCTACTTGTTGTGGATAAGACGGGACTTGGATCGTCTCTTGAGACAAAAATCTAAAGTTGTTGGTCGTTTGTTTGTTTGTTCTAATCTTTTCGCCTTTTTCTTCTCCACGTGGTAGTTATGGTAAATGTACGAGGATGGGAGTAGGCGTTCAACAGGGAGGAGAAAAAAAAAAGAAGTACACAGTTCAGTTCAATATGATCACTAGCTATTTTCTTTTCGTTTGTGTGTGTGTTTGTGCGTATGGGCAAAAAAAGGCAAAGGAGAAAGAAACAAAAGGAAGCGTATCCGTTGTTTGTTGTTGTCGTTGTCGTCGTTGTTCGTAACACAAGTTTAAAAAATAAAAACAGTAGCTGGCTCCTGAGAGTCCTCTTTTTTTTCCAGCTCTTCGTTGCAAAACAGGCATATGTGGTGGTCCTCCTTGAGTTGATCTTCCATCCTTGAGAGGATCTTTTTCGCGTGTATGCGCTTACGTAAATGAAGTGTGTGTTAAAAGCGTTCTCCTCGAGGCATTTTTTTAGCCTTTTGAACATTTCTTTTTTTCTCTTAAATCACAGAAAAAAGTACAACTCAAAGCGACTGTGATGCACCGCGGCGCACAACTCATTTCGATACAATTTGTTTGTATTTGTTGTATTTGATGACGTTGTTTTCTATTGGTTTCCACCCTGCTGTGGCCTGTTCTTCTTATTCCCCGCATGGCGCTGCTGCTGCCCAGGTGCGGGCGGTTCGCTCACGATGGGGTCCTTCCCGTACTCCTGCACTATCGCCTTCACCAGCTTTACGCCACGGTGCTTGAGCCACTGTCCTACCGTCTCCACACGCCCGTTTGGCCCCGCAGAGGCCCCGAAGAACGGTTGGTGGGCATATTTCGTGTGGCGGATGTATGGCGTGGTGAGGGGGGTAGATCCGCCTCCTTCTGCATCTTGATGCTGCTGCTTTCCACTCTCCTCCTCCGCCTCGCCAGAGGTGGCAACGAAATGACGAGCGACGGCGCTCGCTAGATCCTGCTCCGACAGCGCCCCGCCCTCCCCCTCAGCCGGCGCAGCAGTGCCATGCACGTGCTCCAGCACCACGATGCCGACCAGTCGACCCACGGCAGCTTCTGTAACCGTGCCGTGCGTGTAGGATCCCATGAACAAACGCCGCGGCTGCTCCCGCTCGCCTTCGCCTTCGCCTACCGTCACCAGCAGCGGCAGCACCGACTTGATCACAACGTTTTCACCTAGCACCCCTGCGGCGGCCTGGATATCGGTCTTCGCGGCCTCCTGCAGCGCTGCTGTGGCCCCCGCCTGGCTCCTCAGCACCTCTCCGCCGGTGCTGGTGATGAGCTCCGCCAGGTGCTTCTGCGCTGTCACGCAGAGCATCTGAAAATGGCTGTTCCGCGCGGCAAAATCAGTTTCGGAACACACAGAAATTACCCCAGCGGCCGCCGCCACGCGGCCTGTGACAGAGGTCGAAGCCAGGGAGGACGAGGACGAGGACGAGGACGAGGACGAGGGAGTCGCGAACTGCAAAGGGTCCACCAGGCAGCCGACGACGAAGCCGTGCGCGGTGGCCCGCCCCTCCTTTTTGAGGGCACGCGCCTGGCCCTTCTTCTGCAGCACCCGGATGGCCTCGTCCATGTTTCCGTGAGACTCCTTCAGCGCGTTGGAGCAGTCCATCAAGGGGGCCTCGGTGCGGTAGCGCAGTGTCTTGACAAGCTCCATGAAGGCCTTCTTTTCCCCTGCCCCACCACCACTGCCTGTGGAGCAGAAGCGCAGCAGCGTGCGGCGAAACAATAGTTGCGACATGGTGGTATCGTCTGTTTGGTCTCGTTAGGAGATCCTTTTTTTTTTTTTTTAGTTTGTTTGCTTATTTGCTTGTTGCGTTTTCTATCGATGTGAAGAAAGTGTAAGAAAAAAAAAAAGGGGGGGGGGCTGTGGGATACTTGATATATGTTCTTTATTTGTTGTTGTTGTTCTTATTATTGTTATTATTATTATTATAGAAATGCGGCACGGGGCACAAAAGACACAGACAGAGAGAAAGAGAGAGAGAGAGACTTTGCAGTCACTTTGCTGAAAGGGAAAAAAAAAAAAAAAAAAAAGTGAAGTGTCTTCAATGAATCTCTCATATCGCGCAACACGAGAGGAGGGGTTCAAAAGGTAAGTGAGCCGTCATTTTTTTTGTGTGTGTTTTGTTTGTTTTGTTTGTTTTGTTTGTTTGTTTGTTTGTTTGTGTTTTTTTTCTGTTCTTTTAGTGGTGTGCGCTCTCTCTAGTGCACACCACTTGTACCCTAAGCATAAAATGCGTGGTGGTGGTGGTGGTGGTGGTGGTGTTCAATTTGTTGTTCGTAATAATATAGAACATACCTCGTCTTTATATATATCATCCTTTATTGTCCTTCTCTCTCTCTCTCTCTCCTTCGCCATTTTATTTTCTTAATGTGCTGATGGGGGTGGTTTGACTGTCTCGTGAAATATAGAAAACTTTTTGATTGTTTCTTTGTTATCTTTTCTTTTTCTTTTAAAGAAAACAAAATGAAAAGGGCAAACGTATCTAGGAGAAGAAGAAAGACGGAGACAAAGAAAAGGCTGGATAATACGTAGAAACAACGGATGTGTTGAGGTTCCTTGTTGTTTGTTTGTTTGTTTGTTTATTGCACAAGAATACGATGAATCAAACAAAAAAAAAGCCAATGACAGCACATTTGACTTCTGTCATCTACTCCCTCCTTTCCCTTCCCTTAGCTCCATGGCATATATTCCATTCAGCGGCGCCTGTAATAAGAAAGAGAGAGAGAGAGAGAGAGAGTACCGTAGGGGTTGAAAGAAAAGATGAGTGGAAGTGCTTGTTTGTATCTGTGGGTGTGTGTGTGTGGGGAATGGATGTCACTTCCTCCTCCTCCTCCTCCTTCTTCTTCTTCTTCTTCTAGTACTACTTTGTTGTGGACGGGCCACGAGAGGTGTGCGCAGAGTGGAGCGCGTCTCCACCACTCCGTGGCAGTGGCAGTGGCAATGGGGATCCGGTGCGCGTCCAGCTCCCCGTCTGCTGGGAGGTGCTCGAACTTTTTCCCGCTGCCGTCTTCTTCTCTGGGGTGTCGTCACTCCTGCCCGTGTGATGCTTTCGCGCGCTCTGTCGCGGGGAAGAGGCGGGGGAGCCGCCTTTGCCCAGGGAGGTGAAGCTGGAGCTTCCCGCACTGAGGATCCCTTGCGGTTTGTTCTTTTTCTTGGCGGCCCCGCGGCTGCCGCTGCGCTCGTCGCCTCCACTCTCTTCCCCGCTGCGCTGCCGGCTCTCGTTTGAGGTGGCGGTGGAGGTCAGCATCCATTCATCTTCGTCGTCATCATCATCATCCTCCTCGTCGTCGTCGTCCTCGACACCAGTGAGGAAATAGCCGTAGGCGGGGCCGCGAACCATCGCCGCGAGGCGCTCGGTGGTGAAGGTGCCGCGGCGGCTGTACTTGGCCTTGTACAGCACTCTCTCCACCTTCTCCGGCAGATAGAGCTCCTGGGCCAGCAAATCTCGCCAGGACCCGGCGGGGCAGCCCTTGTCGATCCACTCATCCAGCGCGGCGGTCCGCGGGGGGGGGAGGTCCGGCACGGGGGGCCTGCGGTGGTGGCCCGCCCCCCGCCCCGCCAGCGGCGCCGTCCCCAGCCGCGAGCCCGGCGGCGGTGGGGCGCTGGACCCCGTGCCGGGCGCGGCGAGAGGATCGCTCCCTTGGGGCGGCGTGGAGGCACCGGCCTTCGTGTTGGCGGGCGGAAGCCGGTCAGGCCCGCCTGGAGCCTTTTCCTTCCTCGCCGAGGGGCCGGGGGGAAGCTTTCCCGTGCCGTTGTTACTCCCTGGTCGGCCATCGGGTGCCGTCAGGGTGACGCGCTGGTTGTCTCGCTTGCTGTGCGTCTTCTTTCCAGTGGCCGCCTGCTCCAGCAGCGTCTCGCGCCACTCAGAGCGGCGCTCCACGACGCCTTCATCCAGTACGGTGTCCACGGGCTGGCGGTAGATCTGGAGCCGGACCGCGACGTCCGCCTTGCCGAGCGGCAAGAGGTGCTCCTTGCGCTGCTTGTTCTCGAGGAAGAGCCGGGCGTTGTTGCGGCGATCCTGCACGGAAAAGTTTGTGGACACAACCTGCTTCTCGAGGCGTCGGTTTCGGTGATCCTTCGGGGCCGCGATGGGCGGCGTCAGCACAGGAGACGAGGGCATGCTCACTCGCTCTCGCTCTCGCTCTCTCTCTCTTGGTCTTTAAAAGTCAACTTCAATGGGGCGTATCCGAATGCCTCGGCCTCCAACCAGCAAAGTTGAAGGGTTAATTTCAATAGAGTGTATATTTGTTTATAAATTGTAAAAAGACCACAGAAAGAAAATACTATTCAGAACAGATTTATTTTTTATTTTTATTTTCTTCTCTTTGTTTTTTTTTGTTTGTTTGTTTGTTTGATTGTACCTCTCTTGTGCGTGGGATACCTTGGTACGATGGTAAACGGTGCTACCACAACACTGTCTTGGCTGCAGATATATATATATATATATATATATATATGTGTGTGTTTGAGTGTGAGTGTGTTGCGTAAAGGGGGGAAGAAAAGGTTAGAAGAAAAGGAAAAAGAAAAAGGGAAGAAAACAAAACAAAGCAAAGCAGAACAGAGTGTAAGAGAGGAACGCACCGACGACACCGAAAAGAAGCCGAGTGTATGAGGGCAACAGAGCCGACTGGTTCCGACTCAACTCCACAGCGAGATCAGATCAACGAGAGAACCACCTCCTTCCTGGTGGGCGATGGTGTCTGGAGCTGTTACTAATGTGTGTGTGTGTGTGTGTGTGTTTTTCTTCTGTCTTTTTTTATATTTTTATTTTTGTTTGTTTGTTTCGTCGTTCGCACATCTCTCTCCTTCTCGTGCTCTAGCTCTCTAGCTCTCTCTCTCTCCCTCTGTGTGTGTGTTACGCGCGCGGTGGCATGACAGGCATTGGCGGCATCGGATCGGGCAGCCCGGGCCGCTGGGGCCGCGGCCGTGGAATGCGCGGCGGGGGTGCCGCTGCGGGCAGCGGCGTCGCCACCGGGGACGGCGTGGGCACCTTCCCCACCGTGAGAAAAAACGCCGTACCGTCGTAGGAGCACGAGGTGAGCGTGTTGGGCACCGTGGGGCACCACTCCAGGCCGAGCACGAACTCCCTGTGGTGCTGGTAGCGGCCTAGGAGCGGGCGCTGCGGCTGGGCCACATCCCAGACGCACACCCGCATATCGTACCCGCCGCTGGCGAGCATGGTGCGGTGCTGTGGGGCCCAGCGAACGCGGCGGCAGGCCTGGTCGTGGCCGGGCAGGGAGGCAAGCGGCTGGTTCGCTCGGCGGGCGTCCCACACTCGCACGGTTCGGTCCACGCCTCCGGTGGCGAACAGATTGGGTTCATGCTTGTTGAAGTCGATGGAGAGAATGATCTGGTTCTGGTGGCCCATCTGGCTCATCACGGAGCGCTGCGGATTGCGCAGATCCCACAGCTTCCACATGCCGTCACCAGCGCAGGAGAGGATGGAGGTGGGGCTGCGGGCGGTCACGGCAACCTCGTACACCTCCTTCATGTGCTCCGCGAGGGTCAGCACGGACTGTTGCGGCGAGGCAGCGGAGTACATCTTGATGGTCCTATCCCAGCTGGCGGAGAAGAAGCTGTCCCGCTTCGCGCTGTTCCAGACGACACAGGAGACCTCTGCCTGGTGCTCCGTGCTGTGCAGCATCGGCATCGCGCCGTTCTGATTCGCTACCTGCGAGAGACGGTAGAGCTTCACCCCATCCCCGCACGCGACAGCCACGACATCGTTGTCCATTTCACTGAAACACGCGTCGAAGGCGCCGTCGGAGGTGCCGAAGCAGCCCAGCAGCGGTACCGGGGACCCATCCGAGAACCCAGGGGAGGTCTGCACGAGGTACACCTTCCCGGATCCGACGATGCCGAAGTGCTGGGAGCTGGAGATAAGGAACTGGGTCGGCTTCCACGGGTTGCAGCGGATGTTCTGGCCCGCAAACCCGGGGTGCAACTGAAAGCTAGGCATGCGCTGGTTCGGTGGTGGTGGTGGTGGTGTTTATGTATTTATGTAATGGATTTATTATTTATGGAGGGGGTGTTAGTGTGCGTCGCTCTTCTCGTTAATAAAAAACAAGAGAGAAAATTAAAGGAGAAATATGCGGGAAAAAGAGCAGCAAAAAAAAAAAAAAACGTTATACTAATCCTTGTGGATTATTTTTTTTGTTGTTCTGTGGGGGTTCTCTCCACAAAGAACGCGAGAAAGAAAGGTATTTAGAGAGACAAGAAGACAAAGAAGCATACAAATCCATTCATTAGCAGACACTCCGTGATCGTACCGAGGCGCATGATGATTAGCGCAATGCGTTTGTTTCTCTTTTTCTTTCCATGGGCACACACCCTCATTCCTCTTTTTTTATTGTTGTTGTTGTTGTTGTCAGTGGCGGTGTTGCGTTCGCTTGTATGGCATGCCATCTTTGATAAAATTGTATGATGATTGAAATGGAAGGAGAATCGTATGCGAGCGGGCGATGTAGACACAAGATAGAGAAAAGACAAGATAGGTAAATATATATACAAAAGAACACGAATGAGGATACAGGTATACAAATAAAAAATCGTGAGAAACAAATATATATATATATATATATATATATATATATATGAGAGAGAGAGAGACAGAAAAGGTGTGCGGAGTTCAAGCGCAGGTCAAGGCATCCATTCTACTTTCGTATCACAGAGCCTTGAGGGAAGGGGGCGTAAGTCATCTTCCACGCTGTTATGTATGATCCATTAGGTGTTTATGCCATTCCTGTGCACGGTCCTGTTTTGCAATGCGGCAGGGAAGGAAATTGTGGCCGCCACCCAATGCAGGCAGGAAGGCCTCCAGTACGTAAGAACCACATCACGTGGTGTTCCTTCGTTCGTTCGCTGCTGTGCAGGCTTCCGGCATATATATATTGGTACTTCGTGTTGGAATAGGCGTGTAGGATCGAATCGAGGGGATAAGGCATGGATCGAGAAGAAGAAGGAATGCCCCGCCCCTCAACCCTGCCGGATGGTGCCGCTCTCTACTCTGTTCGCCGCAAAAATTTCAGAATCGACAGCTGTTGTTTCGCCTCGCGCTGCGGTCCCTCCTTCTTGTATTCCTGCTGGGACCCGCTGGCGGCGGCGGCGGCGGCCTGTGCCACCGCCTTCCCAGTCACCTGCGGGCGCTGCTGCGGCACGGCACCTTGATTTTTTGCTTCGGTCCCCACCTTCTTCATCATCTTCTTCTCCGCCTTGCTCGCTGGCACCCCGGCGCTGCCACGGCGCGGCTGCGTCCCCTGCTCCAGGAGGGTCGATGCGCCGCTGGCAGCGCTGCTCGCCGTCCGTGACATGCTTGGCGGCTGCTCGACGAGGGTTGCAACCATCTCCCCCACATCCACACCAGCACTGCGGCCCCGCTTCCTTCTCGTCGACGTTGTTGAGGTGGTGGTGGTCGCCCCCACCTCCTCCTTGTCGTCGTCATTATCGTCGTCGTCGACGACTGTTATGCTGTGTCGGCCTTCCTTTGCGGCCTTCTTCTGGAAGTTGGGGTTCTCGAAGCGGAGCTGCTCCTCCCCCTTGGCGTTGGTCACGCGTAGCCCGAGCTCCTCCTCCTCCTCCTGCTGCTGTCTCAGAACCGCCGCCTCGGACTCCAGTACTTGGGCCAAGGTATGCGGCCGGCGAGGCTGACAGCTCCAGACGAGACTACTGCGGCGATCGAGCTGCTTCTGCGTGCTCCCCTCTCCGGGTGCATCCTCCCCGGCACTCTCCCACACATTGCGATATGCCCTCTGCTCCGTCCCGCGAGAGCTGGGGCTGGGGTCTGCCCTCCTCGCGTCAGCGGTACCGTAGTGGGGTGTGGGAGAGTGGTGTCGGGCGAGGCGCGGCTGCTGCAACGCCGCGGCCCACTGGCAATCCGTTAGCCGGCGAACCCGCAGCCGCACCGGGCCGTGGGCGCCAGACGAAGCAACTGGGGCTAAGAGGTGTGGCGCCTGAGGCAATAGGCGAACCGCTGCAGCTGCAGAGGGCTGCATTCGGCGTAAAGGCGAGGAGATAATAATCAATATCAATACTATATATTTTGTTTGTTACAAAATTTGGCTAAAAATTTTTGATTGTTTGTTTGTGCCTTTTCCGCTGGTCGAGTGGAGAACGCGTACTATAATGATATGGAGTTGAATAGGTCTTCTGCACACACACACACACACACACAGAGAGAGAGAGGAAAGGATGTACACCAGCATCCAGCAATACACACACAGGAACAGGAATGGAAAAGGAAACATGCCATCAAAAATATCACCACCCAGAAGAGGGCAGTGCGAGAAACAAAACAAAGACAAGGAGAGAGAAAGAGAGCTGGGTGTCAACCTCTCTCTGCTATTCCTTAACCCGTCGTGATGAGCTTTGATATTTATTTATTAGCTTTTGTCTTTAGTAGTCGTCAGCTAGTACGTTAGTATTTAAAGGGTCTGGCGGGATCTTCTTTCGAGAGTACTGTTCCTCTATTTGTTCCTCTGTTTGTTGTTGTTGTTTTTTATAAAAAACTAATTCTTATTCGATTAATAATAAAATTTGAAAGAGAGAGGTTGTGCTCAAGAGAAGAGAGTGTGGCGTGTGAGGGCCGTCTCTCTCGCGGCGGGGGCGGGGGTGGGGGAGGGGGGAATGATATGGGTAATGGGTTGCTCTCTCCCTGGGTGTGCGAAAAGAGTAGTCGCACAGCAGCTTACCCGTACTCCGTGATCCCTGCCCTGCCCCTTGCTTTCACTATCTCTGTGTGTGTGTGTGTGTATAGCGAGGGGCATGTTGTTTGTTTGTTTGTTTGCCCTGCCTTACGCCTTGGCTGCTCCCCCCTTCTCCTGCAGCGGCCTTCTTCTTCTTCTGCTCCTCCTGCAGTCGGTGCTTGCGCTGCTCGACAATCTTCTGCTTCACGGCCCCGGCCTCCTTTCGCTTACGGCGCAGGGCGCGGCGCTCCTCTGGGCTGAGCTCTGCGGAGCCGACCAGCATCCCTGACTCGATGCCCATCTGCCCCTTGGCAATACTGCGGTACATGTCCTGCGGCGCGAGGGCCGCCTCGCGTGTGGCGGCGAAGTTTCCGACGGACTCCATGACGAGCGCCGGCGCCTGGCCCTCCACCGCCCGCACGCGGGCCTCGAGGTCTTGCTTCACGGGCTTGGGAGTGAAGTGGAAGTTGCTCAAGGCATCGAGGTGCTGCGACAGACGGCGCCACATCTGGATCGCCCGCAGCTCGTCCCGCTCAATGGCGGTGAGCGGCTCGGCCGTCTGCCCCTCCTGGCCCTCCTCGGCGAGGCGCTGTTTCTCCATGAACTCCTTCTCGTAGAGGTCCATCAGCGATAGTTTAGACTTCTCCGCGTCCTGCGCCCGCTGCGCCGCCGCACGCTTGGCCATGCTCGCCAGATCGTCCGGACTGGACAAATTCTGCACCCGCCGGACGACGTCATCGTAGTTCCGCTCTAGAATACGCTGCTTGATGCGCTCCTCGAGCTTCTGGGTCACCGACTCCGTGATGACCGGCACCGATTTCATGCCGTACTCGAAATCAAGCTGATCCAGCTCCAGCAGCGCCTCACGTGGGCGCTTGACGGCAGAGGTCTCTCCGGCCATGGCCCACTGGTTCACGCCGTACAAGCGTCGCTGCTCCAGAAGGTGTACCTTCTTCTTCTCCACCAGCCGCTCCTTTTCTAGCGCTGAGACATCGTCGCGGCGCAGAAACGCCTGCAGCTCCTCATCCTTGGCCAGCTCGGCATCCAGCTCATCCTCGGCCGACAGACGCACCGCCGTGGGATCGTCCCGGCCCTCGTAGGCATCAAAGTTCATCTCTCCCTCCGCCTGTCCTTCCAGGGCTTCGCGATCTCGGAACATGCCGTCGGGGTCTTCATCTAGAATGTTATCGTACCCATAAAACTGGCCATCCTGTTCCCGGTAAAGATGGCGAGGGTGATTCGCCTCGTCGTCGTCGTCCTCCTCACCCTCCTTCTCTTCCCCTTCTTCGACGTCGTCGTCTTCTTCATCGCCTAAAAATCCTGCGGCGTCATCGGCATCGAAGTCCTCACCGTACATCTCCTTCAGGGCAGCGAGCTCGTCATCCGCATCGCCTTCTTCATCCGCATCCTCATCCTCGTCGTTCGCTGCAGCGGCCATCGCGCGGCGGTTGCGATCTGAAACATCTCGCTCTTTTCTTCCCGCGCCGTCCTCGTCGTCCTCCCCCCAATCATCCTCCTTGGGAATCGCTTCGTCTCGACCTTCTTCGTCCTCCTCATCGAGATTTTCGTCAACGGCATTTCCCTTGCCAAAGGCGTAGCGCCACGCATCCTCGCCGTCTCCCCCGCCCTTTGTCTTTCGTTTGGCCTCCCGCTTCATTTTCTGGGCCTCCAGCAGGTGCGCGATCTCCTCATCCAGCTCGCCTTCGCTCAGCTCTGAGATAGGTGTCTCAGCCTCCGCGTCCTCCTCCTCCTCCTCCTCCTGCTGGCTCTTTTTCTGTTTCTTCTGCTTCTTCTCCGTCTTCTTCTTTAATTGCTTGGCGGTGGTTGCGGCATCATCGCCAAACACCTTCTGCGCCTCGCGAACGCGATCCTGAAGGCGGCGCAGCACGGGGCGTAGCAGGACCGTCATCTGCCCCCAAATCTGGTCGCTGGTCGTGCGCTTGGCCGCGCTGGTCTCCACCCGTGGTGCGTGAAAAGGTAGTGGCGCACTGTTCAGTAGATGGTGCTGCGGGGTCTTTCCTTTGGGGCTGCTGGAACTGCTCGTCAGCGGGGTGGTCCGTCGCAGCGAGTAGGCGAGCTCGTACAGCGCCGCGAGCGATTGCCGGGAGACGACCTGGCCGAGCTCCTTGCTCGCCGCCAGGTGGGCGGGCGAGGTGGCGCTGGCGTGGGTCAGCATGGGCTCCACGAGGGCGGTGGTGCGAGAGAGGCGCCGGGGCAGCGTCGTATCTGCAGGGGTGGTGGAAGATGACACCGCAGAGGCGGAGGACGAGCTCGTGGGAGCGGCGCGAGAGGATTGTTTGAGATCACTGGGGCTCTTGATGCTCTTCGCCTTCTTCATCCCTCCTTTTGTGGAGGTGAGTGGCGGCGGCATATCGAGTACGTGAAAGAGAGAGAGAGAACACAGGCAAAGACTTGCTCTGAAATAAAACGAAACAGAAAGGGAAAAAAAAATCTTTATTGCAAGCAATAGAGAAGAATGAGAGAGAGTGAGAGAGAGGTACACACCAACAAAAAAAAGGGATAAGAAAAGAAATTCGAAGGATTCGTTCGGTGTGGTGGGTCGTACCGCCAAGCGACGAGAGAAGAGAAGAAGAAAAGGGGGGGAGGGGGAAGAGGGTACCACAAGCATCAGTTGATATGCAGTACATATATATATGAGGAAGGGGGGTGGAGAGGTAAGGTCTGTGAAACTGGACTCTCTCCGCGTGTAGCACCTCAGCGGCTTGTTGTTTATTTCTTTCTTTTTATTATTCTTATTTTATTATATTTTATTTCTTTTTTCTCTCTCTTCTTTTTCTTTTTGTTTGTGTGGCATAACACCCGATGGCCATCATTCGTCCGTGGTGCCTTTCCATGTGTGTGCGTGCAGAAGATTGTCGAGAATGAGAGGGGGAGGGATGGCAGGCATCACCGCTTCCTTTACATATATATGTATGTATGTATGTATATATATATACATATATATATGTATGTATCTGCGAATCTTGCTTCACGCTCACCTGGAGAAGCGCTCCGACGCTATGATATCGCATATGCATGAGAGTTGCATACGCATAGATTTTTTTTTTTTTGCAGCGGTGTAACCTATGTAGGAGAGCGCACGGCAAAAAAGAAAAAAAAACGAATAAAAGGCAAAAGGGTTAATAATAATAATAATAATAATAATAATAATAATAATAATAATAATAAATTTGTGTTGTAAAACAAGAGGAATTTTTCTTTATTTTTTCGCTCTCTCTTTCTGTTCTGCTCACCGTTAAGGGCACATGTCGATGAGAGCAGGGCCGGCAGGGAGAACAGCAAAAACAAAAGAGAACAAAAAGCTGAGAACGGAAAAAAAAAAAAAAGAGAGAGAGAGAGAGGACGAGATAAAGGTTTGTCTCCTCTCGCGACAACACAGTCGTCGAAAAATAGTTCACACACGAGGAGGGGAGGAGGAGAAATCAACAAACAAAAAATAAAATAAAATACAATAAAATAAAATATCGGTTCTTCTTGTGAGGGGAAAGAGCAGCAACAAGGCTCAGAAGGCGCCTCTCTCGTTAACAACAAAAAGAGAAAAAAAAAAAAGAGATGTACGCGAAATGCTTTCGCAGCAAGACCACACCCCGCAGATGAGGAGCATCACCCTTAAAAAAGAAACCGCAGAAACAGAAAGAAGAAGAAGAAAAAAAAAAAAAAAAAAATGCTGAAGAAAAGAAATATGTTTTAGATGAACATACGGTTAAGGAGGAGGGAGGGGGGGTCTATGCTTTAGGGAGTGTGACCCTCCGCCCCTCTCACAAACAGCTCTCTCCTCTCTCTCTTTCTCCGGGCGCCCTGCCTTCCTTTTCTACTGCTGTACGGGGGGTACGGTACGGGGGAGTTACATTGGAGAGTTGTGTCGCAAACAAACACGCATAGACATCTATGTGATGTGCGAAGAATGCAAAGTGCTCCATTTGGTCTTACTGCCGCTTTCTTGATCCTCGTGCGTTGTGTTGTGTTGTTTTTGTATTATTATTATTTATTTATTTATTTTTATTTTTTTCTCGTGTTGGCGCTTTTGCTTTAGTGTGGTCTAGGAGACAGGCACCGGGGACCGCTGCCTTACCACTCGATCAAACGCCCTCTCTCACTCTTTCTCTCTCTCACTCTTTCTTTCTCTCTCTCAATGACTTTATTTTTATCTATTTATTTTTACTGTTTTCTCTTATCTTTTTCTTTTTCTTCGTCTCCTTCCCTCCCCCCCCCCCCAAAAAAAAAAAAGTTGATTCTAGTATGATTCTAGGTGTTTCTCTACATTCATTCCATGGAAGCGGAAGGAAAGTGGGGGAGGCACACATACACATACACATACACATACACATCCTCCGCAGTGACCTTGTTCTATTTACAGGTCTGTTCGGAATCCACCCTCCTCCACCGGCTCCTCATTCAACTGGTGGATATCTTCGTCCTTCTCGGCCTCCGCCGCCGCCGCCGCCGCCGCTGCCTCTGCCGCCCGGGCCTCGAGCACCGCCTCCACGTCGTACTCCTCATCATCCGGGGGGAAGCAGGTCTTCGGTGGGGCTCAGGTCCGCTGCCACCCGCAGCAACCGGTTGAGGCGCTTCGCGTACGCCGCCGAGTCCTTCACGCCAAACTCGGACTCCACGCTGGCAGAATCGTAGAGGGTCCAGGCGATATCCCGGGCGACGCGATCATTTGGGTCCTTCTCAAACCTTTCCTTCAGATTCTGCACCAGGGGGTGGCGGTAGTTCAGTTCGAGCACTCGCACGGGCTGCTGGTTTTCGAGCTCGCTCATCTGGGCCATGGTCTGGGTCTTCATAATCTTCATCATACGCGCCGTCATGGAGGCGTCGAGGGATGTGATGATGAACGCGTCCTTTGTGTGGAGCCGCTTCGTAAGAATGACTCTGCCGACGTCCTTCTCTCCAAAAAGTTTCTGCAGGCGGGACATCAGCGGCGCGTACTTGGCCTCTCGCAGCTCCTCAATCACCTTCTCCCGATCCGACTTCTTTTCGTTCTTGTGGAACTCCGCCTCCCCGCCCGCGCCGAGGTTCACGAGACGGCGGCCGGCGAACTCGGGGGCCCGCATCACAAGGAAATCATCAATGGGGTCCGTGAAGAAGAGCACTTCAATCCCGCGGGCGGTGGCGTCGCTCACGATCGCGGAGCGCTCCGCCTTCTCCAAGCTGTCGGACGAGAGGTAGTAGATGGCGTTCTGGTCCTCCTTCATCCGCTCAATATAGGTCTGCAGAGAGATGTACTTTCCCTCGCTCTGGGAGGACTTATACCGCAGCAGGCGAGCAATACGGGCCCGGTTGGCCTGGTCTTCGAGGATACCCATGCGCAGGTGCTTTCCGAACTCCTCCCACAGTTTCGTGTACATGGGCTGGTCGAGCTTCTTGTTCCCCGGGCGAACATCGAAGTTGTTGGTCCAGTTTCCTGTATCGGGATCCTGCACCATGTGGTCGTCCTGCTCCTGCACCTCCGCCACCATACCCAGCGCCTTGCGGACGAGCTTTCGGCGAATGATCATCAGCGTGCGGCTCTCCTGCAGCATCTCGCGCGAGACGTTGAGCGGGAGATCGTCGCTGTCCACGATTCCTTTGATGAAATTGAGATAGCGAGGGAGGAGGTCCCGGAAGTCATCGGTGATGAAAACACGGCGAACGAAGAGCTTGATGTTCTTGAGGTTGTAATCCTCGGAAAAGTCTTCGCGCTCCGCCTCGCCTGGGATGTACAGCAGCGAGGTGAACTCCACGGCGCCCTCCACCTTGAAGTGGGACCAGTACATGGGGTTATGGTAGTCCCCCGTGGTGGTCTTGTAGTAGTGCGTGTACTCCTCCGGCTGCACATCACCAATAGGACGAAACCACACCGGCGCAACATCGTTGGTGCGAACGTACGTCCTGTAGTTGCCCAGCGCATCGAGCTGGTCCTTGGTCACGTTCGCCGGCTTCGGCTCCTGCTGGTACAGCAGGATGGGGTACTGCACAAAGGCGGAGTACTGAAAGATCTCCTTGCGCAGCAAGTTTTCGTTGCGGAAGTCGGACGTATCGGGCTTGAGGGTGAGGATCACCTCCGTGCCACGCCCGAGCGTGTTGCCGCGAGGGTCTTCATAGATGATGAAGGACCCATCCCCGCTCGACTCCCAGACGTACTGCTTGTCGCTATCGTCGTGCTTGGAGGCCACGCGTACCTTCTCCGCCACGAGGAAGGCGGAGTAAAAACCCACGCCGAATTGCCCAATAAGATTGTTTTCTCCCCCGCCATTGTTGCGTAGCGCCTCCATGAACGCCTTGGTACCAGATCGCCCAAGGGTGCCGAGGTTTTTGGCCAGCTCCTCCTTGGTCATGCCAATGCCACCGTCCCGGATGATGAGCTGGTCATCATCCTGTCGGATACGAATGTCCAGCGTGGGCTCTTCCCCGAAGCGGTTGCGGCTCTCGCGTCGATTCTCTGTCAGGAGCCGCAGACGGATCTTGTCCAGCGCATCGTTCGCATTAGAGATGAGCTCACGGAGGAAGATGGCCTTGTTCGTGTAGAGCGAGTTGATGAGAATGTCTAGCATCTTGCTCACCTCCGCCTCGAACCCGTGGGTCTCCAGCTGGGCATCGGCTGGGGCGGAGGGCGGAACGGGAGGCGTTGCGGTTCCCTTGGGCTCCTCGTCGCTCTTCTTCTTGGCCTCGGCCTGCAGCACGCCGCCATTGTGAAATGATGTACAACAACAGGTCATCAGCACAATGGCGAGCGCTGCCAGCAGCAGGGCGGTGGCCCTGGGCGGCCGGCTGTTGGGGCGGCTCATAGAGGAGGCAGGTGATTCACTCCTGCTGCGGCTGTCTTTCCAAAACGAGTGACGACCACGCAAAGAAAAGGTGAAAAATGTTTGTTTGTTTGATTGTTTTTTCTACTCCTTTTTTTTCTGTTATTCTACTAATGTGGTAAGGAATAAACAATGATAAGAGCTCAGCTCAAGAATTGATTTTCTTTTTTTTTTTGTTTATTATTATTATTATTATTATTGGATATTTCTTAAGCGAAGGTCAATACTTCACTGTAACACTTCGATTGGAATTTATAAAAACCGATAGTACTCGGCCTTGGTGGGGAACACCAAACAAAAAGAAAAAAAAAAGAGAAAAAGGAAACGAAAGCGTCCGCAACTTCGCTTGTAGGTGGAAGCAGCCAGTTGCCAGTTGCGTAAGTAAGACGAGAAAGTGTTGTTCAAGGCGCAGGAAGCTCTGATCGTGGAATCGGTGTCCCGCAAAGGAAAGGGAGAGGTGGGGGAAGTCCGATGTTCGTATAAATATAATTATATATACATTCGAATGACAGATAGAGTGAGAGAGGACGGAGAAAAAGAAGAAGGAATGTGTAGCAGTTGGTTCATACATTTTTATTTTTGTTTATGGAGGTGTGCGTGTGTTCCATTTCTAATTTTTTTCGCTCACACCGCTGTTTGTGTGTGGTTGCTGCTGTTGTTGTTGTTGTTGTTGTTTATTATTACTTATTTATGTTGCTTTCTTCTCGCCTTCTTTCCCCTCCGCATCAGGGACCGGTAAACGCAGAGGCCCATTGTAGATGATCGGTTCTATTCGCGAAGAAGAACAGCGGATTTCAAGGTCTACAAAAAAAAAAAGAGAGAAATGCGCACTGGGGGAAGTGGGGGGTCCCCCTATTCTTTGATGTTTTTTTTTTGTTTGTTTGTTTGTTTGTTTATTGTTGTTGTTGTTGATTTGAGGAAGATAAAATATGCTTTGTGGCCTTCTGTTGTCTTTTCTTTTCTTCTTTTCTAACCATTAACAAACATAATAATAATAATAATAATAATAATAATAATAATAATAATCGCAGAACACATCTATAATAACAATAAATAAAGGAGACCTCTCTGTCTCTCTGTCTCTTGATTCATTGTATACAAAGAGTAGTGGTGGGGTGGGAAGGGCAGCTATACACACAAACACAGGGGAGTGAAGAGTATAAGAAAACAAAACAAAAAAAAATGCTCATGATGATATGGGGGGAGTGAGGTAAGACCACAATGGAACAGAAGGGAAAAAAAAAAAAATCGTGTGGGCCGCAGGCAAGGACTCCGACACAGGACAGGATCAACAAGATGTACATGGACTGCTGAAAGTAGCAAAGCTGTAGAGCAGGAGGGAGATGCGTACGTTGTTCCAGCATACATGCACAGATACATATTGAAAGAAATAAAAAAAAAAAAAGGAGGGAGGGAGGGAGGGAGGGAGGGAGGGAAGACCCACTTCCTATACACGCATACATGAACGTCATCGAGGTCAGGAGAAATGAAACCAAGGGAAAGATATATATAAAACTTATATATATGTATATGTATATATATATATATATATACGCACACACTCTCTCTCTGAAGGCAATTTATCCGAAAAGGTGGCGAAGGCGGTATCCTAGATGCACCTGCAGATACCTTTTGTGCAGAGAGTTATGCCCGTTTCATTCAATATTTTTTTCTTTCTTTCCCTTTGTGTTCTAGTTTGATACGACCGCGTAATCTCCGCCCCCCACCAGTTTCTCTTCCGCTTGTTTCGTTCGCTTCGCTCGTTCTTTCATACGTTGTTGGCTAAATTTCTTGCTCATCCTTTGTTTGACTTTTTGATTCCTTATTGTCCATTTTTTTCTGGTGGGTGGGGATGTCTGCTTGTTTGTTTTTTTGTTTTTAATTATATTTTTTTTTTCTTAACTTCGATACCAAAAGGAGGTGGATAGACAACTGCTGCCGTGTGCTGCATGAGCCTTGCACAACTGCGCTCGCTCGCTCTCTCTCTCCCATTTTGTTTGGCCCATTTCGTAGGCTGCTCGATAATAGGGGTGGTGGGTGTCGGTGCTATTATATACGTTGGTAGTTTGTTTGTTTTTTTTTCCCCGCTCCATTTTAAAAGTCGTACAGATCGTCGTCCTGCATCATACTTTCCTGCACCACCTTCTGAATCACCATCTGCGCCACCGCCTGGTTCGGTACCAGCTGCGCTGCCGTGAGGGCCTTGCCTGTCACGGGGCAGACGCTCCCGTTTTGTTCCAGCCAGCGCAAGATGTCCTCCTTCTCGAAGGTGTGGCCGTACGGCGACGTAACCGGGTTCTTCATCACGTTGCCCGTGAGAGCGCAGAGGAAGCTGGTGTTGGCGTCCAGCGCGCGGTTGGCCTTGCCCAGCTTTTTGGATCCCTTTTCCTTGGCGGGCTTGGCTGCAACAGCAATCGACACCTTCTTCTCCGCCTTGGCTGGCTTCAAGTTGGGTAGATCACCGAGCAAGCCGAGTTTGGAGTCCCTGCTCGGCACAGGGGCCGGGGCCGGGGCGATGTGGGGCTGCTCCTGGTTCTTCAGTTCCCCTTCGGTGGAGACGAAGAGGGCGTCGAGCGCCTGATAGGTTTGGGAGTCGTACGCGACCATAATGCTGGTATCTACGCGGAGGAAGTGCTTGCGCCACGCCTGGACCACTGCGAGGCCGAGAGGGGCGAGCTGCCCCTTGAAGAATCGGTAGAGGGTTTGGCGTAGAGACTCGGAGAGCAGCTCGGGTAGCAGGTCTTCCTTGGGGAGGTCCTTCTCACCGCCCAGGGCATCGGTGTTGCACATGAAGTGCAGCATGTTCACATACATGTCCATGGTCTTTGTGGACTGCTTGGCGCCGGTGAGCATCTGGCGCAGGGGGAGCTGGAGGAGGTCATGGAAGAACGTGCAGAAGATGCGCAGCTCCGAGGCGGCGTGGCCAAGGTGGTACGTGCAGAAAGACCCGAACTTGAAGGACAGGCTGAGAGACGGAATGATGTTCGGTGGGATCGGCTTGCTGGAGCGCAGGTTCGCATCCAGGGTAGCGGCGAGCCCTTGAGCAAACATAACTGCCGTCCCATCCATGAAGGTGGTGGACAGTAGAATGTGCTGCCGCCACTGCAGGGAGCTGTAGCAGGACCCGTTGTTTGGAGCGAACTTGAAGATATTCATGATCATCCGCATGGTGTCGGTGACGGCGGTGGAGACCATGGGGTCGTCGTGAGCGCGGATCACGTCTGTGAGCACATCGCTGACCACCTGAATCGCCTGCAGTCGGAGCATCAGATCCATCATGAAGTTGACCTTCTCCGAGAACATTTCGCAGCTGTGCTCTTCGATCTTCTCGTTCACATCAAAGAAGGTCTGGGGCTGTGTGAAGCCCAGCAGCCCGCTAATGCAGTTGAAGCGCAGGTCCGTCTCATACGGGGGTTCCTTGAGCAGAATCGCGAGCAGAAGCTGGATGCCGAACTGGATGTTGCCCTCCGCAAACTCATGCACGGCAGAGGCCTTCAGCTTGTACGACATGACACGCATGAGCAGCACGAGAACGTGCTCGGACATGCGGCCCAGCTCCTGATCAAATTTCATGGTTCCCTCTTCTGCGATGGCCTTCTCGAAGGTTTCGGTGAGGCCCTCCAGGCAGCTGAACACCGCCGGGCGCACGGGAGCGTAGAGAGCGAAGTTGTTGAGCAGCAGGCAAAACTTTGTGCGGCGGCGCAGCGGAACGGTTTCCTTGTTGCTGTGATTCAGGTACTGCGACACGATCAGTTGCGAGGACTGCAGGACGGCTTGGTACACGGCGTGGACATCGCCCTCAAAGAATTGGCCTGCATTCGAGATATCGCTGAGTTGAATCCACTGGTCGAGCTCCTCGTCCGTGTTGATGACCCCACTCACGAGGCGCGCATTGAGCTGTACAACGTTGCTAGACATTTGCTTCGCGTGTGTGCGTGTTCTCTTGACTAGCACTTCTTCTTTTAATTATGATTATTATTATTATTATGGTTGTTTGTTTGTTTTTTTGTTTGTTTCTTTTTTGTTGTTGCTGTTTTTCTTCGTGTGTTGTTCCGCTTCTGTGGATATAGTGCTTTAGGATAGGCGATACTTTTTGTTTGTACTATAGAAGTTCTTTGTGTGGTGCTGCTGGCTGCTTCGTTTACTTGAAGAGCGCTGGAGATGGGGATGCCTGCACCAACCACAAGAGGGAGATAAGGAACAGCAGACCCACAGGGTGTGGCGGCGACCTCACACAGCAATGACAACAGGTACGTCCCCGTGTGGTGTGTAGTGTGCCTGTAGAGGAGAAGAGGCGAACGGTTTCAGGAGGAAGCGAATGAGAGGGGGAGAGAGGGGGGGCTGTGAATACCCTCTGACCAATGGCAAGAAGGTATTCACATATTATTGTTTTTATAATAAAAAAAAAGAAAAGAAAAAGAAAAAAAAGGGAAAGAGAGGTGCCACAGATCAATTTATTTTCGTTGTCGGAGAGAGAGAGAGTGAGGACGGTCATACCGATGATCTCAAAGAATAGAGAAAGATGCGTCGAGGCGACCTTCTACCTTTCTTCTGCATCTTTCGTTTGTTTGTTTGTTGTTGTTGTTGTTTTCCAGTTGTACAGCAAAGAAAAAAAAGTACCATCAGCCCCCCTGTGTTCTTACGACACCTTCTCCTTTGTCAAGTTCCAAACTTTTCCGACGGCTTTTATGGCAGCCACTGTGGCCGCCGTGGCGTGGGAGGTGGTCGCCCGCCAGGCCGCGGGCACCTGCTCCCTCACGACGGCCACAGTGTCACCCACGATGTTTCTGGATGTATTCTCTCCCGGGTCTTGCGTTACCCCGGGTGAGGCCGCCGTGGCGTAGGAAGAGGAGGTGGTCGCCTGCACCGCCGCGGGTACCTGCTCTCTCACCTGCTCTCTCACTGCTGTGACAGCACGACTCAACACCTTTTCCACTCCAGCATTGACGCCGGCGTTGGCCGGCCTCATTTGCATCCTTTCCTGCTCCTCCCGCAGTTTTCTCGCCCTGGCCGCACTGGCCGGCGAGGCGTGCGTGTGCTTTACTTGATACGCCGCCTGCAGCGCCGCTGTCCCGGCGCCGCTCGTGACACCGCCCCTGTCGAGACTGTTTTGGTGCGCCACGACCACGATGTTCGCACTTTTTGAAAGCCAGCTCTGCGCCCTCAGCTTCTCTAGCAGGGCCAGGGTCACGGGAACGCCGTCGTGGATGTAAATGAGAAAGGTTACACGATTGCCATGGCGTTCCGCCCGGGCACAGGTGTGCTCAATGAGCCCCACCTCCGTCTTTCGAATCCCGAGGGGGAAGAACCGCACAACGGGGCGAAGCCAGAACCAGGTGTGATTGGATGAGATGCGCCGCATGCGCTCCGCCACCCTCGCCTCCAGGAGATCAATGGGGAGCGGCTTCTCCATATCCACAAAGAAGGGATACCGCAGCGCCTTGCACATGTTGGCGATGAGATACATCGCCTGCTGGTACCTCGTCTGGAAGGCGGGGGGCTGGTCCTCTGCGCAGGGGTCGGTGAACTTCAGGCCGCACAGCAGCAGCAGCAGCCGCCTCCACCAGGGTGCGGGTTGCTGCTCGGCGTTGTTGCTGGCGGGGGGAAGAAAATCATCGCCATCGACGATGTAGAGCGCTGCCTTGAGGCTCCCGCGATCGGAGCCGAGCAGGGCGCCGAGGCTGGGGAAGAGGGCGAAGGCGGGGGTCAGCAGCAGATTGACGGACCGGGCGCCCATGCCCAGGTGGGCGCTCATATCCCAGTCCTCCATGCTATCCACGCTGGTATCGTCCTTCTCGACCGGCACCGCCATCATCTCCACCGGCAACCCAAATTCTCGCTGGCAGTGCTTCGCCAAGAGGCTGGATTCGTAATCCATCCCGAAGAAGTGGAGCAAGATCAGCACCAGCACCCCGGTCCAGGACAGCACGACCCAGTAGGACGACCAAATGTAGCTCAGTGGAAAGTTTATCAGGCAGCGCTTCTGCATGAGGAGCAGCTGGGTGTAGGGGAGCTTCGTGGACTGCGTGCGGAGGAAGGACCACATGTTCATGGCGGTTGCCACGCGAGATCGCGTCGTGCTCACGGGGAGCTGCAGGTCGAGGGCTGCCTTGCAAACATACGTGTAACGCGCGTTGCTTCCAGCGGACTTGGACAGCACGTCACGCAGAATGGCGACACTGGCGTATGGCGAGAGCGTATGGGGCAGGGAGCTCACGAGCAGCCGCAGCTCCTGCGGCACTTCTTCATCCGCGTACAAGCTGTTGTTCATCCCCGCTGCGGCGGCGAGACTGCTCTTCAGACTCTGCGGCTTGGTGTCGTCCTTCTCTGGTGTCACGTTAACGAGGAAGTAGAGCTTACGCCGGTACTCGTCCTGTATGTTCGGCACGGGTACATGCGAGTGGACGAACTCCACCAGCCGTGTGCTCGACACGGGGCGATGGTTCAGCACGAAGCACTGAATGAGGTTCTCAAGGAAGGTGAGGAACCGTTGACGGATGGGCTGGGGCACAACCCACCGAGGGGGCGGCACTCTTCACCCCCTCCCCCGCCCTCGACAACGACAAAGACGATGCTGGAGCCACTCCCTGGCCCGTTGCCCGGCTCGTGGTGCTGTGGGGCGAATCGCCAAATTCCTCGGATGGTGTTGCCGTGGAAAGGCTTTCGCCGTCATCATCTTGGTGTGAGATCTCCCTCCCCGCATGTGGTGCGGTCTTTGGCGCTATTTTCCCGTTTTTTTCTTTTTGGTTCTTGCTGCTCCGCATCTTTCGCTCTTCCTGGGACTCCCACAGGCTTCGGATGTCGTGGGTCAGGGTGTTGCGGATCCAGCTATAGATGGCCCGGAAGAGGGCCATGGGGGGAGCCATCCATGACCTCGATCTCCTCGAGTCGAGACCCAAAGGATTCGAAGGTTAACTGCGGCGCCCGCCGGCTCATCTCCATGCTTCCGCTGCTGCCCTCGCCGAGGGTGTAGAGAGCCGTCCCGAGCTCCGCCAGTCGATCGAGTTCCTCCACGGTGAAGGAGGTCCCAGGGCCGTCGAGCCGCATCTCAAGGTGCAGAAGTAGGTCATTCGCCACCGTGGTCATGAACTCCGGGTTTGTGGCACGCAGCAGCAGCGGGAGCAACACACGAGATATCCGTGCGATCCCCCTGGCAGAATCCGTCGCCACCAGTCCAGAGCGGCGCAGCTCATCGAGCGCCACCCCCTGTCGAAACGCCGCGAGTTCGCCAAAGTGCAGCACGCAGGCCGTGCTGAGCGGTGCCTCCCGCAGCAGCCAGCGCACCAGGGCCCGCAGCTCCTCCTTTCCCCCATCCCAGGACAGATCCAGGCCGCACAGAAATATGAGGCATTGGTGCCGCACACGAAGGGCGAGGTGGTGCAGGACGGCACCGTATGGTGGTACCGCCAGCTCATGGGCCTTCGGGAGGAGATCGAAGGGTTGGCGGTGCGGGCGGCCCTCCGTCGCACTCTCCTCCCCTCCCCAGTCTTCGCTCTCTCCTACTTCTTTATCCCCGCTTTCGGCTTGGCGAAGGCGAAGGATGCTGGAGATGGCCTGGCAGAGGTGTCGGGCGTCAACTTCCTCCAGGAGGGTCGTGGCGCTGCCAGCAGCGGACGGCGGGGCAGTGCCCCCATCCGCGTCCGCCGCACCAGGAGGATGATCTCTGCTCCCTGTCGACGCTGCTGCGTTGCTGTCTTCCGGGGCGGCGGCACTCGGGCAGAGGTGTACGTCGTCCAGCGCCGCGCCCCCAATCTCCATTTCCTCTTCCCCATCAACCCCGCTGCGAAGCCGGGTGTCCAGCACTCTCTGCATCTCCTGCAGCAGGCCCAGCAGCAGTGTGCTGACCCCAAGCTGCTGAAGGCTCACGGCCTCGATCCGCAGGGCCGCCGTCGACCCACTCTCATCGACCGTTCGGCTGCTGCTGTTACGGCAAAGCCACTCTTCCTCTTCTTCTTCACTGTGTTGGGTGCCCTGCGAGACGGCTGACGAGCTCGTCCCGGCGGCGGTGGTGGGGGTGATCGACCTCCAGTGCGCCTCCTCGGCTTCGAGGCGTTGCAGCACGGCGTGGCAGGCGTCCAGCAGAATCCCTACCAGACCCGGCTCCGCCTCTGTCAGGCGATAGAGCAGCGCAAGATCGATTAGATCCATCCCCGCCCCGGCCGACCACACCGATGCCGGCACCATCATCGTCGGATCACAGAAGGAGGGAGCAGCGGCGGGGGGGATGAAAGACGGGCGTTTCGTAGTCCCAGCTGCTGCCTCCGCTCGAAAGCGCTCCTGCTGCTGTCTGTAAAAGTACCGGTAGCTCTCCTCCCGTAGCTGCTGTTTGCGCTGCTGCATCATGCGGTGCAGGATGAGCCGAACATCAGGCACACTCGGGGGGGGAGCGTCGTTCGCCTCTCCCCTTGCCCCTCCCCCTCCGTTGATGCTCCCACCACCCCAGGCTGCGGGGCCAGCGGGCAGTCGAGAGGTTTGCCCTGGCGGCCCTGCCACAGCGCTGCTGCTGCTGGAGAGCGTGTTGGACTCCACAGCACCGCCAAGCGTCCTCCCCGGCCATGGCCCCCCTCCTCCCTCCTCGGTTCTGCTGCTCCTGCTGCAGCTGCTTGCAATAGACCACATGGTATACAAGCTGGCCAGATTAAGGGCGTTGCTGTACAGCCCTGCGACCTGCGAGGGGTGCGACGCGTTCTCCATCTGAAACATCAACCGGTTGTGGTCTCGTACTGATAGAAGTGTCCGGCACCCCCACTGGCCCACTCCCCTCCCCGTCTCGTCACCTGGTGCTGAAGCCGCCGCCTCCACCGTCATCCTACGGGCCCTCCAGCGGCGGTCCTCCTCCTCCCGCAGTAAGGACGTCACCCCTCTCGCACACAGATTTACCACTTCTGCCCCCACCCCCGAGCGCCCGACGAGGGCTCGATACGTCTTTGGCCCGAGCGCCGCCTCGAGCAGCGGGCCGAGGCCAGCCAGCTTTACCGCGAAGAGGAGCTGGTCTCGGGTGTCCAGCAGGGCCTGCAGGGGATCGCTACGCCCTCCTCCTGGCGCCCCGCCGCTGCCTTCGGGCGTGGGGAATCGGCCGGCCCCCTGTCGAGGGGCCCGAGAAGAACGGTATGGTGCGGCGCCCGCCGCGTGGAGACGCAGTCCACCTCCATTAGGCTCACGATAGAGCAGAGCTGTGCAGCTGCACACACTCCCGCAGCCGCCACAGGGATGGGGGCAGTGCTGTAGCGGGAGCAGCGGGATTTCATGTGGGTGCGGCGTTAGACCCTCCTCGCAGCCGCTGCTCCCCTCTGGGCTCCGTGCGGTGTACCGAGGGGGGGGCGAGCGCAGTCTGCCGTGGGCGGCACAACACCCCCCGCTGGGCGTTAGATTTCGAACGGTGGCGTACAAGGATCGCTGGAAGCTGGCGTACTCATATCCCCGCCTGTGCAGCGCAGTGCCGCTGGTGGTGGTGGCGGGCTCGCGGCCCAGTGGCCACACGAGGGGCGGTACCTCTCCCAAATCCTCACCCGAAATGGCGCTGATGCGGATCAGTGTTTCGTTTGGGGGCGAAGGGGGAAGGGGTGGGGCGTTGCCTATCGGGCCGTCCAACGCGGAGAAACAAGAGCCAGGGGGAGGAGGAGAGGAGGGCGTCCTGGGATCGCTGCCGTTGCTGTTGCTGTTGCTGTTGCCGTTGCTGTTGCTGTTGCTGCCCATCCAGCGGAGCGCCGTGCAGTGGCCGCCCACAGAAACACCAGCAGCAGCAGCTGCCAACGGTATCATGCTACTGGGGTGGCGCCGCAGCTGTCGGCTCAGGCCCATCCGTGCCGCCACCCCGCCGCAGGCGAGGCTGGGTCGAGCGGAGAGGCAGCGCGCACTGCTGCTACTTGCCGCCGCCATCTGCTGGGTGTACCTACGAGAAGGCGGTAGTCGCCACTACTTCTTCTTCGTGGCTGAGTTCGATATGGAAAAGTATGTACTGCGCTTATTTATTTGTTTTTCTTTTTGTTCTGTTATTTCGAAATGGAAATGGCGTTCACGCTCCACGGAGAAACAACAACCGTCAAAGGTAAAATGCTGTTAAAGGCAACAGAGGAGACACGTTAGACGACAGACGATGATGCTATAGATAGACTTCTAAGTAAGATGTACTATAATAAATTAATTTAAAAAATAAAAAATAATAATAATAAGAAATAAGAAATAAAAAAAGAAACAATGGATGATAGGGAAATGAGTTTTCTTCTTTTCAGTGTACCTTATCTTTTCGGTATCTCTTCGTTGTTTAAATGCGTTTGTTTGTTTGGCTGGTGGGCTGGGAGGGGTGGGAGGGGTGTATGCGTGTGTTTGTGCAAAGAATAAATGTATAGTTTTGCTCGTTTGTTGTTGGTGTTGTTGTTTTTGTGTGTGTGTGTCTGTTGATTGGTTGGTTGGAAGATAGCACAAGACGAAGATTATAGATGTGGATAGGTCCCGCACTGCTCTCGCAACAGACGAAGTCGGAGCACACAACCACAAAAAAAACCCAAAAGGTAATTGGGATACGATGGGATATTGAGTTTTACTTTCGTTTCTTTTTCGCCTGTTTAAAGATACTGAGTATTGTCTTGCTGAAACTATGGAGAAGAAATACGGAAGAGTGAGACCAGTGATTCTGCGGAGTCGCATCCGAGGGATGCTGCTCTAGACGGGCGAATAACTCGTCTGGTCGTACATCTCAATTTATGTGGAAAGGGCAGCTATCCCCCACGCTACTTCAACCTTTATCCCGTGAAGGTGTAGCTGGGTTAGGCGCCTAAAATCAGAACTCAGATACAAAAGGCTTATTAACGGGAGTATGCCATACATCTTTTTTTGAAAAATAAAGGGGGATTATGGGAGGGCGGGCACTTAAAAAACGAAAATAATTAGAGTGCCAACTATCAGAAGAGAAAGAAAGGAAATAGAATAGAACATACTCTATAGGTGCCCACCAATGCACAGCGTGAACGACACGACTAATCAAACGATTACGTATGCGTGACTCTATGTGTGTGTGTGTGTGTGTGTGTGTGTGTGTGTGTGTGTGTGTACTGTGAAAAGGGATATACTTGGCCTCTGCCTCTCCGCACCAACAATAAAACGCCAAGGGAAGGGGACTGCGATACAATACGGGCTGAAAGAAGGAAAAATGGGGGAGGAGGGGGGGAGGGGATAAGATCTATTGGATTAGAGAGAATGCAACGGAAAATATGCCTTACACCAGTCATTTTATTTTATTATTATTATTATTATTATTATTGGATCTCTCCCTCTTTCTTCCTTTGTGTTTTTGTTGTTTTTTTTTTGTTTGTTGTTGTTGTTGTTCATTTGACTTATAGATGGAAGCGCAGTTTTTTTTAATATTTTTTCTTTAGGGATCATGTTAACTTCTGTTTGGCTCCAGCAGTCCTTCATCTCTCTCCCTTTCTCTCTCACTCTTCTTGTTGAACCCCTTGCGAGGCGGGACGCTGGGCTGCACACGCTGGGGCGGGTCAAACCAACTGTATCTGGCGCTCTGCTCTGGATCTCAACTGCGTGTTCCTCTTTTTTCTTGTAGATACGTTTTTGGTGCTGTTGTTTCTGCTAGGCATGGCGCATCCTCTCGTCCACCCCACACGGTGGAGGTAGTCAAGGGGTAGATAGATAGAGGAGCTAGATTGACGGGCCGAGGAGATGCTGGTGAGTGACGTCGTATACGGTGTCTCTAGTCCCCAATTTTTTTTCCCACAGAGGCCCAGAGAGGGTTAGGTGGTACGCTGTCTCTCTCTCTCTCTCTCTCTGACTGCACAGTGGTGAAACGATGTCGGTGGATTCATTCTTTTTGTTGTTCTTGCATGCATTTGTGTATTTGTTATTTCAGCGTTCTACTTATTTATTTATTTTTGCTTTCTCTTCTATTGAAATCCGTCTGATGTGAATAGAGAGAGCAGCATCTCTAATTGAAGCTGTGAGTCCGCATCGCTATCACTTGGCGCCACCAAACCCTCCAGCAGTAAACCCGAAGCCTCCGCCAGCGACTGGAGCAGCGGGGGCAGCACCGAAGCCACCAGCGGCTGGAGCAGCGGGGGCAGCACCGAAGCCACCAGCAGCGGGAGCAGCGGGGGCAGCACCGAAGCCGCCAGCAGCGGGAGCAGCGGGGGCAGCACCGAAGCCGCCAGCAGCGGGAGCAGCGGGGGCAGCACCGAAGCCGCCAGCAGCGGGAGCAGCGGGGGCAGCACCGAAGCCGCCAGCAGCGGGAGCAGCGGGGGCAGCACCGAAGCCGCCAGCAGCGGGAGCAGCGGAGGCAGCACCGAAGCCGCCAGCAGCGGGAGCAGCGGAGGCAGCACCGAAGCCGCCAGCAGCGGGAGCAGCGGGGGCAGCACCGAAGCCGCCAGCAGCGGGAGCAGCGGGGGCAGCACCGAAGCCTTTGGAGGCGGCTCCTGTTTGGGCGGGGGCGGCAGGAGCACCGAAGCCGCCAGCAGCGGGAGCAGCGGGGGCAGCACCGAAGCCGCCAGCAGCGGGAGCAGCGGGGGCAGCACCGAAGCCGCCAGCAGCGGGAGCAGCGGGGGCAGCACCGAAGCCGCCAGCAGCGGAGCAGCGGGGCAGCACCGAAGCCTTTGGAGGCGGCTCCTGTTTGGGCAGGGGCGGCAGGAGCACCGAAGCCGCCAGCGGCTGGAGCAGCGGGGGCAGCACCGAAGCCTTTGGAGGCGGCTCCTGTTTGGGCGGGGGCGGCAGGAGCACCGAAGCCGCCAGCAGCGGGAGCAGCGGGGGCAGCACCGAAGCCTTTGGAGGCGGCTCCTGTTTGGGCAGGGGCGGCAGGAGCACCGAAGCCGCCAGCGGCTGGAGCAGCGGGGGCAGCACCGAAGCCTTTGGAGGCGGCTCCTGTTTGGGCAGGGGCGGCAGGAGCACCGAAGCCGCCAGCAGCGGGAGCAGCGGGGGCAGCACCGAAGCCTTTGGAGGCGGCTCCTGATTGGGCGGGGGCGGCAGGAGCACCGAAGCCGCCAGCAGCGGGAGCAGCGGGGGCAGCACCGAAGCCTTTGGAGGCGGCTCCTGTTTGGGTGGGGGCAGCTGTCCCTGGTGGGGGTGCGGCGTCGGATGGGTCCAGGCACCGAGAGGGCCGCTTACCATCGGCCAGCACGCTCCCGACTCGCCCGAGCAGGACGGAGCAATCGCCGTTGCTGAGACTGGCCGGCGGACGCCACGCCTTGAAGATCTGTGCCGCCTCTGCCTCGCTGAACTGGCGGCTGAACAACTCCCGCATGGTCTGACACCGCTGGTAGGCCCGCGCTGTCCACTGCGTCAAGGAGGTGAACGTCTCCAGCTCATGCTCCAGGGCGGTGTTGATCTTGTGGCACGTGTCAGCAGCTCCCCCGCCTCCCACCTGCTGCTGGAGTTGAAAGCTCCCCGCCCCGCCCACCGCCAGCGCAGCGCAGGATCGTGCGCCACTGGCGTTGGAGCTCAAGGAAACCCCGTGCCGTGCGGCTGCGGCGCCGGCCACTTCCACCGGCACCCGCGGGGTGCGGCGCGGGCCGCTGGAGAGACGGGCCCCGTCGCTCCCGTGCATGCTCTGTGGGCCCCCACCCGCCGCCGAACGCCCCGCGGCGCCAGCGCTATGGTTCCCGAACAGTGACAGACGCGCTGTGGAGGACGCGCTGGAAGAGGTGCCGCTGCCGCTGCCGGCGGAGGGTGCCGGCGGTCTCTCGTCCTGTAGCGAGAGGCCCCCCCAGCGGGCCCGGCGGAGCGCCACGGCCCCCAGCGCCTCTTTCTTCCCACGCTCCCCGTTGGCTGTGATGGACATGACGTCTCGACCCGGGAGCAGGGCGAGCTCTAGCTTAGTGATGGTGTCGGCCATTTCTTCCATCTGTTGGCTCAACGCCTCAACGAGGTGAAAGAAGGGAGAATTCTCCGCGGCAGACGAGAAGCTGGGTACGGCGACCCCCGTTCCGCCGCTCCGCTGCAGCAGGAGGTGCGGTGGTACAAGAGTGGCGTTCGCTGTGGGGCTGCTGCTGCTGCCTGTGCCGGCCCGCTCAGTCCCGATGAGGCCACCGCCAGCCGTCCCCGCCCCCGTGGAGGAGGCGCTCGCTGCAATGGCGCGCCGCCAGCGCTCCGCCAGCGGCTGCCAGCGCTCTCTCTCGTAGAAACGAACGTCGTTCTCCAAGACGTCGAGGGCCTGGCAGAGGCGGGCGGCCTCCTGTTCGTGAGCGGCACAGTCCACCCCCACGCTGTCCACGGCGTACTTCCCGCCGGTGAGCTCGTTCATGCGGTGCATGAGGTGCTTGAACTGGCCACCTGTGGGGGCTGGCCCCTTCTTTCCAGCTCCCCCCAATCCGGCAGCAGGGGCTGGGGCCGCGGCACCGGCATCGGTAGGCGGCTTGGGCGGCGCGGCGCCGGCCTTGGTCTCCCCGTCTTTTGCCTCCGGTGCAGGTGTCGCCGTCGCGCTGGTGGACCCCGCCTTCGTCTCGGTGGCGGGTCGCGGGCCTTCAACGCTCGTGTTCTTGAAGTACTGCAGCACGCTGGAGGCGGCCTGCTGTTCCTCCTTCATAAAGTTGTGCATCGCGATGAGGTGCTGCTGGAGCGCCTGCGGAAGTTTCTCGAAGGCCGTGCCGCCGCTGATCTGGTTCACATCCACCTGGCGTACCCAATCTAAATTATTGCCGGCTCCCTTGATGCCGAGGTATGGAGGTGGGCCAGCCGCCGCAGCGCCGCCAGCAGCGGCCCCGAAGCCGCCTGTAGCACCGAAGCCGCCAGCTGTGGGCTTTGCTCCAAAGCCGCCTGTTGTTCCAGCGGCAGGTGCACCGAAGCCGCCAGCTGCTGGAGCACCGAAGCCGCCTGTTGTTCCAGCGGCAGGTGCACCGAAGCCACCAGCTGCTGGAGCGCCGAAGCCACCAGCTGCTGGAGCGCCGAAGCCGCCAGCTGCTGGAGCGCCGAAGCCACCAGCTGTGGGCTTTGCTCCAAAGCCGCCTGTTGTTCCAGCGGCAGGTGCACCGAAGCCGCCAGCTGCTGGAGCGCCGAAGCCGCCAGCTGCTGGAGCGCCGAAGCCACCAGCTGCTGGAGCGCCGAAGCCGCCAGCTGTGGGCTTTGCTCCAAAGCCGCCTGTTGTTCCAGCTGCTGGAGCGCCGAAGCCTCCTGTGCCGAAACGTGTTGAAGCCATTGGCAGTACGGCACACAACAACAGGCGAATGAGAGAGAGAGGGAGAAGGCGCGCGCAAGCCAATCCGGAGCGCTCAATAACTGGCACACGCAGGCAAGTTCGAAACACTTTACTGATCGCCGTTCGCCAGTGTCGAAGAGAAGGGAAGAAAGAGAATGAAGCGCGTCAGAGAGAGAGAAAGAGAGAGAGGAGGTGAGGAAAAAAAATTGCAGAAGTGAAGGCTAGAGTATTCGCCGACACGCAGAGGCTGTCTCGAGAAGGAAAAGTCCCTTCCCGCATAGATATTATTTTCTTAACTTCTCCTCCTCCGTTTTTCTTTATCTTCTCGTTGTTGTTGTTGTTTTTTTGTTATTGTTGTTTTTTTTGTTGTTGTTGTTTGCGTCTTTCCCATCCGCGCAAGACGCTAAGAAGAGGGCCCACTACCCTTCTGTCGTCGGATCCGCCTTCAGAATATATATATGTGTGTGTTTGTATGGACTGCTTCCGGCTCATATAAAAACTCGTTTTAGAGGTACCGTACGGAAAGGGGAATGAAAGGGAAAAAAAAATGCAGTAGCAGAATGATGCCATCCTCCTTAATGGGGCGGGGCGGGGTCAAGCCGAATGTAGCACATCTCTCAAGAGAGAAGAGAGAAGAGAGGGAGGAGAGAGAGACCCGTGTGTGCAAAAAAAAAAAAAAACTGTTTGAAGAGAATGAAATGTTCGTTTATTTTTTCTCCTTTTTTTTCCTCCAAGATTGGGTGGCTGCGGGGCTATCCCCTTCCCTTCCCTTCCCTTCTTTTTCTTATGTGTTCTTCCTGTGCTGTTGTTGTCGTTGTTGTCGTTGTGGCGGTTTGTTTGCTTGTTTTCTCTCTTTTATCTGCCGTCGATTTCTCTCGTCTTCTCATCTTACGGTTTGAGCGGCTTCCCCTCGCCTGTTGCGATAAGGAAGCTCCGCGGCTCCACCGGGGCGTCATCGCAGAGGGTGCTGGTGGCCCCTGGGCTGAAGGCGACGATCTCGGGCTCCATTGCCCCGCCCGACCACTTGGCTTCGAGGGCGGTGAGCTTGTGGTTGGTGGGGTGGCGAGGGTTGGGCTGCTGCGGAGCGATCAGCTTTGGCGTTCCGAGAGGGGGACCCGTGGCTGCTCGGTTTGTGGTGACTGCGCGGACGACGGTAATTGGTGCTACTGCTGCTGGTCAGGATAGGGGGAGGCGCGGCCGGCATGGAGAGACAGGGAAGGAAGGGGAAGGAAGGGGAAGGACAACGCAACAAAGAAGTTCTACTAGGAAACTGGGAGGAAGCGAGGAGTGAATGAACCCCTTTTATGACGCTGATACGTCTGCCGTCTGTATTACGTATGGTGCAAAAGGTCTAACGTGGGAGAGAGGAGAGAGGGGGGCGGAAGGGGGGGAGAGAAAGATATTGGATTCCGAGAAGGGCAGGTGGTGGAGGGGGGGGGGAGAGAAGACGAGGAAAAGAAGCGGCCGAACAGAGGGTTGTCACCATTGCGACACGTTTTCTTCGGTTATGGTCCGACACCGAGTTCGTGTTTGTGCCACGGTCCCGGCCGCACCTATAGTATTTTTTTTTACGGTTGTTTGAGTTGTTTTTGTTATTACTAAGGTTCATTGTTTCCGGCGTCGTTTAATGCCTGATTTGATACTTCGATCTGTCAAAAGAAGTGGAAAAAGGGGGGATGAATAGTTTTAAACTATATTTATTTATGATAAGAGTTTTTTTATTTCTTTTTCTTCTTTTTTTTTTTTAAGTGCATGAAAAGGAGAGGAAAAGATTCCTATATATATATATATATATATATATATGATGATATGAAATGACGGAGAAGGAGCAGCGAGAAGCGCACGAGACGCCCAACACGTGTCCGCACTACATCTACGGCGCGGTGGACGGAGTTGGGAAGGGACCGGGGTGCTCTGCTACTCCGTTGTATATCGCCGTCAAGCTGTAGTACGATGAGTTGAGGAGGGGGGATGTCGAGGTCATCACAAACGATCCAATCCGAAGATTCAAACCATATTACAACAAATTTGATGTGATGAAAAGAAAATAATATTTAAAATAATAATAATAATAATAATAATAAAATAATAATAATAATAATAATAATAATAACCCTTTGATGTGCGATGCAGAGCGCCAGCACAGAAGCATTTTTTTTTAAGAGAGAGAGAGAGAAAGGTTTGAGCTGCGAATGAACACCCGTTGAAAGATTGTCGTATACTCTGCTTGTGATTCAAGCGTAAGAATGAGTTTTTTTTAAAAAAAAAAATATTATTATTTTTTAAGCAGAAGAAGAAGAAGCGCGAGCACCTCCTACTGTGTACGTTTACAGCGGCGGCGAAGAAGAATAAAGAACTACTCGAGGAGAGCAGAGCAGAACAACGAAACATATACTTTCTCTCTTTCTTTTTAAAAAAATATATAGTTGATGTTAGCTGGCTGCATGGATGTTCTTTTTCTTCAAGAATGTTTTTTCTTCTTTTTTGGGGATCGGGGAGGGGAAGGAACGGATGCGGAGAGATCACAGCAATGCATTACAGGGAGAGCAACACATCATACTTAAAAAAAAAAAAAAAAGGAAAGAGGCCTTCTCTTCCAAAGAATGAAAAATTAGAAAGTTTGGCTTCATCCACAACCTTTGTCGTTGTTTATGTTTTTAGAGTTCATCCACCTCCATCATAAAGCTTCCCGTTTCTGTGGTGGGGAGGGTGAAAGAGAGCTGCGGCTGCGGCGGCGGCGGATTCAAAGGAGGTCCCACGGCATCCCAGCCCCGTGTGCCGGGGTCGCGGCGTGGCGGTCCCACCCACCCGGCGCTGCTGTTCTGCGGTCCAGCTCTGCCGCCGGGCAGCGGAAAGGGGGCGGGCCGCGTCGCTGGCTGGCCCCCTGGTTCTGATATCCCGATGGGCTGGCCGGCGAGGCGTCTGCGTCCAATCTCCGTGCTCGCCGTCGTCTGCGGTGGTGGTTGGTTAAGGCGATGGGGCGGCAGGTTGACGCCGCCCCCCCCACCCCGGTGGATCCCGAGGCCGTCGCTCTCAGCGCTGCTGTGGAGGCTGAGGACCGAGTCCACGGAGGGCGGCGGGTGCGGGTGCGGGTGCGGGTGGCGTACGCTCCGCAGCTGTGTGTTCATCACCGGCCCCTGGTCGGCCCGGCCCGCCGGGGTGTGGGCTGCGCCAGGGCTTCCCCACAGATCGCCCCCGCTCATCTCCCGTGCCAGGAAGAGCTCCGCCGGCGTCGGCGCCGGCTCTCCCCCGTGGGCGGAGCCGCTGTTGTGCCCCGATGCGGGCCGGGAGGAGGCCGGGGGCAGGTAGGTGTGGAAGAAGGACGTGTCTCGCTCCACAGAGCCCGCGGCGGCGGCACTCCGGTCCTGCGACGCGGGGCGGCGCTGCTGGGCCGTGGTGGGGCTGGTGGCCGGGCGTGGCGGGGTGGGAGCTGTCTCGGTCTGCTCTGCTGTGGCAGGCTGCAGTAGTGTGTGCCCCAGCGAGGGCGGATGGAAATGGATCGCCGTCGCGGCGGCGGTGAGGATGGCGTTGGGGTCCAGCAGCAGGCTGTCACCAGGGAGGTGCGACGGCGCCGGCGGTACGCTGCTGGTGGCGGCCACGCTCAGGGGGTTCGACTGACTCTCACGCCAGTACAGCCGCGACGGAGGGCTGGCGGCAGCAGCAGCTGGTTGCGAGGCACGGTGCGCCGCTTCAGAACCGGGAGCGGCACGGGGTGGGGGGGCAAGATGCACCCGCGGCTGCGAGAGCCGTGTTCCATGCCCTGGCCTCGCCCCCGGCAGCATCCAACCCTCTGCCCCTGTGTGGGCGCTGCGGGGTATTCGTATGGATCTCGTGGCCCCCAGGGCCTCCTCGCTCTCCGGGTGTTGACTGGCGCTCCTCGTGGAGGGGCTGCTGGGGAGGTGGTGGCTGGCCGCTGTTAATGGGGTTGAAGACGGCGCGGGGCTCAGGGCCGGCCCACGCCCGCCCGCCTCCCCCTCAGTGCTCCACGCCTCCGCTGCTGTGGGGGCTCCCGCCTCCGCAAGCCTCTCCACGGTCTCATCCAAGGGGTGTGGGGGGTGAGCCTCGACGACCTGGACTTCCGCCTCGCCCTCCTCCTCCTGCTGCTCCTGGCGCGGCACCACAGGGTGCTGCACGCTGCAGAGCAGACTCTCCGCCAGTGCCGTCAACCCCCCGCCGCTCGTGCGCTGATTCAGGTGCTCGAGCTGGGTCAGAAACTGCTGAACCACGTCCATGCCCGAGGATCCGGCGGACTCCCAGTGCCCGTGCGTGGGGGATCCCACGTCCATCTCCGATGGGTAGAGGCCGCTAGGCGAGAAGGTAAAGGTGTTGCTCCCCAGCGTGTGGAGGCCGGCGCCGGCCCCTTCCCCGTCCCCAGCGGCAGCAGCGGCCGCCATGGCCAACGCCGAGCTGATCCGCCCCGCCTCCTCCGCCGTGATGCCGCCGCCATCGCCACCGGCCGCGACCGTCAGCGGCCCGTCGCCCCCGCCCTCGAGGGTGAGGCGGGCGACGGTGATGGCGGGGCGGCGGGAGGGCTCCTCCGCATCGGCCTGCAGCCGCGACCAACTCCGCAGCGCCGTGGCTGCCACCGCCGCCGGGGGCATCTGCTGCCGCTGGGCGGCGCAGGGGGAAGGCGGTGACGAGGGATTCGTCCACAGGGCGAAGGGCGGAAGGACACGTGGTGCAGGGGGCGTGGATCCCGAGGGGGTGCCACGGGCCGGCGACGCCGGGGCGGTTGTCCTGCGGGAGGGCCCCTCCGGCGTACGGCTGGGGGGATCTCCACCCTGGGCCGGGGGGCGGCCCGGTGGCCCGGCCCCCCCGGGCAGCGGCATCTCCATCCTCCGTTGGGCCCCGCTGCTCCTGCTCTGCAGGCCACTCGCGGGCCGGAGCGATGCGAAGCCCCGCAGCGGCGGGGATGTGCCGAGGCCGGCACCCCCCTCCTCCTCTCCGGCGGCGGGGCCGTCGGTATCGTCGTAGTACCCGCGGCTTTCGCTCTGCTGGGCGATGCTGGGCGACCCGGATGGGCTCCAGGTCTCGATCTCGGAAGGCGGGGGCACCATCACCACCTTGAACCCAAGGCCCGCAGCGGCCAGCGCCACGTCCGCGCTGTTGCGTGTAACCAGCTCCTTCGTCTGCTCACACGCCTGGCGGAGCTGGGAGGCGATGTGTTGGTCCTGCTCACGCCGCACGCGCTCCTGCTGTAGTAGTTTTGCCCTCAGCCGCGAGCTGTGGCTGAGGCTGAGGCTGAGGCTGACGGACGTCTCGCCATCGCCTGGGAGCGGGGGGGACTGCAGGTGCGTCTCGTACGGTGCAGTGGCGTAACTGGAGCAGCTCCCGCTCGCCCCTCTGCCTCCCTCCCCGCCGCCAGAGCCCTGAAGAGAGAAGGGGCGCTCGCCCGCGGCGGCGGCGGAGCCGGGGTGCGGAGACGGGGCCGGCCGGCCGGCTCGGTCGCTCCCTCTCGCAACCCCAATGAAGGGGGAAGCGCCGCGGTGCTCCGGCGGGGAGTAGGAGAAGGAAGCGGAGGTGAGTCGCTCCAACCCCCCCGTGACGCCGAGGTGGTCCTCCCCCGCCTCGCCACGCCCTCTTGGGGCCCCGCCGGCCCCGTGCGGGGGCGAATGGATGACCAGGTCAACCGCCTCCTCCTTGGGCTGCTTCAAGGCGGAGCACTGCGGCACCGCCACCGCAACGAAGGCGCTCTTCTTCTTTGGAGCAGCCGACCCCATCAGGTATGCTTCTTTCGAGTCCCTCGCTGCGTCGGCTCCGTTGGCTTCCGCTCCTTCTGGTGGAGGGGCGGGGGATGAGGGGGATGACCGGGGCGGGGCGGCTGGCTCCGCCCCCGGTCCGCGGTGACGAGAAGGACGCCCCGGGGCTGACAGCAGCGGAGCGCGTAAACATCAGTGGTGTAAGCTTAAACGACACATGCCGAAGCAGGCCGCCGCCGGTGCTGCTGCAGCTCACGGTGGCCCCAGCAAAGGAGGCGGTGCTGGGGCCACCGGAGGACCACGAGTGCGGCGATGAGCGGCGGCCGTGGCGGCGTCGGGCGTACCGCCGTCGACGATGCCGCCGTACGCCGGCCACTGCCTCTGCCCCGCCACCACCGCTACTGCCGGGGTCCGACTCGCCGCCCTCGTCGTGATGGTCAAACCACAGGCGCAGGTGTGGGTGGGGCCGCAGGGGCCGGCACGGCACACGGTGGGGGTGCAGCAGATGCGCCGCCGCGTGCCGTGGCGGGCGCCGCAGCTTCCGCTGCCCCCTTCGCCTCGCCCATCCACCAGACGAATTTGACATGAATGGGGGGGGAGGGCCGCTCTCCCTCGGCGGCGGCAGCGGCCCTGGCTCAGAGGCGTGGGCTCCATCCGTCCCATAGGGGTGTGAGTGCAGCCGCGTTTTCTTTTTGATGCCCCGCTTGCCGTCAGCAGCTTTCAAGCCTTCTTCTCTGCGGCAGCGGAGATCCCCCCCCTCCGCTCCGCCTTGGCCGTGGTACGTTGTGATGGCAGACACCCTCGCGGCATCGTCATAGCACCGCTGCCCATCGCCTCCTCCTGGGGGCTCCAGGAACAGTCGTAGCCCATGATGCGGTCTCCGTGGCGATGCCGCCGCTAGCCCGTCCTCCATGGAAGACGGGCTAGCGGCGGACGAGGCGATGGTGGTGGATCGACTGGTGGAGGGATGCTGCTGGTGCTGGTCGGGGGCCACGTCTTGCAGGGATTTGCGCTCCCGCTTGCCGCCAGCGGACCGCTGCGGCGCGCTGAGGCTCGCCAGCGACGACCCCACCGCCACCGCCACCGCCACCTCGCCTCCTCCTACTCCTTCTTGTAGTGCCGAGGAACTGGTAGTGGCGGGCGGGACGAGGGTGAGCGAGACGATGGGGGTAATTCCGGCTGTCGCGGGTAGCGCCGCCGCAGTCTCCGGCGCAGCGTCCTGGGAGTCCTGACGGCCCCATGCGGCGGCGTCTGCGTCTTCAGAGGGGGGGAACGGATCCCTGTGCGCTGCTTCGCTTGCCTTTGCCTTCACTTCACTGCCCTCTCGCTCCCCCTGCTGTTGGCGCTGCGCCGCACCTCCGAGATCAGTGGACTCAAACATCGCTCGGCAGGCGAGGGAGAGACCGAGGAGAGAGAGAGAGAGGCCTGCGTGGCACTGAAATGTTTCACAAGCAACGGTGAAGAACAAGAATGAAAAATATATTATTCTCTTTAAAAAAAGGTGTGGCCCAGAAAGGGATATCTGGTATCTGGGATGCGCCAGCCTATGGGAATGTGCTTTGCTGGGCTCTGAACGCCGCGAATGACGATGGCAAGTTAAAAAAAATTGCGAGGAAAGGGAGGGAAATGGGGCTCCACAAAATTTTGGAAGAAAGCTAAATAGCAAATAGAGAAAAAGAAGAAATACTAAAATTTTAAAAGAAAAAAAAAGACAGTGAGAAGGAGATAATAATGGGGATGCTCCCACTGATCGAGCGAAGCACGTGATGGATGTGTGTGTATCCCACGTTGAGGATGATGCGGTGCAAAAGATATTGAGTTGGGGCGTGACGACTGTATCGTGAATGTTTATTAAAAGAGAAAGGGAGCGGGGATGTTTAATGTGCTGCTGAGGTAGAGCAGAAGGGGAGAGAGGGGAAACAATAACAAAAGGGGGCCTGAGCCTGATCTTCATGGCTGGTTGGTTTATTTGCAGCTTAAGGCGTGGTCTGTTTGTTTGTTTGTTTTAACGTCTGGATCAGCTCTTCCCCTCTTTCTTTCCCTTGTTAGAAACAAGAAAGAAGGTGATAGTACGGCGAGCGGTGCAGAAGAGAGGAGGGGAACAACGAGTGAGGGACCGTCTGTGTGTGTGTGAGAGAGAGATTTGAAGGGCGAGGCCAGTGTACACACATGGTATAACGGGATAGGGAAGTGCTTCTGCAGCCTAAGCTGTACGATAGATAGCTGCTCGAGAACACTGGTAGCTCCCCACCCTCACCTCCTCACCCCCGTTTGTAGAGGATGGGGGGGGGGGAGTAGGACTACGGGGGACCAATGGGGCGGCGCCGAATGATCCGGTAGGCCCTTGTGGTGGCGATACTGGCGACCAGCAACGGCTGAAACAAAAAGAAGACCATTACAGTCGTTGTGAGCATCACAAGAAACGGTTTCTTTGCGGACGGCGCCTGACGGAGATCAAGCCCGAGAAACTCATCATAGAAGTCATACGCGTTATAATGAATTTGGAGGTAGTAGAGCGTGAAGCCCACGGCAACCATGTAGAAGGCGTGGATCCAGTCGGTGTAGGGGTAAGTCATCATCACGTGGAACGCCGTTTGGCGATCGGCGTAGTCGAAATCCGTGAGCATGAAACGCATTTGTCGCCTCTGCATCACATCGAGGCCGGTGAGGCGGAAGGCGAGGCTGTTGTCCAACCGCACCTGCCCCGCCTCGCCAGGGGAAGGGGCCAGGTGCTGATGCCGAGGATCCTCACGGCCCAGCAGCGAGTACCAGGCTCGGCGGACGATGGCCCGGGGCCCGCTGCCCCGTAGCTTGCGGTCCACCGCCTCCCAGTGTTGCGTCACCTCCGCCTCTCCGCCGATCCTGGTGGGGTCCGCCCCGGGCGGCGGGGGCTGGACTCCTTTGAGCTCTCCGAGTACAGTGCTCGGAGGGAAGGCGTAGCCCTGGAACCGCATGAGACCCTGGCGCTGCAGGTTAGTGATCAGATCGTAGGCTCGTGGGCCTTGGTTGAGCTGCATCTGCAGCTTTTTGCTGCTACGATGATAGTCGATGGGCTGGGAGGAGAGGCCTGCCATTACCTCCTCCGGCGTGTACTGCCGTTCATTCTCCGCCGTGGCCCCATCTCCGTCCTTCTCTCCCTCCTCGCTCAGCTCCGCTTCGAACTTCTTCTTGAAGGCGGCGACGAGATCCGGGTACTGCGGGGTGCCGAAGTAGAACTCGAGCTTCTGCATCTCCAGTTCCATCTCCTGCGTGCGGGTCAGGTGCGGCGGGCGACGACGGGGCTGGGTGTCCCCCTCCTCTCCCTCTTCAGCAGAGCTCTTGGGCGGGGAGGCGGCCTGGCGCTGCGCCGCCTCAGCGAAAGTAGCGGCCGTCTCCTCCTCGACGCCCTCCTGCGAAGGCGAGTTGCCTGCGCCCGGCCGGGTGAAGGTGGTGGAGGTGGAGGTGGTCGGCTCCTGCTCCCCCCCTCGCATCTGCTGTCCAGCGGCGTCGCTGCTGCTGCTGCTACTGCTGCTGCTGCGGGTCGCGCGCTCGGGGATCCCGAAGATCAGCGCCTCCTCGGCTTGCTCCTTCTCCACGTCGTAGTCGCCGCGGCTGACGGGGACTCGGTTTTCTGGGGGCGGCGGGGGTAGCGCCGCCGCCTCGGCCTCCACCAGCGCCCCAGGGCCCGGGCGGCCGTTGTCCTTCTCCCACGCAGCAAGCGCAGGGGCCCGGCGCAGCGGTGACCCCCCGCCCTCGGGGAGCGGTGGGCGATCAGCGTCTTCGCCCAGCCCGAATGCCTCCTCGGCGCCCCTTTTCTTTTTCTTGAACGGGGTGGCGAGGCGCCGCCAGCGCCGCTGGAGGGCCGCGGCTTCCTCTGCCTCCTCGGCGGCGGCGAGAGCCTGCTGGGCTTCCCGTCGCTGACGCTCGCGGCGCTCGGGTTCCCCGGCGAGGTAGCGCTGTTTCATGGGGTGATCATCCGGCAGAAACTCCAAGGATGCGTCGTCCGCACTGCGCTCCTCCGGTGGGACGTAGGCCCCTGCAGGCGGCCGGGGCGGCGCCTCTTCGTACGCCAGCGCGGCGTCCGCCACACTCTGCGGTGGCTGGGCGGAGCTGCTCCTATCTTTTCCACCGGCGGAGGCGGGCGGCGCTCCATGCCCGCCGCTGCTGCTTCCAGCGGTGGAGGACGGAGGCACGGTGGAGTGCAACCGGCGGCCCTCCTGCAGCGCGGCTCCGCGGCCCCACATAAAAGGCGCCGCGGGAATGGGGCAGCTAAAGGCGGGCCGAGCGTTGTAGCGGTGCGGTAGCGCTCTTCCCTGCGGCAGGGCCACGGCTGAGAGGGCCGCTGTGGTCCTCCCGAGGCCTCCCTGAAGTACGGCGACCGCCGGCACCCGACTCCGGTGCATCCTCCGATTTTTGTACAAAAACAAAAAAATTAGAAGATCAAAAATTGGAACCGAAGCGGCGGCGGTGGGCGAGTCTGTCTCCGTCTGTATGTCTACGGGGAAAGCAACGTGATCTAGATCTAAACGGGTAACAACAGCGTGGCGGTGCTCTTTCCTTCTTAAAACACCTCTGTGCTCTTTTTTTTTTTTTTTTTTTTTTGGGGGGGGGGAGGATTCAATGTATGGATGGTGTTGAACCTGTTGCGCTCCCCCTCGTGCTGCTGCTGTTTTTTTTGTTTTTTTTTTTTTACCGTAGTCAACCTGGATGTCCAGCAGAAGTACGAAGCAAAAAGAAGAGAGAAAAACAAAAATGCAGAAGAAGAAGTTCAAGAGCAAACACAAGGGAGGAGTCCCAGGTTTCCCTTCCATCCCTCACACACACATCTAAAACCGTCTCCACTCGCCCTTTCCGAACGTTGTCTTGTTCAAATCGTGTGGGACATCTCTTCGGTTTCTTTTGTGACTTCATTGTAGGTTTCGGATCCTGCATCCGTTGGAGTGCTGACTTGTGTTCCTCTCAAAGCAAAAGAACGCTTCGCTTTCAACTTTCTTTTTTTGATCATTTTTTCCCCCTCTCTCCTGTTCCCATCATACATTCGATGTGTGTGGGGAGGGGTACACCACACGATTCCTCCTCCTTCTGAATCGCAGTGTTGTTGGTAGAGTTTACTTTCTTCTGCGTTATCCCAGGGGCCCTCGCTCCCACATACAATATCTCCGGGCCTGAGAAGAGAGCGCGGGCCGCACGCTTCATTGCTTGTGCGAACTTACTCTGTGGAGGGGAGAGCGGCCAGCGAGGTGAAAAGAAAAAAAGAAAAGGAAATCAAAGAGGAGAGAGGAACAAGGCAAACACGAGAAAGAGATAATAATAATAATAATAATAATAGGAAAAAAAAAAACAGAATGATAATAATAATACTAAATAGTGAAAGAGAAGGGTAGGGCTGGGCTCACCCTCTCCTCAAGCATGTGTGTATGTGTGTGTTTTTCTCGATCACTGCGATCAGCTCCACCCTTTCAACAAAGAGACGAGCAAGGACAGGGAGAGTGGAATCTGATCGCAGTGCCCCTCACCGGCGATCAGCACCAGGATAGGCAGCACCGAGTAGCACGTTTTCCCTTCAGTGGCTGGCAGGGAGGGCCCCGCTCCCTTCTCTGGTTCACACTGGGTTTCCATATGACAACGCACTCTCGGTCGAGAGCCCACACACATGGTTGCATGGGTTTCTTGTGCTCACTCCCCCTCCCGAGCACCGAAGAAAAGAAAAAAAAAAGAAAAAAAAGGAAAAAAAATAGAGATCATCTGGATAGCGCCCCCACTGTTCGTGTGTAACCCCAGAGGCACGTGAAACAACGCGTACGCATTTCGATACCTAGAAGGGCGTCAGGGATCGAGCGAGAGAAAGTGGAATGAATTATTTTTTTCTGAGTTTCGTAGAGGGCAGGGAAAGAAACGAAGTAAACAGAAAAGGTATATTAAAAAAAAAAAAAGAATAAGAAGAAGAAGCGATAAAAGTTCTTGTTCAGTCTGTATCTTGTATTTCTCTTCTCTTCTCTTTTTCGTTTTCTTTTTTTGATGCCTCGTGGATCCGAGGCCCTCTCACAACGACAAGAACGACCGAACAGGAGGATCTGTGGCGAGCACACACATCTAGTGCACAGCAAAGAGGAGAGAAGCCGTTTTATCCCCCGCTCCGTCTTGCTGATGGGACGACTACGGATAAAGATGGCGCTATCGTGGGCTTGATGCACTTTTTTCCTCCTCGCGTGCTTGTCGTCTCTTCCAGCGCCACTTCCTTGGGACTGCTGCGCCCTCTAGAGGAGACAGCAACAATCAACAGAGAGAGAGAGAGAGGGGGAATAGAGCAATAGGTCCCTTGCTATGATAATAATCAATTAAACAGTATATAGATCGCGAATGGAGGAGGATAATATAAAATCAAAAAAAAATGAGTAGCAAGAGATCCATAAAAATAAAAAATATCTTCGATGGACCTCGTTAAAGAAAAATGTTTCAACTTCCACTCTTGTGAGCTACCCCCCTTCTCTCCCTTCAGACATAAAGCGAAATTTCTTCTCTTCTTTTCATCTCCACACACACAACAGAATCTGGTCGGTGTTCATACACGCTACTTCCTCATCGCCGAACTGAACCAAAATACACACAGAAAAGGAATCAAGATATAAATGCTCTTTAGTCGTAATGGATCATAATCATAATCATAATCATACAAGGAAGACCAAATGTGAGGAACTCCACGTAAAAGCTTCTGTGACTCAAAGGAGGGCTGGCTACTGGTGTCTTGTGCTTCCGTACTTACAGCTTGCGGTACGCGGCGAAGTGAATCTCTCGTACCGTGGCGCTGGTGGACGACTCCATAAACGCAACAGGGATCGTCGTGATCCCGCTGCCGACGCGCTCTACAGCCTTGGCGCCCCCCAGCAGCTCAAAGATGGTGTCGTGCGGCGGGACCTTCTTCGTCTCCGCTACCACCAGCGCGTCCGCCACGTACCCCGGTCGCTGGTGCGTCTTGGCGCGCTCCTGGAAGTGCCCGTCGGTCCCGATCAGCAGCACGCCGCCCGGCTCCAGGCGCGACAGGAGGTGGGGCGGCACGGCGGAGGGCTGGTAGCTCTGCTCGAGGCAGTTCCAGCACACAATCAGCGAGAACCGCGACAGGTGGGCGTGCAGGTTGACGGGGTCGGACTGAAAGAAGGTCACGCGCTCCCGCTGCGCCCCGCTGCCCCACGCGAAGCCCTCCGCGGAGACGGTGTGGCCCGCCTCCTTCCCCGCCTGCCCACGGTCCGTCAGGTACTCACACTCACCGCGCTCCTTCAGCGCAAAGGCGGGGATCAGTCGGCGCGCCGAGAAGTCCACGCCAACCACCTCCTCGAACTCAGCGCTCAGCTCGTACGACACGCGGCCGGCACCGCAGAACAGGTCCATCGCGCGCCGCGCCCCACCGGGGGCCACCTTCCCGAAGCTGCGGAACACCTCCAGCGCGTGCTGGGCAATGCGCACGGGGCCGTTCGGCACGCCCTGGTACATCGGTCGGAAGTGGGTGTCGGTGATGCGGTCCACCTCCTCGTCCACGCCCACCAGCTTCGTCACTTCCCGTACCTTCACGGGCGCCGCCTCCACGTACCGCAGGCCCGTGAACTGGAAGAAGTGCCGCCGGAAGGCAAATCGGGCGTCGCGGGTGGCCTCGTTTCCGGTGCTCACCCACGCCCCGCCCTTGATGCACCCGTGCAGGCCATCAAAGGTCGGTCGCGAGAAGTCGTCGTAGAAAGGATGGACCTGGTACCCCGGAAACGGGTACACCTTGTCCTCCGCGTGCTGCCACACATTTCCAATCACATCGTACAGATCTCCGTGCTGGAAGGTGTTCACGGGGCACGAGCTCGCGTACCCCTGCTCCATGTTGACGTTCCCTGGCGCCGGTTTCCCCGCCGGCCACGCCGGCATGTCGGCGCCAATGAACCGGTCGTACAGCAGCGTCCACTCCTCCTCCGTCGGCATCCGGATCGTCTTGCCCAGCTTTCGGCTCAGGTACTGGCACACGGCGTGGGCCTCCAGGTTGTTGATCTCGCACGGCCAGTCCAGCGGCAGGTCGATCACCTCCGTCTGCAGCCGCAGCCCGTACCCGTTCGGCCGCTTGCTGTCCGCCACCCAAAACCACGGGTGCTGCGGCTTCTTCCACTGCACCCACCGCCAGCCCTCCTCGTCCCAGTACTCACGGTTGGTGTACCCGCCATCCTTGAGGAACCCCTGCAGGAACTCGTGGTTGGACACCAGGTACCGGCTCGCCTTAAACGCCGCGACCGCCACCGGCTGGCGTCCGCTCTCGTTCGCGTAGTCCGAGTCCCACCCGTACAGCTGGTGATCGAGCGGACGCCCCATCGATACGGTCCCCGCTGCGATGCTCACCAGTTCATTCGCCGGCGGCGGCTGGGTCGCGCTTCCCAGGGGGCACCGCTTCCAGAAGGCCGTCATCTTCGAGTTCACGTACTCCATCGGCAGTTCGCGCAGGTGCACCGACGCCGTCTCGATGTGGATGCGCTCGTGCTCCGCCCCCATCAGCATCACCCACCAGAAGGCGTTGGCGTCATTCGCCGTGCTGGACTCAAAGGTCAGCGGGAGCTGCAGCGGGTACTTCCCGCTCGTCATGAGCTGGTCAATCGTGTCCCGCACCTTACGCCGGTACTCGCACACCGCCTCCACCTTGGGCCAGTTGTAGTGCCCCTCATTGAGGTCGTCCCAGCTCATCTCATCAACACCAATGGCGAACATCTCTTCCATCGCAGGGTCGATGTGCGGGATCAGCCCGGCGACGCACAGCTTGTTGATGTAGAAGCTGGCCGTGTGCCCGTAGTAGAAGATCATCGGGTGGCGCAACTTGTGCACTGGCGGCACATAGAAGGCCTCAGCGCTCGCCAGGGAATCAAAAATCGCCTCGAAGAGCTCCATGCCCGTGTGCACGTAGTGCCGGATCTCTTCTATCTTGGCCTTCGAGTCCCCTGTTGTGATGATGGGGGACCGCTGGTGGAACAGGTCGCGCTGCGAGGGGTTCAGGTGGTACCGGGCCTCGGCCTCCTTCCCCTTGAGGTGTGTCAGCGCCACAGGGGTCATCTCGAAGCAGGGAAACAGGAAATTTTTTGGGGAGAGAACAAGAGGTGGCGAAATAAAGCAAAAGAGAGAAAAAAAAAATGTGAGCGCAGAAAGTTTGCGAAACGGATGGCTTCGATTCTTCTGCGGTCCAACCCAGCACAGCAGAGACGAGAAGAGAAAGAAAGAGAGAAGAGGGACGCAGGGTGAGTGTGGAGCGGTGCAGCACCAATACAGAGGGCCGTAGCATCAATGGAACCCAGAAGGTTCCTCTCCCTGCCCTCGGCACCCACCGAGGAGGGAAGAGGGGCACGTTTACTTAAACCCATATAGTTTAACAATAGCACAATAACAAATAAATAAATGACTTTTCAGTGATAAAAAAAAAAAAGAAAAAGAAAAAAAAAACAGCAAGGGTAGATATATATAGAGAGAGAGGTGTAAGAACAAAAAACTGGAAGGGGAATGTTGTGGATTACTTCTGTCCTTTTCCGGTAGTAGAGAGGGTTAGGGTTAGGGTTAGGGAGGCCGGGCAGGTACGCATCTCGCACAAAAGGTAACGAGAACATCACAGCGTGTGCAGCAAACTTGTGAGAGATGAAAAGACGGGGCATTATGCCCCGCATTTCACTGCTCTCTCTTGCGTGCAGTAGAGGAGAAGAAAGCCTTGTCCCTCCACCCCAGCCACTACTTTCCTTCCACTCTTCCTATCCGTACTCATTAGTTTCTCATCTCTCACGTACAGTCCATGCCTTCGTTAAGCACAAGGTGTTTTTTATACTTTGTCTGGATTTTTGATTCTTCACTCGCCGTCCAAGCAGTTACTGCTTGAGGATCCAGTCCACTTACGTGGTGATTGTGTAAACCTCTACTTCACTACAGATGCCATCGAGACGCATATTTATTTCATTTTGCAGTCCGGTAGCTGATCCGACCAAACCACCTTATGGGGCAATTGGGGGGTTTTGTTGTTGTCTTTGTGGGTACGCGCTGGCTACGCGGACAAGGTTGCTTCAATGACAGTAGTTCGTGCAGTGTGCAGAAAAGAATAGATTTTTTTTAAAAAGCGTTGACATGAAAATTAAAAAAGAAGGGAAGCAATACATAAAACAGTTAAATATGAGAGGAAAGGTGGGGTATAAGCGAAGCGTAGCACACAGTAACTGTATCGCTCCCCAAAAAAAGAGGAATAAAAGAAAATTAAATTATAAAAAAAAAAAGAAGAGATATCTCAGAAAACTGGCAGTAAACGACGCATTTACGTGCATCGCACCAGGTGTTTCTTTGTTTTGTTCCCCTTACGGAGAAGGCCAAAACTTATGCACACACACATATATATACGGCAGAGGCATATGGAGCTTACATGTTCTTCGGTGCTGGGGGGCTGGCGCGGAACTCCTCTCCATCCTCCATTTCATTCAACGAGGAAGACACCTCGCGTCCAGCGTCGTCCTCATCGTTGGTGCTGCTGGTACCGTTCACCTCCTCACCGTCGCGGTTCGGGTTCTCGTTGGGCTGGATAACAGTGCGGCAGTACGCTCGGTAACGGAAGTGTACAATAATATCCGAGATGAACGCCGTGCTGCTCAATCCAAGCATGACGAGGAGAGGGGTCTGCACGCAGCTGCGGTGGTAGCATACCAGGTCTCCATACTTCTCGGCCTCCTTGGTGTACCACTCCCCGTACAGAAACCGGTTGACAACGATGGCAGAAAGGGCGTCAGCGAGGTAGAGAAAATTGTAGTGCTTCGCGGGGTCCTTGGCGTAGAGCGTGCGAGTCACCAGAAGGGCAGCGGCAGAGAGGAATCCATTACCCATCGCACCGATGAAGTAGGGCAGTGGCAGGGCTGCTTGAGGTAGCGCCAGCATGAGTGTAAGGGTAACCAACACCGAGACAGACGGGAAAAAGAGGCACAGGGTGATCGGAATACGCTTTTCCTTGGGGCGATTCTGCGTGAAGGCCTCGAAGCCAGCCATCAGTAGGCGCCCCACGGCACTCCCCACGCCGTTCAGTACCGTCAGCATGACACGCAACTCAGACGACGCCTTCTCACCAGAGAGAGCCTGGAAAATGTAGGTAGCGTTGTCCATGATCATCAGCTCTGCCCCGAGTACCACAAACTGCGTCCAAAGCAGGCACCAAAGGTGGGGAGAAACGAGGTTGCGCCAGAAAGAGGTCTGATACTGGGGCGCGATGTAGTCCACCTCCGTTGATCCAGGCACCACTTCCGCGTCGACAGGCTCCTCCGCTGTGTAAGAAGACAACGAAGGCTGTGCACTTTGCGATGAGGGAAGTAGCTTATGCCACGGAAGCGCAATGGACACGAAGCAGAGCGCCAGGACCGTTGTCACCACGGCAAATGCTAGGCGGTAGGAATAGTCCAAGTCCAGATACGTCGTCAAGGCGCTGACCACGGGCAGGAACAGGACCATCACGCCGAGGATGGCGAAACCAATGTAGAAGCGGTACATGGGCGGTTGTTGCGTCAGGAACGGCGTCTTTGATGCTCGCCGTCTCTCTTGCTCCTCTTCAGGGAGTGTATGCTTCTGGTGCACCGTCATCTCGTACGCCGGTAGTTTCATAAAGAAGCAGCACATTGCCGCGCAGATCGCGGCGTAGGCCATCTGAAAGTAAAAGAAGGCGCTGATGTTGGTTCCAAAGTATCCACTGTACAGCCGGCCCGTGATGGCGGAGCCCAGCCCCACGAAGGTTTTCAGCAGAGCCACAACAGCCCCGCGGCGAGTTGGGAAGTAGGACAACACCGTCATGCAGCACACCATGTCATAAAAAGTTGTTCCCAGGTTCATCATCGAGTAGAAAACGGCGAGACGGACCACCGACCCAGTGATGATATTCTGAAAGCAGAAAGCGGTCAGAAGCGCGCCGAGAGGGTAAACAATGATCGCGATGATGGACACAGGAAGTGGACCAAAGTAATCGTAGATAAAGGAGTAGGGGAGTACCACATTCCCCCACGACGGCCCCGGTAGTAGTGATGATGGATAAGTCTCGCTGGCTCAGGTGATACTCCTCCTGAAAGTATTCGGATACCAAGTTAAAGGTGTAGCTGCCAAAAGAGGTGCAGATCATACAGAATAGTCCCAGCAGCAGGATAAGGAACCGCTTCGTTTCACTGATAGGCTTCTGGTGGCCGGTGCCGAGCACCAGAAAGGGCTTCTCTGGTCCGAGCACCTCCGCAGACCGCAGCACGGAGTCCATAAGGTGTGTAATAAAATCACACTGAACTTTGCAAAGTAAAAAAAAAAAAAAAAAAAAACGAGTGCCGAAGGGTGTGTCTGTGTGTAGGGTGTGCGCAAAGTGATGGCTTTGCTCATATTAGGCGGGAGGCAAAAAAAGGTAAAAAATTTAAAGGAGAAAGCACGATGAGTAAAGAAAAGAGAGAAAAAGCGAGAGACAGTGGAGAAAAGACCGAGATAGTCAAAGAAAAGGTCAAAGGGCCATATGGCACGCGAGTGTATGCGAAGCGCTCCTCGCCCTTCTTCTATTTTCGATCCCTATAGCGCGGTCGTATATGTGAAACCTTTTTTAATATTGTTGTGGCTCTAGTAGCAGCCTAGCAGAGGAAAAAAAAATAGTAGAAGATAATGATATTAACAATAACTGCCCAATAAATAAAGAACACGCTGAAACCTTTAAGTCAGAAAGTGGAGGCTATCAACCAGGGAGGTTCCATCCTTTTCCTTTGAAAACGTTTGTAGTCTAAAAAGACGCGCACAAACAGAGAATACACTCTCGGTACAGTGCAGTTCTCGGTCTAGCAGTGCGGGAGGGGAGATGACAAGAAAAAAAGAGGTGAGTATCCCTGTGACAGCAAATAGAAAGTTGATCCCTCTTTGCTACTTGAAGAAGATATGTAGTAGTGTGAAGAGCTGACACAGCTCCTGCATCACAGCCTCATCTCCGGCTGCCTTGGGGTTTCTGGGGTGATCCTCCCATTTTAGTTGTTCCTCATCCTCTTTGTCAGTGCTGGACCTGGGGCTTATTCTCTTGTTCTCTTCATCTACTACTGGGTTGTTCCAGGTGTCTGCCTGCGCGGCATAACAGGGGTGTACAGCAAGGGTTTCTGGGTTCTTCTCTTGCGGCCCGGTTCTCACAGGCGGGGGCTGGAGGGAGGGGGAGTCGGCTTCCGTTCTCATCTCCAGGAGGGAGGAAAGCTGCGGCTGGGGGCCGGACAGTTCCTCCTCAAGACGGCAGAGAGCCTCGAGCACATTCACGGATGACGTCCCCTGTGGTGACGGCTCTGGGGTGTCTGTCCACCCCTGCAGCTGCTCCTCCTCCTCCTCCCTCTTCGTCTCTGGAATCCCCTCTGAGTATTTCAACGCTCTATCTGTCCGGTCGCCCCCCACCCCTACTGGAAGAGGGGGTGGGGACTTGTGTCTCACTACAATCAAAGGGGCGGCAGTAGCTGGCACACCTCCGAGAGGCTCTTGATGGCTACCGTTATCCCCCTCTTCCACTTCCATCTGAATGGTCTTCCCTTCTCCCCTCTGATGGGTGTGGTCCTCTTTCAGTCGATGAAAAAACGCTTCGAGAGCAGCCTTTGCACTCCTCCGGGGGTTGTCTCGGGCCTCCTCATCGTCCCCCTCGGCTTTTTGCCCAACGCTGTGCTCTGTTCCCATATCGTGTGGTGTGGTGTGGTCTGTATGCAGGGCTGCAGGTGGGGGGGCGCGGCGCACGAATGAGATGGAGGAGGGAGATAAGGGTCCTTTCAGTGATTGTTCCTCCGCTGTCATCCTCTCGTCACGTCCAGTAGGCTGCGGGCCCCTGGCAGTCCTCAGGGTCCTATCAGAGGCTTCTGTCGCAAGAACAGGCGAGAGACAGCAAAGGGGGTGCGATTGTAAAATAGCGTGACTCGTGGTATGCTCATTTGCTCTGCAAGAGGACGAGGAAAAGAAGAGCACGCTGTTCTGGGCCTGAGCAACTGGTGCAGTGTCATTCGATGAAGGGAGTGCTGTCCATCCGCATCCAGAGCATTCCGTACTTCCTGCGGCAGACCTGTTTCGTGGCGGGCTGGCCGGCTCCTTGGTCCCCCTCGTCCCTCTTCCCACTCCCGCTGGGGCCCCCACGAGGGTCACACTACTGGATGTTCGTGTTCCTCTGGAACTACTGCTGCACGAGCTTCTGGAGGAGTTCTTCCCTCCGTCTCTTCCTATCCCTCTCTCCTCCGGCTCCGAACCCCCTTTGCGCCGCCGAGAAGGAAGTCGGCTCCCGAGGTCGCTAGCACGGTCGGAGTGGGCTCGTCGTCGTCGGTGTCCTGCTGTAGTAGTGGTACCTCCCAAAGGATACACTTCTTTTCCATTAGTAGTCGAGCTTTGGGGAAAGAGAGAGCTGCAGGGGCGCCCTGTCGTCCCGCGGTGGCGTGATCCGGAGGGGCCGCCCACGAGGTACAGTACATCCTCCTCTTTTTCCTTCCACTCATGTGTTCTTTGCGTCTCGAAGGTGGGATGAGCGTTGTTTCCTGTCCCGCCAGAAGAGCGTAAGAGTAGCGCTGCTGCCCTTCCTTTCCCTTGTATCTCTACCTCTTCACTTGGTAAAGGGAACGCCGCATCACTCTCGGGATGAGAAACCCCGTCTGCGATTCCCTTCTCTTTCTTCTCTATCTCCTTCCTCCCGCATGTTCCTTGGCATGCCTGTGTAGGACTCATGGAGGAAAGGGAGGGAATGCAGTGGTTGGGCAAGAAAAGCCCGGAGGTGAGTGTACTGCAGCTGTCGATAACCCCACCCCCGCATTGTGGAGGGGCTAGCATTGCCTTCTGCTTCTGTTTCCGAGAACTAGAAGAGAGCATACGTAAAATGTAGATGGGCGTTGTACCCTTCTTACGAGTCGGCTCGGTTGATTCCCACGTGATGCGTTTGTGAGTTACACAGGCAGCGAAAAGCGGATATTTTTTCTCCTTCTTAAAAGGGATCAGCACTTCGTACTGTGTTCTCAGAAAAGGAAAAAAAAGATTCCGGGAGAGAGTAGATAGGTCTGTGTGGGATGATACTTTCTCTGTTGTGCCTCCGCCAGCTAAGCAAGAGAAGCCGAAATTAAAGAATGGATTCTGTTTTCTGTTTAATAAAAAGATAAACAGAAGGTAGTAGATGTGCGCGCGCGGGGATCTATCTAGAGAGTGAGAGAGTACGCGAGAGAGGTCCCTACTCAAAGAGGAAGAGCTCGGCATGAAGAAAGATCAGGAGGATGAAGAGAGTAGAGGCCAGAAGCAATTAACGATAATAATGAGACACACTCCCACACGGTTACCGAGGGGAGCCCTGCTCCTTTTCCCATCCCCAGGAAGGTGAAGAATACATGATGGCTTGTCTATCCATCCCGCTATGAGTTTTTGTGTTTTTAGCGTCTTTATCAATGCAAACGGCGAGAAACAAGGGAAGGAAGAGCTGTACTTTTTTTTCTTTTTTATTTATTTTTCGGTACCTTACTTTTCTCAGTCAGTAAAAGGAATAACAGTCTGCCTCACCACGCTGTGAGTAAGGGGGGGAGAGCAAGAACAACATGCAGTATGAACAAAGAAAAGGAAATAAATAGATGCGTCACACATGAAACACAGGAGAGAAAGTGCGAAAAGAGAGAAGAAAAACAGCAAGGAAAAAAAAACATACAAAAAAAAAGAAATAACACCAACCAATGCAAATGGTGGTCAGGCTGTTTACTTTTACTTTCTCCCTTTCACCTCGTTCTCTACGTCTTTCTCTACTGTTTTGCTTTTCGCTTTTGAATTAGGGTGATTTCTGTGTTTCTTGGACTTTCATCATTACACATATTATCCTCTCTTTCTTTACTCCTTCTCTCTTGGATTTTTTTTCTTCTCACCTCTTTTTTTTTTTGCAACTTGCTGGCTCTCTCTTTTTCTGTCGTGAATGCTGTTCTTGTTGGACTTTCGGAGTGCGTTGGATGGTTGGAAGCGGCCCTAACCTTTACATTGAGGAAGGTGCGCAGCAGTTTCGGATTCTTTACCCCCTTTTCTATTCACGCCTTCAGTAGCCACTCCAGCATCCCCTTTGGCTGGCTCCTCTACTTCTTCGGCGGGAGGAGGTGGTGGCAGCGACGGAGCCTTGGGCTTCACTGGCTTCTCTTCAGGAGTGGGTACCACATTCCGGCAGCGTGCACCAATGGCCAAGAGGGTTTTCTCTGTAATGGGCTTCGATCCGGCTCCATAGTCAAAGGCATCGAAGAGGATAGATACCACGTGAGTGGAGTGATGTGTATCATGACCGAGATAATCAATCACATCCGAAACCATCACCGGCTCCTCCTCCAACTTGCTCTGACGAACTTTTGCGTACATCTTCTTGATGTTGGGCTCAGTCAAGTATTCGCCCAGCACCTGGGCAATCCCTTGAACGTCAATGTCCTTATCGCCCTTCTTGGCGAAGTTGGTGATATCCTGGACCTTCTCTGCGATCTCATCCGCCGTTATTCCGGCGGTGTTTTCAATCTGGGTGACAGTGTCTACCGTTTCGCACAGCGCCTCTAAGCTGCTATGCACGCTCTCTGGTAAGTTCTGAATCCCGAGCAACTGCTGACGCTGGTTCAACGGCAGGTTGTTCATGGATTTCCTCAGGCTGTAACGCGTGGGTTTAAACCAGAAGAGGGTGTTGTACGGGACATTGGGGTCCCGGGCCAAAGAGTTCCACCACTCTAGCTGGAGGCGCAAGGTTTCAGCGTTCTCCGTCCAACGCATACCCCTGGATTGATTCGCAAGAATGAGCTCCTCCTCTGTCAAATCATCCAGTCCTTCCACCCGCAGAAAACGGTCATCCTCTCCCAGCTTGTGGTACTGCCGCAAAATCCCACGTCTGTAGAGTGTGGCGGAGAAGCGTGTGGGGATGAGCCCATAGTACCACTTCTTCGCCCCCACCACCACCCCGAGGTTTACCGCCACGTAGTCAGGGATCTTGTAGATGCTAAGTGGGCCATCATGTCCAAAATGCGGTGCCACACGGCGGATGTCTGCCGGGGTGATCGCCTCCCCAAGTACTGCCCTGCGAACCACCTCCTGCTGCTCGGGGGTGAACAAGGTGATAGCAGTGGCCGAAACGAACTCCGTCAGGCGCTGCCTGGCCCGTAGAGTCTTTAGAGCATCGCCGAAGGCTCGGTTCCTGCCCTGGCTCTGTGACTCAAAGGTGGATGGAATCAGCCCTGGGAACATCTTAAGCGCCACCGGAAGCAGAAGCTCCGCAAACGGGACGACGATGAAGAAGCTAAAAGGCACTAGGCGGATGAGGTCCTTCGTAGAGCTTTCCAGCAGCAGTCGCTCCCGTCGGGTGAGGGCCACCCCCTTCTTCAGCTGTCGCGAGTACCGCCAGGCCAGCCGTGTGTTAATAAAGAAGAGGCGAAACCCATGGTACACGTGTCGTAGCCCCTCCCAGATCATCTTGGCATACCGAGTGACATCCAGTCCCCCAGATTTTTTGGCGACAGCAGTGGAGGCCGTCGCGGGGGAGTGCGAGAGTGCCTTCGCTGCGACTAGTGCAGCGGGGGAGCACGGTACCCGCACTCGGGCCGCATTCTGCAGAGAGTATCCAATAGACCGGCGAATCATGATGCTTACAAACAAATATTATAATCAGAAACTACGTGAACAATCCTGATTGTCCTAGTGTTCCGGTAGTTGATTTTCCTATGAGTCGCTGCTACTTCTATTTCTTTATTTGTTTTAGCCTCCAGCACTTCCCACGACCACGCAAAAACCTTCTTTTTTAAGAGGATCAAGAATAATAATAAAATAATAATAAATAATAAATAATAATAAGCACTTCAGCAACAAAAAAATGTGCTTATTTTGTGTTTCTTGTCCTTGTTCTCTTCCAAACAGCAGTGAAGAACCGGATAATAATAAGAATACTAAGGATCGGAGTACACGAACTACTAACAAATAAATACCTCTTTCCTCGATAATCGAGCTTGGCGTAATCAGCAGTTTAGTGCAAACCACAGGACCTGCTTACTTTGTCTTAGTTTTCTTTGTAGCAAATACTTTCAAAAAAAAAAACTAAATACCTTGCTGTATCTCACTTCTCACTGATACACTGATACTAGGGTGTCGGCAAATTATCTTATTCGTTGAAGAGGAAGATAGAAAGCACAAGTTTGGGAGGAAGGGAGAGGGATACGTTTGCTCTAGAATGCGAAGAAACACGGACTACGAGAGACGACACAACACGGGAAAAACGAAGGTGTAAAAGAAAACAAAAGAGAGAAACAAAAGTAAGGTTAGGCCTACCCACGTCAATATACTATGTAATACAATTCTTCCTAATGTGGGTCAGTTTAACGACAGCGCTCTCTTTTCTGATCCTTTAACTTGAGTAAGTTATATTTACTATATGTATATGTATATACCCAATCTCCACTATAACATCGATCGATCGATGAATAGTAGTAGCAGGTAATCGCAAAGCAAGGAGAAGGAACAAGAGGAAAAAGGAAGTATTCATCTTGTTTCATTTTGCATACAACATTCGGACTTCAGGTTCTCAACTAACAAAGAGGAGAAAACATAAGTTTGATGTTCTTGTTATATCTGTCATTACGCTTATCCCTGCGGTGCTACTTTGATCCACGATGGCCTTCCATGGATGAGCCCCTGTTGTCCATCAACTTTCTCACTCTTTCTTCCCGAAAGAACTTGAGGTCACCCAAGAGCAATATCGCACTACACCCTCCATCAAATATGAAAGAGTTTATTCATGGATATTTATTTCTTCACTCCCTTCCTGCGCCGCAGTGCGCCAAGAGGCACAGAGGAGTTCGGCTTCTGACGCGGTGAGCCTCGAGTTTTTCGCTCCTTCTCAAAACCAAATATCTCCTTGACAACCTGTAAAATGGAACTTACGAAGGAGTCATCAACGTCTACTGCGGCTGTCGAGTCGTACTCACTGTACCGGCTAGAATCAAAATTCCACGCGGCCTTGATGTCCCCCTTAATTAGCGCCATCAGTGCAAATGTGATGCACAGATACGGCACGATGTATAAAAGTGCGGGTTGGCCATGGCGAAAGATTTGCATGACGGCCATGGTAGTGATCAAGCTGCACGCATAAGCCACGAGTGCAGCTATGAAGTACAGATTACCTCGCTTCACACATTTTTGAGAAAAAATTAAAGTCTGTGAAATAAAGAGCCCGGGCACGACGATATCCCCCAACCCGAGGAGACTCTTTTTTTCATGATCACCGAAAAGAGTTTGCGGAAACAGGAGCAGCACAGGTCCCCTAATATTGCTTGCTACACTGATCATGACGGTGGTCCCAAACACCCAGAAAATATCGTAGAGAAAGAGGAGAGCCAGCAGCACATAGGCTGTCTTGAAGCTTCCGATGGAAATCGTTTCGATTGCTACCACTCCCAATGCGAAGGCAAGAATATTGTTTAGTATCCAGTGATGTGTGTAGACGTACCCCATCGAGATACCCACACATATCAACCCCGTATAGAAACGGGGTCGATAATAAGGCTTGATGAAGCATGTCAAGGCGTAGGTTGCCCCTATGCTGAGATACGACGAGATCACTATATTGATGATTTCTTTTGGAAGATACTTATATGCGAGAAAAAGGGAAAAGAGAACTACGGAGCCCATTATAGGCATCGCCACGGCGTCCCCCATCCCTACGTCACCTAGTCTCACCTTGGAAGTGAAGAGCCGTTTACTACCAAGGTAAACCACAGTCACGGCGGTGACTACAAAAAAGCTGAAGGCAAGGTAAATCTGATTCATTTTTTCCTTTCCTCCGTTTTTGCGTCTCTTTTTTTTTCCCCGAGTAAGAATGAAAAACACAAGTGATTTCTCTGACGCACAAGAGGGAAGAAGAGAATAGGAGAGTCGAAAGTGGAGCTTAGTCCGTGTTCTCTACATTTCATACAGGATATTTTTTCACTTTTGAATAATCAGTTGAAAAACTGGTGAAGAGTAATTTGTTGATGGTTAACGCCGTTTGGTCATTCGTCTTTTAGGAACCTGAAGGTCACCCGAAAGAATTTCGAGAGGTTCACCAGCTACTTCCGCGTCTTTCGACGAGGTGGTAGTACACGCCCATACTTTTCCCATTGTTCTTGCTCCAACCGTTGTCGTTTGACAGCACCACGATGCCGCTTGGAGTCTAAGTGAACGGCCATCTGGCCACTTCCACACACAACCATGTCACATACATAACATCGCCCTTGTTCAACCTTCTCCCCCTCGCTTTCCTGTTGCGAGAGCATGGCTTCAGCGAGCACACCGGTACTAATAGCACCCCCAAGACTATTGTTTTTCCCCCATACAACGTTCTCCAGATACGCTTTCAAATCTTTCTGGAGTGTGGAGCTTTCGACAGTCGTGTCAACCTTGACTAGGTGCAGCGAAACCCTCGAACTATCATCAGTACCTCCGTCGCTATTTCCCTTTTTAATAACAGAAAGCATTAAAGGAGCTAATCGATTGCGAATAAATTGAGTCTGCTGGCGAGCGTATCGCCATGTGTTGCACTTGACTCGTTCAAGCGCCGCGCGGACAGCAGAAGTCGGGGTGGGGTTATGGAGCTCCTCCATGCAGGGCAGAAACTCCTTGTACCCAATAGACTCCATGATGGTCCCATGGTGGTGGTTCCTATGACCTGTTCCCTCGTTCTCTTTCTTGAGGTTAATTTGATTCTTTCGATGAAACTCCTGAACCTCATCCAGCAGCCCCTTTCCCACCATCACCTCGACACGAGAAGAGATCATCTCCTGCAGTACGTCCTTCTCTACGGAGGTCCAGATAACGAAAGAATGTGAGTACCGCAGAGTGACTTCCTTCGCCTGAAATACTTCCGACGGCGTCTTTCCACCTCGTCGGTAAATGTCGAGTAGCCGCTGGATCCGTCTGGTATCGTGGGGATGGTATCGAGCCGCTACCTTGGGATCGACAGAATGAAGCTGAGCCCACAAGGTGTCCCCATCGGCCTCAATTCCCCCTGTTCCTGAAGGTTTGATATCACCTTGGTTCTCTTTCTCTCTTTCCTTCTCTAAGTAATCATCTTGAGTAAGGGTATTCCGGAAGAGAACAGCTTGAGCGTAGTAGCACGTTCCACCACAAACAATGACGGCAGTCTTCCGGTTTCTCCGAAAGTGTTCGTCAATAAACTGTTCAGCATCCACCTCGTAGTGAAAAACTTTATAGCCGTCGACTGGCTGCAATGGTTTAGATTCATTAGTGTCACCAGACGTGCATCCTTGTGGACGAGGATATCTGTCAGTAGGCGAAAAGACTTTCTTTCCATCGAAGTCAAGAAACCCTAGAAAAAAATGTGGCACTCCATTCATTTCTTCTTCGCTTGCCTTATTTGTCCCAATAGGGAGTCCGGCATAAAACTGAGGGACGTCACAATTTACCACAACAACGTTGGTGAAGTCGAAGTATGATTCTAGATGGCGAGCCAGCTGAATGGCTACAGCACTTTTTCGGCTTCCCGTGGCCCCAACGACGAAGAATACCAATTGCTGCTGTTCCCCTTCAGTGGTCATTCTTATTCTCTTCTTCTCATAAGAACTCTGGCTTTTGACTAATTAACGGGAAAAAAGGTGTATTAAAAAAGCAGAACCCTGATCTCAATCGAATTTAGCACCAAGCATAAGGATAAAGCTAGGCAAAAGAGCTATTCTTTTACTGTCGTTTGTATGTTTTTTAAACGTTATCTATATATACAGAGAGAGAGAGGCTTTCTTACTATAGTATAGTAGCAAAACAAAGAAATCACAGAATAAGATACAAGCACTCTAAGAATTCTTGATGTAGTACCGGTATCAAATTTTCTCTGTATGATGAAATAAGTCCGCTTCGGAAGTTTTCATTTGTATTGTGTCTACAACATATTCACTGACTCCTCCTTACCACCTCCAGCAATTTCATCTTCACTTAGCTCTTCTTCACGCTTCTTCCACGGACGGTCAAGCTTTGTAAGCCACGGGTAATCCATCAGATCAGTTGAGTTGAACAGAATTATTCCGCATGTAACAAAAAATAGTGTGACGATGAACCACAACGAGGGCGAAACGTGGAAAACCACAGAGTTCCAGAAAATTCCGTACACATTGGAAGTGAGAAGGGATAGATTTGCAAAGCAGGCGCTGCAAATAACGAAAAGTGTTGGCATGAGTGTGTAAACAGCAAGCATGGTTAAACCAAAGAGAATTTGATATCCCCAATCATCTTTCGTCCACGAAGAGCGTTTAGGAGCAAATGTCTTCCATTCGATAGCAAAAAACTGTATGACAGAGTAGCACAGAGCAAACATGGACATCATAGCAAGGTATTCGAAGATGGGAATGTACGGTGGAACGTCAGGCAGTTCTTCGGTACTTTCAACTTCCTCTCCAACCCGCTCTGCCACACTCTCATGGCACTGTTCTTGAACCGTAGCATCTATTGAGAAAACTCCCCGGGGTTCTTCACCCTCTAACTCACGTTCTTCCAGTGGCTCATCCGTCAACGGCACACGATCAGAAACCTCTTCTACAGGTTTCACAAACCATTCTGTAAGTACATTGCTGGTAGCATACAGTACAGAAGACCCCATGCATAGCAGATCGCCGATGACCCTTCTTTTCCCATCACCGCTGGCATCCGAACTAGAGTCCATGACGATAAGAAATACGAGTCCCCCAATTGCCAATGCAGATCCCACAAGGTGGGTAATTCCAAATGAATAATGAAGAATAATCACGCTGAGAAGGAGAACACACGGCGTGGTAAAACACGAAAAAAGCTGAACAGACATGATGTCAGTGTATTTGTACGCCAAGACAACAAGATAGTTGCCCTCCAAATCAACCAATCCAAGAATAGCATACTTCCATGGTTTCTTCAAAATAGTAAAATTCTTAAACGTTTTATTTTTGTACCTCGCACGGAAAATTAAGAATAATGGCATGTAAACAGTAAAAATAGCTGTGTAAGCGGTCAGAGACTGTAGAACAGAGTAGCTTGCGTCGTCATTTACCAGGTATGTGGTCCAGACTCCAGTGACGGACATTAGAAAGGAGATGCACTGTCCTAGAAGAAAATTTCTAATCCATATGAGAACCTTCCATTTTCCGGGTGAGATTCTCATTGTTTCTTACAGTTTAGATTGTCACAAGAATTTTAGAGTTCTGTGTGAACTTTTAAAAAATGGGGATTATTGAAAAAGAGAGAAGCAAAGAAAAAAATATAATACTAAGAGTTCTCCAAACTTGTCAGAACTAACACTAAGCAAATTAACTCCCCTCTCCAACTTTTGAAGTTCAACGTCTCAATTAGAGGTGTCAGGAGCACTTTCTTTTTGTGGATAGTTTTTTCGTCATCAAAAATAATTATAACCCCAGTAAACAAGGATGGTTCCGTATTTTCACAGTTTTTCCCCTAATAAAAACTCTCCGATAAGAAATTAAAAAAAGAGTAAATAGATGCAATATATATACTGGATAAAATACACCGGATAAAATATTTTATTTTCTTTTGTATTAATTCTAGCATGTGGACCATCATGTTCTTTTATTTTTGCTGATCTAAATACAGACGAAGTTCTCATTGGGTGGATACTGTTTGTAGTTCTTTTGTGGAAAATAAAAAGGGAAACAGAATGTTTGTCTACTCTTATTTCAGTAATGTCGACCATTAAAAACAGATCTTCTTCCTCATAGCCTAAATGATGTGTGTGTGTGTGTTTCTTTTTTTTTCAGTCATATCAAATGTCATAAGGCTATATATTATTTATTTCCTGGGAGAATATTTTCACTCCTCTTTTAACGAGTGGCACATAACATTTTGCTATTGCAACATTTTTTAAGAAAAAAAGTATTTTTATTTTTGAGAAAATAATGAAATAGTGGAGAAGAAGTGGAACTGTAACAATAATAACTATTACCCTTATGTCCCCAAATAACTATAATATTAATTATAATTTTAGTAGCATCAATTAAACGAATAGCATTGATAGGAGGAACAATAGAAAATGCAAATGGAGTGCGAAAGGCTTAGTATTTACAAATAAGCTCTGTTATGGGGTGTTGTTCCTTGGCATCTTTTCATGTGGTTTATTTTTTTATTTTTTTCTGTTGATTTGTTTCCATTATTTTATTTTATATATATTGATTTGTTGTTGTTGTTGTTGTTTGTTTGTTTGTTTGTTTCGGTCTTTAACTCTGTCTCCTGTTTGGATCCATTTTCTCAATTGTCAGGTGTTTCGTCAAATAGATCTTCCACTGATTCCATAGAATTTGAAAGAATCATGAAAATCATTATAGTTTCTGATAGGTTATAAGCAGTTGTACTCTTTTTAATTTGCACTAGACAGAGAACTAATTGCCATTCCGTACGTGCCAATTAGGTTAAACCTATGAATCTGTAAGAACTATTGCAACAAGATTCTCGCTCTTATGCTAACCTCCAGGCGCGTGGGTGTAGCTATTTTGTGAATAATATTTGTATTTTGTAATATTTTCCATATTATAATAAATTCCCTCTCTATTCTTAATTATTCTTATTATTCTTATTATTATTGTTATTATTATTATTATTATTATTATTATTATTATTATTATTGCAATTACACGACTTCCATGATATTTGCTTATTATTTTATTATTACCCCGCTCTAAGAGAACAAATTTAATATTTATGCACGAATAGAATAACTCTCTTTTTCAAAATAGATGATGATATGAAATTCTCATTTTGTTAATCCCTACATTATCATTCCGGCTACCGGAATAATATATTAAATAAAATAATTAATATTATTAAATTAATAAAACAACTAACAAATAGAAATGAAAGAAAATAATTAAAGTAGTAATATTATTAATACTACTACTACTACAAATGATAATAATAATAATAAGAAGAAGAAGAAGAATGATAATAATACTAATTGTTATTATTATTATAAGGGATAATTTTAATCCCTAGGTGCTCAAAGCGCGTGAATAATATTTTGCACCGTGCCCATCGAAAAACCAGTCATCTCACTGTCATTTAATCTAATCTCTAAGCCTGAAATGTCTCACCTATTACCCGAAGATCACCACGGAATACTGAGATTAGCTCACTCATAAATTACTCTCTGGTATTTATTGCGTTAATTAATATTTATTTTTATTTATTCCGTGACTATTCTTACTATCCATCGTTATTCTATACTAGTAATTTTAATGGTACATATTAGAAACTTTTCCAATGAGATACTTGTTGATTTTGTTCATGTTGTTTTCTTTTCGGTTACCTCGCTTCCGTGGTCCTTGCGGCCATTCTCTCCCCTTCAAAAAAGAAAAAAAAATCTTTCCGGATCTTTTCTTCTTGTCACATTATATTTTTCCTTATAATATGATACCTACGCGCTAATCGAATTGCTCTTGAATGCGCCACAGCCACTATATGGAAGGTAACTAAAATTTGTTACTGATCGAAATAGTTCTTGAAGTTGGCTTATTAATAACAATATGTATTCTTATTATTATTATTCTTACAAATAAATAATTGTTTTATATTAATCATTACAACAGTTAAATATCTTTATGTTATGTTAATTAGCTTGCCAATAAATGTGTGGTAATTGGTTACTGCTGGAGCCCTCGCTTTTCATCATCTGGCGGCTCACCCAGCCGCTCACCTATGTCTGCCTTCCTCCAGCCAGTACGATTTTCGGAGTGTCTCCCCCATTTATACACCCAATAAACGATTCAGAGAGCGAAATATTGCATTTTAATTCGCGTGTTTGTTGGTTTGTTCCTTTCCAAATCGGAAACAGCTGCTGCCCCCATTGGCCCGGAATATATCCCAAACTCCAAATTTTCAATTTCCCGGCCAACCTGTCGTTTCCGTTGGCCTTGATTTTGGAGCAAACAGATACATAGGAAAAGAAATAGTGGTGGCTCGTGGAACGGAACAGAACCCGGCTTCACCATGGCTTTCGGTTGCAAACAAAAAGTTTTTTAAAACCAAAACGGGAAGGGCTTGCGGGGAGGAAGGAGGGACAAAAGAGAGCAGCAATGCGCGGCGCACCTTCGTTTCGCCCTGCCTGCTTTCTTGGCGGGCCGACTTTCTTTTTTTCCAATTATTTTGGACGAGCTAGGAACCAGGGCCACTTTTCCCCCCACTATTCTCGGATTTTGCTTTTCAGCAGCTTTTTATTTTGCATTGAGGAAAAGGAAAGGGAAAAGGAAAAGAAAAAGGGTGGTGACTCGTGGAGTGGCGCCAGGGCTTTCATAAAATGGAAAAACGAAAAGGGAAAAAAAAGGGAAACCCCGGCCGACAAGTGCCCAACCCTGTGACTTCGTTGTTTTTTGCGGTGCCTTACCCGCTTTCTAGTTTCAGTTTTCTATTATTGTACTTGTTTCCTGTTCAACCCTTAGGGGGAACTCGAAATACGTAATGGCCATTTATTTTTCCCTGTTTTCCTCCCGGTCCGGTAGAGCGCCTAATTTCCTGGAGGTTATAAATAAAAGTGCTCCAAGGCGAGCTGACAAAAGCAGTCGGCAAGGGGGGGGCCCCATCGGCAAGGACTTTTTCCCCATGGGAAATTAGAATATTCTGGAAAATTGGAGTATTACGGAACTCGAAAAGGTTTTTAATTCGGAATGAAACAAAAAGGAAAAGTCAAAATTCAATTTCTTCTGCATCCGTAATATTTTCGATGGTATCCCACTCAGAAAATGTTATTAGACGGGAAATTAATCAGAGTATGATGGAATACAAAAAGATCTTGAAAACGTTCCAATTAAGATTCAATTTGAAGAAAAAGAAAAAGCAAGAGATATCCTGTGCAGGTTCACACTTATTTATTTATTCGATATTATTTAAGTTATTTTAGTTTGTATAGTAGTAACACTCCTTTTATTTAAGATAGCGTTTCATCCGCACTATCGTCTTCTTCGCCGTGTTCCGCTTTGGGGGCTCGTTGAGGTAAACGCCGTGGGATTCTGTCTTTTAGAGAGGTGCCGCAGGGTTCCTGCCATCGACGAAAGCTCCTTCGTCCACTGTTGCTGGGCGCCAGCCTCTCGCCTTCGCACCCATCAGAGCGCATCGGATCGTCGCTGCCGCGATTTTCTGCCCCAGATACTCCACCGGCATCGCTTTTTTTTTTTACTCCTTCAATCCGTAAGTGGATCTCGAAATGTGCAATGGCCATGTGCCCGGAAACTCGTGAACTCCAAACGCTGGATTTTTGGTGTGGGCCTTCATTTCTTTGTTTGGAACTTTATTTTTGGGAATGGGGAGAGGGAAAGGAAGAGAGGGTAGGCTCGTGGCGTGGCGCCCGGTGCCGGCCTTTCGCCGGGCTTAAAGGGGTGTTAAAAGGGAAAAACGGGAAGAGGGGAGGAAGCACACGGGGGGAAAAGAACAAGCCCCGGGCGTTATGCGCAGCGTGCCTTTGTTGCGTGTCGTGCGGTGCTGGGCCGCTTTCCAGTTTCTTCCTTTTTCCTCGCTTCGGGGAAATCTTTTTTTTTATTATTGCGGATCAGGGTTTTGTTGCAGTTACGCGCTCAACTCCTGTTTCGTTCTTTTCCACCACGGCCAGCGGCTGTTAGGTTAAAAAAACACATAAACAAAATATTATTCTTAAAACTTCTCGAGACTTAGCTATTTTATTTTTCTGATAAAGTTTAATTATTCGTGAAAATATAACTTTTTATGTTCTATTTGTTTTAGCTTGAATTTTTACCGTTTTTAAGATAGAGATGCACGCCAATGTGTTTCCTGACACGAAGTAGGTGAGTAGGTGGAGAACAAATGCCAGAAATGAAGAGCGGAGCACCATATATTCTAATTTACTCAGCTAAGTTATATAGTTAAGGTATATAATTAAAGTAGTATATAATAATATTTGCAATAATAATAATAGTAATAATCATAATAATAATAATAATAATAATAATAGTAATAATAATAATAGTAATAGTAATAATTTATAATTATTTGTTTCACCTCATATTATTAGACAGGTGATCTTATACTTACATACATATTATATTCTTTTTTTTTTAATTCCTTGCTTACATGTTACCTTTTGCTTTGGCCATAGTATTTTTTGGTTATTCTATTGCATCAGCATTTTTTTTTTTCAACCTTTTACCAATGCATATCAGTTTGATCAGCGCCAATTAGCACTTTAATTAACACAATGAGTTAAGAAATATGTCGTTAAGCTCAGAAATAATAGCCTCAATGATAATAATAGTTTCATTAATAGTGAAAAGATTTTTTTAATAATTAAGGTAATTTGATTAATAGTGGTTAATAATATTATAATATATAATATTTTGAGGCATCCAGCTGATGCAACCTGGGGAAAAGTATTTTCACTCTTTTTTTTTATTAGAAAAAAATATAAAGAAACGGAACAGAAAAATTAGAAGAATTAAGAACCCCATCAACAACAACAACAACAACAAAAACAACAGAAAATATTAATATATATATATATATATATATTTATATATCAAATCGATGATATGTCTGGCACTATCGATCCCTTATTCATTTTGTATTACGCGCAAAATTACATTAAAAACCAAAAAAAAACGTGCAAAATTACATATACTTTATATAAAAAAAAAACAAACAAAAAACAACAACAACAAAAAAACAACCCTCTAGTACAACTTCTCCTTCTCTACACAAGAATCATGATCTTTTTCTCTTTACGTTTTCTTTCAGGAAGCCACCATTGTCGATAGTTTCAGCTGTAAGAATGATAATAATAATAATAATAACAACAATAGTAGGAATAATAATACATAAATAACTAACTAATAATTAAATAGAAATTCCAGTAAAAAGTCAAAAAAAAGCCATGAACAGCTTTTTTTTTTCCCCATAGCCCTCATACCTTCCAAATACCAGATGCCATGTTCTCTCTCCAAATAGTATCCCTTCACTCATTCGAAATAAATAAATAAATAGCAATAAGAATAGCATGGGAAAAAAAAAGCGGAAATAACAACAACTTATTATTATTATTGTTATTATTATTATTAGTTAGTTAGTTAGTTAGTTAGTTAGTTAATTAGTTAAATTGCTCGAGAACTTTTTTTTTTACCTTATTAAACTGTTCACGGGAGGACCAAAGATAGAGGGTAGGGTATTTCGAGAGAGGGAATACTGAGCAGACTGGGTGGCTTCTTCACTTTTGTTTGAGACATCTCCTCTTGTTTCTCTCAAAATGATAACTTATTAATTTCTTTCTGTTTTCTATACATCCAGCACTTTTTTTTGAGACTTCCTTTCCTGAACTACCAAATTTTACATATGAATCGTCAATGAATCCTCTTTTTCCTCTCTTAATAAACATAGAAAATACCACTATTGTTTGGTTTGCGTGAAGTAGTCAAAGTTAACTATTTCTGGGAAGCATATTTATGTCGCTGCTGACTTATATTCATTTTTACTTCCCTTGTCTTAAAGATTTTTTTTTTATAGGAAAGTTTTTTTTTTGTTTGACAATGGGCTTGCTGACTCTTTTGAGGAAATTGAAGAAAAACGATACTGAGCCCAGAATTCTTATTCTGGGTTTGGATAACGCGGGAAAAACCTCAATTCTTCGCAAGCTCTCTGATGAAGACCCCACCACTACTCAGGCGACTCAGGGGTTTAACATTAAGTCTATCGATTGCGACGGTTTCAAGCTCAACATGTGGGACATTGGCGGCCAGAAGGCCATCCGTGCCTACTGGCCCAATTACTTTGATGAAGTCGATTGCCTGGTATACGTTGTGGACGCTGCTGACCGTCGCCGCATGGAAGAGACTGCAGCTGAACTCGAGACTCTTCTTCAGGAAGAAAAGCTTCGTGAGGCTCCTATCCTCATCTTTTCCAACAAATGTGATCTCGCCACTGCATTGGCTCCGGGGGATGTGAGTACTGCTCTTGATTTGCACAGTCTTCGCGACCGCACTTGGCACATTCAAAAGTGCAGTGCTAAAACCGGTGAGGGGCTTAATGAAGGCCTGGAGTGGGCTATTAAGAATATTAAGAAGTAACTACATCTTCGTACAGATGTGAACTCTCTTTTATCTTTTTGTATTACCGCCTTGAGGGTACGAAGAAGGCCAATGTCATCATAAATATTGTTATCTCGAGAGATTTATTGAAGAAAGTTTCTTATTGACGGTATCGAGAATCTTGAAAGAGATTTATGCCGATTGTTAGACGATTGATACTCCTAGGGTTCGTATTTCAATTACTCCCATGAAGCATTGAACTGCATTGAACTGCTTTTGTGTACTCTCATATTGCCTTGGTTAAACACAAGAAAACATTTATATTCTTTAATTTAGTATACACAGAAGTCAGGAGGAACGATGTTTTGCTCAAGCAAGCTCAGCCGCGCGTCGGCGACTCTAATGCCGATACTTGCAGACGCGGTTTCTTCTGAAACGATAGCTCAGCGGCTCATCGGTTTGGATTCTTCTCGCTTTTATAACGTTAGTCTTCTCCAAGGGATCGCTGAAAAGACAAGCGGTGGGGTAGCAGGTAATGCCGCTGAGGTTGCGACGGCTTGGTTGAGCCTGAGCTCTCACAACCCTATGGCGGCGATTGAGGGAGTCGACAAAATCTACTCCAAGATTCAAGATCCCGCTGTCTTGCGTTTCGCTACTGGTGTTCGCCTTCAGGCCCGAAACAACCTCCTGGATATCAAGGAGACCGCGCTGAGTGTGTCCGGTGGTGCAACAGAGTCTGAAGTTTCTGCACTTCGCGCAAAAGTTATGGAAGATCTAAAGATTCTGAAGGAATCCTCGCCTGACTGCTGGCTGGTCAGGATTGGCCACGCAGAGTTTCTTTTGTACGTCGGTAAAGTAGATGAGGCGCTGCAGGAACTCACAAGCATTAAGAAACAGATTGTGGACTTTATCGAGAAGAAGCAGAGCGTTTCGATGGACATTGCCACTCCTGACAATTCCAACTTCTTCGCTCTTACGGGACTAAAACTCCGTCGAATGGAAGCCACAAAAAACAGTTCTGTTGAGGTGAAGGATGATGTAGGTTCTCCTCTGCAGGAACTGAATGCCCATTTGCAATTGTCTCTCTCCGACGAGGAAGCAACGCAGCTGGCGTACGTACTTGAGGCAGTGAATGCTGGGCATCACTTTCAAGAGTACTTTCCGTACTCTGGAGAATACGATGAGCTTAACACGTTTGGAGCCTCTCAGGTAAAGATGATGGTGAAGGAGTTCCTTTGCCCCTCTGTTAAGATCGTTGAGGACTGCGAATTGAATGGAATTCAAAAGCCGCAGCAGGCCTTCGCCGGATCACAGGATCTTATGAAGCATTTGAGTTGTCTCCCTGAGAAGTCTCCTGTGGCTGCACTGCGTGCAGCTGTGGGGGATAGCGCTCCGTTCCATTCTCGTTTTGGTGATGCTTTTAACAACTGCATTGACTTTCCGCCTTCCTACGAAACGTGTGGCGGCTCCGCCTTCGTTGAGGCTCGAAGAGCGATGGCCAGAGCCCTTGCCAAACAGATGCTCTATCGCGTCAACGTTCAGATTGGCGTGGCACTGACGGAAAAACAGAAGTTCCACGAGGCGGTGGATGCCATCTCCCCTGTGATCGGTTCCAAGGAGTACATCTACATGTGGCGCGCGTATCTGGCTCGAAGCCGTGCCCACAAGGCCCTCGGAAATATCACGGAGTCGGATAGAGACCTGAAGGCCTTGAAAGATCTCAAGAAGAGCATCACGGACCGGACACCGTATGAAAAGTGCTAAGAGAGAGAAGTGCAGCACGCTTAGGGAAAAGGCAGAGATAACAACAACAACAACAACAACAGCAACGCTGCTACTCATCATGCACATTCTCCTTTTCAACGAAAAAGAAAGCGGGTCTCTCGTACAGGCTGTGTGATGTCTTTCGGACGCCGAGCGTGAGAACAAAAGACGAAGAAATTCTTTTTTTTTGTTTAAAAAGAAACTCTTAGGATTCTAGTAGGCTACAAAAGGTAAATGAAAAGAAAAGAGGCGGTAAAACAACAAGAAAATAATGAAAGCATGAAGAATTTTTTTTTTTTAAAATCTAGGAAACTCTTGTTCGGAGCGATTATCGACTGCCCAAGATCGTTAGGATCTTGCTTAAAATCAACCAGAAGAGAGTAAACAGCTTCAAATAGGTAACACTTGTTTACGTCGAAGAAATGGTCACTCCTGTGCTCCTATTGAGATACTGCTTTTATTTTATGTGTGCCAAATTAAAATCACCACTGATCTTCTTCTACCATCTCTCTCTCTTTTTTTTTTTTCTCGTTGCTTTCTCCGGCCCCTTTCAGCTTTCTTCACCTTTTTTACCAACAACTAGTCTTACTTTTTTTTTCTCGTTCTTACTTGCCTCTTATTGTGTCACCCTAGGTGAAAAGGTTGTTGGCAGACACATAACCAAATATCCAACGTTTTTACCGTCCTTGGAGTATTCTTCTCCGATGTGGCCTTTTACTTTTACCCACAAAAAGAAGAAGTGGCCGTCCTTCTCTGCGGAGGAGGTGGAACAGCATCACACACCCAGTTCCATCTGGATTATATCCGATGATTCTGTGTACGACATCACGGATATCCTACTTCACCACCCTGGAGGGGAGAAGGCGTTGACGCAATGGGGTGGTGGAAAGAAGGATTGCAAAGTCGATCAGTTTTTCCACAGCGCCTGCGCTCGAAATTTGTGGAAGGAGCACAAGATTGGGGAAATCACCCCCGAGGAAAAGAGCAAGCTGCTGAACAGGCATCAAACGCTGCTTCAAACCAGAACCTCTCCTGCAAGGAGCGCAGGTGAACATGCTGACACGGAGAGACGGGCGGGTGATGCTGGCTCTGATAGTGATAAGGAAAGCATATCACTGGAGAAAATTTTCCTTAATTCTCCGGACTGGATTGTCTATAATCGGTGGCGGAGTGAGCCTGGTTGCTGCTGCACCGTAGCACCATTGCAGGTCCAGTGAAAAGTGTGTCCGACTCCCCTCCTCCTCTCCGCTCAGTTTACCTGTCGCTGTGCTGTTTTCATTCCTTCACGGAATTTTCAACTTCCTTTTTTATTTATTTATTTTGAGCTTTTCAATTTTTTATTTATTTTTTATTTTTAGTTTCTTTTATAATGATACCCACTTCTTCCATTTTGTTTTTTCCTCAAAAAAAAAAGGACCTTTTTTCAGGATCTCAACGATTCTCGGATGCTCCCCTTTTTTCTCCCCTTCTGGATTCGTTTCACCAGCGCGATAAAAATGGTTAGCCAGCATGCGAAACGAAGTGGATTGGGACCTTGCTCTTGTTGATGGACAAGTGGGAGTAAGAGTGTTCCGTAACAACAACAGAAAATATCCATCATCGTTTTGAGGCAACAACCCCTGCGCACTACATATACACTGATCGAGAAACAGAAGGAGCAACGCCATCTCATCATAGAACCATGGGTTCTGACAACCACCACCAACTTGGAGAGAAAAGGTTACTCACACTTTTCTTTCTGTTTCTCGTTCACCTTTTTATTTTTTCGTCATCGAAAAACAAACAAACAAACAAACAAAAAACCAAAAACAAACAAACAAACAAACAAAAACCAAAAACAAACAAACAAAAAAAATAGAGAGAAAGAGAGACAAAAAAAAGAAAGAGAAACGACAGCAGGACAGTGATCAACGGAAACAGCCCAGAGGAAGATAAAGACGAGCGTATTCTGCAAGGAGGCTCCTATTGTTGAGTCACTGAAACGAAAGAAGAATTCAAAGAAACCTGTTTGAGGCTACAACACTAAAAAGAGAAACAGAGACAAGGAGAATCGCTAAGCTGTCTCGCATCTCCCTATATACCCTATCATACATGTCTCAGAGTCATCGGTATGAGGGATGTCTTCTATATATATTTAGCTCCGAAAGTCAACTATGTGCAACTGATCCATCAACAACCTTCACTAAAAAAACCCCAACAACACAACAACACAAGAGACACAGAAAAACAAACAGACAAAAAAAAACAAGAAACAAACAAACAAACAAAAAAAACACGTGTGGAGGGACTCTATTCCCCGGTCACGTAGAGCACCTCTTAATCAATTCGTAGAAGGAACTACAAAATATGCTCATTTTCTTCTCTTGTACTCTTTGCTTTGTTATTTCTTTCAGTTGCAAGTACTTCCCTGGGAAGAGGCGTACAACAGGGAAGCCTTGAAAAATAATAATAATAATAATATTGGTGCCCAGTAGGTGTGTGCGTGGCGTGAGAGTGGAAGCGAAGAGTGCGTGGCAGAAACGGTGTCACTGCTGAGAATAACACGCACTTACCAACACCTAAAAAAAAAAAAGTCTTCTCTCACTTCGGTTGAACCACCAAACGGACCACCCAAATGGAACCAAAGAAAACCCTCTACATCAAGGGTTTGCCAGACAAGCAGTCCGCCAACGAGATTCGACGTGCCCTGTACCTGCACTGCACCCAGTACGGACCTGTGGTCTCCGTGTCCTACGCAAAGAGCAGAAGCATGCACGGGCAGGCTTTTGTTTCCTTTACTGATGTCCCCACCGCAACGACAGCTAGACGCGAGCTACACGACCGCGAGTTTTATGGTCGAACCATTCAAGTTTTTTATGCTCACACTCTTTCCTTTGCTGTGGATCCCGCTGAGCGACGGCGAAGAGATCTTCGAAAGGAGAGGAAACTAGTATCGGCCAAAAAATCATTTTAAAGGGAGAGAGAGGGATGGTTTTTATTTTATTTGGTGCTTTCCAAGGTACTGATGAACCAATAAATGCAGCACATTTGAGATACACTCCTCATCTTGCTAAACGGGATATCTGTTTTTCGCGGTTGTATTGTGGGACAACCTCACCTCTTTGTGGAGGCTTGGATTCAATAGGAGCTCTAATTCTGCTTCTCCTATCCTCTTTCTCATTATTATTATTATTATTATTATTATTTGTTGTTGCTTCACAAAACAACAACTGAATGCCCCATCTGTACTAACGCCATGACACGGTGAACAGGTTTCTCCACCCTTCTTTCCTTCAGAATTCTCGCTTCTCGAAACGTACTGAGTTCTACCATGTCGCTCCCTGACGATCTCAACGACACCGTTGCGGAAATTATTCGTACCGAGGGGGTGAAAGTGCTCACACTCAAGGCCCTTCGCCATCGCGTCGAGGCCAAGTACAACATGAGCTTTGAGAGCCACGTGGGCGCGATTGAACGGGCTGCCAAATTCGCCATGGAGATCCCCGAGATTCAGCGAGAACTTGCCAAGTCCAATGCCGAGGCAAACTCTGCAATCGGCGGGAAGGGGAAGAAGCGTCAGGCCGCCAAGAAGGAGTCACCCAAGCCAGCGAAGATGAAGAAGCCAGACAACTACCCCAAGGCCGCCCTAAGCCCTTACATTTTGTTTGTGAATGACAACCGCGATAAGATCAAGGCGAAAAACCCAGAGTTCAAAAATACGGATATACTTCGGGCGTTAGGCGAGGCATGGAATAACGCCCCCGAGAGCGAGAAGGCCACCTACAAGACGTTGTCGGAGAAGGACAAGAAACGCTTTGAAACGGAAATGGAGAAGTACAAGGCAGCTGGGGGGACGGAAATCGGTCGCGGGGGAAAGCCTGCCAAGGCTGCGAAGGAGGGACCTAAGCGCGCCAAGAACGCCTTTATGTACTTCAGCGCGGAGTTCCGGTCGAAGAACACTGGATCCATTATTGAGGTGTCCCGTGCTGCTGGGGCAGCGTGGGAGAAGCTCAGTGCGGCGGAGCGCAAACCTTACGAAGATCTGGCCAAGGCGGACAAGGAGCGCTATCAGAAGGAACTGGAGGAGAGCAAGTAAAATAGGGAAGATGAGGGAGAGGTGAAAAAAAAGAGAGCCCTTCCCATTCGCCTTTTTTCGTCCACTCTTCAGCAGGTAGTTTCAAGGTTAAACAACCGAACAACCTAAAAAAGGAAGCCTAGCCCCCCTCTTTCTCACTTCTCACCCTTTGGAGGAGGAACAATGACAAAACAGAGAGAAAAAGAGGTTAAAGACGCGGAAGAAAACAACAACAAAGAAGAGTATGTAAGGGACGGAGAGTAGACATACGGAACAGATCTGCCTCGGAAGTGCTGTCGGGTACCCCTTCATTCATCTTAACGTTCACAGAGAATGTCGACAATCAAAGAAAAGGAATGTCTGAAGCACGAACGAGAGTACCCCTTCCCCTCTCTCCACAATTGCTATTAGACGTAGATTGCTGTTCCTCAAGAAGAACATGAAGAACAACAACAACCGTTTTAAGAGATGCACATACCTGTTGTGTGTATGACGGTCTCGTAGCGGCGTTGATGCGTTTTTTTCTTTTCCTAGTGAAGGACTCACCGTCATTGATGCACCGCCCTAACCCTTCACCTCCTGCCACCGCTACCAAGAATAGACTACGCTGGCAGGGTAGTGGGGAGGGCATTCCTGTTTCACTAGTGAACACTGTACTTTTCAACACAGCATTATCAGATTTGTTACTAAATCCCTCCCCCCCCTCCCATTTTGAGCTATTAACGCATCTCCTTTTCAAAAATTTCATGTTGCTGCCCTCCTCCTCATGGAGGTGTGGGGGACGGTGAACGGCCCCTTCGCCGGCGGCCAGAATTCTGCTCACCTTTCTGTCCTTCAAAAGAATAATTTTATCAAATGAGAGAGCAAAAACCTTCCTTCCATCTTCTTTCTCTTTCCTTTTTTTTTTTCCCTCCCTACTTATGTTATTCGTTCGCTCTTGATTGGATCTACGATTCTCTCGCAGTGAAAAAGACTCACAGAAACACATTAAAGGGAGGAAATAGGGTATCTGCCACGAAAGCCCGGATGGATCGAGATGAAGACGTAGCTGACTGCACTCCCTCATCGCGGCCCAAGGAGGATGTGGGAATCCCTGACAGCCAAGCAGAATCCCCCGAGGAAGCGGGAGGGACCCAGGACGTGGATTGTAGGGATGGAGCTGAAGGGACTCCTGAGGCCAAGGAGGAAGGGGAGGGTGTGGACGATGAAGCCGATTACGATTATGAAGTAGAAGAAAATGATGAGGAGGAAGGAGAAGAAGAAGAAGTTGATAATGAAGAGGAAGCGGATGATTTCGATGGAGCCGAAGAGGAAGTTGGTAATGAAGAGGAAGCGGATGATTTCGATGGAGCCGAAGAGGAAGTTGATAATGAAGAGGAAGCGGATGATTTCGATGGAGCCGAAGAGGAAGTTGATAATGAAGAGGAAGAGGAGATGAATGAAGAGAACGGTGAGAATAGTGAGGCGAAACCGAAGGAACAGAAGAAAAAGAAGCTCTCTGAAGCTCTTATTATTGGTAACAAGCGGTACAACCGATCTGCCTTGGTGCACAATGCAGGGCTGGAGGCCGCTGACAAGAAGCTTCGGGGGAACCCAAAAGCCGTCTTCGAGTGCTGCACGGTGCGCCGCCCCCACAACCTACTCCAATGCAAGGGACTGCACCTCGCGGGGCGTGCGATGCTTCTAAGTGGCAACGCGTATGTTCGCCTCAATATGATGGAAGAGAACAAGGGCAAGATAGAACTGCTGAGTAACCCTGGAAAGGCCCTCAACAAATCTCTCTGCTTCATTTCAACGGGAGAGCAGAGCGAACATAATGTGGAGGAGTGCACTGGAATTCACTTGCGGCCCAAGATCGTTTTTGTTGGTGTACCCACTCTCCGCACGGCCTACTACGAAGAGGAGTTGCTCGAAAACCTCGGCTTAAAGACACTTCGTGAGGAGAAAGCGGAGGATCAGTGCGGCTCCTGGTGCCGGACGTCTCGCTCGCACGTGGTTCCCACATGCCGTTATGTGCACTACGCACGGGGGAAGCAGATTTATACGGAAAAAGCCAAAATACCGTCTATTCCCCTCGCGGCCATTCCAGACATGACCCCGAAGCGACCGGTAGAAAGCTTCAGCGGCGAGCGCGGCGGTGGCCGTGGGGGCCGTGGCGGTTCCCGTGGAGTTCGAGGGGGGAGAGGCAATGGCCGTGGAGGTCGAGGGGGGAGAGGCAATGGCCGTGGAGGTCGTGGGGGGAGGGGCAATGGCCGTGGAGGCCGTGGGGGGAGGGGACGTGGTTCCGGGCCAAGAGGTCCACCCGTTCCGAGTGCGCTGACCCAGGCATACAGCCGCAATGCGGCGGGCCAGAATAAGAGCGCGGACCCCAGAGGGCCCACAACCGCTGCGGCTTCTCCTGCAGCGGCACGCTCTGGGGCGAGAGGAAACGCCGCCCGTGAGCTGCTAGATTCCCGTAGGGCTGAAGGCTCAGGGATAAACCGGCAGCACCAGGAGAGCAAGGAAGAGGGGACTGGATCCCACTTGCTGCCGCTTCTACTACTTTGCATGGGTCTCTTGGCTGTTCTCTTCGGATTGGTGGCTAAACGAAGGTTGGAGGACTAAAGATCATAATAGTTCGTGTTCTTTTTCTTTCAGATCAAAAAGGTGGTTGTTCATAAAGAAAAGAAAAAAAAAGAGGACGAAGCTTCTTCATCGGATAAGAATTTAATTAACTTTCAATCACATCACACACTGGTAAACGAGGCCTTCGCTCTCTTGCCGAGGGACTCTTTTATTTCACCACCTCACCAACAAGAAAGAAAAAAACAACAACAAAAGAGTCATAACTGCTGGAGGGATGGAAGAAAGATGTTTCACAGGTCCTTCCCAGAAATTTCAGCACAGGAATCTTTTTGCGCTGTTCTCTCTCTCTCTCATCATAACCCCTCCCAAAAAAAAACACCCGGAATCAATCGCGGTAATCCCGATTGGCGAAAAGAACGATAGTACAAACAAAAGACGAGGGCAGTAAAGTCTGGAAAACCTGGACCTCTCTGGACCTCTCCTTCTTGAAAGCTCTCTAGACTTCTGGAAGGTTTCCTTTATTCCTTCTCTATCGGTACGGTAGCTAACCCGGCCATCCACCAAGATATAGCTCTGCACATTCACCACCAGCTAGTATGCCCCTGGATCTCGGAACTGTGGTGATGCATTCCTCATCACCTGCCCAACCCTCCTCTTCCCCCCGGCGGATCGTCCTGGTAGCTGGTGCCGCCACTGCTGTCGCAGCCAGCTGGTGGCTCCTCCGCCGACACTGGAGGGAAGGGGAGGAGGACAACACGGACGATTTGTTCGAAACACGCGGAGAGATGCGCCTCTTCAAAGACGGGGAGAGGGGCGAGATAAGGGGTGCGGAGACCACCAGGAGGCAGGGAGTGGTGGCCCCGTCCTCAGACCAGCCGCAACGGATGGAAATGGGGCCGGAGATGCTGCAAGAGCTGCTCAGGAGTGTTTTTGATTCCAACCAAGGGGAGAGGGCCACCCCCAACAAGAAGGAAGCCATAGAGCGCCGCCGCCAAGCTGTAGACCAGGCACGAGCCATTCGACAAAAGATCGAACCGGTAGAGTATGAGTGGAGTGCGACGGACTCAGATTCGGACGAGACGGATGTCTCCTTCTCGTACCACTGTGCACGAGACATAGCCAGAGAAAGCCGGAACGACGTGCTCATGGCGCTGCAGCGGCACCAGGTGGCGACACAAGAAGAGGACAGGGAAGCCATGCGTGAGACCCTCGTCCGCCTGTTGGATCTCATTGCCCAGCATTTCGAGTTGTTGAATGAAAAGGACAAGCTGCGAGAACGCCTGAATGCATTGCATGCTCTAGGTATCCGAGGCCAGCACCGGGCGGACATTAATGATGATGATGAGGAAGACGAGGAAGAGAGGGTGGTGGAGCTGGTCGAGGAGGGGGAGAGCAGCGAACTAATGGCGGCCATGGGAAACATCACCACCGCTGTAAAGCCCCGAACCATGAGAACTGCGGCGGGCCCCACGAGGGGGCAGCACGGGATGGGGGGGGGCGTTCTCCCACCTGCGGGAAATTATCAGGAGATTCTGTCCCAGTTCTTCAGCATGGCGCAGGGGCACGATAACCAAGGGCAGCCCTCCGCCGCTTCCATGACACGGGCGGTCCAGGCCCTGATGATGGGGGAACGGGGTGCCCAGAAGGAGGAGGAAGACGAGGATGCGTGGCTCGGTGGGGAGGGGTACGGGGATGATCAAAGGGGTCTCAGCGGCGGCAGAGGGATGGTGGGGAGGGAGTGGGGCAACATTGAAGGGCATAACGATGAGGAAGACGCCGTCGACGAGGACGATTTCTATGGCGAGGGACTCAGCCGAGACATGCTGCTGCGTCGCATGATGCAACTCGATGATGATGATGACGACGACGATCCAGACCGATTTCTTCTGGGAGAAGAGGACGACTTTGAAGATGTCTCGGACTCGGACGATGAGGAGGCACTGGTGATGGAGCATGAGATCTTCCGCCAACTCGAAAAGCTCGCTGAACTATACGAGGTCTCCGCCGCGGAGGTGACGCGGCTGGCGGAAGAAAGCGACAAGGCGAAGCAGCGGGCGAAGGAGGAAAAGAAGGCGAAGAAACAAATGGAGCAGGTGTCGGTGAAGGTGGTGGCCGCCCATGTGCATGGCACGGGGAGAGGTGCCAAGAACCGCGGACCAACGAAGAGGAGCCATAACGCCACCGCCGACGCCACCCACAAGACCAAAGCGCCTCCAGCAGCACTGCCGCGTGGTGGGAAGCAGGTGACGCACGGGGAGGAGGACGAGTGGGAAGACCTGGTGGAGGAAGACGAAGACGAAGAGTGGGAAGATATGGAAGAAGAAGAAGAGGAAGCGGAAAACCATTCTCCGCTGAGCAAGAACAGCCGCCCGGGGGGAAGGATGGTGGAAGGAGCTCTTAGCGGACCAGTAAGGCGCTGATGCAGTGGGAAACTTAACTAAATAAACTGGCGCGAAACTGGAAGGTAAAGAAAAAAAAAGAAGAGAAGGAAGAGGTGCATCACAGACACCCAGTGTCCCACCACACGGACGGAGAAGAAAAGACAGGTGGTCGGGGGTGGTGGTGGCTCACTGCTCTTCTTTTCTTCTTTTTGTCCCATGCGCTCCCCCCTTTCTCTCTCTTTCACACACACACACACAGATACACACATACTTGCAGAACAGACTAACAGAGCAGATGAGTGTGCTGCGGGACTAGAGCCCATAGCTCGTAACACAGGAGTTTCAAATCGTGTCATCGCGTATCCAGACCAAACAAACGTTTTTAATTTTGGATACCCTTTAGTGGACCAGAAGCGAACATTAATCAGAAGAGCGACAAGTAGAACACAACACAAGGAATCCGTTCCTAGGGCTCGTCTTCCTGCTAAGACAAGCCAAAGGAGGGGGAACTACTACTTTACCAATGAATGGACATGCCTCGCCTCACTGATGACTGACGCGGTACCCTCCTTGAATTTTTTTCCCCTGCTTTTCTCGATTTCAATACTATACATATATATGTTATTTCAATACTATACATCTCTCTCTCTCTATATATATATTACCCTTCCCTTTTTACATGTGGGGATGCCAACCATTTCGTTAGAGCGGACTTACTTGTAAATATCACGAGACAAACATCGACGAGAAAAGCAAGCAAAGGAAAAGGCACTAGGCCAGTAGGCGTAAACTTCTTGATCTTGGAGAGGGATTCCTTTGTTTTCTGAACGCTAATTCTTTTTATGAAGAACCGTAGAAGCGCTGATGGTGGCGCCACTTCCGGGGCGGTCCTCAGCGCTGCGCCTCGTCCTTCAGCCACCGACAGAGCGGGGGCGTCCGCCCCGAACCACCGCTGTTCCAAGGGAGGTCACGCCGCTCCAGATCACAGCGGAGCCGCACGGGGCGGTTACCACCGGCAGCCTCGGGGCGGGGGCATGACTTCTGCCAATTCCTCCATCTCAGAGGCATCGTGGAGTCTCATCGACGAGGGGATGGTGCGGGAGGCGCTGCGGGATATGGGGTTCGATGACCGTCGCATTCTGGGCGAGTGCTGGTCCACCAGCGAGGAAGACGCGGAAGAACAGAGCCGTATGACGGAGGGATCACAAGAGCTGCAGCATCTTCGCCATTTGGATGCCCATCAGGATCCTTTGCCTGGCGGATCGGCCCCCACCCACACCACCACCACTACCCCTTTCGGGGCGGGACGTGGAGGACTGAGCAACTACCTCCTCAACGGGGGGTCTGGGCTAGCCCATCGAATGCCGTCCGCACGAACAGGGAGCCACCCGGAGAGATCCGTGGAGGCGGAGGAGAAGGATCGACTCGCTGGCGAGGGTATTCCGCCACATGAGTACAGTAGTACGGAAGATGGCGCTCCCCGCCCGGTCCCCAGAGCAGTGGGGTTTGGACCGGGGGAGCCGCAGCAGGTGCCCATGCTTCCTCTTCACGTTTCTGCTGCTGCCGATGCTCGAGCGTACCTGACGGTGACGCCCCCATCCCACGCAGCCACGACGGAGGAGGAGGAGGAAGGAGGGCCGGAGGAGATCGACATCCCTTTTCTTCCCCTCGATGACGCCGCCGGACGGCGCCGAAGGGAAATGCTGGATGGCACCGGTATCGTGGGCCCAGCGGGGGAGGAGGAGGAGGAGGAGGCCCTGACGCCTGGGCCCTGGCGAGACGCGCCACTCCCCTCACCGGCAAATGGAGCTCAAACCTCAGCGCACCACGATGTACCACCACAGAGGAGGAAGGCGGACAAACAACCATCATCTCGGCAAACAGATGCCGCTCAGAGGGGAAAGATGCAGAGAGGTGGGAGGCAGCTACCTGAGCAGGAGGAGCTGGCAGCGGCGGATGAGGCGCGGTATCAGAACTACATGTCTCGTCTGTCAAAGGTGCACGACCTGCTGGAGGGGTGGGAAGGTGAATACGAGGCACTCGCCCGCAACATGGAGGGTATGGCGCAGGGGAAGGGGGCAGCGCCGCACATGCCTTATGAGGACCCCACATTAGATATGGCACCGCCGCCCCCCCGCAAGGCAGCCGGAGCTGCCCCTCCAGTAGCACAGCAAGTACGTAAAGAGAACACTGGAGGGGGAGGGATGTTTGGACGGCAGCGTCCAAACAACAGAGACAGAGGAGGGGCGCCGCAGCGGGTGATCCCTGGGGTGACCTTCGCCGGATGCTGCTGCACGTCGAGATCGCCCTGCTGCGTTAACAGTCCCCGTTACCATCCGCAGGCCCCCACGCCATACGGCTGCCGCAGCTACAGCGCGCGTGTGGGATGCTCCACGAGCCGAGAGCAGGAACACTGGCGGGAATCAAGAAGGCAGCACACGTCGGCTGCAGAGGGCCAGGTCCGTGCACCCCGACTAGGGGCCAGGGCGGACTTTCAGCGCGAGGCCCCGCGAGTGGACCCTGCCCCATCCCCCAGAGCTGCATACGTGGAGTGTGGCAGCAGTGCAAAGCGGCGCTGCTCGTCCTCTCTCCCGGTGCGGCGGCAGACGGATCGTGTCCTCCTCGCGCAGTATTACAGGCGAATGTGGAACAAGGAGGAGAAGCGCCTGATTGCAGGGGAGCGCGCCGCTGTGTGGTCCACTCGATGTGCTTTGCAGCAGCATTGAGCATGGCGAGGACCAATCCGAGAACCCTTGGTACTGTGCAATAGTGTCGAATCCCGGCCAGAAAGTATATTATGTCCTGTACCATACCTTCTTTCATTAACGATTAGATTTTTTTTTTCCGTTTTTTTTTTCCTGTATACTACCGTATCTCTTCTGTGCCTTCCTTCTTGAAATGGGAGAACCTCCTTAGCGAGCTTTGAAGAAGATTTATTCCTATCGCTTTCATTCGCTCTGTGGGGTGACGGCGAGGAACAACAAAAAAAAAAGGAAAAAAAAAGCCGAAGCAGACACTATTGTAGTTCACACCTTCACGCTCCTTTAGACAATGTATGGAAATTCTCCCTCCCTTCACCCTCCTTTAGAACTAGAACTGATTTTTTTTTTTAATGTTTTGTTTGTGCTAGAAAACAATCCGCAGAGGAACCATTCAAAAAAAAAAAAAATAGAATGGAAATCACACCAACAACTTCCACAATGAGTTTCGTGTGCCAGAGTGTCCGCTGGATCAATGAAACCACTCCTTTTTTCGCTTTACAGTATTTGTTGTGCTCTGCCTCCCTCTCATTCTGTAGCATTTTCGCTTCTCTTTCTCCCCTCTTTCTTTCTCTCTTTCTCTCTTTTTTTTTATTATTATACGGATGCGCACTTACGCGCTCTACTTACAACCCCTCTCTCACTGGATGTCTTGCAGAAGGGCTTCAAGAGAAGATAGCTAATACCCCTTCCCCCCTCTCTCTTTTAAAAAAACTTTGCTTTCTCCGCTTGGGATCGACAAGAGGAAGGCGAAAAGAGAGCTCCTCCTTTGATTCTCTGCCCCACACCAAACAACAATAACAACTCCCATCACGCTTGATTGGAATAGAGCGTAGCAATTTACAGTAGCATTTTTCTCTTTTGACTGTTGAGCACACCACCGTGCTCTTCACCGCATCGGAGTTCCTCTTTCACGACGGAGCTGCTGTGATCGTGGGGTTCACGTGTATACATAGCCGGACCACACTCCAGTGAATCAAGTTTTTCAACTTCGTTCACTGATCCCCCCCTCCTTTTTTGTTCTTTCTTTTTTTTTTTTGTCTTCCGTTTTTTTTTTTCCTTCTTTTTTTTTACGCCACATCGACAAGGGAAGCCAATAGACCACAACCATATACCGTTTTTTTTTTTTCAGGACCACTTTATATTTTTTTCTATAGAAAAGCGAGGACCTCGTTTCTTTTTTCTAACCTCCTTCTCCTCTTTTCCCCCCCCTCTCTCTCCTGCAACACCAGCCTGAGCGCACACAGAAAACGATAAGGCAGCAGCCCCGTACAGATCAACATTGGGCGTATTTTTAGGGTTGTCGTTTTGCCGACAGAGGAGCACCACTACGAGTTTCCGTTTCTCCTAGCCACCATTGAACCGAAAAGGAATCAGGAGAGAGAAAAAGAAGAAGGAAAGGGAATACAAATAATATTTCTTTTTCTTTTTTTATTTTAAAAAAAGAAAAGCACGAGATTATCCTTGGGGACCCACCGCCACCTTCTCTCTATCTAGTCTTGTCTGCTCGACATCCCCTGGCCCACAGTCTGTCGAATTGCGCCAGGGGGGATGCTTTCTAGGGATACTCGCACCGGTAGGGGCGCCAACGGAAGGGTCGGCAGCGCACGCGTCTATGGCAATCGGACTAGCACGCCCCAGCAGCGCTCTCCGCCCGTCCGCCCGGCCAGCGGGATGCCACCCGGGAGCCGCCTCCGCCAGTCCCAGCCCCCCTACCACCACCCTCGCTCTCTCAGTGCAGGCTCCTCCTCGCGGTCCGCAGGGGACTCGGAGGTGAGCCCACCGCCTTCCTCCTACGCCCCACCCACCCCCAGGGGGCCGACGCAGCTGCTGCGCTCCCCCCCCTCCCGCAGCCGGCGCTCCAGCCCGGCGCCTTCCGCCGCGATGACCGCAGCTGGGGATGAGGCGATTCGAGTCGTCGTGCGCTGCCGCCCCCCGCTTTCCTCTACTGAGAAGAGAGATGAACAAATTGTGGGCATCAGTGGGGATGACGTGCTCATGGATATGGGCCGCGAGAAGAAGACCCGCTGGCGTGTGGACCGCGCGATCTGGTCCGGCGAGGGGAACTCCCTCGACGGCCAACCGCCCGCCACTCAGGAGGCTGTGTACCAGGAGATTGGGCGCCCGCTGCTGCAGCACGCCTTGGACGGCTACAACAGCACCCTGCTCGCCTACGGACCCACCGGGAGCGGAAAGACGTACACCATGATGGGCCGTGGCACGGACCCCGTAGACCCGAAGCACATGGGGATTATCCCCCGACTCTGCCGGGAGCTCTTCCAGGAACTGGAGCGCCGCATGATCCGTAGCAGCGGGCCTGAGATGCCCGGGGCCCCGTCTCGGCCCTCTTCGCAGCAGTTCAACTCCCGCCGGTTGAGCAGCAGCGCTAACAGTAGTGCTGAAGTGGAAACGGGGGAGCAGTCTGTGTGGGAGGTCCACGTGCGCTACGTGGAGGTGTATTGCGAGCGGATTACGGATCTGCTCAATGGCGGTGCGCCCGTGACCCTCCGGGAGGAGGCAGCCGTTGGCGGCGCCGGTGCCGCAGGCAGCAGCCCCCTCTTGGCCCAAGGCAGCGGGGGCCTCAACAGTAACACCGCCTTCGCCTTGATGGGCGCCAAGCGTGTGAAGGCCGAGTGCGCCGAAGATCTCCTGCGGGCGCTGAGTACGGGCAACAAGTGGCGCCACACCGCTGCCACCCGCGCCAATGAGCAGAGCAGCCGGAGCCACGCCATCTTCGCCATGGAGCTCACCGAAGTACTTCACTTCGTCGATATGGACGGGAACCCCGCCTGTGCCACCAACAAGAACCTGACCCTTCGCCTCGTGGACCTCGCCGGTAGCGAGCGGGTGCGGGACTCAGGGGTGCAGGGGCAGCAGCTGAAGGAGGCAAAGGACATCAACTTGTCTCTCTTCACTCTCGGTCTGGTGATTGAGGCGCTTACCGAGGGAAAGAAGAAGGGCGCCCTGCCGCCGTACCGTGGAAGCGCTCTCACCAAGATCCTCAAGGATGCCTTTGGTGGTGACAGCAAGACTACGCTCATCGCCACCATCGTTCCGAATGAGGCGTCGCGGCAGCAGTCGATGCAGACCCTCAACTACGCCGCCAAGGCCCGAAAGGTGGTGAACAAGCCACGGCTCGCCGAGGTTCCTGCTACACTCGAATTGCGGAAAGCAATGGAAGAGCTGGCGGCCCTACGGAAGGAGCTGGAGAAGGTTCAACAACTAAACTCCAGCAACGTCAGCGGCAGCGGTGGGAGCAACGGCGGTGGTGGTGGCCGCAACGAAATGGCTCGCCATGTGCTGGAAGAGGAGCTGAATGAAGCAAACGAGCGCCTGCGGAAGGAGCAGGCGGCGGTGAAGGAACAGTTTGAGGAAATGAAGGAGCGTGAGGCGAGCTACGAGCAGCTGTTGCGGGAGAAGGAAGAGGAGAAGGACCGGATCCACAACGCCTACGAGGACCACATGAAGGCTCTGGAAGACGAAATGGACATGACCCAACGACAACAGGAGGAGCGAGAGCGAGAAATGGAACAAGCCAAGCGATTGGCGGAAGCGAAGATGATGGAGATGGAGATGCAGCATGCCCGAGCGGAGCAGGAGCTGAAGCGCCGTGAGGCTCAAGCCACTCGCCAGCAGCAGGAGCTCGAGGCGAAGATGGAGAAGACAAAATCCGAGGCGGAGCGCCGACTGCAAATGATGGACCGCCAGCAGAAGTTGATGGAGGATGAGCTCCTAATGAAAGAAGAAGAAGCCCGAGTGATGGAGGCCGAGCTACGACGCAAGCACGACACCATGCGAGAGTCGATGAAACGCCTCGAGGATCAAACGCAATCCAAAGAGCAGGAGTACATTCAGCGGATGAGCGAATTGGAAAAAGAGACAAGGAAGCGTGAAGAGGACCTTCGTCAGCGTGTGCAGGAGGCCAACGAGAACCTCAAAGCCGTCGAGGAGGAATCGCGCCAACAGACCGCGCTACTGAAGGCGAAGTGGACGTCGGCGGAAGAGCAGGCCCGAAGGATTCAGGCGGATATGGAGGCCAAGCAGACGGAGCTGGACCGTCGGCTTCGTGAGGCCCAGATGGCCTCCAAGAAGCGTGAGAGTGAATTGGAAGGTCAGCTGGAGGAGCTGGAAGCAGAGCTGAACCGGCGCCAGGAAACTGCCGAGGAGGCCCTGCAGAACCTGGAGGCCCAGAAAGCTAAGAAAGAAGCGGACTACGCGAAGCGGCTGCGAGACTTGGAGACGGAGATCAAGGAAAGGGAACAAGAGCTCTTCGTGCGCGTGGCGCAGGCGGATGATAACCTTAAGGCCGTTGAGGAAGATGCGCGGCGCCAGACTGCCCTGCTGAAGGCTAAGTGGACTGCTGCGGAAGAACAGGCGAAGAAGATCCAGGCCGAGATGGAGGCCAAGCAAACCGAGATGGACCGCCAGCTTCTAGAGGCACAGACGAACGCGAGGAAGCGTGAGAACGAGCTCCAGGGGCAGCTACAGGACAAACTCCAGCAGACCAAGAAGGAGGCGCAGGAGCGCATGCGGGAGATCCAGGCAATGCACGCACGCGCCGAAGAGGAATTGCGCCGGCGTGAGACGGACGCCCTCCGCCAACAGCGCGAACTTGAAGCCAAGATGGAGAAAACCAAAGCCGAATCTCAGCGCCGCCAGCAGATGATGGACCGCCAGCAGCAGCTTCTTGAGGACGAGCTCCAGCTAAAGGAGGAGGAGGCCCAGCTGATGGAAGCCGAGCTGCGCCGCAAGTACCAGATGGCCGAGAACGCAATTCAGAGCCTCCAGGCAGATATGAAGGACCGCGACAAGCACCATGCACAGCGCCTTCACGGGCTCGAGGAGGAGATTAAGCAGCGCGATAAAGAGTTGCATGCACGGGCCCTCGAGACGAAGGAAAGCATGAAGGCCATGGAGAAGGAAGCTCGCCGTGAAACGGAGGGAATGAAGGCCAAGTGGCTTGCTGCTGAGGAGCAGGCTCGAAAGCTTCAGGCTGAGGTAGTAGCCAAGCAGACAGAGATGGAGCGAACTTTCCTGGAGGCGGACCTGCAGGCCCGCAAGCGTGAACGCTCGCTGGAAGAACAGATGCAGAACCTCAAAAGCAAGGAGAGCCAGGCAAGGAAGACCTTGGAACATCAGCTCCGCGAAGTGGAGGCACAGATCGCTCAGAAGGACAAAGCCATTGCAGCGGTGGAGAATCGACTGGAGGAGGAGAAACAGAAAACAGCAGCGTGCGAGGAGGACCTCGCAGCCCTTCAGGCAGAGATCCGGGAGCTGGACGGGGAGCTAGATTATGCTGCAGAGAAGCTCAAATCTGTGAAGCGGAAGCGGAAGGAGGAAACCGCAGCTCTACGGGCCCAGATTAAAGAAGCCGAGCTGGAGGCACAGAAGACCCAAGAGGAACTGCGTGGGGTCTTGGAGATCCAAATGGCATCGCGGGAAAAAGAAGCGGAGTTAAAGGAGAAGCTTGAAAAGAAACGGGACGCCCTCAAGAAGGGAAAGGAAGAAGCTGAGCAACTGGCTCGTGACCTGGAGGAGAGCAAAGAACAGGAACGCCGATATGCGGAGCGAGTGGATTACCTTAACGACCAAATTGCAGACCTTAACAAGAGGGTGAAGGAGGCCGAGAAGGATGCGGAACGGACGCAAGAGGACCTGGACAAGATGGCCGAAACGCTTGGCAAGGAACTGGAGGCCACTCGCAACACGTCACAAAAGCGCGAGGAGGACCTTCTCAAGGCTATTGATTCCCTTGATCGAGAGAAGGAGATCTCCGCACAGTCATACGCGGAGCGGATCGCCGAGCTGGAGAGACAAATAAAGGACCTCAAGAAACAGCTGGAAGAGCAAACTGAGAAATCCGAAGCAAGCCGAAAGGCTCTCGAGAAGCTTCAGGCTCAACTCGCAGCTGTTCAGGATGAAGCGAAGAAGAAGGCGGAGGAGTTCGAAGCCAAACGCGCTGCACTGGAACGGGAGCTAGAGGAAACAAAGACGAACGCTCGAGAGCGGGAAGCGAAACTCCAGGAGGCTATTCAAAAGGTGGAGGAGGAGAGGCAACGCGCTGCTGACGAGTATGCCGAGCAGGTTGCACGACTCGAGGACCAAATTGGCCGGCTGAAAGCTCAAGTACAGCGGGAAATAGCCGATGGAGAGCGCAAGCAAAAGGCAGCGGAGGATGCCGCCAAGGTCCAGCAACACCAACTGGAGGTGCAACAAGCGGAAATCCAGCGCCAGCTGGCCGAAGCCAATGCCGCAGCCCAGCAGCGCGAAAAGGATTTGCAGCGAGAGGTAGCGGAGAAGGAGCGGCTCGCAGAGGAGGCCATTCGCCACCTCGAAGAGAGGCGCGCTGCGCTGGAGCTCCAGCTAGAAGCCACGAAGGAGGCCTCGCGTCGTCGTGAGAATGACCTGCAGCGGGAAGTAGCGGAGCTCCACAGAAGGCGCGCAAACCTGGAGAAACAGCTGGAAGACGCTACGGCAGCATCCCGCCAGCGGGAAGATGTTCTGCAGTGCGCGGCCGCCGAGAAGGAGCGCCGGGCACAGGAAGAAATTGGAGCTCTCGAGGCACAGCGCGCTGCTCTCGAGAGGAGACACGCCCAGTTGGAGCGCCAGCTCCAAGACACGAAAGAGGCCTCGCGAGAGAGGGAAGACGCCCTGCAGGAGGCGATCACAAACCTTGCCGAGGAGCAGTCCAGGGCTGCTGAAGAGCATATGCAGCGTGCAGCCGATCTGCAGGCCCACGTCAAGGAGCGCGAGGAGGAGCTGCAGAAGCGCATGGCCGAGGCCGACGCGAACCTGAAGGATGTCAGGGAGACGGACCGTCGCGACATCGAGGCCCTCAAGGCAGAGGTTGCCGCCGCTGAAGAGCAGGCCAAGGCGAAGGAGGCCGAGCTGGAGGCGAAGCGCGCTGCGTTGGAGCGCCAGCTGGGCGCCGTACAAGAGACCTCGCGTCGCCGTGAGGATGACCTGCAGCGCGAGCTCGCGGAGAAAGAGCGCCGCGCCGCAGAAGCCCTGCACAACTTAGAGCAAAAGCAAGCCCAAGCTGCGGAGGAGCACGCAAAGCGCGTTGCGGACCTGGACCGCGAAATCAAGGCCCGCGAGGCAGAAGTACGTGACCTGCAGGACCGCATCGAAGCGGGTGATGCCTCTCTGAAGGCGGCGGAAGAGCGAGCACAGCAGCAAATCGACGCCCTGAAGGCACAGGTCTCTGCTGCGGAAGAGGAGGCGAAGCGGAAGGAGGCCGAGCTTGAAGCCCAACGGGCCGCGCTAGAGGAGAAGCACGCGAAGGTTGAGCGCCAGCTGGAGGACACAGAGGCTGCTGCCCGCGAACGCGAGAGTGCTCTGCAGGAGGCGATCACAAACCTTGCCGAGGAGCAGTCCAGGGCCGCTGAAGCGCATGTGCAGCGTGTGGCCGATCTTGAAGCACAGATCCAGGCGAAGCAGGCCGAGGTGGAGCAGCGTGTTGCTGAGTCCGAAGCCAAGCTGCAGGCTGTGGAGGAGAAGGCCCAGGCCGAGCTGGAGGTGCTGCGCGCAGAGGTTGCCGCCGCTGAAGAGCAGGCCAAGGCGAAGGAGGCCGAGCTGGAGGCGAAGCGCGCTGAGCTGGAGCAGCAGCTGCAGGAGACGGAGGCGTCGCGCGAGCGCGAGAGCGCGCTGCAGGGCGAGCTTGAGCGGAAGGATGCCGAGCTGTCGGAGCGCCAGCGCGCCGCGGAAGCCGCTATCCAGGCGCTGGAGGAAGAGAAGGCGAAGGCTGCGGAGGAGCACGCGCAGCGGATTGGTGACCTGGAGGCGGCGATCAAGGCCCGCGAGGAGGAGCTGGAGCAGCGCATCGCTGAGTCGGACGCCAGCCTGAAGGCTGCGGAGGAGAAGGCCCAAGCTGAGCTGGAAGAGCTGAAGGCGCAGGCCGCTGCTGCGGAAGAGGAGGCGAAGCGGAGGGAGGCCGAGCTTGAAGCCCAACGGGCCGCGCTAGAGGAGAAGCACGCGAAGGTTGAGCGCCAGCTGGAAGACACAGAGGCTGCTGCCCGCGAACGCGAGAGTGCTCTGCAGGAGGCGATCACAAACCTTGCCGAGGAGCAGTCCAGGGCCGCTGAAGCGCATGTGCAGCGTGTGGCCGATCTTGAAGCACAGATCCAGGCGAAGCAGGCCGAGGTGGAGCAGCGTGTTGCTGAGTCCGAAGCCAAGCTGCAGGCTGTGGAGGAGAAGGCCCAGGCCGAGCTGGAGGTGCTGCGCGCAGAGGTTGCCGCCGCTGAAGAGCAGGCCAAGGCGAAGGAGGCCGAGCTGGAGGCGAAGCGTGCTGAGCTGGAGCAGCAGCTGCAGGAGACGGAGGCCGCGTCGCGCGAGCGCGAGAGCGCGCTGCAGGGCGAGCTTGAGCGGAAGGATGCCGAGCTGTCGGAGCGCCAGCGCGCCGCGGAAGCCGCTATCCAGGCGCTGGAGGAAGAGAAGGCGAAGGCTGCGGAGGAGCACGCGCAGCGGATCGGTGACCTGGAGGCGGCGATCAAGGCCCGCGAGGAGGAGCTGGAGCAGCGCATCGCTGAGTCGGACGCCAGCCTGAAGGCTGCGGAGGAGAAGGCCAAGCTGAGCTGGAAGAGCTGAAGGCGCAGGCCGCTGCTGCGGAAGAGGAGGCGAAGCGGAAGGAGGCCGAGCTTGAAGCCCAACGGGCCGCGCTAGAGGAGAAGCACGCGAAGGTTGAGCGCCAGCTGGAAGACACAGAGGCTGCTGCCCGCGAACGCGAGAGTGCTCTGCAGGAGGCGATCACAAACCTTGCCGAGGAGCAGTCCAGGGCCGCTGAAGCGCATGTGCAGCGTGTGGCCGATCTTGAAGCACAGATCCAGGCGAAGGAGGCCGAGGTGGAGCAGCGTGTTGCTGAGTCCGAAGCCAAGCTGCAGGCTGTGGAGGAGAAGGCCCAGGCCGAGCTGGAGGTGCTGCGCGCAGAGGTTGCCGCCGCTGAAGAGCAGGCCAAGGCGAAGGAGGCGGAGCTGGAGGCGAAGCGCGCTGAGCTGGAGCAGCAGCTGCAGGAGACGGAGGCCGCGTCGCGCGAGCGCGAGAGCGCGCTGCAGGGCGAGCTTGAACGGAAGGATGCCGAGCTGTCGGAGCGCCAGCGCGCCGCGGAAGCCGCTATCCAGGCGCTGGAGGAAGAGAAGGCGAAGGCTGCGGAGGAGCACGCGCAGCGGATTGGTGACCTGGAGGCGGCGATCAAGGCCCGCGAGGAGGAGCTGGAGCAGCGCATCGCTGAGTCGGACGCCAGCCTGAAGGCTGCGGAGGAGAAGGCCCAAGCTGAGCTGGAAGAGCTGAAGGCGCAGGCCGCTGCTGCGGAAGAGGAGGCGAAGCGGAAGGAGGCCGAGCTTGAAGCCCAACGGGCCGCGCTAGAGGAGAAGCACGCGAAGGTTGAGCGCCAGCTGGAAGACACAGAGGCTGCTGCCCGCGAACGCGAGAGTGCTCTGCAGGAGGCGATCACAAACCTTGCCGAGGAGCAGTCCAGGGCCGCTGAAGCGCATGTGCAGCGTGTGGCCGATCTTGAAGCACAGATCAAGGCGAAGGAGGCCGAGGTGGAGCAGCGTGTTGCTGAGTCCGAAGCCAAGCTGCAGGCTGTGGAGGAGAAGGCCCAGGCCGAGCTGGAGGTGCTGCGCGCAGAGGTTGCTGCCGCTGAAGAGCAGGCCAAGGCGAAGGAGGCCGAGCTGGAGGCGAAGCGCGCTGAGCTGGAGCAGCAGCTGCAGGAGACGGAGGCCGCGTCGCGCGAGCGCGAGAGCGCGCTGCAGGGCGAGCTTGAGCGGAAGGATGCCGAGCTGTCGGAGCGCCAGCGCGCCGCGGAAGCCGCTATCCAGGCGCTGGAGGAAGAGAAGGCGAAGGCTGCGGAGGAGCACGCGCAGCGGATTGGTGACCTGGAGGCGGCGATCAAGGCCCGCGAGGAGGAGCTGGAGCAGCGCATCGCTGAGTCGGACGCCAGCCTGAAGGCTGCGGAGGAGAAGGCCCAAGCTGAGCTGGAAGAGCTGAAGGCGCAGGCCGCTGCTGCGGAAGAGGAGGCGAAGCGGAAGGAGGCCGAGCTTGAAGCCCAACGGGCCGCGCTAGAGGAGAAGCACGCGAAGGTTGAGCGCCAGCTGGAAGACACAGAGGCTGCTGCCCGCGAACGCGAGAGTGCTCTGCAGGAGGCGATCACAAACCTTGCCGAGGAGCAGTCCAGGGCCGCTGAAGCGCATGTGCAGCGTGTGGCCGATCTTGAAGCACAGATCCAGGCGAAGCAGGCCGAGGTGGAGCAGCGTGTTGCTGAGTCCGAAGCCAAGCTGCAGGCTGTGGAGGAGAAGGCCCAGGCCGAGCTGGAGGTGCTGCGCGCAGAGGTTGCCGCCGCTGAAGAGCAGGCCAAGGCGAAGGAGGCGGAGCTGGAGGCGAAGCGCGCTGAGCTGGAGCAGCAGCTGCAGGAGACGGAGGCCGCGTCGCGCGAGCGCGAGAGCGCGCAGGGCGAGCTTGAACGGAAGGATGCCGAGCTGTCGGAGCGCCAGCGCGCCGCGGAAGCCGCTATCCAGGCGCTGGAGGAAGAGAAGGCGAAGGCTGCGGAGGAGCACGCGCAGCGGATTGGTGACCTGGAGGCGGCGATCAAGGCCCGCGAGGAGGAGCTGGAGCAGCGCATCGCTGAGTCGGACGCCAGCCTGAAGGCTGCGGAGGAGAAGGCCCAAGCTGAGCTGGAAGAGCTGAAGGCGCAGGCCGCTGCTGCGGAAGAGGAGGCGAAGCGGAGGGAGGCCGAGCTTGAAGCCCAACGGGCCGCGCTAGAGGAGAAGCACGCGAAGGTTGAGCGCCAGCTGGAGGACACAGAGGCTGCTGCCCGCGAACGCGAGAGTGCTCTGCAGGAGGCGATCACAAACCTTGCCGAGGAGCAGTCCCGTGCGGCCGAGCGGCACGTGATGAAGGTGAGGGAGTTTGAAGCACAGATCAAGGCGAAGGAGGCCGAGGTGGAGCAGCGTGTTGCTGAGTCCGAAGCCAAGCTGCAGGCTGTGGAGGAGAAGGCCCAGGCCGAGCTGGAGGTGCTGCGCGCAGAGGTTGCCGCCGCTGAAGAGCAGGCCAAGGCGAAGGAGGCCGAGCTGGAGGCGAAGCGCGCTGAGCTGGAGCAGCAGCTGCAGGAGACGGAGGCCGCGTCGCGCGAGCGCGAGAGCGCGCTGCAGGGAGAGGTTGAGCGGAAGGATGCCGAGCTGTCGGAGCGCCAGCGCGCCGCGGAAGCCGCTATCCAGGCGCTGGAGGAAGAGAAGGCGAAGGCTGCGGAGGAGCACGCGCAGCGGATTGGTGACCTGGAGGCGGCGATCAAGGCCCGCGAGGAGGAGCTGGAGCAGCGCATCGCTGAGTCGGACGCCAGCCTGAAGGCTGCGGAGGAGAAGGCCCAAGCTGAGCTGGAAGAACTCCGGGCCCTAGTGAGTGCTGCGGAGGAGCGGGCTAAACGGAAGGAGGCCGCCTTGGATGCTCGACGTGCGGAACTGGAACAACAAGCTGGATTGATCGAAAGAGTTGGGAAGGAACGCGAGAGTGCTCTGCAGGAGGCGATCATTGCACTATCTGAGGAGCACTCGAAGGCGTCGGAGCGTCATGTTCTTCGTGTCGCCGATCTTGAGGCGCAGATCAAGGCGAAGGAGATGGAGGTGGAAGAACGGGTTGCGGTGTCGACGGCAAACCTGCAGGCTGCGGAGGAGAAGGCGTTTCAACAGCTCGAAGACCTCAAGCAGAAAGCCGCAGCGGTGGAGGAAGAGGCCAAGGAAAAGGAGGCGGAGTTGGAGGCCAAACGTGCGGCACTAGAGCAGCAGTTACTGGAGACCGAAGCGGCCTCCCAGACTCGCGAGAAGGAGTTGGCGGAGGCGGTTCAGCATTTGTCTGAAGCACAGGCGAGGGACGCGGAGGAGCACCACCAGCGCCTGCGTGCCTTAGAAACCGAAATCCAAGCCCGCGAGGAGGAGCTGGTGCAGAGAGCGGCGGATGCTGAATCCCGCCGCAAAGCGCTCGAGGAAGCAGCTCAATCGGAGCTGGAAATGCTCAAGGCACAGGCCTCTGCGGCAGAAGCGGAAGCCAAGGCAAAAGAAGCGGAGCTAGAGGCGAAGCAGGCAGAACTCGAGTCCCATGTTGCCCTGGCAGAGACTGTCGCGCGCGAACGTGAAAACGCCTTGCAAACAGCGATCCAAAATATTACGCATGAACAAGTAAAGGCCGCTGAAGCGCATATGCAGCGTGTGGCCGATCTTGAAGCACAGATCCAGGCGAAGGAGGCCGAGGTGGAGCAGCGTGTTGCTGAGTCCGAAGCCAAGCTGCAGGCTGTGGAGGAGAAGGCCCAGGCCGAGCTGGAGGTGCTGCGCGCAGAGGTTGCCGCCGCTGAAGAGCAGGCCAAGGCGAAGGAGGCCGAGCTGGAGGCGAAGCGTGCTGAGCTGGAGCAGCAGCTGCAGGAGACGGAGGCCGCGTCGCGCGAGCGCGAGAGCGCGCTGCAGGGCGAGCTTGAGCGGAAGGATGCCGAGCTGTCGGAGCGCCAGCGCGCCGCGGAAGCCGCTATCCAGGCGCTGGAGGAAGAGAAGGCGAAGGCTGCGGAGGAGCACGCGCAGCGGATTGGTGACCTGGAGGCGGCGATCAAGGCCCGCGAGGAGGAGCTGGAGCAGCGCATCGCTGAGTCGGACGCCAGCCTGAAGGCTGCGGAGGAGAAGGCCCAAGCTGAGCTGGAAGAGCTGAAGGCGCAGGCCGCTGCTGCGGAAGAGCAGGTCAAGACGAAGGAAGCGGAGCTAGAGTCGCGCCGTGTTGAACTGGAGCAGCAGATGCAAGACACAGAGGCTGCTGCCCGCGAACGCGAGAGTGCTCTGCAGGAGGCGATCACAAACCTTGCCGAGGAGCAAGCCAAGGCTGCGGAACTTCACGGCCAGCGTGTGGCCGATCTTGAAGCACAGATCAAGGCGAAGGAGGCCGAGGTGGAGCAGCGTGTTGCTGAGTCCGAAGCCAAGCTGCAGGCTGTGGAGGAGAAGGCCCAGGCCGAGCTGGAGGTGCTGCGCGCAGAGGTTGCCGCCGCTGAAGAGCAGGCCAAGGCGAAGGAGGCCGAGCTGGAGGCGAAGCGTGCTGAGCTGGAGCAGCAGCTGCAGGAGACGGAGGCCGCGTCGCGCGAGCGCGAGAGCGCGCTGCAGGGCGAGCTTGAGCGGAAGGATGCCGAGCTGTCGGAGCGCCAGCGCGCCGCGGAAGCCGCTATCCAGGCGCTGGAGGAAGAGAAGGCGAAGGCTGCGGAGGAGCACGCGCAGCGGATTGGTGACCTGGAGGCGGCGATCAAGGCCCGCGAGGAGGAGCTGGAGCAGCGCATCGCTGAGTCGGACGCCAGCCTGAAGGCTGCGGAGGAGAAGGCCCAAGCTGAGCTGGAAGAGCTGAAGGCGCAGGCCGCTGCTGCGGAAGAGCAGGTCAAGACGAAGGAAGCGGAGCTAGAGTCGCGCCGTGTTGAACTGGAGCAGCAGATGCAAGACACAGAGGCTGCTGCCCGCGAACGCGAGAGTGCTCTGCAGGAGGCGATCACAAACCTTGCCGAGGAGCAAGCCAAGGCTGCGGAACTTCACGGCCAGCGTGTGGCCGATCTTGAAGCACAGATCAAGGCGAAGGAGGCCGAGGTGGAGCAGCGTGTTGCTGAGTCCGAAGCCAAGCTGCAGGCTGTGGAGGAGAAGGCCCAGGCCGAGCTGGAGGTGCTGCGCGCAGAGGTTGCCGCCGCTGAAGAGCAGGCCAAGGCGAAGGAGGCCGAGCTGGAGGCGAAGCGTGCTGAGCTGGAGCAGCAGCTGCAGGAGACGGAGGCCGCGTCGCGCGAGCGCGAGAGCGCGCTGCAGGGCGAGCTTGAGCGGAAGGATGCCGAGCTGTCGGAGCGCCAGCGCGCCGCGGAAGCCGCTATCCAGGCGCTGGAGGAAGAGAAGGCGAAGGCTGCGGAGGAGCACGCGCAGCGGATTGGTGACCTGGAGGCGGCGATCAAGGCCCGCGAGGAGGAGCTGGAGCAGCGCATCGCTGAGTCGGACGCCAGCCTGAAGGCTGCGGAGGAGAAGGCCCAAGCTGAGCTGGAAGAGCTGAAGGCGCAGGCCGCTGCTGCGGAAGTGGAGGCAACGGGTGTGTTGCGGCATCGCCGAGTGGCTGGGCTTGAGCGAGAGGAGGAGCTTGAACGCGTTGTGGTGGACAAGGAGGAGGTTGTTGAACGCGCCGAGCTCAAGTCTCAAATACGGATGCGTGAGCTCGTTGCGGATCACCTCAAGGCGGAGCAAGATCTTCGTTTGAGGGAGGTGGAGGCGTGCCGTCAGAAGCGAGAGGCGGAGGAGAAGCTGTTGAAGGCGGCGGTGGAGGCAGAGCGGCGTATTGGCTTAATGGAGAAGCAGCAGCAGCTGTTCGAAGAGGAGCAGGAGCGGAAGGAGGCCGAGCAGGAGAAGCTGGAGGAGGAGCTCGTCGGCAAGTACCGTAGTGTGGGATCTAATATTGCGCGACTGCAGAACGAAATGGCGGCACGAGAAGGTGTTCAGGTGCTCCGCGTAGCGCAGTTAGAGGAGGATCTTCGGCAGCGAGAAGCCGATGTGAAGGATGCGGAGGAGCGCCTGACACAGATAGAGGCGCAGCTGAAGGAGGAAATTTCGGACTTGACAAGTCGTGTTGCGACGGCCCAGGCGGAGGTGGAGGTGGCCGGCGTGAAGATGGAGCAGCTTGAGGAGACCATCGAATTGCTGGAGGACGCGCGGGCGAAGGCCAGAGAGCGAGAGATGGAGCTAGAGAACCAAATCCGCGAACGAGACGAAGCCCTGCGTCGCCTGGAGCTCCACAACGGGGAGCACGAGATGGAGATGGATGCGATGCTCCAGGCGGCCGGCGTGCAGTCGCAGACAGCCGAGGAGAAGGAGCAAGCTCTGGAAGCGCTGCAAGCGAAGCTGGGCGACCAGGTGCAGGCCCGCGAGGCCACGCTGGCCCAGCGGGAGCAGGCCCTCCAAACGCAGCTGGGTGGGCTCCTGGCGGATCAAGTAGCGCTCCAGGAACGCGATGCCGAGATGAAGTCCAACTACGACGAAATATTTGGCATGCTCCACGAACGCGAGGAACGGATGAAGGAGGCAGAGGAGCAACTGCAGGCCAAGCTGGCCAATACGGAGGCGGCGCTCGCGGCCGCACAGGATGAGCTCCATGAGCGACAGAGAGAAGTGCTCAGCCGGCGCAGCAGCCGGGCGGCGGAGGCCGAGACGACGCAGGTGACGGCGATACAGGAGAACGCCGAACTGCGTGAGGCACTGCGGCTGGCGAAGGAGCAGCTGGCCGAGCTGGAGAGCGTCCTGCGGGAGTCTCGCGTGGTGTCTCAGCGCGGTGCTATCCTCGAGGACCCCGCATCGGAAACCATGACTCTGGAGGAGGACCCGCTGGCGCCTCCCACTCCCATCCCTAACCCCTTGAACACGACTGCTGGGGCCGACGAGCGTTCAAAGGGCGACACCGCCGAGTCGCGCTACGTGGTGCTGCAGGATCGTCTGCTGCAGAAGATTCGCGAGGCGCAGGACGCACTCAATCGCCGCGAGCTGCACAGCTTCGCCTCTGTCGAGCGGGTCACCAGGGTGGCGATGGAGAAGGAGGCTTGCATGGAGCTGCACTACATCACACAGCTGGAGCGGGCGGGCAAGGTGCTCGTGCAGGAGCGAGCCAAATCGAGGTCGATGGACGCACCCGCGGAAGGAGAGGAGCCAGAGCGTACGGCGAGCCCGCGGCCTGCTACCATCGAGGGGGTATCAGCGCCACAGCCACAAGAAGCGGCGGAGGCGGAAGTGTCCTCTGCGGACCTGCCCATTGTGGCGCAGAATATCACCAAGGACGTCGACGCCGTCGAGGTGGACGCCGCGGCCCTCCAGCAGGCCCTGGAAGCCGCTCAGAGGGAGGCGGCGGACTTCAAAGCACAGGTGGAGGCGATGAAAGCAGCTCAGCAAGAACATGCGCAGAGCACAGCACCATCTACGGCCCCCGGTCTCGACCTCGAGACTGCAAAGGCGCAGGAGCTGCAGGAGGCTTTAGAGGCTGCTCAGAAGGAGGCCGCAAAGGCGCAGGAGCTGCAGGAGGCTTTAGAGGCTGCTCAGAAGGAGGCTGCAAAGGCGCAGGAGCTGCAGGAGGCTTTAGAGGCTGCTCAGAAGGAGGCCGCAAAGGCGCAGGAGCTGCAGGAGGCTTTAGAGGCTGCTCAGAAGGAGGCCGCAAAGGCGCAGGAGCTGCAGGAGGCTTTAGAGGCTGCTCAGAAGGAGACATCAAGCCTTGAACGCCAGCTTCAGAGTGCCGAGGACGAGCTTCGCGAAGAGCAGCGTGCGGCGGTGCGCGCCAAGGACGATCATAACCGGTTGCTTGCCTTCAGTAGGAACAGCCTCTTGGCGATCGAGCAGACGCAGCGAGAGCTGATCCAGCGGCATCAGTCGCGGGAATTAACGTTGTTGAGCCTTGTCCAGCTTTCCGAGCACATCTTCCTGGAGAAGGGGGCGGAGAACAAGAAGCTCCAGGAGTTCCTTGAGCAGGCGAATGCCCAGGCCTCTGCCCGGGAAGTGACAGACCGAGAGGCTGAGCGCCGCAACGCCGAGGCCCGCAAGAACATAGCCTCCCGTGCAGAGCAGCTAGCCCGCAAGGAGGAAGAGCTGCGCGCCATCGAGGCCCGATTGAAGGCACACGAAGGGAAGATGAAGGAGGCAGAGTCCAAGTCCCTCGAGCGGGCGATCGAGCTCGACGACCGCGAGGCGAAGCTGGTCTCTGCGGCGGTTCAGCTGCGGGAGCAGGAGGCTACCATCAAGGCGAACTTCTTCTCGAGCACCGCCTTGCTCCTCCAGCGGGCGGAACAGCAGCAGCGTGAGATGATCGTCTTGCATGAGCACGTCGACTTCCAGGGCCTTCTTCGCCGCCGCCTGATGGATGTGGAGAAGGCCCGCTGCGTGCAGACCTTTTCCACGGACTGCGGTGCCATGGCCTCGGAGCTCCAGCAGCGCGAAGAGGCACTGCAGGGTGAATCGCAGCGTCTGGCGCAGCAGCTGGAGCAGCTCGACGCTGCTGAGATGCGGCGCCGGCGTGAGTACGAGATCGAGGAGCGCCAGCTGCAGGCGCTGGCGGAGGAGATCGACAGGAAGAAGGACATCTGCGAGGACTTCTCCAGCCGTGGGGCGGAGATGATGCGGGCGGCCGAGCAGCGCATGGAGGCCGCAAAGCGACGGAACGAAACGCTGGAGCGCCGGGCCCGCAAGCTGTATCTCGACAGCCTCGCCGCAGAGGCGGAATATCGAGAAGGGGAAGTGTCGCTTCAGCGGCGCGAGCAGGCCCTGCGGCAGCGGTTCAAGGAGACCGCCAAGCACACGGAGGCGGAGAAGGCTAGGCTGATGAAGCTGGAGGCGGAGAACAAGGTGCGGCTGCAGAGCCTGGAGGAGGAGGTGCAGCAGCTGGAGTACCAGCACGATCAGCTTGTCCGAGCTATTCACCAGCGAGAGCAGCAATTGGCGGAGGAGAAGGCACGCAACGCGAAGGAGATCCAGCACTCGCTGGAGGAGAAGAACGACCTCATCTTGAACGAGCACGAGAAGAAACGGCAGGTCAGCAAGCACGCCACCCTGCTCACCGAAGAGCTGCTGCAGACCAACGCAAACCTCGAGAAGGACCTTCGAACGTGGAAGAAGGCCTTCGCCTCCCTGCGAGAGAAGGGATCGTTCGAGTGCCCCACGTGCTCATGGAAGAGCTCTCGAGGCGAGGCGGTGTGCAAGTGCTGCGGCATGTCGTTCCAAGACCCCCTCCGCTCCGTCCTTGTCCAGGCCCGCCACCACGATGATGGCTGAGGCGGCGGCCGCCGCCGCCCCCCCTTCCCCCGCCCCCCCGTCGTCTTCCTTTACTCCCGCCACGTTTCAGCGCACCAAAGTTCTGGGTCTGCCACCGCAGCAGGCTGCCAGCTCTGGGAGCCGGCCCAGCACCAGCGCCAGCTATCCACGGCCGAACTCGCTCGCCGATTCGGTGATGGGTGGCATAGGCAAGGGACCCAGCGAGAACTCCATCTACTCGCGGTCTAGTGGCGGCATCAGCCCCAGCCCCGTCCCGGCTCCACCGTCCCGCGCCGCCAGCAGCGCCAATAGCGGTAGCCGAAGTCGCCGGCTGTAAACCCACCCCACCCCCCATACCCATTCCTACGTATAGTGAACGGGGATTAGTATTATTAATTTATTATTTCTTTATTGTTGTTTTATTTTTGTGTTTGCACGGGTCTTTCACTCATAGAGAAGCAGCGGACGCCATTCGGGACGTCCGGTGCCGCCGTCCTCCTGAAACAAAACAACAACAAACAACAACCAGTGATAGAGAAACATAAAAAGATACAAAGAAAAGAAAAGAAATGAGAGAGAGAGAGAGAGAGACCAGCAACAGAGAAAGGCAAAACAGAGGGATACCTAACGGGGAGTACACATAAATACGGGTGGAGAGGGAGATCGAGAAAGTGTGGCCCTCCCCGGGACACCGCAATGATGTATCCCCCCCCCCGCCCCGCCCCGCCCGTCTATAGATATACACACACACACACACATTCCTCTCTTTCTTTTGCCTTTTGTGCAGATGTAGATGCAGAAGCATAAGTTTGCATTCCAGCCTTGGAGCCGTGCTTCCCTCTTGCATTCATCATGTGTAGTTTTAAATTACAAAAAAAAAGAACAAGAACAAGACGATGAATGATGGAGTTGAGTAGAAAACAAACAAACAAACAAAAAACTAAATAAACAGACCAACAGGTGATATGGTACAATTGGATAACCGCGCACCCTGCGGTTACGTCCTGCTCTCGCTTCCCACACAGGCTAGGGTGTTGACTGGAAGCATGTAAAAGCATCAGAGAGCGAAGAAAAAGAAAGAAAGAAGAGATGATTTTCGTCTTTTTCTTTCCGCCTCTCTCTTATAGAAGCGTAATTAAAACGCGTTCATAGAAGAAGAAGCCGCAGGGGGAGGGATCACAACAATTGGGTTACGCGAGGCAGAATCGAAAAAAAAAAAAGAAGAACAACGACAACAACAACAAACAAACAAACACATAACACACTCAAAAACAATAATACAAAAAAGAAAAAAACAAAACAAAACAAGCCTGCCGTCCCTCCTCCCCACATCCACACAAGTAACAGCAAGAAAGAAAGTGAAAAAGAAGACGATACGTATTTTTCTTATTTGAGTTTCACTCTTGTTTGCTTTGTTCAAGTGTGATTTATTATTATTATTATTATTATTTTTTTTTTATTTGATCCTTTTTTCAATTATATTTTTCCTTTTTTTATTTATTTGTCTTGTTTTATTTATTTTGTGGTTCCTTTTTTTTTTCTTTTCTTTGTGGTCCTTTTACGATAATATAATATGATAGAATCCTTAATGCCCTAGGTGTGGCGCTTTTATTGCTACCCCCCCTCCTCCCCCAAAGTTGTTCCAGCACCTCTATCCTCCTCCCCATTCCAAGACGAATAGGAGAAGGACAATTGTGCAAGAACAATGCTGGCAGCACACTGGCTGCTATGTCCACTGACAAACAACAAACAACAACAACAACAACAACAACACACACACCAAAACTTGTAAGCCTCAACATCAGCAGAGCCAGGCTGCTCGCCGTGGTGACGCAGAGAGATCCCACCTCAGTACTCCTCCTTGTGAATATCCCATACATCTCTCCCCCCCGCCCCCATTTCCCTCCTTCCCCGTCTGTACGCCACCCCCAGCACGATCTGCATTACACGGAAGAAAAGATCGTGCCGCCGCCGCCTCCACGCGTTCGTTCTAAAAGTTGCTCTGTGGGCTCCTTCCACCAGGGCACCTAGCACAGCGGACAGATACTTCAATCTTTTAAGTCTGATTCGCATTTCAGTCGCTCCGACTGGGGGGAGGTGCTCTTGGTGCTCTACCTCTACCTCCGCCTCCCTCCTCTCCTCATTATTATTATTATTATTATTTTCTCCTCCTTTCTTGAGCGAAAGAGAAAAAAATCAACCCCGCCCCGCCCTCAGTACAGAGCTCTGAGCGACACAACAGCAACAGCAACAGCAGCAGCAGCAGCCCTCCTCGTGGGAAGTACGGCCCCCAGCAGGGCGCATGGCACGAGCACCTTCCTCGTCCGATGGAGGCATAGAGACGGATCTGCTCGCCATGCGCACCGCTCTGGCCCTCGCCGCACAGTGTCTCGAGGTATCGGGCGCCGGTACGGCCACCTTGGAACGAACACGCGGCACATCACGGCCACCTCTGTACGACGAACTGCAGAGAGAGAGCGCCCACTCGCCCTCCGGCACGGCACCAGGCCCGAGGCTGGGTCCTTCCCCCCTGCCCTCCTTCACCAGCACCACCGCAGCCGCAGCCGCAGCCGCAGCCGCAGCGGTAGCGGCAGAAAACAAACTAATGGGAGGGTCACGCAGCGGCCCGCCGCGGTCGTTCGAGCGCTCTCCACCCCCAGAGGTGGACATCTTGCGGGCCAGGACCGAGTTCCAGCGCGTGTGGCGCACCTACGCCTCGCGCACCCCCACACCGCTGCTGCAGGAGACGGAGGAGGAAGAGGACCGCTGTAGACATGGAGAAACGGGGGAGGGGCACCAGGTGCTCTCCCCCTCGCAGACCTTCTCACCACGAGAAACCTCGTGGGGCCAGCAGCACCGCTGGCAGATGGGGGCAGCGAGAGCAGCCGTGGCGGCGGGGCGGCGCCGAACACGCAGCCACACACCCACACCCGCTCCCTCCTACGCCGGGAGCTCCCACCATCTCACCCCACCGCCGCCGGAGGACACCCAGGAAATCCGCCGTAGTCGTGGTAGCACAAGTAGCGGGAGGCGGGCAGTGGAGCCCAGCACGGGGGGGGGGCGGTGCGCCGTGGGCGGGGACCGACTCCCCTCCAGCCCGCTGGTCTGCTCCAGCGGCCCCCCCACTCCGCCAGCGAGCGACACGAAGGCGCAGCAGCTATGGGAGGCCGAGCTCCTGCAGCAGCTGACTCCTCTGCCCATCCGCTGGTTTGAGAAACACCGCCATCACTACTGCCAACCGCAGCGCCGCAGCGGATCCCTTGTATTTTGCCTTGAGGACGAAGAGGGCTCTGACGAGGAGCCCAGACGGGGGAGCGGGAGCCCAGACGAGACCAGTTCCCTGCTCATTGATGCCAGCGGCCTGACCCGGTCTCCAGCTTGCCGTAACCATGAGAACCCAAGCCGAGGAGAGGCCGCCGCCTCTCTTCCACTACCGCTGTCGGGGACCGCCACCCCCACCACCCAGCCACATTCATCGGTATCCATCGCGGTACCCCCCAGGCAGCGGCCGGCGCCAGAGGGCCCGACCCGCGTGTCGCCTCTGCCACGTCTTCAACGTGAGCACCACCTCCGCGTGTCGCCTGTGCCGATCAACCTGCTTGCCTCCACCGCCACGGGAGCCGCGGGAGCAGGGATGGGATCGGCGTGTCGCCGTATGCCGCGAGATGCCGAGGAGAGCGACGCAGCTGCTGAAGCGATCGGCTGCACAACATCCTCCCCCTCCCCACCATCTCCATCCCAGGAGGCGGACGGTCTCGGGGCCGCCAGGGCCGCCATCGCTGCCGCGCAGGCCTTTTTGGCGCAGCTGCACCAGCCAAGTGTCGGCAAGGGGGGGTGAAGGGGATGATGGGAGCTGCACGGCGTCAGTGCCTACGGAGGCCCTTGAGAAAAAAGAGTACAGGTTCAGGATCGAACCAACCAACTCCACCTGCTTGGTGTCACCCGTGCACCAAGCAGCAGACACACACGCACACACGCAGAGAGATTGCACTGTGTGTGTCGCGCTTCCCCCCCCCCCTTCACGTATTTTATTGTTTCTGTATGCCTCCCTTTTACTATTACTTCTTTTTTTTTTGGTTTGACGGGCGGAGAGAAGTTGGGGGTCTCTCCCCCCCTGACACACACAGCTTTATCTTAAACCTTTTTTTTTTCGCTCTCTCGCCACGATCGCATCCCATATAGTCCTTTGATGGATGATCAACTATGCCCTTCCTCTCGCCCCGGGAGTGCGCCCCCTATATATATAATAGCTATCTGAGGGATTGGGAGAAGGAGCTGGGCTGTTTCCCCTTTCTGTTAGGACAGTCTATGATATGGTGTATCGTGTATACCAGGCCCCACCATCTTCCGCCGGCCCTTTCCTCTGCTTCTCGAAGATGAGCTACTTCCCTGGATGTCATCCATCACTGCTGCTTTGGCGAAGTATGGTGATGGGATCTTCGCACTCGCACGCAAGAAAAAAAAACAAAAAAAAAACAACAAAAACAAAACAAACAACAATAGAGCAAAGCCGCACAGTCTTGTCAAGCCACCGAGAGATGGCCATGCTTCTATTCCTCCTGTTTGCGGAGGCCTTTTTCTATTATGCTTCTCTTGGATTTTCTCATTTATACTATCTATATCTATATCCATCCATCTATCTGTATCGATTAAGTGTTTTATTTTGCTTTTGCTCTTAGAAACAGAGACGAGAGCAAGAGTGGGCCGAAAGCGTAGAATACCTCCCACCCAGCCCCTTCTGCTGCTGCTGCTGCTGCTTCCCCGAGAGTGAAGAGGCGTGAGAGAGACGAGATTGAACTCCACACGACTCCATCTGGTGCAGCGCTATCTTGTAGAGCTGTTATTGTTTTGTTGTTCCCCTCCTCCTCCCTCCGCCTCCCCTTCCATCTATTATCCAGTAGAGAGGCATAAGCAGAGAAAGCGAGAGAGAGAGAGAGAGCGAGAGACAATTCACTAGCGGAAGTTTTTTTTTTTGTTTTGCGTTTTTGATCTCCACCTCCACACACACAGGAGAAAAAAAACAAACAACAACCAACGACGACGAAGGGAGCATCCAACTGTTTTTTTCCCCATTTCCCCCTTGTAGATAGCCCCACTTTATTTTAAAAAATCAAACAAAAAAAATAATCAAACAAACATAGTTCTCTCGTTTAGTGCTTCGAGATCTCCCCCCCCCTCCCCTCTTACCACTTTATTTACTCGGTCTGAGCAGCGGGACCGCTCCACACTCTCTTCATGTCTGGGCTCGTTGATGAGAAGGATTTACTTCCCCCCGGCAGCGAGGAGGTCGACCTAGAGGAGGAGGAGCTAGTTGAGCTGGAACACACCGCCTCTGGGTCGGGGCTCTCTATCCCGCAAGCCCCACCGCCGGTGGGGGACGAGGGAGCGCTGCCCCGAACACCGCACCGCACGATCGCCGACGAGGCGAGCCACGACACCGCCGGTGCCAGCGGGTCGGAGGGGGTGCCGGCCAACAAGAAGGTCGTTCACGTGACCTTTGTTCCAGAGCAGCTCCCACCCCCCGTCGCGCCGATCGAGACGCCGGCTCTGACCGCCGCCCCACGCCAGCCCCGCAAGGTGGCCTTTATAGATGACGGGAAGCTGTTTGAGGGCCATCTCACGGTGGAGTCCCGCAGCCTTAAGAGCATCATTCAGTTCCTCGTGGACCGCCAGGCGGAGCAGCGGATCATTATTGAGGACCTCCAGGACCAGATGAGCACCATGCGGTCCAAGATTGCCAAGGCCAACCGCAACGCCGCGCTGCGCCGTGCCGCGCCGGGGGAGGGCGGCGGGGAAGGCGGGGCGTCCAAGAACGCGCCGAGCCACCGCAAGATCATTGAGTCCTTCTTTACCCTGTGGGGCGGCCGCCCAGAGGACGTGGTGCAGCTGGTCGAGAGCTTCGGCGACCCCGTCGTGACCCCGGACCAGTACACGCAGTATCTGCTCGACCTCCCCGCCTTCAAGGCCACACGCCGGGAGGCGATCTCGGCCATGACAAGCCTCGGCGTCACCCGGAAGAGCTCCAGCCCGCCACCTCCTACCCGGGGACCGAAGCGCAGCTCTAACGAGGCCGACGCCGGTGGAAGCGGTGCCGAGGCCCTCGAACTCGCGACCCAGGCGATGGAGTACGCAAAGAACCTAGAAGAGCAGCTGCGGCAACTGCAGGAGAGCGGCGCCGGTGGCCCTGGGATCGATGAAGAGGCTCGCCAAGGCATTGATGATCTCGGCGAGTACGTCTCGCGCCTCGTGAAGGACCTGGAGGCGAAGAACGTCGTCGGGCCGCAGCGCATTCCCGAACGCCGTCCTGCCCCCAGCGGGGCCAGCGGTGGCGGCCGGCAGCAGCAGCAGCAGCAGGCCCCAGCCCCGCGCGCCGCCGCGTCTCGCGAACGGCGCGACGGCGGTGGCGGCCGGGGCAGGGAGCCGCGCGACGTGAGCAGACCCACCGGCGGGAGACCCCCCGGCAGCTCCCAAGCCCAGCGTGAGCCCCCAGTCGAACGAGACTACGGCGGTGGTGGTGGTGGTGGTGAGCCAGCCTGTGACGAGATCGCCCGGGAGGAGGCGGCCAACTCCATGCAGCGGGTCGAAGAGCTGGAGCAATCCATCGACAAGCGGTTCATGGACCTTCACCGTAGCATGGCGCAGCTCGCCCGGAGCGTCGGCGCCCCGGCCCCGCCGCCGCCGCCGTCCGACGGGGGGATGGGCAACAGTCGCTCCATCACGGACCGCGACGCCTCACCCGTGCGAAATCGAAGCCGCGGCCGCGGGGAACGCAGCGGTGGCCGAGACGAGGAGAGGGAAATGGAAGATGAGCGGGGCGGCGGCCGGAGCCGGAACGGAGCCCGTCCAGGCGGCCAAGACAGCCGCTCTGGTGGGCGGCCCGGCCGAGATCGGGATCGGGATGCCGACGACAACGAAGACCGGGATAGAGGCGGCCGTGGGGATTCAAGGGACCGCGATGGCCGTGGAGACTCGCGAGATCGAGGTGGAAACCGAGACCGCCGTGAGGATCGCTTGAGAGGAGGGCCGCAAGGTCGTCCGTATCCCCCGCAACCGATGGGTCCGCCGCAGCGCTACGGCCCCCCTGGTGGCCGTGGCCAGCAGCAGGAGGGCAGCGACGAGTACGGCCAGCCGTCCACCTACCAGCAAGCCTTCCAGGACAACCAGTACCCCCAACAACAACAGCAGCAGCAGCAGCAGCGAGGTCCACCCCCGCCCGGACACGGTGGGGCACCGCTGGGGCAGCACCCATACGGCGCCTACCCGCCCGGCAGCGCGCCGCCGTCCGCTCACGGCCCCAGCGCGGAAGAGAATGTCCCGGGATCGGCGCGGCAACGGCCGGTGCGGCCCCCGCGGCCGTCGCGGCAGGCGGCCCCTGTGCAGCCGGAGGTGGACAAGCAGATACGGGACGACCTCACCGAGGTGCAGGAGCGCCAGGCCGAGTTCGAGGAGGAGATGGGCAAGCGCCTGCAGGCGATGGAGGACCGGCTTCGTGTTCTCGGCCGCAGCGTGGCGGCCCCTGGTGCCACACCCAACGGGCCGTCGATTGATCGCAAGGCGCGAGAGGACGCCTCGTTGTCTATGATGCGCATCCAGCAGCTCGACCGGGAGGTGCAGCAGCTGAAGCGGCTGCTGAATGCCCGCGGCGTGGACTTCGCCGCGATGTCTGGGCAGAGTACCATCGCCTCCACCGTGGGGCCCATGGACCGGCGCTACTCTGGTGCGGGTGGGTCGTTCCCCTATCACCCGGGCGATGTGAACGAAATTCAAGACGTGTATGACAACAAGGTGGACGGTATCGAGAAGGAGGTGGAGAGCCGCATGGAGGACGTCAACCGGGCCATCAGCCTGCTGAAGGGGCTGGGAGCGCCGCCACCCGCCGGCGTCGCTCCTGCGGGACCCGTGCAGAGCTCCCTCGCGGCCCTCATACAGGCAGCGCAGCAGAGCGGCATCGTCCTCCCGCCCAACTTCATGATGGACGCCCACAACGCAGCGGCTCTCGGCCTGGCGGACGCCGACACGGCGGCTGCCGACGCGTCGGCGGCCGTGGCAGGGACCGGCGGTGATGCCCATGGCTCGACGGCGGCGGCAGAGCCACAAGGCAGCCCGGGGTCCAACTCGGGCCCGGTGGGGTACACGCCCAATAAAAATGTTCTTGTTCTCAACTCCCAAGACTTTGGGAGCCTGCGCTCCGGGGATGTGCCGGCGACGGATGCCCACCCAGAGCCCCGACAGCTGCTGCGCTCGGATCTAACGGGGCAGCAGCAGCAGCACCAGCCGATGCGGCCCACGTCCGCGCACGACGCCTTCTTTGAGGGGATTCTGTACCGCTCCAAAGGGGACAGCGTGCCGCCTGGGCAGGCCGTCAGCCGGCTGCGCTCCCCAACATCCCGGACCTTTGGGTCTCGGCTGGTCGAGCGGACCCCCTCGCTGAACCCACCAGGGTCCGCCGGATCGCGCGGCGGCCCTGTGCCCCTGGTGAAGTACCCGCCCCCTGTCGGGGAGGCCGGGGCCGTACCCGCGCCACCGCCACCCGCTGGCTCCGGACGGAATGCCGCGAGCAGCAGCCACACCTCTGGGGGCGCGCGGCAGGAGGAGCGCAGCCTGAACAGCACAGACTTTAGCCGCACCCCGCGCGGGAACTTGCAGCCGAGCGGCAGCAGCGACGCACCACGGAACAGCGCGCTGTCCTCCAGTGGTGGCGGTGGCCAGCAGCTGGGTGGGGGCCCACCGCCCATCGTGCCCATTACGGCGCGGGACAAGCTGATGCAGCCGAACGGGTCTCTGTCCCCCACAGAGCAGCAGCGCCGTGCGCTGGCGAAACAACTGCATGACGAGCTGCGGAAGAAGAACGCCTGCGTGGTTGCCAATTGCGCTTGGTGTGAAACAACGGCCAGCTAGAAGACAGAGAGAGAGAGAGAGAGAGAGAGAGAGAGAGAGAGACTAAACAACATATCGTCCTTTCTTCTCCTCTCCCCTACACCCCCCCAAAAAAAAATAATAAATAATGAATTTTTCAAATTTTTCTTTGCAAGTGTGGCGGAGAGCGAGTGAGACGTACGTGGATTTGAATCTCCTCTAGATGATCCATATCGACTGCAGACTAGACAACAACAACAAAAAAAAAGGAAAAAAAAAAGAGAACCATGGCTCAGGGAGAGAGAAGTACTTCCCCCTTTTTTTTTACAATTTTTCTTTATTATATAAGATAAGTGTTTTCTCTCATTTCCCCCCCGATGTTTTTCGGCATTCTTGTGGGCGAATAGACCACTCAATGAAGATGAATAGAGGTCTAGAGGCTTGCCGACCTCGCCTGTGATGGTGCGATATGTATATGTAAAGTACAACCGCGAAGACAAACCAACCAACCACTGGCTGGTTCGCTCGAAGTCAATCCCACCCGTTTTTTTTTTTTGTTGTTTATTTATTTACTTTCTTTTTTTTTTGCGAATGGGCCACAGAGGCAATAGTTTTCGCCTTCCGGGGGAAGGGGAGAGAGAGAGAGAGGTCTTACTTGCAGTCAAGTGACCACCACCGCCCCAAAAAAAAAAAAAAGAAAAGGAAAGGAAATAATATAGAAAACAAACAATCCTGTCATGAGAGACAGAGACAGAGACAGAGAGAGAGAGAGAGAGACAGAGAGAGATAGACACTGAATATTTTCAGTTTCGTTTGTAGTTTGTAGGTGCCGCCCTGCGATGGAGATGGAGGGTCCCGACATGGATGCCTTCTCTTGGTGCATTTGAAGAACAGAAAATACAAAAGCGAAGAAGAAGAAGAAGAAGAGAGAAGATACGGAGAGCCTCTCGCTTCCTTGAGAAAATTATTAGTTTTGTTGAGGAGGATCTGTTGCCGCGTCTCACGCTGAATAGCCGCGCAACTGCTCATGAATATATCCTTTTGTTCTCTCTTTCTCTTGTTCTATCTTTCTATGATCAACCAGTTTTTTTTTTTTTATTTATTTTTAATTTTCTTTTGCTTGACAGAAGACTTGTCTTCGACTACCACCAAGTATAAGAAAACTCTCCCCGCCCATCTCACTAGCTTGTTTGTTTTTGTGGTGTGTGTGTGTGCGCGCGAGAGAGAGAGGATCTGGGGTGTTGCGATCTAGATTCTTCTTCAACAGGTTTGACGTAGCATCCTTCCCTGCCTTCCCGTGCTACCCTTTTTTTTTTCTAGTGATTGCGTGATCAGGGGTGTGGGGTTCTTCGCCCTTTTCCTCCTTTTGCCGTTCTGGTACTACCTATCCTCTGCACTTTCCTTTTTTTTTAAAAAAAATATATTATTATTATTAGAAAGATGCCCGCCTTAGAGATTGATGTGAAGAACATCCCGGATATCATTGAGGCGCAGCTGACCCTCAGTTACACCCGGCTGTCCGACCTCATCCGGGTGCTGGTGGAGCAGGGCAACGCGCACGATGATGAACTAGGCGAACTCCGCAGACGCATCGACGGGCTCGAGTCCCAGAATGCGGACCTGCAGAAGCAACTGGCGGAGGCCACCAAGAAGGATGCCGAGAAGGAGAATGCGGCGGTGATGGGCCTCATCGAGGACCTCCGCAAGGAGTTTGCGGATATGCAGGTGGATGTGGCGACGCACCGCCGTCTGGCCGAGACAGCGGACGAGTGCCAAAAGGCCAAGCTGGAGCAGTTCGTCACCACGTACAGACAGGAAAAGGAGCAGCTGCAGGACGGCATTGGGCTGCTTTCCAAAGATCTCGCTGGGCTGCGGGAGAGCCACGGGGTCGTGCGGGCCTTCTATGACCTGTGGGCGGCTGAAGATATCGCGGTGACAAATATGGCGGCCCGCAGTGCAGCGGACCCCGAATTGTTTGAGAACAGTGAGGAGGACCGGACGGTGTTCCTCCACACGCTGACGCCCTTCATGAACATGAAGGAGGAGATCGATGCCCTCCGCACGCTGCTGCAGCGCCTGTCGACCGAGGCCATGCATCGCCCCAGCGGGGAAGGGGAGGGGACGCCCGAGACACGTGGCGAAATCGCGGCGATTCAGGAGCGCCTGCGGCTGTTGGAGCAGCAGCTGCGGGACCTTGGGGTGGACGCCAGCGAAGGCCTCTCCATGGCCCGCCGCATCGCGTTCCTGGAGGAGGCCGTGGACGGCATTGGCCTTCCAGGAAGCGCGAGCGTCGGGGGACAGCGTAGTACGGGCAGCAACCAGCACCTGCCGCCCGGTGTCGACGGTTCAGCGGTGACGAATCCGCTACCTGCCGCAGCGGGTGCCGCGCCGGCGCCGCCGAACATCTATGTGGGCGACTACCTGAAGAGCGGCTCCTCCAGCCGCACCACCTCTGTGCATCCCTCCGAGCCGTCCAACCCCGCCAGAGCCGCTGGGCGCACCAGCCTGCCGCCCCTGGGCGGGGCGGCGGCGGCGGCGACGATATCGCAGCGGCCTAGTATTGCTGTTCTCACGGTGGGACAGCCGCATGTGGAGCTGCTGCGGTCGGAGGCCGGGGCGGAGGACGGCGCTGGCAGCGCCACAGCCGCCGGCGCTCCGCGGGTTTCAATCCTTTTCCCGGAGGAGGGCATCCGGCGGCGGCTGGAGCAGATCGAGGAGAATGTGGCGATGCTCGAGCTCAAGAAGGCGGACCGCAGCGAGATGGCAATCCTCGAGGAGGCGCTGCGCCAGCTGCTGATTCAAACCGCCACCTCGCGAGGGGCGGTGTTGGAGCAGGAGGGCCACGGGACGACTCGCTACGGCAGCCCCTTCCCACCCGGCTCCACGGTCAACCCGGGGCGGCCGATGTTTGCCAATGGGGGGCAGTCCATTAACTTACGGGCCGGCGCGCGGCCGACAAACGCAACGATTTCCCCAACAGGTGGTAGCCCACGACACGACCCAGGATAGGCCCACACGACAATAGGCGGGGACGGAGACCCAGGAGACCTCGTATCCCCTGCTTGATAGCGCACCACCAGGTGCAACGAAGTAAAAGATATATATATAAAATCCTGTCGGCAAGAGAGCAGAGGGAGAGAGGGCCAGCGTACCGCAGAGCTGCTCCGTTCCGCCTTTTGGATTCCATCAGGGGGGCCTTACGAAGCATTCATCATCAGGTAGTGGCCGCGAGAGCGATGGCGATGGCGCCATCGCGTAGGGTGTGCGTTGAGTTGTACATTGGGAACCAAATGTTTGTAAAAAGACAAAAACAACAACAACAACAACAACAACAACAACAACAAAAGAGTGTAGCGAGAGAAGAAAGAAAAAGAAAAAAGAAAAAAGAAAGAGATGGACGAAGAAGACCGAGAGAGAGAGAGAGAGAGAGAGAACAACAGGAGGAGGAGCTGGGCAGATATCCGACGACCGCCAGCTCCGGATATTTTAGGACCGAAGAAAGCAACAGCAACGAAGACAGAGAGGCTCTGCGGAGATGCAGCACGGATGATGGGCGTGGGTGGGGCAGGGCGTAGGCTGCCAAGCCAACAATGTACAATAGTGAAATAGAGAGCTCCACACAGACAGTCAACATTAGGATGAGCCGCCTACACAGACACACACACAAAAAAAAAAAAAAAAAAGGATAGACACATACAGAAGGGGCGGAGTGTACGAGAAGCGCTAGGTGGGTGGTACAACGGGGGTACCTAGCTGGGTACCTTCCCCCCCTTCTATACCGAGGAGTGACTCATATACCACTGCATCAGCTGAACGAATGAGGGATATGATGCTGCTGAGGAGCATGAAATGAAGGGGAGGTAAACGGCAACACTTTTCAAACAAACAAACAAACTAAGAAAAAAAAAAGAAACAAATAACATGTTAAGTGGGAGAAGGAACAACAAAGAAGATTTAAAAAAAAAAAGAGAGAGGGAGAGAGAGAGACAGAGAGAACTGAAAAAGAATATGAATCCGCCTAGTCCTTTGGGTAACAACAACTAAGAACACCAATTTATATCCGGTGGCGCTTATCATCCAAAGAGAAAACAACAAGAACAACATCAGTACCAGCAACGAAACGGCTTGCCCTCCCCACACACACACACATCGAAAAGGACGGCCTCTCTCATCTTTCCTTTTGCTGTTGTGAAGTAATGAGGGATACATATATTTTTTCTTTGCTTTTCCGTTTATCCACCCACCCTCCCACCTCTTCCTTTTTTTTTGTTTTTCCTTTTTGTCTCGCTCAACAACTCTCTTACCGTTCCGTCTCGATCTGAATTCTTCTTCTTCGCTTTTTTTTTCTTTTCTTTTTTATTTTTTCCCCGCCTTTCGGGCTATGGAGTGCTAGAGCAGCCAACCACAACCACAGCAGAAAAAAAGAAATGAAAAAAAAATGATCCAACAAATCAACGGCAGTAGTTTCCGTGTTGCTAAACGCACACGTGTGAAAGTCCTGGATGCATGCGTCGCCTCCTCCCCCTTATGATTGGACTGCAGTGCTGCACCTCCTTCTTTCTTTCTCTTCCCCTTTCCTCCTTTTCTCGCCCTGGTCTGGTGTCGCTGCGTGGGGCAGACTATAAAACATCTGCGAGAGGTTAATTTCTTTTCTACTCGCCGACGGTCGATTGCGTTAACGTCTCCACCCTTCTCTAGCATAGCTTAGCTTGGTGCACTACTTCCACACAAAACATTTTTTTTCTTTTTTTTAAAACTTTTTCTTTATCATTTATACGCTTCTGCTGCTAGCCAGCTGCTTTTTATCGCCCTTCTTCTTGTTTCTTATTCTATTTTGTTGTGCTGCTACCGTGTGCGACACACAAGCTTCCTTGTGCCCTCCGTGCTTCTCTCTCCGTGTTGTTCTCTAGCAGCTGCTCTTCTCATTCTATACACACACACACACACAACAACAACAACAATAAACTTCTTTCCAACATGCAGATGATGCGTGCTGTGACCCTGAAGGGCTTCGGGGATCCCGACGTCCTTCAGGTCTCCCGCATCCCGAAGGTGGCCCTCAGCAAGACCACCGATGTGCTCATCAAGGTCATGGCCGCCGGCGTCAATCGCGGCGACGCCTCGCAGCGCCGCGGCCACTACCCCGCGCCCAAAGGCGTTTCAGAGGTGCTTGGGCTGGAGGTCTCCGGCGTGGTGGAGCAGGTCGGCAGTGGGGTGAAGCGTCTGAAGGAGGGAGATCGGGTGATGGCGCTCCTCGCCGGCGGCGGGTACGCCGACTACGCCGTGGCGCACTACGGCTCCGTGATGCACATCCCACAGGGGTACTCCTTCATTGAGGCGGCGGCCATTCCAGAGGCGTTTCTGACGGCCTGGCAGGCGCTGAAGATACATGCGCAGGTGCAGAAGGGGCACCACGTTCTCCTCCACGCCGGGGCCAGCGGGATCGGGACGGCCGCGTCGCAGCTGGTGGAGAAATACTTCGATGCCACCGCTGTCACGACCAGCAGCGCCAATAAGGTGGAGGTGTGCAAAAACTTCGCCAGCATCAACCTCGACCGCACCCCGGACGAGACGGGGATGTGCTTCGCCCCGAAGGTGAAGAATTTGCTGGGGGACGGCGCCATCAACAGCGTGGTGGACTGCATCTTTGGCGGCTCGTACATCTCTGAAGACGCCGCGGTGCTCGCGCAGGACGGGAGGGTGGTGGTGACGGCATTTCTCGGTGGGGCCCGCGTCCACCTCAACTGCCTGCCACTCTTCCGACAGCGGGCGCAGATTATTTTTTTCGAAGCTGCGCTGCCAGTCGGACGAGTACAAGCAGGAGCTGGTCGAGGGCTTCGAGCAGGAAATCATGCCCTACTTCCGCGAGAGGATCATCAGCCCCGTGGCCAACAAGACCTACGAGCTCGAGGAGGTGATCCAGGCGCACAACAGGCTGGAGGACAAGGGGTCCTGGGGGAAGGTGGTGCTGTCGGTCAACAACACCCTCAAACCTCCTCCCCTATATCCTGGGGAGGACATCAATGCAGCTTCGTAGAGAGAGAGGGAGGGGGGGGGGGAGGAACGTGCTTTGAAACAGCAACAACAAGAACAGCAAAAAAGCCGCCGCGGCCTCCTCCCCTCCCCTAGCCCTGTAGAGGACCACTCCGCAACAGAGAGAGAACAAACAAACAAATAAACAAACAAACAACAACAACAACAACAACGATTCCGATGGCGCCACCTCTGCCCTCTGCCCTTGTTCTCAACAACTGACAAGAATGCAGCCGACATCATTGCCACTGTAGCACTGCTCTACATGCACCGCATTCCGAACTATCACCACTGGACAAACAAACAAAAGAAACACACACACACACACACACACACACACACACCCCAAAAAAAGATGATCGAAAATAACTACCAACGAATGTGACAAACGAAACAGAAAAACAACAAAGGTAGCAACAACCAAACAAACGCACACACACGCAGAACACCCCGATCAAATACGCTACGACAGCTGCCCACATACACACACAACAAAGACGAAGACTGGGCCTGGTGGGACCTCTACGGAGCGCACTGCGGCGGGGGGAAGCGGCACCTCAATGATGAGGGGTGATGCGTACCTAAAAGTCTGAAAGATAAAAATAAATAAATAAATAAAAGTTGAATCTCTCTCCATCCTTCCTTCCTTTTTTTTCGTTTTTTTTTTTCTTCTTCCTCTCGATCTTTATGTTTTATGTTATGATGTGCATTCTGGTAGCAAAATAATAATAATAAAAATCCGACGTGTTCCCACCCGGTGCTCTTGTGCGTGCGTGCGTCCGAGTCCTCCAATGCACGCCATCTCAAGTGGTTCCGTCTTCTGCGTTTCGGCTTGACCGCAAGGTACAAAAAGAAAAAAAAAAGGTTAGACGAACAAAACAAAACTAAACTAAAAACAACAACAACAACAAACAAACAAGAACAATAATAATACCGCTCATACAATAATTGCACACTTGGCTCGAGTAAAAGACGACGACGACGAAGAACAACAACAACAACAACAACAACAACAACAACAAACAACATCTTTTGGGAGAGAAAAAAAAGGAAAAAAAAACATAATAAGTAGCTAGTAAATATGGTCTGCTTTGCTTGTCCAATTCCGAAGAGTGCTGTTGCTCTCACCGCTCGGCGCCTTTGCTGTCATGACGGCACGATCCCACTCTCTTCCCCGTGGGCTCCGTGCACGCAGCGCCTTCCAGCTCGGGGAACCACGCTCTCATGCAGCAGCAGCAGCGCCTTCCGTATGCTGCGCCGTTGCCCGCCGCCCCATCGACTACATTTCTCTTCACTCCTCCCGCCCCCAGGTCCCACCGCTGGGCTCCCGGCGGCGAGCCGATGGCAGAGTACCATTGCTTCTCCCGCAGCGGCGAGCAAGGATCCACATCCCGAGAGGAGGAAGAAGAAGAAGGAGCAGCAACAGGGCCGGCGACCGGGGATTGGGCTGGCGAAGGCACGCACCAGAGCTGTAAAGCGAGCCAAGGCCCGCCGCACGAAGCGTCGAAGGCGGAGCCCCACCAGCAGGGGAGCACTGAAGACGAAGAAGAAACCGAAGAAGATGATGATGATGATGATGAAGAGGCCGAGGCCGAGGCGCATGCCTCGGGCCGGAAAGTATTTGGTGCTCCGCCGCCGACTAGAGCACCTTCGCCGTCTTCGCCGTGCCGCCACCGTCGAGTTGGCGGAGCGCCGACGGATGGAAGCTCTGCTGCGATCCGAAGGAAAGAGGGGAGGAGGGCGGGGGGACAATGAACATCCGCAGAGCGATGGAGGGGAGGCCAGTGCGGCCGCCGCGCGCCAGCGCCTGCTACGCCTGCTGCCGACCAACGAGGCCTTGGAGAGTGCTGCGGCGTGGACCCTCCGCGAGGCCCGAGATCCCCGGACGGAGCTGGAGTTCACCCGGCACCTCCTCCACGGCCTGCTGCTCTCCCTCGCGTCCCCCGTCTCGACCAAGTGGGACCCGTTCGATGTGAAGCCGCAGGTGTTCGCCATGGACCAGTTCATGGCCCTCCCCGTCTTCACCAGCCACTACCACCTCCATCGCTTCTGCGCGCGGTTCAGTATTACCGTGCGGGACCCCAGCGGGGTGCTGTGGGTGGATGGGAATGCGGCAAGCGGCCAGGAGGACCGCAGCAGACCAGCAGCAGCGCTGGCCGCTCCTGGCACCACCACTACTACCACCAACACGAACGAGGCTGCGGCCGCGGAGCAAATATCGGTGAAGGAGGAGGAGGAGGAGGTCGAGGCGAGGGATCCAGGAGAAAACAGCAGCCCCGCTTCTACAGAAATGGACGTTAGCGCTGCCACCGAACTTTTGTTTGACCTGCTGGAGGAGGAGCCGTCGTGCTCACCGCAAAAGGAACGGACGACCTCGGCGTCGGCGTCGGTGGCGGTGGCGGTGAAAAACAAAACCAAACAAAAAAAGATGGCGGGATGGAGAAAAAAAAGAAACAGGCGTAACGCCACGTTGAGCAGCCGAACCAGAGCCCGAGCCCGCAAGGGGAAGGAAGGGCGAGGGAAAGGCAAAGGCGAAGACCAGGCCGTGGCAGCGAGCCGAAAGCAGCAACGACAACGACAACAACAACAACAACATCAGCAGCAGCAGCAGCGGGAGAAAGAGGAAGAAGAAAAAAAGCGCCGGCGCCGAGAAGAAATGGAGGCGCAGCTGAGCTCCATTCGCCCGTTTTCCATTCAGCAGGCCCGCCCGCTGCCCACCTTCGGCCTCCCCTTCGTTCTCCCCTACTGCATTGGCTACTTCGCTGATGTCAACACGCTACTGCACAACGCTTCTATTCTACCGCCGAGCGTCGACATTGTGCTCAACCCGTCATCCCCGTTGGAGCTGGTGCTCTCGAGGGAGAAAACCGATGCCATCCTCCACGCCGCAGACGGCGGGAGCGGCGGCGCCGCGTCCCTCCTGCGAACGGCCTACGAGCGCGTCGAGCGTGCGCTGCGGCGTGAGTTCGCTGCCTTTTTCGAAACCCACTGCCCCGAGGTGCGGTGTGCCAGCAGCGCCTGCATTGCCGTGCCGGTGACAGGCGAGGATCAGGAGCTGCTCCGCGCCACCGAGGAGGAGATCGCGGCGGGCCGGGGCGGAGGGAGGAGGGAACGAGGCCTCGCCGGCCTCTCTCCGCTAGAGCGCCAGCGAGCCCTGCTGTGGCGCCGCCGGGAGGCCCAGCATGCGGGTGGGGTGCAGTTCGAGGTCGCCATGCTGCTGGACAGCGAGGACGAGGCGGCCACTTTCTCGAGGCTGCAGCGCGGTAAGGCGAGCGGGGCGCTGCTGGGGCACTACTGCCTGGATGTACTCCCGCTGCGCCACGCAGCCCCCCATGTGCAGGAGGCTGCCCACGTCTTCTACACGGCGGCAGCGAAGCAGACGCACCCCGAAAAGACAGAGCAACGGGGGGACGGCGCCAAGCAGGCTGGAGACAAAGAGGAAGGGCTGGGAGTATTTCAGCAGGTGGGCCGCAGCGTGTGCATCAACCCCATCCAGGACGCGGACAGCTACTACCACGATCCTTCCAACGCGTATGTCGAGCCCCACGCGCTCTTCACAGAGTCTCTAAAATATAAAACTTAAAGGGGGGAGAGAGAGAAGGAAGGGTACGCTTTTCACTCTTCGCTTTTATAAAAGAAGAGTGAAATAATAATAATAACAACAGACAATACGTGAGAGAGAGAGAGAGAGAGAGAGGATATTCACACATACTACTCATAATCATGAAGTAGCAAGGATAAATACACCTGCCTGCTCATCTTTTTCGTGTCGTACTTTCTTTCTTTGCTCGTCACTCCCTTATGTTGTGGAAGTTGTCGTGCGTTTTTTTTTTTTTTTGAAGATTATCGCTTTCCACCACAGGAACACCTTAGAAAAACTAACGAAAAGAAGAACAACCGCCAAAGGAATGTCTCTGACGAAGGAGAAGGAGGAGGAACTGGTCCAGCGGATCTACTACCGGCAGATGGAGCTGGCCGAGCAGCGCCGGAAGGATCACGAAGAAGAACTGGAGCGCCAGCGCAAGATGGCTCGCAAGGTTATTCCAGCGGCGAATCTGCGTGATTTGGTGCAGCGCGTGCACGACCAGCAGATCCAGCAGAAGATCGAGGCCCAGAACGAGGCAGAGAGCAAGAAGTATGAGTCCCTACACCAAAAGGATAAGAAGCTCGATAGCGGCGCCATTGACGAGCTCGTTCGTCGAGTGTACGACGATGCGATAGCGGCCCACAAGGCCGAGGAGGAGAAGCTTGAGGCCCGGTACCTCCCCACCTGCGAGGGCCACAAGATGAGCAAGGAGGACATCGCTGCGGCCTCTGTTCGGCTGTACACGATAGACTGGGAGGAGCGGGATAAAAAACTTTTCGCAGCGGTGGAGGAGCAGGAGAGAGAGGACCTCGAGAAGAAGAACTTGCGAAAGATCGGCGAGAAACCCATCACTCCTTCCACTGAAGCCGCGATGGTAGCCCGCCTCGCTACCAAGGGGTAAAGGAGAGAGAGAGAGGGAGAGGGAGGGAGAGAGAGAGAGAAGTGCCGATATATCCCCTGTGGTGTTTGTGGGTGGGTGCGCTTCCCCGTGCGCTACTTCGAGTTTTTTTTTTTTTCTCTTTCTTTTCTTTTGCTGACAGACACAGTAACGAGCTTTCGGGTGCATAGGGCGTTAATGGATAGAGATAGAGAGAGCGGGAGAGAGAGAGCTGATATGGAGGCGTCGCAGCCACACACGGACCTGTTGCAAACAAAAGTTTTGTGTGGGCTTACCGGGTGCGTTGACCCTAATCTTTGCCCGAGAGAAGAAGAAGGGGTAAAAAAAATTGACATTAAAAAACAAAAAAAAAAACAACAAAGAAACAACAACAAAAAAAACAGCACACACACATACACACCCAAACCCAGAAATGAGTGACGCTAAAGGGTTTGCTGTTGATTGGTTGGTAGCGCAGCAGCAGCAGCAGCAAATAGCGAAGGAACAGCGTGGTGGTGGGTGGGCGGTCAGCACTCGGAAGGACATGTATATAACACAAGAAGAAGGAGAGCAAAACGAGCTCAAGAAACAAACAAACAGACAAACAACGACAACAAAAAAGACAACAAAAAAGAAAAAAAAGTCGCTGGGGCGGGAGGCACCAAGCGGCGGACGGAGCACGCTAAACACACTGAGCCAGGAACCGTCAATGAGAACGATGACGGGAGATCTCCCCCTCCTCCATCTCTTCATTTGCTGTAGCCCTGCCCTCCGCTCTTCACTCAGTGCCGTACACAGGAGGGCCATAGATGCTCCGCCCCAGCCCCCCGGGACCGTGGGAAGACCGCCAGACACACACACGCACACAGCCCAGAAAGAGAAATCTGAGAATAGGATGACGTGCGGAAGACCCATGGAGGTCCCCCTATTCCCCCATGGGACCAGTGGTGCCAGAGAGAGGGGAGGGAGTAGGGGGACGGGGACGACCTCGTTTTTCTTTCTCTTCTTCTTCTTCTTTCTTTTTTTTTTGATTTGTTTCGTATTTGTTGTTACAACCCCAATTTCTTGTTCAAATGAAAAAAATAAATAAATAATAATAATAATATTATTATTATTATTAATATACATGATGCATCACAGAAGTATCGACAATAGATGTACTCGTATGTAATGTGTGTGTGTGCTCAGTGAGGCTCAACAACCAGATGGATATCCCTCCTTCTCTCCTTGTGTCTCTCTTTTTTTTTTCCCTCCCCCTTTCGTTTTTTTTTTTTTAAAATCTTGTCCATCTCTTCGGCAACTTCTCAAACTTTTCCTTGTTTGTGCCTTTATTTCGAACTTGTTTCGTATCTCACAGCTGTAGTTGCTTGACACACACCACGCGGCAAGAGGAAACCGCATACACATCCATCATTCTGTGTTTATAAACCCCACGAGCCTGGGTGTTTAACTCTATAGACACCACATAGAACAGCCTGAACTACTTCCCTACTACTCGTTTGCTACACACGTCTCCGGTACTAACTGCTGCGTGCGCGTGCGTGGATTCGCTCAAGCTACTATCTATATTATTATTATTATTATTATTATTTTCTTTTTCTTTTGGTTCGATTCATTAGGGCAGGAATCGAACCCCTTTTGATTCCTTTTTTTTTTGTCCGTCCTGGCTCCTCAGCTCGCCGCTCCACAGAGACTGCTCTGCTGAAACAGCCAAACAAATACCATACCATAACGCGATGAGCTCAGCCCCAAAAGGAAAAAGAAAGGCGACCCGATCCTTGTCCGCGTCGCGCCGGACGCTGCCCGGGCCGGGTGCAGGGGCCCTCAGTCTCGGCGGACGAAATAGCGCCATTACGAACGCGGAGCAGGCGTTTCTAGAGCGCCTTCAGTACATGGACACCGCACTGGAAGCCCTTCCTGGGCGCACGTTGCGGGAGTACTTTGCGCCTATTCTGCGGCTCAAGAAGAACATGATATTGCGCAAGCACCGAACGGCGCTCCATATGGGCCCGGTGCTCAAGGCGCTGAAAGGCGAGACCGACAGCGAAGCCATGTCGGGGCACAAGACCGTCACAGATGCCCTCAATCGGCTGGGAAAACATATTGCAGATCTCGGAAACGAGCTGCTCCCGGGCAGCGCGATGCCGCTGGACACGGAGAGGCTCACCAACGCGCTGCGCCCCCACGTGGAGGCAATTAGTTATGCCCCCGACGAGGTCCTTTACTACCCTAACGAGCCCCCGGAGGCGCTCTTCGTGTACATCCTTCTGAGCGGGAGCGCGACAGCGGTGCACTTTCAGCCCATTCTGCAGCGCGCCACCATTGGGGGCCCGAACCGGCGTCAGTTCTTCACGTCGGGGAAGGATTCAGTGCTGCTCTGCGGTGGGGGCCAGCTCCTGGACCACCGCCTGAATGCCGCCGCCGGACAGCAGCAGGGTGGGGGGGCTGGCGCCGAGACGGCGAGCGGCGATGGCGCCAGTGCCATTGGCGGCGGCCTTCACCACGACGGTGGCGCCTCCACCACCAATATGAGCTCCGCCGTCGTGAAGAACGTCCGGCTGGCGCTGCGGAGCGTGGGCCAGCCGACACTAGAGATGACCCGGACGGAAACATTCAAATCGCCTGCGGTGCTAGGCGGGATGGAGGCGCTGGGCCTGTGCCCCCATCACTGCGCTACCGTCTCGGCCGCCCTGCCGACAGCAAAGCAGACGAGTAAACTTACAGGGGAGCACCTCGATGTGTTGCGTGTTCGACTGTCAGTCCTGCACAACGCCCTGGTGGAGGCGGCGCTGCATACGGCTCCTCCACCGGGCTTCGCCCCTTCGCAGGCGGACAACAACAACAACAACAACAACAACAACAACAACAACGCGAGTGCGACGTGCGGCGGCCGGTCGCGGAGCAACTCTGCCGCCACCCTGGCCGATTTCATCATCAACGCTCGCTCGCGCGCCATCACGTCCTACTACCCCCAGAGCGAGGCGCTGATGCGGCAGAGCTGGCTGCTGCAGGACACGCCCGCCCAAACCATCCGGCACCTCATCTCGCACCTCACGGCGCAAACGTATATGCCGGGGGACATCCTCGCGTGCCCGCACGGGACCTCGCCGCGCCAGCTTTGCTTTCTTCGCCGGGGTGAGTTCTACATCACCGAGCCGCCCCCAGAGGACTCGAACCAGCGCCGATCCCACAAGCACGTGGCGTGCAACTGCGACGGGAGAACCTTCGGGGATATCTACGAGATCATCTATCCTGGCTCCTCCTACGGCGAGCTGTCGGTACTGTTTGGCGAGCCGCGGGACTACACGCTGGTGGCGAAGACGGTGTGCGACGTGTGGTGTCTGACGTACAGGGACTTCTCCTTAACCATGCAGCGGGATGACGCGCTGCGGAAGTCGCTGGTGCAGAAGGCTGCTGCATTGAGGATCAAGTGGCTGGCGGAGCAGCGCTTCAGCCCGGGGCTGACGAAGCACCTGCGGGACAGCTGCGAATTGTTCCGGCCCTTCCCGGATATTGTGCTGCGCCTGATACAGGAGCGCATTGAGCCGGTGGTGTACTCCCCCGGCGAGCTGGTCGCGAGCACGGCGGAGCGATGTAAAGAAATGATCTTCATCATCCAGGGGAAGGTCTCCTCGCTGGTCAAGGGCCTCGCCTCCTACGGCCCGGGGCACGTGCTCGGCGGCGGCTGCCTCGTCTCGCACCGCTGGCCGCTCGCTCTCTCGGCTCGGACCATGGTGGAGGGCTGGCGCCTGCCTCGGGATCGGCTGCTGGACGCGCTGCAGCGCGCGGATATGCTCCACGCCCACTCGGGCGAAAGGACATCATTGGTGACGCACTACATTCGGCACATCTTCCGCCCGCCGCTGCCCGAATTGAATAATGGCATGCAGCAGCGAAATCAAATGCCAGTGGTGCCCGCGGCCCCAGGGGGTCTGAGCTATCCCGAGTACGGCATTCGTGTGTCTGAGGTGGTGCTGCGCGCCATCTGCGCGCTCTTCAAGGGGTTTGTAAAGTGGGAAGATATCAACTACGCCTCCATGGAGACCGGCGGCAAGAGAGGCCAGCTTACCAGCGCGCTGGGCCGGCAGGAGGCGATCCAGACCCTCCGGGAGGGCATCCTGCGCAAGCAGCAGCAGCAGCGCCCCGACAGCCACAAGGGCGATGCCAAGGTAACCGGGTGCCGCGGTGGTGGCGGGGTGCGGGTGAAGGAGTCCATCGCGATGGCCCTCGACAGGGAGAAGGGGAGTGACGTCGACAACCGCACCGCGACCGCACGCATCAGCGCCGCTAGAGAGAGCAGCCCATGGCCCACGGGCAGAGCTCGCCGCATTTCAGATACCCCGAACGGCGCGCCACCCGTCGCCGGCGCCGGCCTGGCCGCCGCGCGCCAGGGCAGCCGACGGGGGCCAGGCGCACAGAAGCGGCCCCGGAAGCGCGCCACCACCGGCTCCTGTCCGTTTCTAGTGGATGAGTACGCAGCTGAGAGGCCCTTCCACAGCACGGTGGACCGCCGCCCGCCGCTGCAGAAGGCCGTGAATCCAGACTACATCCGCAAGGTGCAGCAGAAGCCCCTACTGGACAGCTGCTTCTCGGTGCAGGACCCGAGCAGCGCGGCGCGTCTGCGGCGGTTGATTCGCATTCCCCCGAAGCTGCATAAGTTCAAGCGCATTCTTGACGAGCGGGACCAGGTGTGCGCCATAGAAAACCTTTCCATCTCCCTCTCCACGAAGCCCACCACAGCGGCCCAGCAATCCGGGGGAACATCTGTCGGGGACGATGATGCCGGCGACGGCTACGGCTTGCCAAAGTTCAGCACCCGCGAACTGCAACACCTCGCCATGACGGCGCAGGCCGTTCTGGAGGACCGAGGCGGGGGAATGTTCACCGCCACGGGGGAGCGCCAGACGCTTGGCCCGCTGGCCCCCGTGCACCTGTTTCTGCTGGCCGAGCGCCCCAAGTCGGAACTCACTATTGAGGAGGCGATGGCCGTCGGGTTTGTGCTGCGCCTGCCCAACAGCAGCAGTATCCAGGCCTGCGTCCCCATCGTCGACCCGGATGTGTGCATTGGCCTCCCACGACATCGCCCCAGGCGCTACGCCATGGCCGTCACCCCGAACGATCGGCATCACAAGAACAACTTTCTGTTTGCCGCCGCACAATTCGAAGATGTGGACGGAATCAGGGAAACGAGCGGCGCGCAGCCAACCAGCGGCCGCAGCGCCAGCGTCACCAGCGCAGGCGGGGAGAGCGGGCGATCGAATACGAGTGCCGTGAGCGGCGGCGGCGGGCTGGGCGGGGGCTTCCCAGCGGCTGCCACCCCCGCGGGGCGCGAGCTGCAGCGCCTCAAGACAGAGACCCTCATGACGATGCTCCGGGCGGGCATCACCGAGCGCCAGCACGCCTTCTTCCGCAAGAACGCTGACGACATCAAGAGCCGCGCCTCGGGGGCGAGCGGGACCTCGCGCAGCATGGGCAGCAAGCCCGCCAGCGCGGAGCCCTCTCCACGCCCCACAGCAGCCGATCTGTCTATCCGCGGCGGCATGAGCTTTCCTGATATGGCCCCAGATGGTTCGCTGAGCCGTGGCGCCTCCGTGTCGTACACCGGCGGCGGCGCTAGCGTCAGCGTGGGCGGGGCCTCCACCTCTCAAGGGCCCACCAAGGAGCGGCTCTTCCCCAGTCGGGACGAGCGGGAGACTGCCGAGGCCTTCATGGTGCAGATACTGCTGCGAGACCCGGAGCGCGGACTGGAGCAGCTCTTCAACCGCTTTGACGCCAGCTCCGGCCCGAACAACTCCAGCAAGGTGCTGGCGAACACTGCCGCCATGGCCTCCGCCGCCGCCTTCTCCTTCCCCTTGGATGACCTCGCAGTGGCGGAGGGTCAGAGCCAGCCCGAGAGCCGCGTTGGTTCTTTCGCGTTTCGGCCGAGCATGCTGGAGCGCCTGAAAGGGCTGCTGCCCAAGGGCCTGGCGCCGCTGGCCGACACGGCCATCCCTGCCCCCGGGGTGCGCTTCCAGTTCGTGCGGCTCAACCGCCACGGGAAGCTGCAGGTCAACACCACCGGATCGCACTGCTCCTCGGATACAAAGGCCGCCAGCCAAGCCACCGAGGAGGGCTCGACCCCAAGCCGGTCCACCTCGTTCGCGAGTGCGACGAGCCCGGCGAGGGCGCGGGCGACACCGCTGGAGAAGCTCTTCGCCGACACCCGCAAGCCCCTCTACATGGAGGGCCTCGGCATCCTCAATCAGGAAACGGGGTCGCCGGACGGCTCGGTGGACGCCACATCGCGGTTCCGCTCTGCCGGCCTCTCGTCCGGCGCGCGGGGCTCCATCTCCGTGACCCTCGGGTTCAACCCCGAGCTCTCCATGGCGGGCATGTCGGTGAGCGCAGCCGGGGACAACGCTCAGCTCAGCGCCTCCGGGGCCCATCTGGGTGGGGGCGTGGGCAGCCACGACGTGTCGCCGCGGTATAGCTTCTCCGGGCTGGGTGGCATCCGCGGCGCGGCGGGAGATAGCTTTGGGCATCTGCCCGAGCTGCCCCTGCAACCCTCCGACTACGTCATGCCCAGCGCGGCCGAGGCGACAGAGTTCATGGACCGCATGCAGCGGGATGTGGATGGCCTCAACGCCGTGGCCGCGGAGCAAGCGAAGGAGCGCGAGCGCCTGCGGATGGAGCAGCTGCGCCGCGGTAAGGCGTACGAGGCGATCCAGCAGGCCCTCTCCCACCCCACGGAGGAGGAGGCGGAGCTGATGGAGGTGTGGAAGCAGGAACACGAGACGAACCTGCACGACCCGCTGCAGCTGTCGCACATTCCAAAGGCGCTGCTCGCCCACTCCGGCCCAAACTTCCTGGACCTCGAGATTTACGAGGCACGGCAGTACGTGGCGCCGCTGGCCAACACCACTCGCACCGTGCTGGCGTGGCACGACCAAATAGATGAGGCCGGTGCCGTCGCCGCTGGAGGGGCGGCAGCTGCTGCTGCTGCCGCGGCGTCGGCAGGGGGCTCTGTGGGGTTTGAAACGACGCTGCCCGCCCCGATCGCAACGGCGGGGCCGAACAACGCGTCGTACGTCTCCACCGCTTCCTCGCCGCCGCGCGGGGGCCTGAAGAAGAAGAAGAAGGAGGAGGAGGTTCCGCAAGAGATGCGAACCTCCGCCGCGAAGCGAGCCTTGGCGCCGGTTGGAACGCACCAAATGGGCTTTGCTTCCCAGCCGCTGCATCACCCGGGCCGGGAAATGAACGAAGAGACATACAAGAGATGGGTACGCCAGCGAGAGGAGTTCTTGACCAACTACGCCAAGATGTTCGAGGATGTGCACGAGGTGGCGGAATAATAATAATAATAAAATGGGAGTGGGGTGTGGGGGCTTGTGAATGAGCAGCACTCATTCCTTTTCAATACTTAGATCAATCTCTCTCTCTCTCTCCACTACCAGGGTAAGCGGGGAGCTGAATAAACGGCGAGCGTGTAAGATAGGAGCCACCCATGACAAGGATGAAAGAGTCGTTGGGATCAGGGGAGGCAGATTTTTTTTTTTTTCTGTTTTCCCTTCTCCGACTCCCTTTTTAAATCCTTTTATGATGATTATTATTATTATGACTATTATTTTGTCGTTTGTTACGCGCTACATACATGCTCGCTACATACATATCCTATACATACACGTATATCCTATACATACACGTATATCCTATACATACACGTATATCCTATACATACACGTATATCCTATACATACACGTATATCCTATACATGCAAGAAACACAATACCAACAAAAAGCACGCATAAAGAAAGTAGAATCGTAAAGCAGTCGAGAAACACCCCAAATTTTATTCTTCGTATTATTATTATTTCGAAATCGAACAAAAAAAAGAAAAAAAAATGAGGCAAACAAAGAACAACAACACAGGGACCGCGATAGTTAGATGATCGGAGTTCTTTTAATGGAAACCAATTCGCCCACAACACCGCATCCGCCTTCCTACCAATGCGGTGCACCGTACCTGCCTGGGAAATGAGAAGGAAAAAGTTTTCTTCCTTAACCTATACCTTATATATATATATTGCAGCCTGCTGGAGGGGACAGTAAAAAAAGAAAGAAAAAGCAGTAGCGACAGCAACAGCACTGAATAGAAAACGAAATCGTTCAGCTCACACTCTCGTGCCGCCCAGCAAGGCATGATAGTGCTGCAGCGGACCCTCATAGACATAGACCTGAAGAGCGAAAGTAAGAGAAAAACAGAAAAATAATAAATTATGACCCCCCAAAAAAGGAAAAAAAAGGTTCTCCCCTCCTTTTTTTTTCTTTATTCTTTTTCTTCTTGTTCTCTCCCCCACCGTGTTTCAAGAAACCGTTCAACAACAACAAACTAAAACAAACAAACGCGAGAGCGAAAACAGCTCTTAGACAATGCAGTTCCTCTCGACGTACTCACTGCGTGTGTGTGCCAACCTTTTTCTTGTCTACCCTCTGCCATATGGTTACGAACACCTTCCTCGCCTTCCCTATTGATCTTCTCCTTCCTTCCCGTGCGTTCTACATTAACATAAACATAAAGAAAAGAGTGAAGACAATCATTTACCAGAACTCTCCCCCTCTACCACACACACAGAGAGAGACAGACTCTCTCTCTCTCTCTAATGGCCGACTACGGGGATTGGTTCGAATCCACCTTTGGGGGTGGGATGAGCAACAACTATCAGGACGGGGACGGGGAGGAGGACGAAGGCCCCAGCCCCTCCCCCCCAGCCAGCGGCCGCTACGAACGCGATGTGGTGCTGTGCATGGTCGACTGCCGGCCGGAGATGTTTCAGTCTATGAAACGCAGCTGTACCAGCGCAGAGGCCACCCCGGGGGCCGGGGCAGGAGGGCTTGGATCTGCCCCACCACCGTTGGGCAACGGCGGGAACCCCAATCACCACCACACCACAATGACCCGGACCAAGCGCGAATTGGATGGCGAGGCGAGGGAGAGTATCATGGAGGAGAAGGAGGAGGAGGAGGACCCCGTGGGGACCGCCCCGACCCCCTTCGCCCAGGCCCTTCACGCGATTCTGCAGCTCTATCAGGAGAAGGTTATCACCTCCGAGCAGGATGTGCTGGGGCTGCTGCTATACAACACCCGCCAGCACTACAACTCTGGGAACTTTCCTGGGGTGTACGTTCTACAGGAGTTCCACCTCCTCAACGCCCAGAGCATCCGGGAAGTGAAGGAACTGTGCACTGCGGGCGACCCCAGCAGCGAGGACTTCGTTGCCTTTCAGGAGACGATTGGGTCCTCCAGCGGAACAGAGGGCGACGGGGGGCGGATTAGTGATGCGCTGTGGGCCGCCCAGCACCTGTTCATGCAACGACGCCTGCAGCAGCTTCGACACAAACGCGTCTTTCTCTTCACGGACCACGATGAGCCCACTGGAGGGAATGCGATGGAGCTACAGCGGAGCTACGCCCGGGCGCGGGATCTGGCGCAGAGCGGGGTGGAGCTGGAGGTCTTCAGCCTCGGCTCCTCCGCGGGCAGCGGCAGCTTCAATGCGGCTCGGTTCTGGGAGCCGCTGCTGCGTAATGCCGCCGAGGCCGCCGCTGCCACCGCCGCCTCTCAGCTCCGCGCTCCCACCCCGTCCCCCTCCCCATCCCCTGCGCCGTACGCCGGCGCGGTACATCACCATGAGTGCGGAGAGAACCCGTTGGGGGCGCTGAGTGAGGCGGTGCGGGTTCGCGCCCACCGCCAGGTTCCTTTCCTCAAGACGAGGCTGCGGCTGGGCGTGCGGTGCGCCGTTCCAGGGATGAAGCCGGAGGCACCGACGACAGCACGCGGTGGCGGTGGCGATGGCGCCCCCGCCACCCCAGAGTCCTCCTCCAGCAGCCCTCCGCAGAACGACGGGCTCAAGAGCGAGGCAGACGACCCGCACCAGGTCCCGACGCGGTGTGGGGCGGCCCCGATAGAGCCGCGCGTACCAACGATCGCGGTGAGCATCTACACGCCCATCATTCCTGCCATGGGGCAGCCAACAACCAAAATTGACGCCGCGACGAACCGCCGCGTGGCGCGGCGATCAGAGCTGGTGGTGGTGGGGGAATCAAAGATGCCGGGGGCCAGCCGGGGGCTGGGCCGGGGCCGGGGCCGGGGCCGGGGGAGAGCCACAGCGGCGGGTGAGGGGGAGGCGCTCCCTCCAGAAGATCTCGACACGATGACCCCGCCGCGAGTGGTAAGCGCGGAGGAGGTGCTCCTCAGCTTCGTCGTTGGCGGCCAGCGCGTTTTCTTTAATGCGGAGGAGCGACGCCGGATGGCTGCTGCCATCACCGGTACCAAAACATCCCAGCTGGGCGATGGCCATGCCGCCACCGTCCCTGGGATCACTGTTGTATGCTTCAAGCCCTACGAGGAGGTGGTGCAGCATGAATACGCCATCAAGCGCTCCAGCTTCGTGCACATCACTTGCTCTGGGGGCATCGGGAGTTCCTTCTACAGCACCACTGGGCTGGTCCATTCCAGCGCGTACCAAGACGAAGCCCTGGCACTCTTTACAACCCTGCTGCGGGTGATGATCGACAAAGGACTCGTGGCGATCGCCGAGTTCGTGATGCGGATCGGCACGGCACCACGGCTCGTGGCGCTGATCCCGTCCCACACGCAAGACCATCCCGAGAATGACGACGGGGATGACGATGATGAAACCGGGGCGGACTCCTCTGGCTCGTCGGATCACCGCCGCGTGGTGGTGCGCCTCCTGCAGCGCGGCTTCAACCCCTCCCACGTCCCAGTGCAGGGCGCGGGGTTCTTCATGATGCCGCTCCCGTACGCCGAGGACCTCCGCGACGTCCCCGTTCGGCAGCCAAAGGCTGCCGCCTCTGGTGCCACAAGCCGGGGCCGAGGCCGGGGCCGGGGAGGTGGTGCCGTGAAGGTGGAAGCAGAGGAGGATCTCGCTTCATTGCCCTCGTTGGCGAACGGTGCGGAGCCGCTGGTGAAGCTGGAAGAAGCGGAGGCGGAGGCGGAGGCCTTCCAGGAGGATGTTGAGAAGGCTAGACGTATACTCCGGGCGATGACCGTGTCGTACGATATCACCGCCGTGCCGAATCCTTCGGTGCAGCGGCAGTTGCTGATGCTGGAGCGCCTGGCCCTCCGTCAGCCGACCCTGGATGGCGCCCCGCAGCGACCCACACGACCGTCATGGAAGAAGGCCCCTGACGAGCCATCTCAGCAGGCAGAAGAGAAGGACGTGGGGGTGGACGGTGCGCCGCTGCCCCTCCCTGGCTGGAAGGACTGGTCTCTGCCAGACGAGGAGGGCCTGCGACAGCACGCCCACCTCCTACGAGCGTTTCAGGCGGAGGTGTTGTGCGGCCTCGCACCAGGGGATCTCTCCCCTTCCGCGGATCTTCGAGACTTTTACGACCCCGCCAAACTGTGTGCCTCCGCCTCCGCCGCCCGAGCCGCCAGGAGCGCTGCCGCGAAGAAAGTGGAAGGCGCCGACGAGCAGGAGGCCGATCGGCTGCCGGCCTCCTGCTCGTCGGCACGTGGGGCTGGGCGAGGGAGAGGGGGCGGGACACGGCGCGTGAGCCCCACCGCAGCCACGACGGCCTTGGTGGCCCCCAGCACAGGACGAGGAAAGGGCGCGGCAGGGAGCCGACGCCCCAGGGCGGCTATGGACAAGGGGGGGGCGGAGGCAGACGCCGAGCCGCCATCCCGGAAACGAAAGACACAGTGAAGAAGGACGAAGAACATCATCTTCATCCATCGATTGGTCTACAGCTTAGGTGATGGTCCAGCACTGGGACCAGTCGCTCACCCCTCCACACACACACAAAAAAAAAAAGGCCGCTAAAACCAACAACACCACTACCAAAAAAAAAATCAAGTACTAAATTCTTGTGCCTGCCACACCCCTCTGCCTCAAAGGAAGGATATAAATGGATATAAATGGAACAGGGGCATGCGGAGATGATGCCCCTCCTTACAGTTGTTGGCTGCGAACGACAACACGGAGCGATGAGCAGTCTCTTTCCCCAGCACCGTACAGAACCCTGGATAAAATCCTATATATTCCTTCAGCTGCTGCACGCTGCCTCCTTATCTCTTTCCATACTGTTGTACCCCCCCTTTTCTCCAATATTTCTTTTTCTTTTCTCCTCCTTTTCTCCTCTGGGCACACACAGTTAACCCTATAACTAACAAGTGCTTCTCCCCGCTTACGACCAAAAAGCCCCTGCCTTTAAGTTTATTTCCTTCATCATGGCTGCTCGTCCCTCCGTGAGCGTGTACGGCGCGTCGTCGGACGCCGTCGTCGGCACTGTGCCGCTGCCCGCCGTGTTCACGGCGCCCATCCGCAGCGACGTGGTGCAGTTCGTGCACACAAACATGGCCAAGAACTCCCGCCAGGCGTACGCTGTGAACCGCCTGTCCGGCATGAACCACTCCGCCCACTCGTGGGGTACCGGCCGCGCTGTGGCCCGTATCCCCCGTATCCAGAGCAGCGGTACGTCCACCTCCGGCGCTGGTGCCTTCGGCAACATGTGCCGTGGCGGTCGCATGTTCGCCCCCACGAAGATCTTCCGCCGGTGGCACCGCAAGATCAACCTTCACCAGAAGCGCTTCGCTGTGGTGTCGGCCCTTGCTGCGTCGTCCGTGCCCGGCCTCGTGATGTCCCGCGGCCACAAGATCGAGAACATCCCCGAGGTGCCCCTCGTGGTGGAGGATGCCGTGCAGCAGTACGAGAAGACCAAGGAGGCCGTGGCCTTCCTCAAGGCCATCGCCGCCATCGACGATGTGAACCGCGTGAACGACTCCCGCGAGATCCGCGCCGGGCGCGGTAAGATGCGCAACCGCCGCTACGTGGCCCGCCGCGGCCCCATGCTGGTGCTGCCCGACAACCAGGGCACCCGCGCCTTCCGCAACATCTTCGGCCTCGACATTGCCAACGTGAACGCGCTGAACCTGCTGCACCTGGCCCCCGGTGGCCACGTGGGCCGCTTCATCATCTGGACAAAGGCCGCCTTCTCCCAGCTGGACAAGATCTTCGGCACCTTCACCCAGGCCTCCGCCGTGAAGAAGGGCTTCACCCTTCCCGCGCCGATGCTGACCAACACTGACGTGACCCGCATCATGCAGTCCGAGGAGGTGCGCCGTGTGCTGAAGCCCAAGAAGCTGCAGCCCAAGAAGGCGAGCCGCTTCCAGCAGCCCACCAACGGCATCAAGAACCGCCGCCTGCGCCTGCGCCTGAACCCGTTCGTGAAGCGCGAGACGACCATGGCCAAGGGCCTGCGCAACAAGGCCAACCTTGAGGCCCGCCGCAAGGCCAAGAACATCGCCCGCCGCAAGCTCCTCAAGGCCAAGTCCGCCAAGAAGACCAGCAAGAAGTAAGGAAAAGAGACCGAGATGTGTGTGTAGGAAGACGTTTTTTTTTTTGTTTTGTTTTGTGGGGATAGGCTGGATGCTTTGCAGTAAGACGTTGACGTTGATGGCACGACTCGATGCGTGAATGGAGATGGAGCTACACTCTACCTCCAGCCATATCTTGAAGATAAACAGAGATGGAGGGAGGGATTCGTTGTCTTCTTTGTTTGGAAAGCTTCATGGTGGGGCAGAATGGAGGGAGAGATCATGATCCGTAGGAGTCGTACACGGAGGATGGAGAGATGATGTGCGCTTCTCGTATTGGCCTTTTCCTTTTTGTGTTCCTTCCTCTGTACACACAAGAGAAGAGGCTAATGACGTCGATAATACTATCAACGATAGTGGTTCTGAACCAGGAAACACCACTGCCTTAAACCAGTCTTTAAGTTCTATTTCTATAATGATTTTTTTTTTAATTTTTTAATATTTAATTTTTTCCTTTCCACTATATATTAAGCGTACACAACATTCACAAGGGAGGGAACACATTGAAGATGTGCTTCTTCGGGGCATCCATTCACTGAAGGCAACAACAATTTCCCCTCCGTTGCACAGGATGCACTCCACTGACAACTCCTACCTGTGACTACTCCCTGCTTCCCTTCGCTTCCTCCTCCTTCTTCTTCATCCCCCAACATGTTTCGGACCCCCCCCCCCCACCCTATCCGCCTTCACAGACTCCTCTTTTCCTTCTTTTTGTCTTCATCATGGCTGCTCGTCCCTCCGTGAGCGTGTACGGCGCGTCGTCGGACGCCGTCGTCGGCACTGTGCCGCTGCCCGCCGTGTTCACGGCGCCCATCCGCAGCGACGTGGTGCAGTTCGTGCACACAAACATGGCCAAGAACTCCCGCCAGGCGTACGCTGTGAACCGCCTGTCCGGCATGAACCACTCCGCCCACTCGTGGGGTACCGGCCGCGCTGTGGCCCGTATCCCCCCGTATCCAGAGCAGCGGTACGTCCACCTCCGGCGCTGGTGCCTTCGGCAACATGTGCCGTGGCGGTCGCATGTTCGCCCCCACGAAGATCTTCCGCCGGTGGCACCGCAAGATCAACCTTCACCAGAAGCGCTTCGCTGTGGTGTCGGCCCTTGCTGCGTCGTCCGTGCCCGGCCTCGTGATGTCCCGCGGCCACAAGATCGAGAACATCCCCGAGGTGCCCCTCGTGGTGGAGGATGCCGTGCAGCAGTACGAGAAGACCAAGGAGGCCGTGGCCTTCCTCAAGGCCATCGCCGCCATCGACGATGTGAACCGCGTGAACGACTCCCGCGAGATCCGCGCCGGGCGCGGTAAGATGCGCAACCGCCGCTACGTGGCCCGCCGCGGCCCCATGCTGGTGCTGCCCGACAACCAGGGCACCCGCGCCTTCCGCAACATCTTCGGCCTCGACATTGCCAACGTGAACGCGCTGAACCTGCTGCACCTGGCCCCCGGTGGCCACGTGGGCCGCTTCATCATCTGGACAAAGGCCGCCTTCTCCCAGCTGGACAAGATCTTCGGCACCTTCACCCAGGCCTCCGCCGTGAAGAAGGGCTTCACCCTTCCCGCGCCGATGCTGACCAACACTGACGTGACCCGCATCATGCAGTCCGAGGAGGTGCGCCGTGTGCTGAAGCCCAAGAAGCTGCAGCCCAAGAAGGCGAGCCGCTTCCAGCAGCCCACCAACGGCATCAAGAACCGCCGCCTGCGCCTGCGCCTGAACCCGTTCGTGAAGCGCGAGACGACCATGGCCAAGGGCCTGCGCAACAAGGCCAACCTTGAGGCCCGCCGCAAGGCCAAGAACATCGCCCGCCGCAAGCTCCTCAAGGCCAAGTCCGCCAAGAAGACCAGCAAGAAGTAGGAAAAGAGTTCTTTTTTTCTTTGTTTTTGAGTCAATACGAGAATAACTGATTTGTACTTTGTAAAGCACTGAAAGCGTTATAACAAAATCAGAAAAGGTATAGGAAGAAAAAAAAAAGTGGAGGAATACGCGTGTTATCTAGAGATGAGCGGTGTATTCGTTTCCTTGAGGAGCTGCGGCTCCGCCTGCTTCACCATCTACTAGCCATGAAATTACTTCACTGCTCTCTCCCCCCTTTCGTTTGCCCTGCCTCTTCTCTTGTATGTATCACTGTGCTATCTGCTCTGTCAGACTCGACTCAACCTCGGTTGTTCATCATGGCTGCTCGTCCCTCCGTGAGCGTGTACGGCGCGTCGTCGGACGCCGTCGTCGGCACTGTGCCGCTGCCCGCCGTGTTCACGGCGCCCATCCGCAGCGACGTGGTGCAGTTCGTGCACACGAACATGGCCAAGAACTCCCGCCAGGCGTACGCTGTGAACCGCCTGTCCGGCATGAACCACTCCGCCCACTCGTGGGGTACCGGCCGCGCTGTGGCCCGTATCCCCCGTATCCAGAGCAGCGGTACGTCCACCTCCGGCGCTGGTGCCTTCGGCAACATGTGCCGTGGCGGTCGCATGTTCGCCCCCACGAAGATCTTCCGCCGGTGGCACCGCAAGATCAACCTTCACCAGAAGCGCTTCGCTGTGGTGTCGGCCCTTGCTGCGTCGTCCGTGCCCGGCCTCGTGATGTCCCGCGGCCACAAGATCGAGAACATCCCCGAGGTGCCCCTCGTGGTGGAGGATGCCGTGCAGCAGTACGAGAAGACCAAGGAGGCCGTGGCCTTCCTCAAGGCCATCGCCGCCATCGACGATGTGAACCGCGTGAACGACTCCCGCGAGATCCGCGCCGGGCGCGGTAAGATGCGCAACCGCCGCTACGTGGCCCGCCGCGGCCCCATGCTGGTGCTGCCCGACAACCAGGGCACCCGCGCCTTCCGCAACATCTTCGGCCTCGACATTGCCAACGTGAACGCGCTGAACCTGCTGCACCTGGCCCCCGGTGGCCACGTGGGCCGCTTCATCATCTGGACAAAGGCCGCCTTTTCCCAGCTGGACAAGATCTTCGGCACCTTCACTCAGGCCTCCGCCGTGAAGAAGGGCTTCACCCTTCCCGCGCCGATGCTGACCAACACTGACGTGACCCGCATCATGCAGTCCGAGGAGGTGCGCCGCGTGCTGAAGCCCAAGAAGCTGCAGCCCAAGAAGGCGAGCCGCTTCCAGCAGCCCACCAACGGCATCAAGAACCGCCGCCTGCGCCTGCGCCTGAACCCGTTCGTGAAGCGCGAGACGACCATGGCCAAGGGCCTGCGCAACAAGGCCAACCTTGAGGCCCGGCGCAAGGCCAAGAACATTGCCCGCCGCAAGCTCCTCAAGGCCAAGTCCGCCAAGAAGACCAGCAAGAAGTAAGCGCCCATGGCGCCGAGGAATGGTTTACGCCCCGTTTTGAGTTCTGAGTTTATATGATTTTGTTTTATTTTCATTACGTTTTGTTTCTTGTTTTTTTTTTTTTTTTTAAACAAACGAGGGCAAACACATCTACAAAAAAAAAAAGAAAAAAAAAAGAAAAAAAAACACTGTTAAGGGGAGCTTTGGAAAATGGAAAGGGCCCGCCTACCTGTGGTTGGAGACAAGAGAGTGTCCGTGTCAAGAACTACGCAGCATGAGTAGTTTATGAATAAATCTCCTTCTCTCTCTCTCTCTCACTCTCTCTTTCTTTCCTTCTCTTTTTCTTTGTGGCACTCGGACGTCTCTTTGATGTTGTTGGGATATGGTTCTGTGGCTGCTGTTAAAGTTCGCGGTAGTTGCATCCCGTTTCCTGTAGTCTGTGGATGAGAGAGGCTAAAATAGGAAAAAAAAAATAGAAAAAGAAATAGAAAAAAAACAAAAAAATATTCAACAAGAACAATTTTTGTAAATCCGTTATTATTGATTGCTTTACTATTATTATTATTATTATTATTATTATTATTTGGGTTTGTGTGTGGTTTGCTTTGGTCGCTCCTGTACTTTATTGGATCGTTGGTGCGGACGTATCCCACTCAGCAGGAGAAGTGACGTATCAAAAAGGCAGTCCTCTACCGTTTCACCTTGAAGAAGAGAGGTCGAGGCACACACACACAGCCTACCGAAACCGCAACAGCAAGAGAGGACATTGAGGGGCTCCAACTCCCACACCTATCTTATTCCATCTTTCCGTTTGGTCATCGAAACCAAACGGACCGTGGTTCGAAACCATAGTTTTCATATATTTTTCTGTATATTTTCCGTCTTCTTTTTTTTTGTTTTTTCTCTTTCTTCTCTCTCGTTTGCGATTGTTTCGTCGCGTGCTGTGGAGCAGCGCTCATTTCTTTAGGCGTTTCTCTGTATATGGTTTATATAGTTTTCTTCTTTTTTCTTTTTGATTCTTAACGATTCTTCCCCTGCTTCCCTTTTCAATTTTTGTTTTTTCGTAATTTTTTTTTTCTTTTTTGCGTTTCTGCGCTGTCGTTGTTGTTTCGGTTCTTCTCTCCTCTTCAATTTTGAATCACCTCGTTGTGTGTGAAGACTTTAACGGTTGCCCCGCTACCGTAGCGATACATACATATATATTAGCGTAAAGAAGCACGAAGGGCGCTATACAGTACATTTTTTTTTTCTTTCTTTGATAACTGAAATAAATCATCAGCAATCCACCAGCAACACACCATCCCACCTTCTGTTGCTTAATCTCTCTCTCTCTCTATATATATACGTACGAATAGGCGTTTATACGGCTTGTACCAACCACTTGTATTTGTACTGTCCTTTTCGTTCTTCTTTTGCTCGTACTGTCGGACCCCCAACTGTTCTCCCACCATCCCCTCTAGAAGCACGACCCTTCTCTACAAGCACATACCCTAACATTGAACGGGAGAAGCAGAAACCAAAAAAGTCAAAAAAAAATTAGTTAAAAAAAAATAATAATACAAACAACAGAGCAATATATCAGACGAGCTTTCACACACTCACACACGTTTCGTGGGCCGTTTCGGAAGACCTTCTGCTCTATTTGAAAGTCTGGCGCGATGGCCGACTTCCCTAAGTTGACCCGCATGAAGGCGGATGATGAGAACATGGAGAAGATTCACCTCGCCGCGCGTAAAGGACAGCTCCAAGAGGTTCAGCGGCTGATTGAGATCGGTGTGGATCCGTGCATTCCGAACCGTTTCGGGTGCACAGCGCTGCACCTCGCTTGTAAGTTTGGTCAGTCCGATACGGCGAAGTACCTCGCCAGTATTTCTGATGTGCAGACGAGCTGGCACGGACAGAAGCCCATTCACCTAGCTGTCATTGCAAACAAATTGGATCTGGTGAAGGCGCTCATCGATGGCTACACGTCGCGCGGCCTATCCGCAGAGGCGCTGCTGAATGACTGCGATGAGATGCACTTGACCCAAATCGGCACGCACTTCAAAGATATCAACGGGCAAACGCCGCTGCACTGGTGCGTTGGCCTCGGCCCGTCGTACTGGGACATGCTGAAGCTGCTGGTGGAGTGTGGGGCGTCCCCCACGGCAAAGGATAAGCTTAGTGAAACGCCGCTGATGCGGGCGATGGAGTTCCAGTGGGATGAGGCGGTGGAGGTGATGTTGGAAGGCCAGACACAGTCATCTCTGCGGCTGGACTACCAGGATAAGGAGGGCCGGTCGCACATCCACTGGGCGGTGCTCGCCAACCACGAGGACTACGCCCTGCGGTTCATCGAGCTAGGCCACGACCTGAACATGGAGGACAATGAGCACAACGCTGCTGTGTTCATGGCGATTCGTGGGGCGATGCCAACGCTGTCAAAGACCATGCTGGCGGGCTGCGACCCCTTCCTGGTGCAGAACGCCCCTTTCCACAACGGGACCACTGTCTTTCCCGAGCGCATCACGTGGCTGGATTACGTTGGCGCGGACAAGGAGTGGGAGGAGAAGAAGCGGGAGTGCATCCACCACCTGCAGAAGCGACTGGATGACATCATTGCCAGCCTCGACGATGGCACCAAGAAGAAGAAGAAGCGCAAGCCATCGGTGAAGCGCATGAAGCTCGCGCCGTCGGCCCCGATGCGTGGCCGTAGCAAGAGCAAGGGAAAGAGCAAAGGCAAGAGCGAAGGAAAGAGCGGGTCCAAAAAAAAGAAGAAAACAGCTGCTGCACCAATGTAAAGTAACAAATACAAAAATAATTATAAATAAAAATAATAAATAAGAGTGGAAATTAAACAATGGACAAAGAGCCCCTTCTGGGAGCTGTGATCAGAGCGTGGAAGAGACCCCTCCTCAGCCACACACACAGACACATAGACAGACACTGCCTTCCTTTTTTTCTTCTGTTCTCCTCCATCTCTTTCATTGGACTGGTGAAGATATATCCACCAATTGGAATAGGAGTACACGGTAGGTGAAACTTGTTTCGCCCACTTTTTTTTTCTTCTTCTTCTTTTGGTTCGTGTTGACGCGCTTGAGTTCAACCGTCCAGTTCTCAGCATCGCCAATCCAGTTCTCCGCTACCGCTGTCTCAGAAAACAAACAAACAAACAAACAAACAAAAAATACATAACAAGTAAAGAAATCACAAACACACACACACACACACACGCACTGCCACGAAAGCAAACCACGGCCACACACATAGAGCTCTGCCTACCCCCTTTTCTATCTAGGACACAAACAGAATAGCGAAACGAAGACAGAAGCAACACGAGCAAAAAAAAAAAAAAGGACATCGCGATGACCGACTTCCCTAAGTTGACCCGCATGAAGGCGGATGATGAGAACATGGAGAAGATTCACCTCGCCGCGCGTAAAGGACAGACGGAGGAGGTTCAGCGGCTGATTGAGATCGGTGTGGATCCGTGCATTCCGAACCGTTTCGGGTGCACAGCGCTGCACCTCGCTTGTAAGTTTGGTCAGTCCGATACGGCGAAGTACCTCGCCAGTATTTCTGATGTGCAGACGAGCTGGCACGGACAGAAGCCCATTCACCTAGCTGTCATTGCGAACAAATTGGATCTGGTGAAGGCGCTCATCGATGGCTACATGTCGCGCGGCAAGTCTGTCGATGCGCTGCTGAACGAGTGCGACGATATGGAGATCACTGAGATCGGCACGCACTTCAAGCATATCAAGGGGCAGACAGCGCTGCACTGGTGCGTTGGCCTCGGCCCGGAGTACTTAGCCATGCTGAAGCTGCTGGTGGAGTGTGGGGCGTCCCCCACGGCAAAGGATAGAGATAACGAAACGCCGCTGATGCGGGCGATGGAGTTCCAGTGGGATGAGGCGGTAGAGATTATGTTGAACGGCCAAGGCAGTGGGTCTCTGCGGCTGGACTACCAGGATAAGGAGGGCCGGTCGCACATCCACTGGGCGGTGCTCGCCAACCACGAGGACTACGCCCTGCGGTTCATCGAGCTAGGCCACGACCTGAACATGGAGGACAATGAGCACAACGCTGCTGTGTTCATGGCGATTCGTGGGGCGATGCCAACGCTGTCAAAGACCATGCTGGCGGGCTGCGACCCCTTCCTGGTGCAGAACGCCCCTTTCCACAACGGGACCACTGTCTTTCCCGAGCGCATCACGTGGCTGGATTACGTTGGCGCGGACAAGGAGTGGGAGGAGAAGAAGCGGGAGTGCATCCACCACCTGCAGAAGCGACTGGATGACATCATTGCCAGCCTCGACGATGGCACCAAGAAGAAGAAGCGCAAGCCATCGGTGAAGCGCATGAAGCTCGCGCCGTCGGCCCCGATGCGTGGCCGCAGCAAAAGCAAGACGCGCTAAAGAACGAGAGAAAGAGAGAGAGAGAGAGGAGAAACGCCTTACGCGCGACGGTAATTAGGGTTAGGGTTTCGGCTCTTTGTTTTTCTTCTTCTCTTTCTTCCAATGGAAGAACAACAACAACTGTTTTGTCGTCCTGTTACTCGTTGTTCCTCGATCGCACACACACGTATTTTCTATGTTATGTATCTACAACAGAAAAGAATTATCGGTACTCTATTTGTTCCCCTTCCCCCTCATCCCTCTTATGCGGTGTGTGTGGGCGAGGAAGATCTGGCGGTGGGGCGGGTGTGGGAGCACTCGAAATGCCGTTCCGCAGAAGAAGACAAACGAAGGTGAGCAAGAGAGAAAGAAGGGAGACGAAAAGAATAACAAGAAAAAAAAAAGAACAAAAAAAAAGAGAACGAATGAAGGAACGGAAAGAAATGCGCAGGAATACACAAGAAGAACAGTCCCCCGCAGCGAAGCGCGACGAAGGAGGGTGGGTATATGCAATGCTCGCCGGCTTTGGGTGATGTGGAACTCTCCTTATAGTTGGTGTGCCTTTTTTTTTGTTTTGTATTGCTTTCCTCGCTCGTGGGACTTCTCAAATTGCTGATATCATAGCTTTTTTTTTTCTTTTTTCCTTCGAGGCGGTCGGTGCCCGTTTTTGAGCGCGGAGAAGAAGAAGGCGGAATTTTTATGCGTTTCGAAGCGCATCTTTTCTATTGTTTTTTTTCCGCTCCATCATCACCGAATTTTCTGTTTTATCTTTTATTATGATTATTATTTTTTCGTACGCTTTTGCAGGTGGATATGGTGCTCGCCGCAGATTATCACGTGATGGAAGACGTGAGAGAAGACGATCTAATAATAATAATAATAAAAGTAAAACAAAATAGAGCGAGAGAGAAGGAAAGAATAGAAATAACTTGTCCTATCTGTAAGTGGACGCCTTCGTTTGTACTGTTAACGTTTTTTTTTCTTTGTTTTTTTCCTTTTTTTTCACTCTTCTTTTCCTTTTTTTCTTGTTCATAACAATTAACCCTCACGGAGAAGCAAAGAAATACGAATCGAGTGCAGTTCACTGCGAATGGACTCATGACCTGGTCTGCCCGGAGGATCTATTCTTGGCTTGCCTTTGGGAGGGAGGGGGAGAGACCCCCCCCCCCCTTCCGCCTCTCCCTATGAACTCCTGGTGGTACAATAGGATTACTTGACGATGATGAATCCGGTCGGACTCCACTCTGCTCCTTTCGTTTCCCTCTTCTGTTCTCTTGCTCTCTGCGACATCACTATTTTTTTTTCTTTTTTCTTTTGTTTGAAAATGACGCACTGCCCTTCCAGGAAAACAACAACAACAACATCAACAAGGAGGATAGAACACATTCAGGCTTGCGTGTGTATCACCCTCCAAGACAATTGTTGTTTCTATTTTCTTCTTCGCTCGCACGCCTCTTTCTATTGTTATTATTATTATTACTAATATTATTATTCGTATTAATTTTATCTTCTTTGTATCTTCTCTCTCCGCCTCCGCTTCACCATATAGACCAACTGCAGCGGGAGGGAGAGAGAGAGAGAGAGATTTTGAAACGAGGAAAAGGGTCGAAAAAGAAGAAGGACACAACTAAAAAGTTAAAGAAGGTATAAGTGTAGCTATACACTACGGGTGAGCAGCACTGTACCTAGCTGCACTGTACCGCGACAAACCATTCTTTCGTTCTACTAATATATATATTTTTTTTGTTGTTTTTGGAAACCTACTCTGGAATCAAGGATCTCGTTCCCTGTTTTTTTTTTTTTTTGGGGTTTGTGGTCCAACGCAACACGCGAAAGAAATAAAACAAAAACAAACAAAAAAAATAGGTCCGCTCAAGTGTCGGAGGTAGGCCTTACGTAGCCCCCCCACCCCTCCTCCTTTTCTCCATGGACTTCATTCCGGTATCGTTGGACGACACCCAGCCGACCGGGAGCAGCCAGCTGCACCGGCCGTCGAGGGAGGGACCGCCCCCCGGCGGCGTTGAACAGCGGCGCGGATCTTACCGCCCTCACCTCGACGACGACGCTGCCCGAGGCGGTTCGGCTCTGCCTTCAGAGCTACTACCACGACCTCAGCTGGAACGTACCGTTCCCGGAGCACCACGCTGCCCCACTCCTCTACCTGCCGAAGGCGTACCAGCAGATGCGCTGGGCCCCCGACTGCTTCGGTATTATGCAGAGCGAAGTGGATGCCATGAGCCACGGCCTGCTGGAGTCGATCCCTCTCGGCTACTACCCCCTGAAGGCCGAGGACGTGCAGAAAGGCCTCGAGGCGGCGCAGGAGACGGAGGAAAATATTACTAAGCTGCGCCAGCGCCGGACCGCTAGCGGCCAGCTGGAGCCGGTTATGTGGCCTGCTGATGAGGTGAACCCCGCACTCCAGAAGGAGGATGTCGAGCTGCTGGACACGGATATCGACAAGGGCCTCGAGCAGCAGCGGGAGATACCATCTATCACCCTTCTGCTGCAGCGCCCCACCTACACCGAGATGGGCACGGACTCGTCCTTGGAACAGCGACACGCCTCGCGTGTGCGCCTCGTCATGCCGGAAGCGGTGCAACGCGTTCTCGCCGCGGCCCCTCCTGCCTCCCCCACCAGGTCGCAGCCGCCCCCCTCGCTCGAGGCGGTCGGCCCCCCCTTCACTGGGGACAGGACAGCCCACAACGACGCTGCTGCACCAACGACGGTTCCCCCCGGCGAGGACGACCAGGGGGTGCACCCTGGCGATGGGCCGACCACTGCCCACCAGCTCCATGCCATGAAGGAACGCACGTGGCCCGAGCGTGTCAAGAGCGCGTTTCGCATTGCCCGCACCGTGGACAAGGAGTACGTGGAGCTCCTCCAGGCCGTCGCAAAACACAAACTTGGCCTCGACCCGGGCAACACGTCGCACGTCGAGCTGACAACGACCTTGTGGCGGGCCGTGTGGGCGCTGCCCTCCGCGCAGCAGCAGCGTGAGGTCTGGTCCAGGTTCTGCAACTTCTCTTACCAGTACGACGGCCCCACGGGGGACGGCGGGGGGGCGAGCACCGCCACGGCCGCACCTCCGGCCATGCGGTCTCGCCGCAGTAGGACCGCCGAGCGCCTCGTCGCCTCGTTGCGGGAGCTCCACCCGCCACACTACTTGAAAGTCTGGTGCCCGCTGGCAGAGCAGTACACCGCCCTTCTGGATGCGTACGCCACGGCGGGCGTCGAGGCAGCCGAGGTCTCCTCGTCCGGCGAACGGTCCAGAGAGAGGAGCAGCGAGGCGGAGGGAGAGGCTCTCAAGAGTTTCCTCGAGGCGCGCCGTAAGGAGCTGCGCATCGGTAGCGAGGAGATCGACCCCAGGGGGTCCACATCCAATGCCAGCCAGCACCCGCAGCCGAACCGCCGCGGGGCTGTTGTGCAGCACCTGCAGCTCCCGCAGCTCCCGGTGGGGGCGCTCCTCGACCGCCGCAGCCGCCGCTACTTCAGTCGCAACCAGCAGCCCATCCACATCTACCCGGTGGCGATCGCCCCCGTCTACCCCGACGGATACACCGAGGCGGCGAAGCGCCTACGGGAGAAGCAGCAGCAGCAGCAGCAGAAGAAGAAGAAGCGCCAGGCGGCGGTGCGAACGGGGCTAGAGGAGGGAGAGGAGGGAGAGGAGGACGAGGAGGATTTTGATTTTCTGGCGGAGACGGCGCAGGCGCTGGATCACGTCGTGTTGCCGGGCGCGGCCGTTCCAGAGCATGTGTCGCTGCTAGACGGCCCGCACATGTTGGTCAACGGCTCCAAGTTCCTCTGCGTGGATGCCGCGAGTGTGCGAGACCTGCAAGGGGGATCGGGCTCGGCCAGCCGGGACCTGCAGAAGAGTGCCGACGATGATCTGCCGGCGGATGGGAGTACGTTATTGTACCACACGCACCGGGGCAACAACTTTGAGCCGCTCTACACGGACGAGGAGAACACGAGCAGTTTTCTGTTTCACCACTTCGAGTCCCCGCTGTACCGCCAGTTCCAGCAAATGGCCGCCGCCGGTGCCGCTGCGACGCGAGAGAACCGCCGTCGGCCCGGGCAGGGGAAGGCGGCGGAGTGGGATCTTGTTCCGGCCACGGCAGAGAATACAGATCACCCCGTCCTCGGCGAGGCGCTGCAGCGATGCCGGGCCGAGGCCGCTGGCGCCAGCCGTAGCCCGAACAACAGTACCGCGCTGCTCGGCGGCTCCCAGTCACCGGCGGCGTCGCAGCAGCAGCCCGCTCCGCTTTCCATGGAGGAGCGGGTGCGTGCGGTGGTGCGCGACGCGGCGGGCCGTGGGGCGGTGGGCCTCGACGGGTCCGTGCTCATCTACAACCGTATCGGCGCCCGAGACTACTTCCGCAAGGCAGCCGTGGCCCAGCAAGCCGAGAAGGAGGTGTACGGCTTTATCTTCTCCGGCGAGGACGAGAGGGATGCGGTGGCGATGGCGCCGGCACCGCCCCGTAAGCGACCCGCACACGAGGCAGCAGCGGGGACGGAAGAGCTGCTGGGCTCACGGGTGAAGGTCGAGGTGCAATAAGGGAGAAGAACACACACACACACACACAAATAAAAATGAGAAGAAAACAAAACAAAACAAAAAAAAATCAAGAAGAAAAGAAAAAAAGAATATGTCGACGACTGCGGACGAGGGCATCATCGCCCCTAACAATCACCACGCTTCCCACCAACCAGAACGGAACGAAAGTTCTCCATGCAGCCTTACGTGCCCACTTACTTGTATGAAACAAACAAACAAAGAAGATAAGAGACGAGAAGAAGTGCGTAGAACAACAACAACAGAGACGAGATAATGGAGAGACAGAAAGGATGAGTGAGTCTTCATTGTTCGTGTCCCTTAAAAAAACAAACAACAACAAAAAACAAAAAAACAAAACAAAACAACAACAACAACAGAAGAATATATATATATAAATATTACACAATAAATACGGGAGAGCAAACCCATGGGATCTAGATGGCAATAGCTGCCACTCCCACTCACCTGCGGATCAGATCTGGCCTCCTCCTTCTTCTCTCTTCTCTTTTCTTTTTGCTGACCCTCTCTACTTCATTTTTGAATATGCTCTAGTTCCTTGTACTCTTCTATTCTATTATATATTCTTTTATACCTTTTTTTTTTTGGTACTTTTTAAGTTTTTTTTTTTTAATATTAGTTTCCCTCTTCCCTCCCTCTCCCCTTCTTGAGGCGCTTCCTATTCCAGAGCCCTCCCCCTTCTTCACATACCAGACAGATTCACATTATCTTCTTCTTCTTCCTCTTTTTTTTTTTGTTTCAGGTCACCCTCTTTCCTCTCACAGATACGGATACTTCCTTTGCTCTTCACACACACACACACACATCAGAACCTCAGAGAACTACGACGAATATTCCCGTCCGTTGAACAGAAATCGCGAAATCGAGCGGCGGAAAGTGCCAGCAGCAACCACAGATTACGACGACCCTAGGACAAGGAAGGACGAAGGAAGCAACGAACGCACTTTTGTTCTGCGTTTATCTCTCCTACTGTACAGGCCACCACCTCCTTTCCCTCTATCGTTGATTTTTATCCGAAAAAAAAAATATTCTTTAAATAAATATATAATATTGCAAATTGGAAAAAAGAAGAAGAAAACACAACCCCCTCTCGCTATCTTTTTTTTTTTTATTTTTCCTTGTTGTTGTTGTCTTATTCTTGTTCTTCTTTGCTCTTTCTCTCTTTATTATTATTATTTTCACTGTTCTCTACGAAGTGTAGTCTGGACTCGTGTACCATTTATTACTACTACTACTACTATTATTATTATTCTACATTTTTTTATATTGAAATTTCTCTCTTTTGCGCTAGCTTTCTTCTTCTTCTTCTTTGCTTGTCTTTTTTCCTGCTAGCGCTTTGTGCGAAACGGTTGAGAACAGAACAAGAAACTGAATAATCCTAAAGAACTAAAAGAAATATATATATATATATATATATATAGAACAGATAGACAGACAAACATTGACGGCCAGCAGTCTTCTTCTTCTTCTTCTTCTTTTTCTTTTTCTTTTTGACTCTTTTTACTTTTACTCAAAGCCAGAACCAGCACGCACACGAACCTCCCCACTAGGTTGTGCCCACCCCCGTGTTAGTCTATTACTGCTACTACTACTACTACTACTACTACTATTATTATTATTATTATTATTATTTTGGCGGAGCGAAACCCCCAAGATATTTCTCTTCACAAACAACAACAACAACAAAAACAACAACAGAACGCAACTCCATCTAGAGGCGCAACACAGGCACACACACCTCGCAGATTTACCTTTACATATATAAACGCTCACTAAGCCAGACAAACAAACAAACAAACAACAACAACAAAAAAGTGAAAAAAAAAAGCAGTACTAAATATATATAGCCAACAGAGAAAAAATATCCTATATATAAGATATAAGATATAGAAAAACACTCAACAGCGTAATTGCTGCCAGGAAAGGGATCGACACCACTGCATCGTTCGGCTTGTTTTGTTTATCTTTACACCACAGACATTTCATTTCATTTCTTCTTTTTTTTTTTCTGGTTGGCGCAGTCTTATTTTGATCGATCTTTTGCTATTTCGGTTCTTCAAAGATTACATCTATTTATTTCTTTTTCTTCTTTTTCTCCCTCTTCCACTCGATCGGATATCCTTTGAACAATTTACTCTATCGTAACACTTTGTTGTACTTGTTTCAAGCGCTCTGTATACCTAACACTTGACTACTACCCTCCAGATTTTTTTTTTTAAAATTTAAATTATTGTTTCTATACGGTCCATTAGTTTTATTCTTCGTTTTTTTTTTTAAATATATATTTCGTTTTTAGTCGATTGAAAACAGAAAAAAGTCCCTGGTTCAACGTACTTTTCTCTTTCTTTTTTTTCTTAAGCAAACAAACAAACAAACAAACAAAAAATAAAGAAAAAAAAACCCACTCGGCTTCCCGAAAAGCATAAAGTCAAGCCCGCTCGTTGTAGACGCTCGACACTTATTCACCGTGGAGAGAATAATAGAAAAAAAAAAACAACAACAACAACAACAACCACCGCCGTATACAGAAGGCAATTGCGTTTATCAACATTCGCTACTGTCTCTTTATTATTATTATTATTATAATTATTGTTTTGTTTCATTTACTTTTTCTCCACGGTACAACAGATTTCTTTTTGTTTTTCTTTTCTTTTTTTTTTTATTTTTATACAGCCACAAAGCGAAGAAAATACCTATACCTCTACGACTTCGTACAGCATTATTCCAAGAGTTGTACTTCCGTGTTGTCTAGATCCTCCTCGAGTACAGCAGCGCACCGTTGAATTAGTATACCCCCCCCCCCAATCCCAACCCGCCATCATACTCCACAGGAGACGAAGGATATTCGATTCTCCCGGTGGATCATCGACCCCCTCCGTCCGTGGGCTCTTTTTTTTTTTCTTTTCTTTTTCGTTTCTTCTCTGTTACGTCACACCACCACCACTAAACTTCTTGTATCTCTCTATTGTATATCCCCTTCCTATATCTCTCTCTATTTCGTTTTTTCCTGCTCCCTTTTTTTGAAAAGGATATTTGCTATTATTATTGTTATTGTTATCGTTATTATTATTATTATTATTATTATTATTATTATTATTTTTTGTCAGAGTACGACGAGGATATCGGTATCAATCTTATCAATTTATCTATCTATCTTTTTTTTTTCTTTTTTGCCTCCCTCACCTTTTTTTTTTTGTAACCCCAACCGATATCATTGATTCATGCCGCAGCTGTTTCATAAGGCGTCTGCCGATGCGGTGGCTGCTTCGGGGCTTAAGCGGCATGTGCTGGAGGAGTGCACAGAAACGATTACCACCGCCTCCCACTCCTCCGCCCCGTATGATCCAATGAGTCCAACGACCCCTACGCCGTACAAGGCGGCAATGGTGGCGAAGGCGAAGGAGACGGACGGCGGTGCGCCGGCGCCAGCGCCTTCCAGCAGACGGCCGCCCCTCCCAGAAGGAACGCCGCTGGTGCGCAGTGCGGTGGCATCCAAGAGCTCCTCCTCAGAGTCATCCGGCCAGCGGCGCCGGCGCCAAACCCTGGGTGCCAGCCAGACGGCCTGCGCGGCCGATGTTGGCGAGGAAGATGGCGCGGGAACAGCAGAGGCCCGACCCGCCACCTCCTACTTCCCTGACACCGCCGGCAGCAGCCCAGAGGAAGTGGCCTACTGCTATTACTGGTACTACTACTGGGCAATGCACCAGGGACAGCAGGGCAGTGAAGAAGATGCCGATGATGGACTAGCAGCGTTCATGTCGTGGATGGAGGCACAACGCCAGCCTGCAGCACCGCCCCGCACAGGTGGTGGAGGTGCTACGTCAGGTGCATGGCCACCGCACGAGGAGAGGGACCTGCTCCAGCCGTCCTATCCCAGCTCCTACGTACCTCAACAACTTCCCCCTCCCCCTCCGCCTCCACCACCATGCGCTACCGGTGCAGGGGCCGGCCACACCGCCTGCCGCGGCGTGACAGACACGACGTTGCCCTACGCCGACGAAGAGGCGGAGACGCGTACGCACGAGACCACCCCAACACACTCGAGCAACAGCCATACACAGAGCTCCATTAGCCCTTCACCTGCGCCAGCCATCACCCACCCCCATCCCCACCCCCGCCCGCTTCCACTTTCCTTGGCGACGCCCCCATCCATGTACTCTGGATGCCTTATTCCAAATACACAGGCCCTGGCCCAGCAGCGCACAATAGATCGCACCGCCACCGCCACGCATCCCACCGACTCCCCGCCACCGAGACCGACGACCGCGAAGGACACCTCTGTTGCTCCCCCTGCAGCAGTGCCAGACAAACTCCAACGCGTGCAGCGGAGCAGCGAGCCGGAGCTGCCTAGCCGCACCGCGGACCGGCCAGCCCCCCGTGGATACCGCAGAAGCAGAACAAGTGATGGCCACTGCTACTGCGCCGCCGTCAACCGTCACCATTAAGGCCGGCGGCGGCGGTGGCGAGCGCTGTTCGCTCTCCTTCTATGGTAAGACATACTCGGTTGATTTGGCGGCCTTCACCTCCGCCTTCGCCACCGCCTTTGCTGCTAGTGGCGCAGTTGCCCAGGAGGATCAGCAGGGCCCTCTCCCCCTGCGCCGTGGCTCCAGCGGCAGCACCAGTGCCGGGGGTGCCGCTGTGGTGGAGGTGCCGGCCAACGCGGGTCGCAAGCAAACCGAAGCGGCGCTGGCCGAGTTTCAGCCGGCGGAAGATGCGGCAGAGGGCGAGGCGGAGGGGCATACCTCTGGCTCCCCTCTCAGTCGCGTGCAGCTGTGGCGGCTCCACTACCTGCTGTCCTGGTGTGAATCAGCCACGTCAGCGATGGAACGAGCGAGCAGCACCGCCTTATCTGCCTCCAGCCGCGGCCTCCACCCATCCCAGTCCTCATCGCCGTGTGGTGGCCCCATTCAGAATATCGAACCGCCGTTCTACAGGGAGCTCCCCACGGCCCTCAGCATGGCGCCACTGCCTGGATCCCCTCTCCCCGGCTCCCTGCACGGCGCGGAGGACGGCCCAGTGAGCACCGCCTGCTCCTGCTGCGAGCTGGCGGAAGCCGTTGAAGAAGCCGCCGCAGCTGCCGCTCCATGCGAAGCCTTTCTCTACGCTCAGCACCAGCAGCGGTCTGCCCCTTCCCCTGCCACTGCTGTTGGGGCCACGGCCGTGGCGCCGCGATCTCTTCCGCCGCAGATGGAGACGCCGTCGAGCGCCTCCTGCTCCGCCAGTTTCACTCCCTGCGAAATGGGCGGCGCTGAGGCCGGGCGGGCCAGCGGCGGCGAGCCGAACCCCCATCCCAACAAGAACAGCACTTACAACAGCAGTAGCGGCTTCTTCTGGGTCGCACCGGATCAGGTGGCGACGGCGTACGACGCGGCTCGTGACGCCCGCTCCTTGGAAGAAGCGGCCTGGACGGCCGCCGCGGCAGAGTTTCTGAAGGCGCAGGAGCTGGCCGAGACACCACTGCTCCCCGGCGTGCTGCTCTCCTGGCGGCACAACCCGTACGACGAGAACGTGCTCCACAGCAGCAGCATGCGGAGGAACGGCAGGAGTAGGGAAGCCTCGGTATCGTCGCCGGCGTCGATGACGCCCAGTGCGGGGCTGTGGGATGTAATGCGGTCGGAAGCGGGGTCTATCTCTGCGGGGCCGGACCCCTTATCACCCGTGGACCGAGCCTTCCTGGAGGCCTACGCCCCGCTGACACTGGAGGAGGATCGATATGGCCAGAACACGCCATCCGCCCTCAGCGGGCAGACGAGCCTCTCCCCCTCCCCTGCCACACCGCATCATCGATACCACCGCCACCACCACGGCCACGCGGCGCTGGGCCAGCAGCCGTCCGCCCAGCTGCCGCTCCCCAGCGCTGGTGATGACTCGCTGCAGGGGCACCAGAGAGCGCCAAGGGGCCATCTCCGTGCTCTGCAGCTGGTGCCAGCGCTCTACGCGGGGGATGATGATGATGATGAGGACCGTGATAATGGAAACTCGTTGATGGAGTCGGAGACCACCGCAGCGGGCCATGACCCTCGGCTTGCTGAGCGGGGCAGCTGGCCCTCCAGCGCTGCCGTACCCGCTGCGCTGGACCGGCGCTGGCACCGAGGGACGATGGGATCCTTGATCACCAGCCCAGCAGTGAATCCTTTGCTTCAGTACCGTCGAACGGGGGCCACGGCCACGGCCACGGCCGACGCCAGCAAGCCGTACCCTCTGGTTGGGGGCGGCCTTGATGGGCTGGCTGGCGCCTCCACGGATTCTAGTGATGCCGAGGAGACCGAGTCGGAGGATGCGTTCCGCTCCCTAGGAGCGCTTACAGATGCCCAGCTGCAGAGCCGTGCGGTGGAGCTCAAAAAGGCGTTGCTGGCACCATTTGATCGAAAGGACTACTTAACGGTACTACGAAATCCCCCTCGACCGGCGCACACGAGAAGGTATCGCGACGGCGAGGAGGCCTTGTACGAGAAGAAGCCGGCGCAACAACCGCTACTGGAGGAGGACGAAGAAGAACTTGAAGAAGAGGAAGAGGACGAGGATTCCTTGGAAGCTGCTCTTATGGCCGCCTTACCCCCGTATAATGCTGCCGTGGGGCTAGGGGAGCAGGAGCAGGACAACTCGAGAGACGGACGGTCCCCCTCAGTGATGCACCTGGAGATGCAAGGGCGCTGCCACCCCTTGTGCTTTGATGTGCTGCTGCCGCCCACTGAAGCCGGCGAGTGGGACGAGCGACAGCTTGACAGCACCGAGGCGATCTCGTTACTGCAGCAGACGGCGTGCCCGGCGCCGGCGCTGCTCCCACGCCGAGCGGGCCGCCCCGCCACGCTAGTGCTGCCCATGGCGCTGGAGAATGGGCTGCTCCCGAAGACGATGGAGGTCTCAGTGGACTTGACCCTCTCTCCCTTCGAAGATGTGCGTGAGTTGCAGCGGCTCACGCTCCGCCATGGAGTTCGGTTTCTGCCCGGCTGGGGCCACAGAGAGAACTGCGTGCGTGCTGTGAACAGTCGATGCGGCCGCCGGGGAGCCGGTGGCGTCGCCCGCAGCCGCGCTGCAGAAGAGGAGACCAACCGCAGCGGCGCAGCAGCTAATCGGTTCCCGTTCATGCGACGCTGTGAGGTGGTGTACTACTATGTGCTTGAGGTGTATGCCACCCCGCTCGCGGCGGGGCAGGGTTCGGCGCTGCCTGAGCTCTCCTCTGGCGTTGGGCCTCGGCGGCGTGGCGGGTTCCACTGGAAGGTGCGGCGCGCAGCCCGCCAGCTCGATCTGCGGCACCGCCTCGCAGAGGAAGAGAACGGCGCGAAGCGCCGCCGGATCGTCTTTGCCTCCTCATCACACTACTTTCAGGTCGGCGCCGTCGTTGTCGCCGACGGGGATCTCGGGGTCGAGCTGTACTACGTTCGCCTGGTGGTGCACCAGGACGTGTGGCGTACGAGTTACGTCAATCCCCCGTACGTTGCGGCAAAAGAAGGGGGAGGACGAAGTAAGCTGACGGCGGCGAAGCTGGAGCGCGGGATGCGCCAGGTGCTGGGCTTGGAGGAGACGGCGAAGGACCCGGCGGCCCAGCCGCCGCATCGAATGCCAAAGGAGTCGGACTTCCTTGCCTTGGCGGCGTATCGCTACGCATGGCCCTCGGAGTTGGTGGTGTGTGAGCGGGTCTTGCCCCAGCTGCGGTGCTGCACCATGCTGCTCCTGCATCGTCTACAGCTGCACTACACGAGAATGGGCGACAGGGCCACGACGACGAAGAAGAAGGGGGCGGTGGTGATGGAGCACACGAGGGAGGATCTTCTGCACCCGACGTGGGGCTCCCCCTTCCACCAGTGCGACGTGGTTGCCATGCGTTTCCAGTACGTCTCCTTTCAGGCGGATGGACAAAAGTTAACCATCCAGTACTTCAGCGAAACCCCCGTGCGCTTCTTGGAGCTCGCTACACTGTTGTATCATATGTTTCGATGCCGCGTATGGATTGTGAGTTGCCCCGTGCCGAACGACAAGGCGGCTGCTGTCCGCACCTTCACCTCCATTATCCGGCGCACCATGGCGCCCACCTCGCCGAAGCTTCTGGAACTACATGAGAAGCTCATTATGGAGAGAGACAAGACGGCCGCCGCCGCCGCCGCCGACGACGACGACGCCGCTGCCGAGCCCATGTCGCCGCCGTCACGTGAGAAGGACAACGCTGAGACCACCATCCACGACCAGACACAAGGTGATAGGGGCCCCACCCGCACTTATCTCGCCCGAGGCGCAGCGACCGAACCCCCTCTCCCTCCACGCGACAGAGAGCCCAACGGCGAGGCACCCGCTCGTACCGTGGAGAATGCAGGAGGCCAAGAGGTTCAAACAAGCGCCGCGCTGGTGAAGCTCTCTCCTTTGCCTGATACCACGCCGACCACAGAGGTCCTGCTACACGCGACGGGGCTGCGTGAGATGTGGCGCATGCCCATGTCGGAACTGATGAGGCACGTGGCACTGCCCAGCGAGGAGGAGGAGGAGGAGAAAGAGGATGATGTCAATGGGACGCCAGCTATCAGCGAGGATGAAGGAGGTGACCGCAGCATCAGACCTACCGCAGCGGGAGGGCGTAAAGCCAAGAGCCGGCGAGGCGCCGCGACGGGGGATCGCAACCGCCGCTGCTCCTCTCGCCTCCGGCAGGACGAGGAGCTGTCGGCGATGCAGCCGTTCAAGGACTATGACGCCCTCCGGGCTGCCTCTCAGCTCAAGTACGACGAGACGTGCGGTCAGCAAGATAAAGAACGAGCCGATACCCCGCTTGCGGGAGAGGGGGAGGTGCCGTACTTGCTGATCGTGGAGAAGCCGCAGGAGCACGGCGCGACCCCCGCTGTCTTCGCCGACCCAGGCAATGGAAAGGAACTGGTGCGGGTGCGGGTCCCGGCTACCAGGACGATGTTGTTCTGCTGCGCCAAGCGATTATTCGAACCAGACAGCTTGGTGGTGGTGGATGGGCCGTGGAAAAAGCCCGAGGTCGCCAGAGTCATTTGTGTGATTGGGCGCGAGGCCTGGAACGCTGCGCTGGAGGGAATACAGATTGTGCCGTCGTTGCTCGAAGAGGCGAGAACGAAAAAATTATGCAGCGAAGACAAAAGGGAGGCACCTGTTCACTCCTCAAATGTGTGGGTCTCGCCGTCGTACCTCCTGCGCCAACGGCTTCCCGACGACGCCAGCTGGGGGCAGCGCCCCGCGCTGAGCCTCGAGTACGCAGCGGAGCCGTCCATTCGACTCATTCGACTCAACAGCATTACCAGCGCAACGCACCCACCAAGCGGTAAACTCCGCATCCCCATGCGGGAGCAGCTCTTTCTCTTGACCGCCGCCCACCGCACAGCAGCGCCCGGCGAAGAGTGCCTGTGCCGCTCCGTGCTGCCTCATCTCGGGGCGGTGGTCCTCTTGCTCCTGCAGCGTGCCCAGGCCGAGGAGCGGTCCCGCATACGAAAGCGGCAGACGCGGCAGTTCCCCGGCAGTGATATCCTCGCTATGAATTTTGTATGGTGTGGGTGGCAAGCCGACACCAGTCGCATCTTTGTTCTCATGTACAACCAGCTGCTGTACCAGCAACAACAGCAGCAGCGAAGAAAACGAGAGGGATGGGAGGAGGAGGAGGAGGACCGGGCCAGCCCTCGCCGTCGTGGCCGCACGCCACACCAATCGTATGGGGAGCTACGGGTTGTGGACGTGGCTCGCTACATTTTTCGCAAACTGGGATGCAACGCATGGATCCGAGAGGTGGCTCCACCCATTTCGGATTAAGAGCGATGCGAAGGGAGTGAAGGCAGCTACTCCTGCGCATGAACTCTTTTTTTTTTCCCCACCGGATAGACCACAAAGAGAAGAAGGCAGATGTACGGCGAGGCGGTCTCGCTCTCTCCACTATTACTATGATGAGGATGGATATAAATGAAGCGATGATCTTTTATATAAGCGATATTTATCTATCTAGCTATACCTATCGATCTTATTATCTATACATCTTATACGTCTTACACAACGATATATAGGAGAGTAAGGGCCAACGCAACATCCCTTGACAGCCCCTATTATGACGGTTCATTCACGTAATTTTTAAACGCTTTTAATGCTTTTTTTTTTTTCGGTGTTGCTAGTGCATGCATACCTCAGAACCGGGTGTACCATACCATGCGCCTGTATGAGAGCAGTGTCTGGGCGACTGCTTCTACCACACTTCTTGTACGTCTTCACGCATGCAGGTAAGAGTTTTTTTTTTTTTAATAAAGGAGAGCGAGTTGGAAGAGCAACAATAAAAAAAGAAATCAGAAACCAGTTGCGGGGGCCCTCGACCCACTTCCCCCCCTCCCTCAAAAGAAAAATAAATAAAAAATGAATAAAATAAAACCACATGTCGCAGAATAAAATGTCAAGAGCACAAATTGTTGAGAACGCAACACAACTTTTACCTCTTGCCAACGCGAAGAATCACTACGACACAGATAATAATAAAACAAACAACAAAAAAAACAAACAACGCACGCACAACAGATAAACGGTCACGTACACAAATAGATAATAAAAGACCATAACCAGCAGATACAGAAGATACAATAAACAAAAGGCATAAGGGGGAAAGGAAGAAGAAAAAAAAAAAACAAACAAAATAATAAAAGGGGGGAAGGGTGGTGCTCCGTTCAGACCTCCCGGCATTGGTTCCTCCCTCCCTTCCCCTTATTGTTTTTCTTCCCTTTTTTTTTGTTTGTTATTGCCTGCACAATGCATGGGTGCCGTCACAAGCTTCTTCCTGCGGCAGTCGATAGACATACTATATCCACACACAGAAACCGACAAACTTCAGAGCGATAGCGCCACACGATCTTGAAGAAGGAAGATAATACAAACAAACAAACAAAAAAATCAACTGGAAGAAGAAAGAGATGAGAACCCAAACAGAACACCCACACACACCATGCGAAACAGGATGGACTCGTCCTGTCACAGGGGATCCACTATCATCTACAACGAAGGAGGAGCTCATCATTCACACCTTCCTCTAGTTATTGCTCTTGTTATTAGTTTGTTTTCGGTATTATTCATACCTTCCTCCCACTGGCCCAGAGAGAGAGGCCAACTCCGCCCAGTTCGCTCGCGGTACTCTTGGTTGTGGCACTTAGCCGTGTCTTTTCTTTTCTTTCTCCTACAGGATAAATAATAGCCAACAGATCCTATCTTTTGTTTCACTGGTGTTAGCCCAGGGGGGATACCCACAAGGAATCATTACCCAAGCACATCTCTGCGGTGTGGGGAGGGGGTTAAAATCTTGTGGTTGCCGCACCGTGCTTCTCTTCTTCTTTTTTTTTTTTTCGTTTCTCGTTCCCCTAGTGAGTAGAATATTATTGCCGAACGAACAAATAGGAGTCGTTCAAAATTAAAAAGAAGAACATCTAGATCTAGATCTAGATCTATCCCCCCCCCCTTTCACACGGTTAAGAATGAACTATTTCTCTCAGTGGCCCACCTTGTCCTTTGTGCGGCAGGATGAAACCCGCGTTTCCGCCGCTGAGGCGTTGAAGGACAAGGATTTCGTTGTCTTCTTCTTCGGGGCCCCGTGGGATCGCCAGTACAAGGAGTTCATCCCTAAGTTCCGCCGCTTCTACGACAATCTTCACGAGGAAAAGAAGTTTGAGGCCATCCTCGTCACACGTGGGGACACGGAGGAGGAGATACTGTCGGACTTCTATAACCCCGAGTTCACCCCGGCCACGCGGAAGCGTAAGACGTACCTCCTGCCCTGCAAACCAGAGATGCACAAGAAGTTGGAAGAAGAAGCGGCGGCCAAGGCGAAGAAGAAGGACAAGGAAGAGGAGGAGGAGGAGGAGGAGGAGGCCTCTCCCACCGCTGTCGAAAAGGGTTCAGAGTTAGAGAGCAGTGCCGACTGCCCCGCTCCATTTCCTATGCCCCGCACGGGAACACACGGCAACTACTTGCTGCTGGATCCGGTGGACAGCGAACCGGTGGGCACGCAGCTACTCTTCCAGTTCCGTGTCTGGGCATACCCAGCCGTTGTGGTGTGCTACAACCGCCCCGCCGTAGACCCACCGGTGGACCCAAAGATGGTGCAACCGCTGCGGATACGGAAGTCACCGCTGCAAGCGGTGGAGGTGCGGCTCCCGATCGTAAAGGATAAATCTGGGCGACGCAAGAACACGCCGTTCATCTCCGACAACCGCTGTCGGCCTGACATCGCGTGTGCGTCGGGCAAATGGATGCTGGAGCGGCAGGACCCGGATGGGGCCCTGTTTCCGTGGGACCAGATGCCGCCTGGGGCCCCCGGCGCCTTGTACATGATCGTGTTTGTTGTACTACTGACGATTGCGTCTTGCATATTCACTGTTATGGTCGCCAGGGACCCGATCCTTAAAGAGAATGTCAACCGACTCTTGGGCTTTGAGCTCTTCTACTAACCCACGCGCTGTCTGTGTATGTAAGAGAGAAAGAGAGAGAGAGAGGTTGTGTGTGTGTGTTGGCGAGCTTTCAAATGGTTTTGTACCCCCCCCCTCCCTCTTTTTTTTTGTCGCCTTTTTCCATGTGCTCCTCGATTTCCTCTTGTTGTGTCCTTTGCCCTTTAAGTTGTTGTACGATTTTTGTTTTGGTTTCTTTTTCTTTGATGGGGCTTTTTTTTTTCCAATATTCGAGACGAAAAAGAACAACAACAACAAAAAAAGAGTGAATTTTAAAAACTTCTATTAAAATATTACACAGAAACCACCGCGAGGAATCCATTTACTTCGTTCCCTCATCCTTGCATATTACATTAGAGAATGATTTGACGTGCATCGTCCGGACTAGGATCAACCATGTGGATATCTCTTTCTCTCTTTCTCTCCCTCTCTAATTGCGCTTCTTCTTCCGCACAGACATACACATTAACACCCACACCCACACATACACACAGCGCCATGTCCGGCCTCAAGAAGTTCATTCGCCACTCCTCCATGCTGCTCTCGCAAGCGAGCCGCAGCACCCCTGTGGTGGGGCTCGAGAGCATCGCCAAGGATAATAAGTACGTCTTCTTCTACTTCTCAGCGAGCTGGTGCCCCCCGTGCCGGCAGTTCACCCCGCAGCTGGCCGAGTTCTACGCGAAGCACAAGACCGCGAAGCAGTTCGAGGTGGTACTCGTTCCCTGGGACGAGGAGAAGCCAGCGTTCGACGAGTACTACGCAAAGATGCCGTGGCTGTCGCTACCGTTTGAGGACCGCGAGGGAATGCAGTTCTTGACGAAGGGATTCCAAGTCGAATCTATCCCAACAATGATCGGTGTGGAGGCCGAGAGCGGCAACGTCATTACAACGAACGCCCGCACCATGGTGGTGCGTGACCCGGAGGCGAAGGAGTTCCCATGGGAGCAGCAGTAGAGAGGGATTAACAAACAAACAAACAAACAAACACGCATTCAGCCAAAAAGATGAGAGAGAGAGAAACACGCACACGCACACGCACACGCACGCGATCTGGTAGATATCCTCTTGTTTTTCGGTATTTTGAGGCATCGCTTCGTAAGCCGCTATTCCCAAGTTGGTTGCCGATCGAGATGCTTTTTTTTTCTCTTTCTCTTTCTCTTTCTCTCTTTTTTTTTTTTTGCTTTACTTACTTCTTCTGATCCCCTCTCCATCTCACACCAGACTATGAATGAGGGGCAGAGCGAAAAAAAAAAAGTTAAATTCGATAACGAGGGTTAATCCGAGCGTTAACAACAACAACAACAACAAAATACACTACCCCATTTCATTCACACTCCATTCGCATGACGCGAATAGACCTCTGTGTGGGCATGAAAAAAAAAAAAAAACAACATCCAACAAATTAACCAAAAAAAGCAAGGCAAAAAAGCTTTAAAATGAAAAACAACAACAACAACAACAACAACAACAACAACAACGAGCTAAACAAAAGCCTTGACACAGGCACAGCAGCGTGGTCTGGGCCACCCTACCCACATGTTCTTCACCTATCCCCCCTTTTTCCTTTCTGACACCCACATCTACTTTTTTTTTTTTCTTCTTTCTCTCTCACTCCCACACATCATAATAACCACACACAACTACACACACACACACACTAATCATAAATCTTTTTCCATTTTCTACACACACTTTTTCATTCTCTTCTGTACGTTACCTCTCTCCGAGACAATCCATACCCCCAAAGCGCCCCATACGTGACTTGCATCTTGAAAAAAACAACAACAGCAACAACAAAACAAACAAACTCTTTCCCTCTCTCTCCACTAAATGTCTGGCCTTCAGTCCACCTTCTTCCCCGATGTGCCCTCGCTGTTTCGCCGCGCATCAAAGGACACCCTTCAGGAGATATCGTTCACCAGTGCCCTGACACGCGACGGTCGCGCCGTGCAGTACGTGCTGCTGTACTTCGCGGCGAGCTGGTGCCCCGACTGCCGCGCCTTCAGTCCAATGCTGGAGACCTTCTATCAGTCTAGTCACGTGGCGAAGGACTTCGAGATCATCTTTGTGCCCTGCAACAAGGACGCCCAGCAGTACACGCAGGATGCGCTCGCCGCCCCGTGGCTCTCCACGCCCTACCTGCCCAAGGTGACGGAGCGTATTGGTAAGGAGCTGAAAGTGAACTCCATCCCCGGCATGGTGGTCATCGAAGCGGCCACTGGCGCCGTGGTCTGCGGTATGAACGCTGCAGAAAAGCTCGAGCAGGATCCCCAAGGCCGGCACTTCCCCTGGACCTCATAAATAAACAGCGACAATACATAAATCCAACCATAAGACAAAAACCAACCTAAACAAACGCAGCAGTGCCACCAAAGAAAAAGCAGAAGCCATCTCCCCCCCTCTCTCTATCGGCACTTTCTGCCTATCCTTACACCTGCATCACACACACACACACACACACACACAACGGGCGAAGGGCCTCACCAGTGCTGTACATTATTAGAGATATGATGACGGCATAAAGACATCCATCTATTACTCCTTATCACCAACTGGAGTGCCGTCCCCTACACTCATCGGACCTCATGCACCGTCATCGCTCCCGTGTGCCGCACGGCTGGGCTGGGACCTCGATCTGCGGCGCCGTGGCACTGACCCCCCCCCCCCAGCATCGAGCCTCTCCGTGACGGCTGCGCCCCGTCACCACCATCACGAAACACCCCTGACACGGTGCGTTGCCCCGCACCACACGATGGCACTCCCTTGCGGTGCAAGCGGACCTGGTTAGCGCTGTGCTGTGCCCCGCCATCCACCCTCCACCTGCGTCTCTCTGCTTTGTCTTCTTCTTCCCCCAGCTTCTGTCCTTACAGTTTTTGCTTCCACAGCCACCCCAGCCCCTTCCCCTTCACCATGTCTGGCCTGCCCAAGTACTTCCCGAACGCGAAGAAGTTCGTCCGCAAAGACGGAACGGAGGTTGCGATGGAGTCCCTCGCGGGCAAGCTTGTGTTCTTCTACTTCTCGGCGAGCTGGTGCCCGCCGTGCCGTGGGTTCACTCCCCAGCTCGCGGAGTTCTACAGCAAGTACAAGGACGCGAAGAACTTCGAGATCATCTGGATCTCCTGGGACGAGGAGAAGGGCGACTACACCGGCTACTTCGAGAAGATGCCGTGGATGGCGCTCCCCTTCGAGGACCGCGCTGGTGTGGAGCACCTCGTGAAGGAGTTCGCGGTGGAGTCGATCCCGACGCTTGTCGGCGTGGAGGCAGACACCGGCAAGGTGGTGACCACCACCGCCCGCGCCCGCCTTGTGCAGGACCCTGAAGGCGCCCAGTTCCCCTGGAGCTCCTAAGACAGCTGAACCCTGGAGCGGGCAGCGCTGCAGTGTGGTGTGTGCCCCGACCATTCGGCCCTGTGCGGCCCACCTACTGGGAGTTCCTGTTATTGTTGTGATTCTTAATACGATGGATCCCGTTATTATTGTTTTCTATTTCGTTTTTGGTGCCCATACATTCCTTTTACGTTCGGTCGCGGTTGAACCACCACGAGTGACACCTCATGCACCGTCATCGCTCCCGTGTGCCGCACGGCTGGGCTGGGACCTCGATCTGCGGCGCCGTGGCACTGACCCCAGCATCGAGCCTCTCCGTGACGGCTGCGCCCGTCACCACCATCACGAAACACCCTGACACGGTGCGTTGCCCCGCACCACACGATGGCACTCCTTGCGGTGCAAGCGGACCTGGTTAGCGCTGTGCTGTGCCCCGCCATCCACCCTCCACCTGCGTCTCTCTGCTTTGTCTTCTTCTTCCCCCAGCTTCTGTCCTTACAGTTTTTGCTTCCACAGCCACCCCAGCCCCTTCCCCTTCACCATGTCTGGCCTGCCCAAGTACTTCCCGAACGCGAAGAAGTTCGTCCGCAAAGACGGAACGGAGGTTGCGATGGAGTCCCTCGCGGGCAAGCTTGTGTTCTTCTACTTCTCGGCGAGCTGGTGCCCGCCGTGCCGTGGGTTCACTCCCCAGCTCGCGGAGTTCTACAGCAAGTACAAGGACGCGAAGAACTTCGAGATCATCTGGATCTCCTGGGACGAGGAGAAGGGCGACTACACCGGCTACTTCGAGAAGATGCCGTGGATGGCGCTCCCTTCGAGGACCGCGCTGGTGTGGAGCACCTCGTGAAGGAGTTCGCGGTGGAGTCGATCCCGACGCTTGTCGGCGTGGAGGCAGACACCGGCAAGGTGGTGACCACCACCGCCCGCGCCCGCCTTGTGCAGGACCCTGAAGGCGCCCAGTTCCCCTGGAGCTCCTAAGACAGCTGAACCCTGGAGCGGGCAGCGCTGCAGTGTGGTGTGTGCCCCGACCATTCGGCCCTGTGCGGCCCACCTACTGGGAGTTCCTGTTATTGTTGTGATTCTTAATACGATGGATCCCGTTATTATTGTTTTCTATTTCGTTTTTGGTGCCCATACATTCCTTTTACGTTCGGTCGCGGTTGAACCACCACGAGTGACACCTCATGCACCGTCATCGCTCCCGTGTGCCGCACGGCTGGGCTGGGACCTCGATCTGCGGCGCCGTGGCACTGACCCCAGCATCGAGCCTCTCCGTGACGGCTGCGCCCCGTCACCACCATCACGAAACACCCCTGACACGGTGCGTTGCCCCGCACCACACGATGGCACTCCTTGCGGTGCAAGCGGACCTGGTTAGCGCTGTGCTGTGCCCCGCCATCCACCCTCCACCTGCGTCTCTCTGCTTTGTCTTCTTCTTCCCCCAGCTTCTGTCCTTACAGTTTTTGCTTCCACAGCCACCCCAGCCCCTTCCCCTTCACCATGTCTGGCCTGCCCAAGTACTTCCCGAACGCGAAGAAGTTCGTCCGCAAAGACGGAACGGAGGTTGCGATGGAGTCCCTCGCGGGCAAGCTTGTGTTCTTCTACTTCTCGGCGAGCTGGTGCCCGCCGTGCCGTGGGTTCACTCCCCAGCTCGCGGAGTTCTACAGCAAGTACAAGGACGCGAAGAACTTCGAGATCATCTGGATCTCCTGGGACGAGGAGAAGGGCGACTACACCGGCTACTTCGAGAAGATGCCGTGGATGGCGCTCCCTTCGAGGACCGCGCTGGTGTGGAGCACCTCGTGAAGGAGTTCGCGGTGGAGTCGATCCCGACGCTTGTCGGCGTGGAGGCAGACACCGGCAAGGTGGTGACCACCACCGCCCGCGCCCGCCTTGTGCAGGACCCTGAAGGCGCCCAGTTCCCCTGGAGCTCCTAAGACAGCTGAACCCTGGAGCGGGCAGCGCTGCAGTGTGGTGTGTGCCCCGACCATTCGGCCCTGTGCGGCCCACCTACTGGGAGTTCCTGTTATTGTTGTGATTCTTAATACGATGGATCCCGTTATTATTGTTTTCTATTTCGTTTTTGGTGCCCATACATTCCTTTTACGTTCGGTCGCGGTTGAACCACCACGAGTGACACCTCATGCACCGTCATCGCTCCCGTGTGCCGCACGGCTGGGCTGGGACCTCGATCTGCGGCGCCGTGGCACTGACCCCAGCATCGAGCCTCTCCGTGACGGCTGCGCCCGTCACCACCATCACGAAACACCCCTGACACGGTGCGTTGCCCCGCACCACACGATGGCACTCCCTTGCGGTGCAAGCGGACCTGGTTAGCGCTGTGCTGTGCCCCGCCATCCACCCTCCACCTGCGTCTCTCTGCTTTGTCTTCTTCTTCCCCCAGCTTCTGTCCTTACAGTTTTTGCTTCCACAGCCACCCCAGCCCCTTCCCCTTCACCATGTCTGGCCTGCCCAAGTACTTCCCGAACGCGAAGAAGTTCGTCCGCAAAGACGGAACGGAGGTTGCGATGGAGTCCCTCGCGGGCAAGCTTGTGTTCTTCTACTTCTCGGCGAGCTGGTGCCCGCCGTGCCGTGGGTTCACTCCCCAGCTCGCGGAGTTCTACAGCAAGTACAAGGACGCGAAGAACTTCGAGATCATCTGGATCTCCTGGGACGAGGAGAAGGGCGACTACACCGGCTACTTCGAGAAGATGCCGTGGATGGCGCTCCCTTCGAGGACCGCGCTGGTGTGGAGCACCTCGTGAAGGAGTTCGCGGTGGAGTCGATCCCGACGCTTGTCGGCGTGGAGGCAGACACCGGCAAGGTGGTGACCACCACCGCCCGCGCCCGCCTTGTGCAGGACCCTGAAGGCGCCCAGTTCCCCTGGAGCTCCTAAGACAGCTGAACCCTGGAGCGGGCAGCGCTGCAGTGTGGTGTGTGCCCCGACCATTCGGCCCTGTGCGGCCCACCTACTGGGAGTTCCTGTTATTGTTGTGATTCTTAATACGATGGATCCCGTTATTATTGTTTTCTATTTCGTTTTTGGTGCCCATACATTCCTTTTACGTTCGGTCGCGGTTGAACCACCACGAGTGACACCTCATGCACCGTCATCGCTCCCGTGTGCCGCACGGCTGGGCTGGGACCTCGATCTGCGGCGCCGTGGCACTGACCCCAGCATCGAGCCTCTCCGTGACGGCTGCGCCCCGTCACCACCATCACGAAACACCCCTGACACGGTGCGTTGCCCCGCACCACACGATGGCACTCCCTTGCGGTGCAAGCGGACCTGGTTAGCGCTGTGCTGTGCCCCGCCATCCACCCTCCACCTGCGTCTCTCTGCTTTGTCTTCTTCTTCCCCCAGCTTCTGTCCTTACAGTTTTTGCTTCCACAGCCACCCCAGCCCCTTCCCCTTCACCATGTCTGGCCTGCCCAAGTACTTCCCGAACGCGAAGAAGTTCGTCCGCAAAGACGGAACGGAGGTTGCGATGGAGTCCCTCGCGGGCAAGCTTGTGTTCTTCTACTTCTCGGCGAGCTGGTGCCCGCCGTGCCGTGGGTTCACTCCCCAGCTCGCGGAGTTCTACAGCAAGTACAAGGACGCGAAGAACTTCGAGATCATCTGGATCTCCTGGGACGAGGAGAAGGGCGACTACACCGGCTACTTCGAGAAGATGCCGTGGATGGCGCTCCCCTTCGAGGACCGCGCTGGTGTGGAGCACCTCGTGAAGGAGTTCGCGGTGGAGTCGATCCCGACGCTTGTCGGCGTGGAGGCAGACACCGGCAAGGTGGTGACCACCACCGCCCGCGCCCGCCTTGTGCAGGACCCTGAAGGCGCCCAGTTCCCCTGGAGCTCCTAAGACAGCTGAACCCTGGAGCGGGCAGCGCTGCAGTGTGGTGTGTGCCCCGACCATTCGGCCCTGTGCGGCCCACCTACTGGGAGTTCCTGTTATTGTTCTGATTCTTAATACAATGGATCCCGTTATTATTGTTTTCTATTTCGTTTTTGGTGCCCATACATTCCTTTTACGTTCGGTCGCGGTTGAACCACCACGAGTGACACCTCATGCACCGTCATCGCTCCCGTGTGCCGCACGGCTGGGCTGGGACCTCGATCTGCGGCGCCGTGGCACTGACCCCAGCATCGAGCCTCTCCGTGACGGCTGCGCCCCGTCACCACCATCACGAAACACCCCTGACACGGTGCGTTGCCCCGCACCACACGATGGCACTCCCTTGCGGTGCAAGCGGACCTGGTTAGCGCTGTGCTGTGCCCCGCCATCCACCCTCCACCTGCGTCTCTCTGCTTTGTCTTCTTCTTCCCCCAGCTTCTGTCCTTACAGTTTTTGCTTCCACAGCCACCCCAGCCCCTTCCCCTTCACCATGTCTGGCCTGCCCAAGTACTTCCCGAACGCGAAGAAGTTCGTCCGCAAAGACGGAACGGAGGTTGCGATGGAGTCCCTCGCGGGCAAGCTTGTGTTCTTCTACTTCTCGGCGAGCTGGTGCCCGCCGTGCCGTGGGTTCACTCCCCAGCTCGCGGAGTTCTACAGCAAGTACAAGGACGCGAAGAACTTCGAGATCATCTGGATCTCCTGGGACGAGGAGAAGGGCGACTACACCGGCTACTTCGAGAAGATGCCGTGGATGGCGCTCCCCTTCGAGGACCGCGCTGGTGTGGAGCACCTCGTGAAGGAGTTCGCGGTGGAGTCGATCCCGACGCTTGTCGGCGTGGAGGCAGACACCGGCAAGGTGGTGACCACCACCGCCCGCGCCCGCCTTGTGCAGGACCCTGAAGGCGCCCAGTTCCCCTGGAGCTCCTAAGACAGCTGAACCCTGGAGCGGGCAGCGCTGCAGTGTGGTGTGTGCCCCGACCATTCGGCCCTGTGCGGCCCACCTACTGGGAGTTCCTGTTATTGTTCTGATTCTTAATACAATGGATCCCGTTATTATTGTTTTCTATTTCGTTTTTGGTGCCCATACATTCCTTTTACGTTCGGTCGCGGTTGAACCACCACGAGTGACACCTCATGCACCGTCATCGCTCCCGTGTGCCGCACGGCTGGGCTGGGACCTCGATCTGCGGCGCCGTGGCACTGACCCCAGCATCGAGCCTCTCCGTGACGGCTGCGCCCCGTCACCACCATCACGAAACACCCCTGACACGGTGCGTTGCCCCGCACCACACGATGGCACTCCCTTGCGGTGCAAGCGGACCTGGTTAGCGCTGTGCTGTGCCCCGCCATCCACCCTCCACCTGCGTCTCTCTGCTTTGTCTTCTTCTTCCCCCAGCTTCTGTCCTTACAGTTTTTGCTTCCACAGCCACCCCAGCCCCTTCCCCTTCACCATGTCTGGCCTGCCCAAGTACTTCCCGAACGCGAAGAAGTTCGTCCGCAAAGACGGAACGGAGGTTGCGATGGAGTCCCTCGCGGGCAAGCTTGTGTTCTTCTACTTCTCGGCGAGCTGGTGCCCGCCGTGCCGTGGGTTCACTCCCCAGCTCGCGGAGTTCTACAGCAAGTACAAGGACGCGAAGAACTTCGAGATCATCTGGATCTCCTGGGACGAGGAGAAGGGCGACTACACCGGCTACTTCGAGAAGATGCCGTGGATGGCGCTCCCCTTCGAGGACCGCGCTGGTGTGGAGCACCTCGTGAAGGAGTTCGCGGTGGAGTCGATCCCGACGCTTGTCGGCGTGGAGGCAGACACCGGCAAGGTGGTGACCACCACCGCCCGCGCCCGCCTTGTGCAGGACCCTGAAGGCGCCCAGTTCCCCTGGAGCTCCTAAGACAGCTGAACCCTGGAGCGGGCAGCGCTGCAGTGTGGTGTGTGCCCCGACCATTCGGCCCTGTGCGGCCCACCTACTGGGAGTTCCTGTTATTGTTGTGATTCTTAATACGATGGATCCCGTTATTATTGTTTTCTATTTCGTTTTTGGTGCCCATACATTCCTTTTACGTTCGGTCGCGGTTGAACCACCACGAGTGACACCTCATGCACCGTCATCGCTCCCGTGTGCCGCACGGCTGGGCTGGGACCTCGATCTGCGGCGCCGTGGCACTGACCCCAGCATCGAGCCTCTCCGTGACGGCTGCGCCCCGTCACCACCATCACGAAACACCCCTGACACGGTGCGTTGCCCCGCACCACACGATGGCACTCCCTTGCGGTGCAAGCGGACCTGGTTAGCGCTGTGCTGTGCCCCGCCATCCACCCTCCACCTGCGTCTCTCTGCTTTGTCTTCTTCTTCCCCCAGCTTCTGTCCTTACAGTTTTTGCTTCCACAGCCAGCCCCTCCCCTTCACCATGTCTGGCCTGCCCAAGTACTTCCCGAACGCGAAGAAGTTCGTCCGCAAAGACGGAACGGAGGTTGCGATGGAGTCCCTCGCGGGCAAGCTTGTGTTCTTCTACTTCTCGGCGAGCTGGTGCCCGCCGTGCCGTGGGTTCACTCCCCAGCTCGCGGAGTTCTACAGCAAGTACAAGGACGCGAAGAACTTCGAGATCATCTGGATCTCCTGGGACGAGGAGAAGGGCGACTACACCGGCTACTTCGAGAAGATGCCGTGGATGGCGCTCCCTTCGAGGACCGCGCTGGTGTGGAGCACCTCGTGAAGGAGTTCGCGGTGGAGTCGATCCCGACGCTTGTCGGCGTGGAGGCAGACACCGGCAAGGTGGTGACCACCACCGCCCGCGCCCGCCTTGTGCAGGACCCTGAAGGCGCCCAGTTCCCCTGGAGCTCCTAAGACAGCTGAACCCTGGAGCGGGCAGCGCTGCAGTGTGGTGTGTGCCCCGACCATTCGGCCCTGTGCGGCCCACCTACTGGGAGTTCCTGTTATTGTTGTGATTCTTAATACGATGGATCCCGTTATTATTGTTTTCTATTTCGTTTTTGGTGCCCATACATTCCTTTTACGTTCGGTCGCGGTTGAACCACCACGAGTGACACCTCATGCACCGTCATCGCTCCCGTGTGCCGCACGGCTGGGCTGGGACCTCGATCTGCGGCGCCGTGGCACTGACCCCAGCATCGAGCCTCTCCGTGACGGCTGCGCCCCGTCACCACCATCACGAAACACCCCTGACACGGTGCGTTGCCCCGCACCACACGATGGCACTCCTTGCGGTGCAAGCGGACCTGGTTAGCGCTGTGCTGTGCCCCGCCATCCACCCTCCACCTGCGTCTCTCTGCTTTGTCTTCTTCTTCCCCCAGCTTCTGTCCTTACAGTTTTTGCTTCCACAGCCACCCCAGCCCCCTCCCCTTCACCATGTCTGGCCTGCCCAAGTACTTCCCGAACGCGAAGAAGTTCGTCCGCAAAGACGGAACGGAGGTTGCGATGGAGTCCCTCGCGGGCAAGCTTGTGTTCTTCTACTTCTCGGCGAGCTGGTGCCCGCCGTGCCGTGGGTTCACTCCCCAGCTCGCGGAGTTCTACAGCAAGTACAAGGACGCGAAGAACTTCGAGATCATCTGGATCTCCTGGGACGAGGAGAAGGGCGACTACACCGGCTACTTCGAGAAGATGCCGTGGATGGCGCTCCCCTTCGAGGACCGCGCTGGTGTGGAGCACCTCGTGAAGGAGTTCGCGGTGGAGTCGATCCCGACGCTTGTCGGCGTGGAGGCAGACACCGGCAAGGTGGTGACCACCACCGCCCGCGCCCGCCTTGTGCAGGACCCTGAAGGCGCCCAGTTCCCCTGGAGCTCTCAATAGAGAAAGCAGCGTAGTGAGCTCGCTGCTGATGAGATGAATTGGGTTCGCGAGGAATTTTTTTTTTTTTGTTTTGCTCTTTTGTGTTTATCGGTGAAGTGAGATTGATGAAGGATACCTGTGACGTATTTTCTAGGCCCCCTTTTTCTGTTCAAGGAATAAGGATTGATTTAGGGCTCTTTTCAATCGATGTCGTTGTATATATATCTATACATATTTCTTTTTCATATATATTTATTTATGGACGGGGTCCTTACCCCTTTGCATACTGGACTGCGCCGATGAAGAAGTAATCGTACACCGAGATTGACATTTTAAAAATAGAAAAAAAGAGAAAAGAAAATAGTTGTTCTGAAGAGCGCCGGTGATGGTACTCACGTTGTAGGAGAGTGGGGAGCCATCCAGCAGAACGGAGGAACAAGGTGGAAAGGATCTATGTGCAGGATCGTCTTTTGCTGTGCAGTGCCTTAGTGGGTTGGTGCCTTGCAGGCTCAGCGTACTGCTGTGAAGAAGAAATGCTTCTCAATGGTTTGTTTGCTTCTTCTCTCCCCCTCACTTTCACTCCTTTTTTTTTTTTCTGGTGTGCGTCGTGTCGATTGGGATCATTTATTTATCTCTGCTACAGTTTCTAGGCCTTCTTCACGTGTTCCAAAGGTTTTGTCCTTCCATCCCTCCCAACACACACACACACACACTTACTTCACAGTACTCCTCATGCAGGGAAAGAACTTCCAGCTGCTCGATGCCGAGGGTAAGGAGCGCGTGCTCGTGCTGCAGACCAAGTATGAGAAGTTGATGCCTCTGGAGAAGAACGCCTTCATGGAACTCTGCGGGTTCGTGAGCAATCGCGACGCCGCTGCGGAGGCCGAGCGCCTTGCCAACCGTGGTAACCTCGAGAAGTACATGAACGCCCGCCTCGCCGACGTTCGCTCTCGCGAGAAGGGATTTGTGGTGCTCCAGCAGCAGGTGGACGTACCGTCGAACAAGACCGCCCCCAACGCAGGGGACTACACAAACGCCTCATCGGATGCCAGCCTTCGCAAGCTCATTCAGCCGTCCTTGTACGGGGAGGGCGAGGCTGCCGTCCGCAAGCAGCGCAAGTCCCTGTACGAGAAGATCGGGATGGAGGGGGAGGCCGACAAGGAGGAGGAGGTCGAGGAGACCCAGAACCGCGCCCCCGCCGTGGGCCAGCCCGGGAACTACACGTACCGCAGCAACGCCTACCAGGCGCTTCGTCTCGCTCACTCCTTCCCGCATCACATCAACGTGAATGCGAACACGAAGGACGACAGCGAAACCGCCAACATGATCAACGCCACTGGCATGCCACTCTACGAGAACGAGCTCCGCGACTGGTTCGACGCCATGGATAGCACCAAATCCGGGTACCTGGAGCTGGAGGACTTCAACAGCTTCATGCGCCTCCTGGACCGCGACCTGGGTGTGGAGGATGAGTACGCCCGTCTCGAGCAGGAGGGCAGCCGTCTGGCTACCGACGGTAAGCTGTGCTTCGAGGCCTTCGCGTACCTCGTTCTCCGTTTCGCCCGTGCCTAAGCAGTTTATTTCTAATTTTTTATTTAGAGGCTCACCACCACCCTGGCGAAGTCCAGCGAGACGTCCGGGTGGGTGGGTGGGTGGGGAAGCACCAACAAGAAAAAAAGCTGGTTCCCGCGCGCTCTCGTGCCTCGCAGGCCCTGTTCTCGCTCTGCTCTCCTCCGTCCTGAACACAACAAAGTGGAGGTGAGTGCTGGTACCTGTACGGCTGGCCCTGACGTCCCGGTCGACTTCGAGCCGGCTCGTATTCCAGAAGCGGCGTGAGAGAGCGAGCGAGCGAGAGAAGGAAAGAGGAGTGGAGTGCCGAGTTCTCCGCTGTTGAACAGGGGAAGGATGCAGAAGGAAGAAGGCGGTAGAAGAGCCAAAGAAAGAAAAAAAAAAGAAGAAGAGAGAGAGAGAAGCAAACAAACAAAGACTGATGCATACACACACGGTACACCTCGTATGCGACGTGTAGGATATGCGAGAGATGGAGAGGGAATGGGTAGTTGGCGTACGAGATATGGCGTGCGTCTATGGAGGCGTGAGATCAGCTCAGCACAGGAGACCCCTTCCCCCCCTTTCCCCTCATTTTAAGGCAGACGTCCGTGGAGGAATGCAGCATTTTACTTTTTTTTTTTATTTTAAAAAAAAAAAGCAGAAGCCGTGCCAGAAACAGTTTCAAAAACGACACACAAACGCTGCCTTTCCGTTCCTTTTTTATGTTTCAGACGCAAAGAAATGCTCGGTGGGGAACCGAAACGGGTTGGACGTACTCCCGTCCCCTATTTCTAACGAACCGGGGGTAAACGTGATGCCCCTACACCCAACAACAACAACAACAGCAGCAACAACAAAAGGAAGGAAATGGAAATGGATATTCTCTCTCTTCGCTGCGGTGTTTTGTTCCCTAGGAATTGTTGTTTGTTTTTTTTTTTGATTTTTTTTTTTTTGGTTTTTCTTTCTTCTTCTTCTAGGCGCATTTGTATTTGTATTTATGTTTATGTTTTTGATTGCATACGAGACCTCCCTCTCTCCCCCTCCCACCTACACACTTACACACACACACACTACAACCATTCTGATGTAATTTAAAAAAAAGTGAAGAGAATTCTGATGAAATAAAAGAGAAGAGAAGAAGATGAAGTGTTGGGAGGTTTTCGTTTTTTTTTTTTTCCTTTTCTTTTGTCTCGTATGTATGCCCTAGTTGTACACCGCCCGCCGCACATCGCTGCACCGTGGGAGAGAGAGAGGTCTCGGAATGTGGTACCTGCTGCGTGCGTGCGTGTGCGTGTGTTCCTCCACCTCCTAAGGAAAAGAAAAAAGAAAGAAAGGAAGTTCAACGAAGTCCTGTACGCTCTCCCTTCCCCCCCTTCAACAGAATGACAGCACCTCACCAAGTACTTTGATTTTTTTTTTTTATTTATCATTTTTTTTTTGGTTTTTACTCCCCTTTTTTATTTACCTGTTTACCCGTGACCTGTAAGAAGAAAAAAAAAAAACTACAAGATGCTTCTTGAAAACAAACAAACAAACAAAAAAAAAACAAAAACAAAAACAAACAAAGAAACAGACAAACAACCCCAACATTAGGGTTACCGTTTCCTCACCCTAACGAGGCGGCCTCATCCCCCCATCCATTTTTGATAGCAGTGCTTCCCTTCTGTAAATTGGTGCTTCCTCTCGTCACTCTTTTTCTTTTTTCTTGGTGATTATGATTATTGTTCTTATGAATGCATACACTTCACTAGCTCGCTACAAGACACACACGAGAAATATTTTCTTTCTGTGCGTTCGCACATTAAAAAGGTTTTTGGTTTAGGAAACACACACCCGCTCTCTCTTGTTTTAATATATATATATATATCTAGTTTATATATATAATAAAACTATTGTTCGTATCGCATCGATCTTAGATAAAAAAAAAAGAAAAGAAAAGAAGAAAAGAAGAAAAGAAAGCATTCAGAAGGAAGTAGACACACACAGACACACGCAGACACAAGAGTGCCATCCCAGGCCATACTCACGTGCTTGCTTCTCTCCCCCTTCAATTATCATCCCTAAATATTTTTTTCTTCTTCTTTTTTTTTCCCAGTTTCCGCACCCTCTTTTTTTTTCTCTCTTCTGCTCGCGGAAAGTGCGGGTCGACAACAACTAGCGACACGCAAGCGATCCACTTGAAAAGAAGAAGAAGAAAAAAAAAAAACACAAAAAAACACGAAAGACGAAGAAAAAGACGATTCAAAAAGGGCGAAGAGGGTGGAACATCAGCATCCGCATCAACAAAGGAAGAACTCCAGACGTTGAGCGAGAAGCGCAGCGGCGTCCTCAACATTCGAGCGATCCAGAACCTCTCCTCTACACGCTTCATTCTGTCTGGTAGGGGCTTGTGCTCTCCACGGTCGCTCCAGAGTCCGGCGCCTGGTGTACAAGTGTAACCCCAGCACTCACTCTCACGCACCACACACAGAGAGAGAGAGAGAGAGAGGGAGGGAGAGTGTCATGGAGTTCCTGCTAGGCCACCTCTACCTGACACGGCACTATGACAGTGCCGATCGTTCATCTCAGGCTCTTGTTATCACGTCACCCGCAGCTGCCGGCACCGGCACCGGGGCAGACGACAGTACCCACCCGCCAGCCGCCACCCAACCCCCGACGGCCGCGGACCCTTTGGCGCCCTTGCCGCCTTCCCCTTCCTCGACCCAGAGCCATGGCGGCCCTGGTGCGCCGCCGGCCTCGGCCAAGACAGCAGCAGCGGTGGCCGCCGGCGCGTCGGTCCGCTCCTCGTTGGGGTCCCTGCACTTTCCGCCGGGCCTCAACAGCTCGGTTCCCCCCACCCCACCGCATACGCTGCAGCGCTCGACCGGCCCGCCGATTCCAGTGCCAGCCGGTGGCGAATCCACCAACTCCAACCCCAACCCCAACAGTGGCCCCCCCCCACCAAATGGAGCTCCTTCGTCCTTCACTGGTGGGGCCACTGCCAATAGCAACGCGACGCCGCTCAGCCTCCCCGGGCCGTGCTTCTCGCCCTCCTCACCCACACTCGGGCCGCAGCTCCCTACCCTCCCACAGCAGCAGGGAAACAGCGGGTCTCTTGCGTCATCCGTCGGCCTCGGAGCGGGTACCACGGCCCCAGGAGCAACGCAAGCCATCACCCCAACCCCCACGGCAGCAGCAGGTGCGGGGGCTGTGCCTGGCACCGGCGGGGCTAGCTCGCAGTCGCAGTCGCTCCTCGCCGGCGGCGCCCCTTCCCCCCCCGTAGCTCATCACAGCTACAGCGTGCCGACGACGGAGCTGAATGGGAAGTACGTGCTTCTTTTTATCCCACCCCCACGCGATCTGCTGCCCTCCAACGCCAAGGCCCCAACCTCCTCCCCCAGCAGCGGCGCAGAGCTAGAGAGCGGCGCGGCTCACACCACAGCAGGAGCAACGATAAATGGCTCGGCAGCCACTACCACCGCTGCGGGTGCCGGGCGCACGACGCCCGTCTCCACCACGGGGGAGACCTTCGGGATCCGCACAACCCCTCCACCGCAGCGAGCAGGGTCCACACCCATCCAGCCGCCGCCGCCGCCCCAAACAGAAAACAGCAGCACCCCTGTCGTCGTCGTCGCCGCGGGGGCGGGCGAGGAGCCGCTGCCCCCCCTACCTCCTATGAGTGGCTGCAGCAGCCGGCAGCAGAGCCCGGCCCGCGTCTCCCGTCTCGACAGCGGTGCCGTGGCGCCGCCGCCGGCCTCCGGGTTCGGCAGCCCAGTGACCCCGGCCCCTCGTCTCAGCGACGCCGGCGCGCTGCAGGTGCTGCCCTCGGGCCCCGGCTCTCCCTCCCCCTCTCGACGGAGCCAAACGGTGCTCACACCGCAACCCGCCGTCCCCGGCACCACGCCAACCGCCGCGGAGATCACGGCGGCAACGGCCCTCTACTACCACCACCGCACGAGCACGACGGCAGCGGTGCGGGCGCGGCAGAAGCTGCTCGTTTTCTACAATTTGCTGCTGCAGCAGCTTCGTGGGGAGTACGAGACGGCGCTGGAGGCCGAGGAGGCCCAGCTGTTGAACGGCGGCGGGTGTGGCGAGGAGCACGACAGCGCTGGGGATGCAGAGGAGGACGAGGGGGGGCGATTCGGCGAGTGGAATGTGCCCACTTTCAAGGCTACTGTCGCTCCCACACCCGGGTGCAGCGGCGTTCACCTAGCTCGGCCACCCTCCACGGGTCCTCCTGCGACAGCCGCCGGCCAGCTGTTACGCCATAGCAGCTCGTGCGGCCCTCCTCCTCCCACGGCGCTGCCCCCCAGCACCCCGCTGCAGGACGCTGGCGCTGGGCCCACCAACAACTCTTTGCAGATGGAGGAGGGCGGGTATCTGCAGACCGAAGGGACCACGACGAGTGGAAGCGGTATGGGCGACTCCCAACGGTACTACCCGCCTGGCGTGCCGGGGACGGACAGCTTTGGCCCCTTCTCCGGCATGGGCGTGGCGCACCCTACCGCTGCCCAGCAGCAGCACCACCACCGATTCTCTACGGCAGGCCTGCCCACAGTGGCTGTATCGCCCTGCAGCGTCGGCACCGTTCAAGGCGGCGGCAGCCGCGCGGGTGGGACGGCGCCGAGTGGCCTCGGCGGGGCCGCGGGCAGCCGCCCTCACCCCTCTTTTCTTTCCTCCTCGCTCCACGGCGTTCTCGCTGGGCCCGCTGGCGGGGGATACGGGGATGCTGCGGCTGGTGCTGGCCTCCTAGCGGGGGCTGGGATGGGAGCCTGGGGTGAGATTCATAGGATCGCCGTTCTCGAGCTGCACTACTCCTCCACCACCCTCCCGCCCAGCGTGACCCCTGTCATTCGAACTGGGTGCAGCCGCTTCGGTGCCGCCTCCGAGTTGTTTGACGCCGCCGATCCCACCGCGTCTGCTGTGGCAGGCGCAGCAGTGGAGGCTTCCGTTGCCGGGACCCCGGCCGTGGGGCCGTGGATGCAGAAGAGCCCGCTCGTCAACGCCGTCGCCTTCCTCCACACGCTCTGTACCAACCCTGCGCCAGCCACCACTATCGTCACAACGACGACGACGACGACCACCACCACTACTGCTGCTGCTGCTCCTACAGGAGGAGCCGGGGCGACCAACGCGGGGGGGAGCGCTACCGTGCCTCTGCCTGTTGGGAGCAGCGCGAGCCCTGTCGGTGCGGCCTCCCCCTCCTACGCCGCATCTCTCAACCCCTCTGCGGCAGCGTCTCTGCGAAGCTCCTTTGCCCTGAGTGTGCCCAACAGCCGGCGCAGTACCGTCGGCGGCAGCGCTGTGATCTCGACGCTGCCCTCCACCACCACCACCAAGGCCGGCACACTCGTGATCCCAGCGGGCGGCTGTTTCTGCGGCAGAGGCCACATGATGGATCCCCCACTGCCCCCCTCCCTGCTACTGTACACCGATGGACAACCGCAGGCTGGTACACTGCATCTCCGCGGGCTCGCTCCCGTGAGAGCCACCCCACTGCCGGACTACCCCCCGTTCACCGCCCCAGGCGGCAGCAGCAGCGCGGCCGTGAAGCCCCACAGCCGGGCGGCTACCAGCACACACCACCGACACAGCCACCACCGAACCAGCCACCACCGCCACCATGTGAGTGCGCACGGCACCTCTGCGGTCCCGACCCCAAACCCGGCGCCACAGCTGCCGATCAGTCCATCGCCAGCGCCAGTGGTGGCGGCACCGCCTCCCTCATCCACGACTCCGTCCGGGGCGGTGACGAGCAACCGCAGCACACCGCTGCCAGAGGGCTCGAACATCAATGCGGCGACGGGCTCTATGCCGCGACTCGCCTCCACCAGCAGCCTCGGAAAGGCCTCCCCGCCCCCGCCCCAGACCCCGCAGACTCTAGGCGTATCGAACGCGGATCTAGGGCCCCCGATGACCAGCACCAACGCCGGTGCGGTGAAGAACCCCCTGCTGGATGGCCTCCCGCCCCTGCCGTACGCCGCCGGCCTAGACAGCAGCATTGTCGAAGGCAACCCCTTTTACGGCGGCTGGTACTCTGTGCGCAGCCCCGAGGCCTACCGCCGCGTGCTCGCCACCTGCGACATCCACACCTGGCCAGCCGTCGTCTTGCTGGACCCCAAAGGGGAGGTGGTCACCGTCCACGGGCTGGACACCCTCGAGGAGGACCTGCGGCAAGCCGTTATCTTCGCGAAGCACTCAGGCGGCGGCGGCAACCACCGTAGCCGTAGCCTCGGCGGTACTAGCAACAGCGCCACTGGGGTCGTCGATGCACTGGCAGGGGCGGCCGAGGCGGCGCACCCGCAGCGAGCACCCGGCTCCACCAGCAGCAAGGCACTCCAGGGCCCACTGGGGGTCGACCGGCTCTCGACGGGATCACCAACCACAGGCGCCGCAGAGGAGGACACGGTGAATGTGGGAGGGGCTATGCCCGGTCACACAGCCTCCCACATGCAGATCCCGCACCCCCTCCGCACCCGTCTCCAGTGGGCGCCGCACGGGGGCCTCCTACAGCACATTCAGCAGCAGCAGATCGCACATGACGGAGATTGGCTCGACGTCGCTACCTACGTGCATACGCAGTTCCACCAAGACCGTACCTCCTCCTCCTCCCCCGCCGCCCCCGCCGCCGCAGGAACAGGAGGAGCAGCGGGAGCCTCTGACGGTAGTGCCGCCGCACCCGGTCCGTCGACCCTGTGGTATCGCGGTGGGAGCGGAACGATCACCGCCGGGCCGCCACCGCTGCTGCTGCTGCAGAGCAGCTCCGGCGCCACCACTCCGCGAAATACGCGTGGCGAACCCACTGCAGGCGGCGGCGCCGGTAGTGGTGGGGCCCTCCCGCCGCACAGCGCCGCCACAGGGTCGCTGGAAAAGACCGATGAGCTCCCTGGGCTGCTCCTGCCCCCGTCCCGCGCCAGCACCATTTCGACCCTGTCTCGACCGACGGTCAATACGATGCCGCACCTTCCCACGGCGGGTGCGGACGGAGCGATCGATGAGGATGACGCACCACCACCACGCTCTCCGGTCATTTCCACCGCCAGCAACACCGCCGATGTGGCACGCAGAGCTACCGCTGGTACCGCCAGCGGTAGCGCAATGGAGGCGAGAGGGACGGATCAGCCACCACCGAGAAGTACCACAGGCGCTGTACCCGCATCCGCGCCGACTGCCCACCACTCAACATCGATCCTCGAGGCGGCCACTTCTTCTCTATCGCCGCCGGCGCCGCTATCGGGATCGGAACCCGACACCGCCGCCGCTGCCGTCCTCTCTCTCCATGCAATCCAGCCGGGGGTCGCTGTTGGGGATCTCGTGGCCCCCGCGCTGGGCCCTCCGGCCCCCCCTGCGGCGGGAGCTGCCCCAACAGCTGTGCCGCTCGGCAGCCAGAGCAGCGGCACGTACTCCCACCGGGGTGGGGCGGCCCTCACCACCACCACCACCACCACCATCACCACTGAGCTGGATACAGATGGAGAGGAGCCAATGCCGCCGCTGGGTGAGGCGCACGGGGATGCGGTGCATCGGATCGGCAACGAGAGCCAACCAGCGTATCCTGCTCACACCGATACCAGGCGGGGGAGTGCGACCAGTGTGGCCGGCACAGCAGAGCCGACGCCCAACGTCAATTGCGATCCGCTGCACCGGCAGCCGCTCCTCTCTGCCACAATGGCGCCTCCTAGCGCGTATACCACCACCACCACTACCACCACCACGGCGACAGCCACCAGCGGCACCTTCTTTATACAGCAGGAGGACCGCTCCTTCTCGCCCTGCCTGCTCAGCCCTCTCCGCTCGCAGCCTCCCGGGCCTCTCGGGCGACCAGCCCCGCACGCTGGTGCCGCCACCGCTACGGAGGACGGTACACGAAATGAGAGAGACCAGGAGAGGCCCACTGCACCGGCCGGTGATGCAGAAAAGGCCAATGAGGCGCTGCAGCTGCCCCATATACCCCTATCTCCTCGACCCTCTGGCGCGCCAGCGCCGGCCCTCTTACCTCGTGTCGCGTCGTCCTCCGTTCCGACTTCAACACCACAGCAGCAGCAGCCGCCGCCGCCGATCGCTGTCCCCGGGCTGTCTTTGAACAACAGCACGACTGCAACATCCGCGGGCGGCGCAGGGCGACCGTACACACCAGCCACTGCCAGCGCCGCGTCGCCGTACAACACGCCGCGAGCCACCACGGGGGGAGGCGGTGCGGGCACCGGGGCGACGGGGCCGCAGCTGTGGATCGGGCTGCGCAGCGCCTTCCCGTGGTACCCGTCACGAATGCACAACATGGTGCGCCAGCGGTCCGTCGCGTGCGGTGCAGCGGCTCCGATGCGACACCTTCTTCCCTGCTCTTCTACACACCCGTCGTACGACGGACCGTCGCAGGAGTCGAGGCGGCCGCCGCCACTCCTGCGTGCCGAGGAGGAGGAGGAAGCGCTCCAGTGGATGGAGTGCGGGGTGGACACACCGCTGCTGCTACTGCTGGGGGAAGCCGCAGGAAGAGAGGGCGCCGAGGGGCCGAACGCAGCCGCCCACACCACAGCAGCACCATATGCCGGCTCTAACCGGCAGCAACCGCCGATATCGGCCCCCCAAGGAGCCCCCCGGTCGTCCACAGCACTTGCCTCCTCTGCCCAGCAGCAGCAGCAAGGCCAAGGCCAAGGTGGGTTCGGCCTCCCTCCACTGGCCGGCAGCGGCGATGCAACCCCAGCGTTGATGGGGGACGAGGGGGGTTCTGCCGCCTGCGAATGGAGGGGCGCCGCGATCCAAAGCTGGAAGCACACGCAGCGGCACAGCAACTGGGATGAATCCACGTCCTCTGATGGCGCCGACGACCACCGCGACGGGTGGCGGACGTAATCGCGTGGTCTCCACCGGCACTGGCGCAGGTGCCGCCACCGCTGCTGCTTCTGCTGGTCTGGGCGATCGCGGGACCTCGTGCAGCAGCCCTCTACAGGATTCACTTCTCACCGACTCGGTGCAGGACGATCGGCAAGCGTCTGGTGAAATCTCTCTGGGGAGCCTAGAGAACGTCGTGAATGCTGCGGGGGATGCGGCTTTCTCGCCCTACAGCAGTGGCCAGCCGCAGACGGTGCCATCGGGCGATCCGCTCCTCCCCTTCATGGGCCCGGCACATCGCCATCAATCCACGAGCATCTTCAACAACTATCTCAACGAATTCCCTGCGGGGACCGCTGGGCCAATGACCCGCCAGCAGCACCAGCATGGGCTTTCCTCTGTGGGTGCCTCTCTGACGTGCGGCTGGCACGGCTTGTCGTCCACGTCTGTCCCGCCGGCGCTGCGTGCCGGTGCGGCTGCCCCGGGGTCGTACCCGCTGGCCTTCCCCTGCGCCGGTGCGGCGATGCCGCTCGCCCAGCTGATGGATCTCTCGGTGCAGGTGCGGGCAGTGGTTTCGGACACAGAGCGGTACCTCGCCCCTGGCGAGCTGTTGGAGGAGGAGGAGGAAGAGGAGGAGGGGATGATGATCGGCATGCCGGCCGGCGAGGCGAGTAGCACGGCCGGCGCCGCGCTGTCCAACACCTCCTCCATGTCCGCGAAGGGAGAGCAGCCTCTGGAGGAGTGGTTCGCCTCACCAGTCTCCGGGGCCCCGCACACCGGGGCGGCGGCGGAGGAAGAAGATGAAAGAACAGCGGAGAAGCACCACCCACCCGCGGCGGACCGGGCGTCGTACTCGATGGACCACCTCGGCAGCCCCGAGATGGACGAGCAAACGGCGCCGCCACCACCCGCCCGGGCGGCGCTCCATCCGCCAGCGCTGCCGCACTCAGCCAATACCGCGTGGTCCTCTGCGAGCTCGGAGGGGGCGGGGCCGTCCACCCCCACGCGCCACCGCCGCCGCGCCCCGCACCACGCCCACGGAGAGAGCCTCGCCACCACCGATCACGGAACGAATGACCGCACCGAGGCCCCGGAGGACGAGGATGGCGCAGGCGCACGCCGCAGCAGCAGCAGCACCAAGTCGGCGTCCCGCGGTGTGGCCGGCGTCGAGCTTCCCGCGGCCACCGGCACGGGCACCTTGTCCTCCGCCGGGCCCGCACTGGGGCCGCACCGTACGCCCTCCGTCTCCAGCACCGCCGCCTCGACCTCCTTCGCCATCTCCTCGCTCGGTTCGCTGCCCGGCGAGGAGGGCCGCACCGGGGCACCAGAGCGTACCGGCCTCACCCCGCAGGCCGCCGCACCGGGCCAAGGCCCGGCCGTCCCCCCGGCGCCCCTCGCCGGGCAGCGGCGGGCCGCGGGAAATGGCGCTAGCGGCGGCGGCGCGGCCCCATGGAGCACCGCCGGGGCGGTTCCAATGGGCGCTAGCGCCGCCACCTCGTGGCAGCTCTGCCCGTTCGCCTCCTCCGGCGTGGCGATGCCGCCGCCGACCCACCTACTACTCTTCTTTGGGGCGGGCTGGCATCCCGGCATGGCCGAGGCGGTCGAGCGCGTGCGACGCCTCACGGAGTCGCTCCTGCGGCGGTCTGGGATCCGCACCGCTGCTGCTGCGGCTCCCAGCAGTGAGCGAAGGAATAAGAGAAGAAAGCAAACAAAGAAGGAGCGCAAGGCGAGCAGCCCAGAGGAGGCGCCCGGTGCGGGTCTGCTGCGGCTCGGGCTGGATAAGGCGCACCTCTTTCGCGATGCCCTCAAAGGGTTCGTGGGAATGCCATTTGGACACGGGAGCCGCAGCAACAGCGAAAGCGAAGGGTCGACGAACGAGGAGACGGGGAGCGGCTTCTCTCACACACTGAGCAGCTCCTGCCACCACAGCTCCACCTTTGGCTCCTCCACCTTCTCGTCTACCTCGTGCTCGACGGATGTATCTTCACAAGGGGGCGGCAGCAGTAGCAGAGCGTCCGCCCCCGCCTCCGCCTCCGCCTCGTCTGCCAGCGACCACGCATCGCCGCGGAGCCCATCGGCGGAGCTGCCCTTTCCCAAGCTGTTGGGCGGCAGCAGCCTCGGGGCGTTCCGCTGCGGCACGGAGCTGCCCTTCTCCCTCGACGGGCGGACAGGAGTCAAGAAGGCAAACGAAAAGGACGAGTCACAGCAGGGGAAGCCGCCGCCCCTTCTGGCTGCTGCTGCTGCTGCTGCTGCTGCTGCCTCCGGCTGGAACTTGGGAGGACTGCGGGCCGACGAACCGCTGCAGGACGATACGGGCAGCAATGGAAGTGGTGGCGAGAAGGCGGAAGATCATCGCGTTGTCGCCTCAGCCTCCTCCGGCGCTCACAGCCACGCGGAGGCGACCCCGGGCAGAGAGATGCTGGAGGTGGAGCCCGACGGTGGAGTGCTGCTCACTGCCACGTTGGATGAGGCGGCGGCGGCGGCGGCGCTGCTCAACGACTCGCTCTTCAAAAGTTTCGGGGAAGACAACTTCCTCAACATGGAGGAGGGCGAGGAGGAGGAGGACAAGGACGAGGACGGCGGCAGCGCTGATGGTCGTGGGGCATCGAACCCGCGGCGAGACATTCAACGTGCGCTCAGGGCGGTGGGAAAGAAGATGAAAGCTAGAGTGCAGCGCCATCTGGGGGAGGTGGACGAGGAAGAGGAGGTGGGCAACGTGTCGGTACGATCTGGGAACAGCAGCCGCCCTGATCACCAGCACAGCGATGATGATGCCGAGGCGGAGGACGGCCTATTCGATGGTGATAGCAGAGGCAGCGGCATTCTCCGCGGAGGCCTACGACAACCAGATGCCTTACATCTACAAGCTGAACGCTACCGATCCTCCACGAATGCCGACGAGAGCGACGCAGATCCAAAGAACAGCAGAGACCAACACCTCGGGCCCCCCGAGCGCCCGAGCCAGGGGGGCGGTGGCAAGCCGAAGGACGAGAAAAAAAGAGAAGAGAAGCCCCAGCGTCGCCACCTTATAGATGGAGTGATGGATGGGGGCGCCGCCGTTGTGCCCGAGACGGAGGAGGAGAAAGAGGAGCGGCGCTGGGCGCGCGCAGCGGTGCGGGTGCAGGTGGTGTACGTCAGCCTCGACGATACGCGGGAGGAGCTGCTCGAGACGGTGCAGCAGATGCCCGGATCGTGGCGGTGCGTGTCAAAATTTCTTTCTTCGCCTCGCAGCAGGCGATGCGGGTGCGGCGCTGCATTTCACCCAGCAGGCGGGTTTGGGAACCTCTCGCCCACCCGGAGCCATACGGTCGCCGGTCGCCCCACCGCTGGTGGCGCGCCATCCTCGTTCCACGGGCAGTGGACCCATTATCACATTCCAGCGCTGCCTGGACTGGAGGCGGTAGTGTCCAGCCAGCGCCTCAGCGCCGACCAGCAGGCGGTCTTCTCCACTTCCAGCTGGGAGGGGGAGTCGTGCACGTCAGATGGCCCCGCGCCACACACCGCCGTTCGACTCTCCACAGACCAACCGGCGACGGCAACGGCGACGGCGGTGCTGGGGCCAAACGAGAGAACGAGCCAGACCAACACCGTCGCACCCGGCCTTCCATCGGCGTCGAGCGCGGCACCCCCCCCACCCCCTGTTCTTCCAAACGCCGAGGGAGCTGGCGCTGGCGCTGGCGTGGAGGGAAGGGAGATGAAGGTGGAGCAGCCGGAGGCCTGCGAGGGCCCCTTGCACACGAAGCGGTTTGCCAGTCAGGAGGAGGAGCGTCCAGGTACGGCCACCTCCTCCCCGGAAGGCAGCCCACACCTGAACGCGGGCCCCAGCGACCCGCCAGAGTTTGGGACCCTTTTCAGCCGCAGCGTCGCCCCCACCGGTTTCTCCACCAAGACCAACACCGCCTCAGGAGAGGTGGACCTGCCTCCAACACGAGGCGGCAGCCACCTGAACCGCCCCACAGCGCACGCCGCGTCCGGATCGCCGGTCCCGCCCACCAGCCGTAGTACCGCTGCCGCTACTGCTGCGGAGGCGTTGTGGGTGAAAGCCGCGGCAGCCCACGTGATGAAGGGAGACGCAGGCGTTGCGGTGGCCGCTTCTTCCCCGGCCCCCACGGCAAATAACACGACCACCACCCCTGGCTTCGCTCCCCAAGGTGCGGCCGCCATGGATGCTGACGATCACTCGGGTACGACACCCTCCCCGCTCCCAACGGCCAAGCCAAACCCGTCGGCTACAGAAGAAGGCGCCGCCGGCGGCGAGACAACAGACGCCACCCCGCCGAGTGTTGGGAGGCGCTGCGATGCGCTGGGCGTGTCGGGCGACCCGCCGCGAACAGCAAAGCCGTCGCCTGCCCCCCGAATGAGCGCCGCCCTCGACAACACGCTGCGCTCCCGGTCTGGAGGCGGCGGTGCGTGCTGGCAGGCTGCGGCCATGGCCACCGTGCCGGGCGGGGCTGGGATCGGGTGCTCGCCTCTCGGTGGCGGCAACAGCAGCAGCGGCGCCTTTGCCGGTGGGACACTGGGGAGCTACGCCAGTTTGTCGGGGGGCAATAATACACAGCAGCACGCCCAGGCGCTGCACCTTCCGTATCCCACTGCCCTGCGGTCAGAGGACGTCACCGACGAGGCCATCCGGTACTTTCAAGCCCGCTTCAATGTCCAGACCCTGCCACGGCTGGTGGTGCTGGCACAAATACAAGAAGAGGCAGATCCGGGAGCAGCAGCAGCAGCAGCGGCAGCAGGGCCGCCGAGCACCTCGATGCCTCCCCCGCCGCTGCACGGCCGGCGGGACACGCAGAAGCCGACCATCATCGGAACAACAGACTTGAGCTCTGCTGGGCTTCACTCACCCGCCTCGTCGTCCTCTCCGCTCAACCCCCCTCTTCCCCGGCACACGATTGCAGGGGGTGAGGGCGAGTACCACGTGCCGCAGAGCGTTGTGTCGAACGAGAGCATCTTCGCTTCGAACTCCTTAGGCGTTCCTGGGGGAGGCGGCAGGCCGGCCTTCCTGTTCCCCCCGCTGCCCATGCCGACGGCAGGAGCTGGCGCCGGCGACGTACCTCTAGCGGAGTGCAGCACCCCGGGCCGACAGCCGCCGCACAGCCGTCGCCCTCCGCCCACCGCCGCTGGGGGCGGGCGAGGCGTCCACCCCCACGCGGCGAGCAGCGCCGGAGCGGCGGTGAGCGACGCCGCCCATGCTCCGCGGGGACTGTGGCGCGTCGTACAGCGGCACGCCGAGCGCGAGCTGCCGGCGGACCCCAAAGGCAAGCAGTTCCCGTGGGGTGTGCCGCTCGCGCCGTCTTCGCTTGATGGACTCGGGCTAGACCCCTCTCTGATGCCGCCGCCCCCCACTCTCCCTCCAGGGCCTGCTGCCGGTCCAACGGGCGCCGCGACCGATGGCCGGCTGGAGAACGACACGGACGCTGCAGGGGCGGAGGCGGCGCTGATGGGCTCGCGGCCGCGCGGGCTGGAACGTGGCGAGGGGACGCACTGCTCCGGCGACTACTCCGAGGGCGGCCGCGGCTGCCCGTCCGTCCTCCTGGAAAGCAACGACACGAAGGAGGACGAGGAGAGGATGGAGGGGGAGGGGAACATGGAGGTGGCGGTGGGCCGGATCGACCCGGCGCGGCGGTACAGTAGCAGCCACAGCCACACCAGTCAGATGAAGGCGACCCGCTGCAGTACGGAGGTGGGGAAGCCGCAGCGATCAATGGAGAAGGGCCAGAGGGAGGCGGAGGAGCCGCGCGGCAGAAAGTACCGGGCCGCGCCGGTGCTGCTGCGCCCCGATCGAGTGAACCTGTTCAGCAGCGCCATGCCCGGAACCGCATCGCTGTGGTGGATGCTGGAGCAGCACAACCCCACCCCACCAGCTGAAGCAGCAGTGGACCATCCTCGTCCTCGGCACAAGAACAAGAAGAAGGGCGGGAAGAGGACGAGCGGAGGGGAGTCGGTGATGGGCTCCCTTGCCTCCCGGGCTCATTGGGTGCAGTACCTCTCCCGCTACGGTGCCGCGGTGGAGCCGCTACGGCCCTTCTCCATGGCCGACCCAACGCCTGGCATGCTGAGCACGGCGGCGGCGGCCGAGGCGCAGCGCAGCCGCGCCATGCTGCCGTTCCAGGACGGCAGTGTGTGCATCGTACTCTGCGCCTTTGGGGAAATCGAACGCGAGGTGCACGTGGCTAGCATCCGGGTGCTGCACGCTGCAGAGCAGCAGCTGCGACAGGCATTGGAACACCGCCGAAGCCGCGCCCTCCTCGTGGCGGCACAACGCCGACGCGACCGCAGCAGCAGCCCAGGCGGTGGGGGAGGCATAGGCGTGGGCATCGGCATGGGTGGTGGTGGCCTACTCCCTGGTGGGCGGGGCAGTGGAGGGGGAGGAGGTCGGCTTCCCCATCGCCGCGCTCCCCGCCACGGGATGAGCGTGCCGCAGCCGCAGTGCCTCCGCGACTCCCTCTCCTTCCTGCAGGTCCAGCAGCACCAGCTGCTCGAGCCCGTCCCGGGCCTCACTCCGCGCGGCTCGGGCAACGCCACCTCCGGGACCAGCCTCGGCCTCGGCGCCCCGGCCGGGGGGGAGGGGCCCGTTGGCTCGGCGCCAACAGCCGCGTCCGCTTCGACAACCAGCGCGGCGCCCGGCTTCAGCACTGTATCTCCTCTGGCGGCGAGCCACACGCCACCACCGTTTCCAACAGGGGCCGGGGGTGGCACTCTACCTGCTCCAGCGGTGGCGGCGGCGCTGCGTGAAGCCAGCGAGGCAGACGACGGCGCGCTCCTCACGGCGGAGTCGATGGACGGCGCTGCCAGACATCCTCCCCTCTATGATGACGCACCGCCGTGGCATGAGCGGGAGCGGCTGTACCCTCACGTGGTCCTGCTGGATACGGTCTGGGCGGAGGACGCCGCCGCCCTGTACCGCACGACACTGCAGGGGGCCACCAGTAGCGAGCCGGCGTCGGAGCACCGAAAGGCCTTGGGCGGGTCGGCGGCCCCGCCACCATGTGATGTGCCTCCGGCCCGTTCCTCCACTGGGAGCAAGAAGCTGCTGGGTGGCGGCGGTGCCGGCCGGTACAGCGCGCCGTCCTCCGCCTTGTCCACCCCACGATCAGACCCGGCGCCAGTGGCGGACGCCGCCAGGCCGCCCATCCAAGCGCCACACCCAAAGGGCAGCCGGAGCCGCAGTCATAGCCGCAACAGCAGCCATCGTAGCAAGGCTCACAACAGCGACCGCGGTGGTGCCGCCGCCGCCGCCCCGAAGCGAATGGACAACACGGTGGACTTGCTGCGCCGCCACCGCCGGGAGATGGAAGCGCTGCAGGATTGTGTGATGGGCCCGCTGCTGCGCCAGCCCGACATGACCCTGATGCCCGTGCGGGAAGGGGAGGTGTTCGTCGTTGTAATGAAGGGCCCGCCGCACAAGCGCCACGTCGCCGTTTGGCGCCATGGCCTGGAGAAGGCCAACCCCAATCCACCTCCCACCCCCATGGAGAACTCGGCCACCAACAGCAACAGCAACAGCACCACGAATCATCCTACCACTGCCGCCACAGGAGTGAGTAGCGCTAGCAGTGCTGGAGGCGGTGCAGGTGCAGGTGCAGGGCCCAGCAGCGGACCGCCCACGCCGAGCCATTCCATCCCGCCATCGCCGCCCCTCGGCGCCTCGCCGGCGGTGTTTCGTACGCCACCGAGCACCGCAGGCACCCTCAGCAGCAACAAAGACCACTCCCTCGCCCTCAGCCAGCCCCAGGCCAGTCCACCCGGCGGGAGCCCGCCAAGCGCGGCCGCCGCGCCGCCGGTATCGCTGCTGCCGCCCAATCCAAGCGCCGCACCAGCCGCGGCGCCGAGTACAGCGCACCGCCGCGTTCGGAGCCCGACACTCACCCCGGGGCCTGCGGGGTCCATGTTGCAGCGCCGACGCGGCCCAGTGACAGCCGCCGCCTTGACGCATGCCGTCCACAGCCTCGGCTCGACGGTGCTGCACCGAGACCCCACGACGATGCCTGGGCCCGGCGGGCTCTCCCCCGTGCTCGACGGCGCCGCCACACCCACCAACAACAACGGCAGCGCGTTTGCCGCAAATGACGCTGGAAGCACTGCAGGCGGCACGGGCGGCGCAGGGGGCGATGCGGCTAGCAAGCCGAAGGTACCGCCCCTCGCCCCCCCAGTGGATCCACGAGCGCCGCTGCCGCTGGAGCCCGTCATTCGGTTCCTGCGCTGCCACGTGCTGGACGAGTCGTAGAGTTGGCGGATCCACCTCCGCACCGGCCCACAAAAGAAAAGAAAAAAAAAGAAAAAAAAAAGGAAAAAGGAATTTTCAGGAAGCGTCGAACGAACGACCACCGAAGCCGAATCAAGAGAACAGATGTTCCGGATTATGTGCAATGCGCGCTGGCTAGGATTGGATCTCCTCTCTAGATGTATACTGCCGTAGGAGGACTCGACTCCCCCCCCCCCCCCCCCCCCTACCTTGTCTCTCTCTCTTATATTATTACTATTATTATTATTATTTTTTTTTTGCAGTGTAGCAGGAGAAGAGGTAGTCTTCTTCTCTTTCTGAACCCCTATTTGCCTATATTCATTCGTGTTCCAGCATCATTTCAGATTCCATAAAAATAATTGAAATTTGTTTGTTCTATTGACACAACTGGTGCCCCTTTACCTTTATCACTACCCCACAGCATCTTGAGCGGTGCCCCCCCCCTCCCCCGCCAGCTCAAAGCCTACTCGCTATAGCTCATTGCTATCACTTCTGCGGTGCGCCGACCCTATTTTATCCTTCTCTCACTAGCCTATTGTCCAGTAGAGTGCCGCTCACAGAAACGCATCTCCAAGACCTTCAAATTGCAAACAAAATAGGGCGCCGCTTGTTGTTTGTAGTCACTACACTCTACAGGCAGACAATACCAATACATCTCCTTCATTCCCCCCCCCCCCGGCCTTGCCGATCACGCACAAGACTATTTTCTCTCGCCCCTTGACGCTAACAGACAGACACGTACACGGCTGTTGCTCCTTCTACAGAGAGAAAAAGAGGAAGAAAAATACAAAAACAATCAAACAAAACATTTTCACCATACTCCACAGAATCGTGCTTCAGCGAAATCCTTTGCACACGCACTGCTCACGACTCGCATTGAGGATGACCACCCCTATCCCTATCTCTATCGCTCTCACCGGCACACCCCCGCGGTGCTGGCCTCCTGCAAGGCCTGCGAGACAGCTGGGGCCTCGGAGTCGGGACCTGGTGGCGACAGACTGCGATAGAGGTGCCGTGCGAGGCTGGTCACCTCCCTCAGGGCCATCCTCTGTGCCGCTGTGCTGTTCCGGCGACTGACCCGGCTCCCATTCCCCACTTCATTTTACACAATCCAGTCCTATGGCAGCTCTTCCAGCGGGCCCTGATCGGACTACTGCTGGTACTCGTGGCGTTTCATGGAGGCGCAGCGCTCCATGAGGCACGGCTGCCCCCCATCGCCCAGTGGGAGCCGTATCTACAACGCGTAGCGGAGAGGTGGGGTGTCGTCTTCGCGGCTAGCGGGGAGGCGAGCCGTCCCGACCCCAACAGCACACGTGAGACGAAGGCACCCCCACTTCCACCTCCGCAGATGAAGCGCGTGCCACGGCCGACAGCAGCAGACGACGACGACGACAATGAGCTCTTCTTCTTCTGCGACGCGCTCCAACAACACGCGTGCGAGCAGCGCTGGCGCTGCGCGGATGCCGCTGCCCAACGCCGCTTGCTGGGCGTCTCACGTGCGCCGAGGCAGCAGCGCTCCTCCAACCGTCGAGCGGCGGAGGAAGAGGCGGAGGAGCCATTCGCGGATCGGCCTTCCTTCGATATTTTTCTTCCGGTCAAATTGCTCGTGTCGCTGCTCACCCCGTCCAAGGCGCAACAGAGAAGGCAGAGCGAGGGCCCTACCCGAACCCATTGGAGCGACACCACCACACCACCCACCCCAGCCACCCGGGGAGCGACGGCCACCGCTGCGTGCAGCCCACGACAGCTCCCTGCGCTGCTGGGGCTTCTATTCGCTATGGAGCAGCAGCTGGAACTCGATCTGATGCGTCATCTGTCGGCCATTTCGATTTTTTCTTCTGCACAGGAGACTCAAAAGACGCCGGCATACGGCAAGGGGGACGAGGAGAGGGTGGGGCGCCGCAAGTGGTACTGGCAGAGGCTCTTAGTGGGTCTGCTCGACGACCTCCTCTTCCCCCTTTCCATGACGGTCGTGTGGCTGGCAATGCAAAGTAGCGCCAATGGCGGTGTTCAGACGGAGGTGGAAGGACTGCGAGCAGTGGTGTGGCGAGGGCCGCCCCGGAGAAGGATGCCAAATGCTAGAGAGGGCCGCGGAGGTGAGGCGACCCTGCCCAGCCTCCTTTCCGACGTCCGTTTCATTCGGGCGCCCATGGTTATTGTGCGCTTGCGGCCCACGGACGAGGGGCGGGTAGTTGTTGGGTCGGAAGCCGGCGTACCCCCACATGTCTCTTCTTTGCCCAACACGGAGAGGACGGACGGCATCGAGACGCGGGAAGACGCCGCGCTGCATCAGTGGGCGATGCAGGTCGTGCGGAAGTATATAGCACCTCCACTGCCTACACCTCCAGCTGAAATGTACCGCCTTCAGGGGGAGTTGAGGCCGTCAGATATCCGCTCAGATCCGCAGCAGGAAAATGAAATCCATTTGGACCAGACCGGCAACACCAGCAGCGCCACACGGGTGGAGGTGAAGGGGGCATCGTTCCGTACATTCGCCGCGCTTCTTCTCTCTATCGCACGACTGTATCTCTCGCTGCACCTCTCCGCCCTCGCATCGATGGCCCGGTGCACGTTGTCCTTGACCACCCCGGTGCTGCGGCCCCTACGGTGTATTTGCCGACCCCTTTTCCGATGGGTGTGCGCCTGTGCGCTTGTCGTGGCGGTCTGCCGCAGAGTCGAGAGGAGCTGCCCCTTGTGGCTCGTCCGCCCGCCTCGCTCGCTCTGGGGGTGGGTAGCGTCAAGCGAGCCGGCGCTCGTCGACTACTTCATTGGCCGGGCGACGTGGGTCTCGCCAGAGGTTCTGGTGAGGGAGCTCACGACACGCGGAGCGGACCGCGCTGGCGCTGCAGCGGCAGGGACGTGGCCGCCCCCCCACGAGGTATCAAGGCCACACGCCACCGCCACTATTCTAGAGGCCCAAGCGGAACAGGCGGAGCTGGATCCCCCGCAGCCAAAGGCGGGCAGCAGGTGCGCTAGTCGTTTCGTTCCTGCGGTGGTGGGACACCTGAAGCATATCGACCGTCACGCCATCGTCGTGGCAGTACTGGAAATGAATGCCGCTGCGCTCACGGCGGACCCTGCTGCTGCTGCTGCTGCTGCTGCTGCTGCTGCTGCTGCGGAGGAGGAGGAGGCGCTGGACGAGGACGAGCGGAGTTCCGCAGCGGGAGATAGGGAGAGGGAGTATCCCCCGCGATCCTCTGTCCAATTGCCGCCCAGCTGGGAGAAGGTACGGATCAACCCGGCCAACGGCCTCCCGGAGGCGGAGCCGCCGTTTCCGTCGCCCCGCTGCAGCGCTCCTAGGAAGCCAGATGTGATGCCGTGGGCCAGCAAGAACGGGGCACCGGAGCCGTCGTACACCATCTCGCTGCCGGGCCGTCGCTTGAGTTCCCCAGCGGTTTCCACTACCACCGCCCCTCCTCCCCGCTGCACTTTCAGTGGCTGGGATTCGACCTGCCCTTGCACGGCCCACAGGATCTCCCGCCTGCTGGTGCGGGCGGCGGCCACGGCATGGCTCAGCCTAGGCCTCCATGCAGCGGAGCAGCTGCTGAGCCGTGCCCTTCCGTACCGGCGTCAACACGTGGGCTCCTCGTTCCCGTCGGGGCTGCGGTGCGTCGCGATGGCCACCACCCTGCTAGGCGTGGTGGCCTGCGTGCTGGTGGTGCTCTGCCGTGCGTGGGCCATTGGGTGTATGGCCTTGTACTGGCGCTTGGAGTGCGACCTGCTGCGGGAGACGGCGACAGAGGAGGAGGAGGAGGCGGCGGCGGCGGCGAGGCTCCATACACCGCTGCTGAGTCCCACGCAAGTGGCTCGGTCCTCCGGAAGAAGCAATCGCTCCGCCTGTGGGAGATGCTGTGCTGCCGAGTCATCCGCGACGCCGCCGCCGCCGCCAGTACGAGGCAGCCCCGCCGCAAGGCGGGAGGCGCATAAACCAACCACGAGTGTGTGTGCGCTGCTGCGACTGTTGGAGGACCACACGTGGTACCTTGTCGGATTAGGCCTCACCGCCGCGCTGCTGACCACCTCCCCACCGATTCTTTGGTGGCTGCTCCGCGTTGTGGGTGAGACGGGGCGCCAGTTGTCCTCCGCCCTGCAGGAGTTCAGTGGGAACCGCGACCGCGGCGTCCCTGCCCTCCCCTCTGCAAAGAATGATGGGCGCATCACCATCATGGCCAGCGCGCTGCTGGAGCCCGATGCGATCCCTCCGGTGCTGTGGCTGTGGATGAGGGTGACGGATAGTCTCGGCACAGCTCTCTGGCACCACCTCTGTCGGGCACTGGAGACGGTATGGATCGACCACCGCTTCACCACCATCTCTGTTCCATGGGAGGTGAGGGGAGGAAACAGCGGCCCTGCAGAAACGAGCAAAACCAAAGCGGACTCGACCATCCATGCCCCTCCTCTTCATCCTGCGCCACTGCCACCCGGCGTGGTACACGCGCTCGGATGGAGCTGGTGCGCCGCTCCATCCTCGACGCCATCGCTCCCTCCACCTCCGCTGCAGCCCACAGGAGAAGCAGCAGCAGCAGCAGCAGGAGGAGGAGGAGGAGTGCGGGCCGCCGTGATGGACGACCAGCCGTGCCGCCGCCTCCTCTCGCGCTGCAGCCCCGCCGAGCCCGAGCAGCACACCATTGATTCTGTCGCTTCGTGCCTGCAGACGTGGCTAGACCTGGAGGCTTCCCTGTTCAACGCCTCCGCCAGCGACGAGACCCTCCGCTTTCTCCCATGCTTGTGCCTCCAGGCGAAGAACTGGGTGAGAGCGGCGCCGAGCACACACCCACGGCTCTCTCCTGGGCCTTATGAGCAGTCGGAAAGCAGACGGCTCGGCGCCATCACTGGCCCCCTGCTGCACGCCACAATGGAGGTCTGGGCTCGTGTGACACGCCTGGTCGTCTACGTGCTGGCGCACGCGTGGCTCATGGTGGCCGTCGCCTACGGCACCCCCACAGAAGCGTTCGGCTCCACTGCTCCAGATGATCTCACGGCTCGTTCGTTTGAGTCTGCTGCAGCTGGCAGTGGAGGTTCCGCTACGGAGGGACGAGGGCGCATCGCACGCGCCTTCACGTGGTGCAGTCAGGCCACACCTCTCTACCAGGTAAACTGCTGGCTCGCGGTGCTGCTGGGCCACTGGCTCATCTGGGCTGTGATGGGCTGATATTCCTCCCCCTTCATGTGCAATTACCGAAGAGATGCGAAAGAATCAAAAAAAAAAAAAGAACCCTTCGTGGGTGAGGTGTGTGTGGATAGATGGCGTCATCCCTTTTTCTGTTATGCTCGCTTATATATATAAGCTGTTACTGCTGCGACTTACCGCTACCATTTTAAATATCAAATACGAAAGCAACGAGACACACGCATTCCATCAAGATGTACAGGGCTTCACCCCTGTTCCTCAAAAACAACACCGAAGTGCCGGGAACCGCTGCCCTTTCCTCATGCTTTCTCCCTCCCTCCCTCCCTCTCTGTAAAACAAAAAAAAGAAACAAGAACGATATTGTTCTACAGGTGACCCCTCTTGGTGTGGTGCCTACAGACTGGCCCTGGATGAGAGTTGTATGGAACAATGCTGGAGCGTGGGACAGGGAAGGGGCGCGGGTTGATCTGGATCCTGCGCAGAGGGGGCGAGGGAATCGATCGCGTACTCGCGCGGTGGCCTTTCTCTGTGGCACAACCTTCTTCACCACCTTCTTGCTGTTCCTGTGGCTAGCGATCGGGCGCCTTCCTCGAGCCGATGCCGCAATCAGCGAGAGTCAAATCGAACTCACCATGGAGCCGCCGCCTTGTCCTTCTGTGATGACGTCGACGTCGGGCTTTCAAGCGGTCCTGACAGCACGTGTACAAGAGCTGTATCAACTCATGGACGCTCTCAAGGACGATGTCACTGAGATGCGAGAGATCGCCTGCACCCCACAGGCCTTGGCCCTTGTGGCGCAGGAGGCGGCGCAGGCCAAGGCGTCCAACCGCCGCCCCCGCGCGCTCACCGATATGCTGGCCCTTTCGGTACCACGGCCTGTGATGGAGGAGTGGACTCGGAAGGTGAAGCGCATGGCATTCGAAACCACACGGGGGATCGCATCGTCTCGGGTCGGAGGGGTCTCACTGTACTGCAGAAACTTCGGTGACATTTGCTCGGCCGAGTATGTGGATGCGTTAGAAGTTGCGCTGTGCGAGGAGGTGCAGCGCATTAAAGAGGTGAGCCAACGACTCGTGGCGTCCCTACCCCTTGGTGCGCTCGACACCGAAGAGAACTACGCCATCGCCATGCAGGAAAAGATCCGCACAGTAAATGGTTGCGCGACGTCCTCGAGGACAGAGGCGGGTAAGCAGGGGACACCAGCGCTCGTGGATGTGGAGGCGCTGTGCCGCCGCTTCGCCGCGCACCCACCCAAAGAGTCGTGGGAGGAGTGGCGGCTGCGCTGCACAAGGGTGGCACAGCAGAAGAGGGAATCGAAAGAGGTGACGACGGCGCCGTTGATGTCTGACTGGATCACTAATTTTTTGGTTACCATTGATGCTCCTGATGTACTCCAGAGTTGGAAAAAGATGCTTGCCAGTCGTGCAGCCCCTGCCCCCTCCCGTTCTAGGCGTGACGGAAGGCTCGGGGAGAGATCAGAAACGAGTCCGCAGCAATCGAGCGCAGGTGCCCGCACCGTCGAGAAGGCCATCATGGAGGAAGTGGACGAGGGCACGTTCCGGGAATTCCAATCCATGCTTCAAATCGACGGCATCCGATACAAAACAGAGAAGACAATACGCCGCGACGTCGTTGCGCTGCAGGACGCACAGACACTGGGGAGCCAGCGACGATGGGTGCTCAAAGGCGCCTGCATGGCATTGCGTGGAGCCGTCGGCGCACTGAAGTGGTTCGACCGCTACTGGATAGCCGTCCTTGGCTTCCTGGTGCTGTGCTGCAGCTTTCTAAGTGGTCCCCCCATGGCGGCCGACGTGGTGCGCTGTACGGAAGCGGTGATCCGCAACGCCCAGGAGCTACAACGGGAAGAAGAGGGCCGCCAAGGACCAGCTGGTCAAGTGGCGCACCAACGGGACGCAGCAATCGCCAGACCAAGCGTAAATGCGGAGCAGACCGAGGCACTGACGACGACGCTAAGGATACTCATCCAGACACGCGATGCCATGGCAGAGTCGGAGGATGCGATGATAGTGTGGAGGGAGGGCCGCCTCGCCCAAATGTTATCGGTGGTTCTCTGGCTGTCCTCGACGGTGCATCTCCTGCAGTTCCTCTCTTTCGCTCTGCGGGACGCCACTTCTGTCTCCTCCCTCCTTCTGGGCGGACTGGGCGCTGGGACGTGGTGGGGCAACGCCGTTGGCGTGCTCTTCGCCATCGCCTCTGGAGGCATGCTCGCCTTGCTCAAGACGGAGGTGCAGAACAGTTTATCCGTCTGTGTGATCTTTGTCACCGGCTGTCTCTTGTGTGTTGTTACCGATACCGTGACGGCCCACGAGGACCTCATCATCAAGCAGACGAGGATTCTGGAGCAGGTACGAGACGCCCAGCACCAGCTTTACACGGTGGACCTACTCGCTGCTGCTCCTCCCGCAGACGTGCAAGCCGCCGCTGCTCCTGCCGCAGACGCACAAGCCGCCGCCGCTCCTGCCGCACACGCACAAGCCGCTGCTGCTCCTGCCGCGGACGTGCAAGCCGCCGCCGCTCCTGCCGCACACGCACAAGCCGCTGCCGCTCCTGCCGCAGACGTGCAAGCCGCTGCTGCTCCTGCCGCAGACGTGCAAGCCGCTGCCGCTCCTGCCGCAGACGCACAAGCCGCCGCCGCTCCTGCCGCACACGCACAAGCCGCTGCCGCTCCTGCCGCAGACGTGCAAGCCGCCGCCGTTCCTGCCGCAGACGTGCAAGCCGCTGCTGCTCCTGAAAAAAAAAAGATGAATGATTTATTTTATTAAATAAGTGATACGGATTAGAAAAAGCTCCGCGTAAATGATAGTGGACCGAACCGTGGTTACTCCTAGCCATTGAGATCAATAATAGCAGCGAGCGCCACCCCGCGCCACCCCGCGCCAGCCCCTTGTTTAGAGAAGGAACGCAAAAGGGGAGTGAGTAGTCGGCAAACTTGTCTGCGCGCCGCACACATCTTGAAGATGACTAACGTCAAGGAGATCCATCAAAAAACACAACAGCGAAGCAAACTCAACAAAGTGAAACGACTCGTGCGTGCATCCCCTTCCCCCCCTCCCCCCCGTCTTCTCTGCATGGACATTCTATTAAGATATTTTAACGGGCAACACATGAAAAACGTTCTTGAAACTTGCGTATCTCTATTAGCGTGTTTGCTTTCTCATCGCTCTCTTCATCGGTCTGTGTATCTATTTTTATATTCATCATGTTTTTATTACCCCAAAAAAAAAAAAAAAAAAAAAAAAAAAAAACAAAAAAAAAACATAAATATAAAGTAAAAAAAAAAACATCCAAAATAAACGAGTACGAGGAGAACAGGCAAGCTCATCCAGTGCCCTCCCACACACACACGCCTTTGTCCATCCTCTTCCATGACACAGCCGAGTGCTAACGGGGGATTGCGGCGCATCGTGATCTATGTGAGTCTAGAAGAAGGAGGGAAGGGAAGAAACCGCGACGACGCCACAGCTCATGCGGAGGAATGCCGCTCGTCTTCCACCACCACCACCGCAGCGGAAGAGCTGGTGGCGTATCTACAGCGAGCTGTTACTTCCACTCTCCCGTCATCTCTTCTTCCAGCTCCAGCCGTGGAGGTCAAGCTCGTCCATGAGGCGGCCGCGGAGGGCCAGAGGGAGGGCCACGACGAGAAGGAGCAGCTCTCGGCTATCCGGGCGGTACGGCGCTGCGCGGAGGTAATCCACTATTGGGAACTGGAGAACGAAGAGGAACGCCTTGGTGCCACCATGACTACCTTCGCCTGCTACGTGGTCGTCCCCAGGCGATCGAGGCCCATGGGCTCTCCTGGGGCTGGGGAGGGCGATGCTTACCAGAGCGGAACGCTGCCGCGTGAAGCATACGGGGAGGAAGAGGAAGAGCAGGAGGCCCTCAGGGCCCTCTCTCGAGGGGATGTCACCTACGCGCTGCATCGCCGCCAGATGCCCGTCCTGTGGCTGCGGTCCTATCCCTCTGCTTCCTCCTCCATCCCTGGCAGCGCGCCTGCCAGAGACCATTGGCTTCGTCCTGCGGCCTCTGCCCTCGATACCTCGCAGCGGAGCCCGGCACACCCGCCCCGGCGCCCACGCACCGCCCAAGAGCACTTCCTCTTCTCTATGCAGTCGTGGAGGGAATCGGCGGACACCGCCGTGCGGCGCTTCTTGCGCCTGCTGGCCCCCGCAGAGTCGGCCTCCTCTCCATGCCGCGAGACAACGGAAGAGGCGCCGCTTCACAGTTCTCGCTCCCTTCCGTGTACCGAGCGCCCTCGCGGGCTGTTGCTGGGCCTAGAGCTTGATGAACTCGCCCTCCCCGCAGCCGGCTGGACCAACGAGACGCGGCGGCTCCTGCGAGCCCTGCCGGGCGCCCTCTCTGCCACGCTCCACATCCCGTCAGAAGAGATTGTTCTGTGGAGCGCCAGCAGCGGGTACCCGGTCCGCCCCGATGTCGATCTCCTCGAGGTCCGCCACAGCAGCAGCAACAACCAGGCGAACGGTTCTCGGGCAGAGGAGCAGTTGCGGGACGAGGATAGTGCCGCTGTGCTTCCGCCCCCGCCTTCCACTTTGAAGCAGCTAGCGGAGAAGCTAGTGAGGCTGGAGCCGGCATCGTGTAGCCGCAGCGGCAGGTGCACCGTGGCGGTTCGAGAGGGCGTGCACGCACCGCACCTCCTCCCGCGGCACCCCTCGCTTCCGGCGGAGCTGATGGCATACCAACGCTATCAGAACCTCCACCTGCTCCGCCATCTCTACGTGTACCGCGGCTGCTGTGTGGTACTGCTGGGCGAGATGTCGGGAGCGGGGATCTGGCTCTCTCACTGGCTGCAAGCGGGGGAGAGCAACCAGCACAAGAAGACCTCGCCCACAGGGCGGAAGACACTCTGCGCGGAGCTCTCTACCATGCTAGCCGCAGAGTACCGTCTGGAGCACACGTACTTGGATTTGCCGGCCCCGCGCGCTGTGGTGTGCCTCGGGGGGGATACAACAGCCGCGTCGTGCGCCGTCAGCGGAGCCGTAGGGGACGCAGAGGCGCCGGCCACCATATCGTGGCTCCACGCGTTGGAGGCAGGCGAAAGCAATGCGCCGCAGGAGAGGAGGACGTGGGGGCATCAAATATTTGGGGGTGCCGAGGTGGCGCTGCATGTGCTGCCGGGCTTCGTTCCCGGGGAAGAGGCGTCCAAGACCGCGGCGGCCGTGGCCGAGCGGTTCCGCTCCAGCGTGCTCCCGCCTACTGGTGCCTCCGGGTGGCAACAGCCCTAAGTGTCCCTTTTCTTTTCTCTCTCTCTCGGTGACGATTTTTTCTTTTTTTTTGTTCGAAAGAAAATAACATCTAAAAGAAGACAGATGGAGGATGAAGAGAGCCTGGCGAACGAACGCCGCACACACACCACCTAGACGTGGATCGGCATAACCCAACCGCCTCGGCAGCCCCTTACCTTTTAGAGATGGCTGTGTACTAGAGAAGAGATGATCCGTACGCAAGACTCCTCACAGAAGTATCTAGTTAGATAATAGAATAATGGCTCTCTCAGAGGCGAAAAAGACAACAGACTGAGTGCGGGAATACAACATGATACTGGGTACCTCGCTGCTCCCTTTCCTTCCTTTGGGACGTTCATGGCGCTTCTCCCCCCCCCCTTCTTCTTCTTTTTTTTTTGCCCATTCTTTTAATTTTCTTCCCCTCTTCCTCTCTCTTTACAATCTAAACCATTTATTTATTTCGCCTCATGCATCATCTATCCGCACATATTTTCTTCAATAGTACAGTCTACAGACAGCCCCCCCCCATCCTCCCCAACAAACACCCTAGCGAATCATGTCCAAGATTAATGCCACCTACAGCTCGGGCTATTATATTAGTCCAGACATGGACTACCGGGCCCTCGAGGACCAGCGGAGTATGCAGAGGAAACGTGAACGCCGCGAGATGGAGCTAGCGCGACGCCGGAAGCGGACCAAGAAAGCTGCCGAGGAGGACGAAGGCGAGGAGGACGAAGGCGAGGAGGACGCGCCCAGTGGGAGCGGTGCCATTCGTCAGACTTTTGCACTTCCCTTCGACACCTACTGCAGCCACTGCGACAAGCGCATGGCCCGCGGCACGCACGTCTACACAAACCGACGTGCGACCAAGAAGAAATTTCGTAACACCATTCGCATCTGGTCGCTAGAGATTCGGTGCAAGTACTGCCACAAGTCCTTTTTTTTGGAGACGGACCCGGAGACGGCAAAGCTCACGGGAGGGTACACGTGCGTGAAGGACTGCCGGCGAGCAGACGGAGACTTTGCCGCACTGAATGATAAAAATAAAGAGGTCCGGGAGGCGTGGGAGGCGGCGCAGCGGCTCAAGGAGGAGTCCCCGCTAGAAGCGCTGGAGCGGGAGAACGAAGTCGCGCGCCGTCTGGCGGAGGAGAACAGACGGATACAGGAAGATGTGCTCGCCCGAGAGCTGGACGAGTCTACCGCTGGCGAAGGTATCCTGCAAGCTCTCGTGGCAGAGAAGAATGCCCAGGAGCAGCGCCGCGCCAACCTCCCTGCGGGGGGAACGACGGGCCCGACCCAGCGCCACAGCCTGGCGCAGCTGGTCCGCGGGTTTGGTGGTGCACTAAAAACGGTGCTGCCCCCCACGACGGACGGCGAGGCATCTGCGGATGACGAGGCGCTGCGGCTTGTTATAGGGGACGGGCCCGACCAGGTGATCCTTACGCCCGAGGAGGCCGCCGCCGAGGAGGCCGCCTACCAGCAGTTCGAGGCGGAGCGCCTGTTGGAGGAGAAGAGGGCCGAACAGCAGCGCAAGGAAAGGGCTGGGAGCATCATAGACGCCGAGGACGAATTATCCTCCCGTGGTGTTGCCTGGCAGCGCTTGCGCTCGGCGGAAGACGAGCGCCTCGTGCGAGAGGCGGACGAGCGGTACATGGCCCGCAGCCGCCCACCACCCGGGATGAACGCGAACGCCAAGGGGGAGGCCCTTCGGCCGTCGGAAATGCTGTTTGGGGCGCCATCTCGACGGCCGGACGGCGCCACGACAGGGGCGAACAAGTTCTTGGTACGTATCGATGACGATGACGATGATGATGACGACGATTAGATAGCCTATCCCAGTGAACAGAATGGTATGAAGAGGGTGTGATGTGAACGCGGATTCTCATCTGCTGGTTCTTGGGGATATCAGGGCGGGCCGAGCAGCAGAACAAGAAGACCCTCCTTAGGGTAACTATAGGGTTGGGGCTCTGCCGCGGTGGTTCCCCCTTCTCAAGCCTACCGACACGCAGGAGCAGCACATTTCAAACATCAACAACAAACATAATATAGATATATAAACAACTATAGAATTGGACTCACTTTTAGCATCAGTTAATGTTGCTGGGTGGGCAAAAGGAAAAAAAAAGCAAAAACGAACGACTGCGGTATCCATCGACGTATGAAGAAGATGCACTATAAATGCATACTCCCTCTCCTCTCTCTCTCTCTCCATCTCTGTACCTTTACCTATATACCTCTTTTCTATCTCGACACATCTATGACACATGTGAATCACCAGTGGTTATTATTATTATTTGTGTTGTTCATTACTCTGTGTAAGAGTAGGCATTACGGACAACATTTTTTTTTTTAAATTCTTTCGTCGCCGCTTGCTCCTCTCCATTCTTGCTCCTCTCCATAAACATATTCCTTTGTATCGTTTTGACTGCCGCAGACATACATCCCTCTATAGCGATATACAGCTGCCATCGCTTAAGACCCCAACTTCACACGGTCTTTTTTTTTTTTTTTTAAATTATTAAAGCCATCATCTGATAAAAAAAACAGCAGCATCTAACGACCAAACTGGTCCTCTCTGTCCTCTCTGTTTCGATCGGCCACACAAATAAACTTTCTGTTCGTCGTTCTTCTGGGCCTTTTGAGGGAGCCAGCCATCGTCTAAAGAATCGGTGTCTCCGTGTCTGCACGCGCTGACGCTCCCTTGAGGTCCTGCGCGCCATCCGCAACAACATCCTGTAAGAGTAAGCAGAGAAAAGAAAAGAAAAGAATAGAAGAGAAGAGAGAGAGAGAGAGAGATGAGTGCACTTCCCCCGCCTCCCCCGCCTCCCCCGGCGCGGGCGGGTGCGGCGAGCATCGGGGGCAGCGCGCTGCGCGGCCGAGGACCGGCTCGCGGTCGCGGTCGCGGCCCCACACTGAGCAACCTCTACGCTCAGTACACGGATGCTCCTCCCGCACCCCGAGCCGCGGGTCCGCTCGCTGCTGCTGCTGGCCCGGGCCCCAGTGCCCCCCACCCCCCCCTGGTCCGCCCAGCAGCAGCAGCGCCGCCGGCACCAGCCGGAGTACGTACCCACCGCCGCCGCCACCACCCGCCGCATGGAACAGCGATGTCTGGAGCCTGCCCTCTCCACCACCTCCGTCGGGTGCCATCGCCTCGGACACCCCCGAGGCGCCGCAAACATATCTACCTCCGCCCCAGCACTATCTTCACGAACCGGAACGAGGCGTCTCACACTCGGCAGACGGCCCTGCCCCGTTGGCGCCGCTGGTTGCTGAAGAATACGATGCCGAGGGAGCCGCGCTGCATCAGGCCAGTGAGATGGCCAGCGGTGGCGGTGGCGGGAGCAGCAGCGCGGTCCCACCCCCCTTCAGAGAGCCACCGCCGCCGACGTATGGCGGGGGGTGGAGCGAGGGCCCGCCCCCCACTCCCCCCGCCGACACCGCGGCGACCGAGGCGGAGGCGATGGCGCAGGTCGGCGGTTTTGTGGCGCGCCACGCCGGTGGCTCGGCCGGGGGCACGCCGCGCAGCCACAGCACACATGCGGGGAACGGGGCTGCGCCTAGTGGTGGCGGTGGCGGTGGCGGCCCGTACTACCCCATCACTCGCGTGAGTGGGCAGCAGCTGCGCCAGCGGTCGCACAGCGGCCACCGCACCCCGCCGCGGTCCCCGCTAGAGAAGAGCAGCACAGACATGAACCTTCAGCGCACCGGGGCACCAGCGCCGCCGGGGGCGGGAGCGGTACCCTTTGGGCAGTGGCCCCCCGCCACACCATCCACGCCGATACAAGAGAAGGACGCAGCAGCAGCAGCAGCAGCAGGGTTGGGAAGCGCCGGCGGGTGGCGAGAAGGAAGTGGAGGTGGAGACGGCTCCGACGCCATCACCGACGCTGGTCCGCTATCCTCCGCCCCCGCTGCCGATGACACAGTAGACGAGCGCGATGGCAAGCGAGCTGGGTCTCCCGCTGCGCGTGCGGATGGCGCCGCGTCGGGTGGAGCAGGGCGGGGGAGAACGAAATCCAGCGGCCGCAGCGCCATGGAGCGCCTGCCCAAGGAGGAGATGAAGCGGATGCGGGAGGTGCTCGAGCTCCAAACAGCTCGAATCGCAGATGAAGTCCGCGCAACGGCGCATCAAGCATCCATGGAGAGCCGGGAAAGATCCGCCGAATCCACAACAGCAGCAGCAGCAGCAGCAGCAGCAATGGGGAAGGATTCGAAGGAGGCAAGGCTATTTGCTACGGGGCCTGCCCAGCTCGACCCGCCCGCTGCTCTGTCCAGCCGCTTGCCCACCTCCAGCACCAGCGGTAGCGGGGCCCGCCAGAGCCGCCCTCGGGATCAGCTTTCCGAGCTGCTCAGCCGCCGCATGTCCTACGGCAGCACCACACACTCGACCCCAGCACCCCTCATCACACACTCTCTTGGGGCGAGTTCCCTGAAGGCGGCCATAACGCCGCGGACCGTCCCGAGCCTGCTGGCCGCGCGGGATGGCGCCGAGTCGCGCCAAGAATCAGGAGCGGTGAGAGAGGCGTGGGGCCGCAGATCCGGTCTTCTCCTCCCTCACGCCGCTGGCAGCGCGGTGGCGACGGATCCGCCACGCAGTGCAGTCGGCGACCGCAGCGTGGCGCTGGGGCCTTCAAGGGACGCGGCGGCCCTCGCCGCGGCGCTCGGCCGGCGGCCCCTCGTCATTCCCCCGACGCTCCACAAAGAACAGCCTCACCCGCCGCCGCCCGAGGAGGACGGCCATCATCCCAGCTGGGGGGCAGCCCAGGCATGGCCGCCACAGCCGACGGCTCAGCGGTCAGGGGCGGAGGCGGCGGCGATCCCTCTGATCGACGAGCCAAAGGAGGACCTCCACTCTCTCCCCCGCAGCAGTTTTGGCGGGGCACCGCCGCGAGACAGCGCGGAGACGGCCCGACCCGCCCGGGAGAGCGGCGCCGACGCGAGTGGAGCGGCGCACTTCCACCACCACCACCGCCACGCGATGGCTGCGCTGGAGACCGAGGGGAAGCGTGTCGACGGGGCGGCACAGGAAGAACTACCCCCCCCTCCTCCTCCCAGAATAGACCACAACAGCACCACCACCAGCACCAGCACCAGTGCAGCGTACGCCCCGCTGCCACCACCACCACCACCGCCAGCGCCGGCATCTTGTCCGCATCATCACGACCACCACCAAGCCGCAGCCATTCCAGAGCAACAACAGCAGCACATCAGCGTGTGGGGTAGTGATGCGCCTCCTCCGCCGTCCATGCATTCCCCGGAATCCATGTGGGTTGGTTGGTCCTCCTCCTCCTACGACAATGCCCCGTCCGCATCGCACAGAGCGGTGCACGGCTCTGCAGCCAACTACTCGGAAAACTCAAACCGCAGCGCTGCCTCCGGCGATCTTCCTTCCACCGGCCTACCACCGCCGCCACCTCCCAACCCCAGCAGCACCACACAGCCTCCACCGCCCAACCCCAGTAGCACCGCAGGCCGCAGCCATGCGGATGAAGTTTGTCCCCCCAACGAGGATGGAAGCAGCAATTTCATGGCCCCGGCGAAGGAGTGGGCCGCTCCACCGACCTCCCTGCCTCCGATGCCCCCCTCGACGGATGCAGCGCCGCCCCCTCCGCGGCCCGCGGTGCACTCGTACTCCTCTTCCTCTCAGCTGACGGACCTGCGACCGCCCTCGATGCCGATGCACTTTGCGACGGGCAGCGGGTCGCTGCCGCGCGCCGCTGACTCGCCCTACCCAACACCGCCCAGCCACCAGTGGGGGGAGGAGGAGGAGCCAGAGCGATTGGAGGACAGCCGTATAGACCCCCGCACGGGGCAGCGGACGCCGCCACCGCCGGGCCCCGCAGCCGCCGCCGGTGGGGGGGCACAGCCGCCGCCTACCAGCCCCAAGCACCACAACACGTGGCCGCCGCCGCCACCGCCGCAGGCCGAGGAGGTGTCGAAAGCGGGCTCTAGCGGGCGGATCCCTGGCGGCCGCCGCACCCCCGTGCGTTGTGCGCACTTCTTGCCGAAGGGCCGGGGGATAATAGTGCTGTGCCGCGAGAGCGACACCCCATCGCCCCCCATAGGCCTCAGGACAATCCCTCTTGCAGCCGCTTTGGATCCGGCGCATCCTGCCGCGAGCCTCACCGGGCCGGGCCTGCGCTTCGCACCCACCCCTGGCGGGAAGGCGCGTTGGCATCTGCTGGAGGCCGTGAGCCGCTTCGCCACCTCCCTCGCCCCCCGCGCAGTGATGAGCTGCACTGACTTCCCGCCGGGGGCCGGCGGCGGCGGTGGCGGCCGATCCGCCCCGCCCCCGCCGCTGCTGTCCGCCGGCGAGGTGATCGCCCTGCTGGAGCAGTTGGGCCCGGAGTTGGACCCCACGTTGCGGGAGGTGCTCAAGGTGTACGTGAAGCACGCCCTGGGCCGAGAGGGCGAGGGATTTCAGTGGGGCAAAGGGGGGCGGGACGAGCTCGTCCGACTGCTGCTCACCACTCGCTCATCATCCTTGGATGAAGAGCCGGACGAAGAGGACGATGAGGACGATGAGGATGGCGCGGCACCGCGGGATCGTTCCCAGTATCTAGTGTATCGACCGCCGCAGCCCATGCCGGAGGATCCCGCCTCGCAGGCGCTGCCGCCGCCACACTTTCTGCAGGCCTTTGGCAGCGCCGCAGTGATGGATCAACTGGAGCGACTCGTCTGCCGCGGCGACCGCCCCGCCGCCGCCGCCTTCGCGTTGCAGCACGGCCTCTACGCCGACGCGATTATTATCTCTTTGGTGTGCCCCACCCCGGAGGCCTTGCAACGGACGGTGCAGGCCTACACCACACAGTTTCTCCACCCCTTCGCGCCCCTCTCCCAGGCCTACAGGTCCTTCAATGAACTCCCCTGCGCCTACCCCCCCTGCCCACCCCTCCCCCTAACGACCACGACAGCGGCGGACAGCAGCGGAGCAGGCCACCACGCGGCATCCGCCTTCAAGGGCCCCCCTTCGCTCCGTGTCTCGTGGCGACGCCACGCCGCGCTGCAGCTCGCCACCTACACCCCAGAGACGATTGCCAATCTCACGACGCTCGCCGATGCGTTAGCCAGCCAGCGGGAAATCCAAGCCGCCCACACCTGCCTGTTGCTGTCTGACCTGTGCCTCATGGCCAAGCGGCGCGCCCAGCAGCTCCAGCTGGCCAAGGCCGCGGCCGGAGACGAGAGCTCGATGCACAGTACAGATGGCGCCTCCCTGCTGAGCGAGGCGAGTACCGCCGCCGGGGCGGGGGCGGGTGACGCCACGTCCCCTGCGGAGCAGCGCCGGCAAGCGCAGCATCGAGCGATCCAGGGTCGACTCGTGTTCCTCGGCGGCGCCTTCTTCACGCGCTGCCGCTTTGGCTTTCTTTCCCCGGTGAGCGTGACGCTGACGGCGATTCTGCAGGTGTGCCGGTGCGGCCTCAATCTCCGGGAGCTGGGCAGCACGAGCGACGGCGGCCCTCAACAGCCGCCCCTCCACGGTATTCCTGGCTGGGGCCTGCGGTACGCTGTGGGGCTGCAGTGCATGGCAGCGCAGTGGCTTCAAGAGGTGGGCTTGTCGGAGCCGGGGCGGGAGCTGCTGAGATGTGTGGCGGCGCTCCTGCCGCCCCCTCCACCGTCCTGCGTGTCGGCCGAAGCGGGGCGGTGCTGGGGCCTCGCGTCTACTGTGTGCGACCTCGCAGGTCTGCCTCTTCCACAGCCGCAGCCCCAGCTGCACGCCACAGAGCTCGGTGGCGCGACGCCAGCGCGAGCATCACCCGAGCAGCAGCAGCGGCGCCCGCCAGAGGCGGTGCAGCCCCCTCGCGCGACTTCGCCAGGTGCAGCCGCAGCCGGGGGCGCTGGACCGAGTGCTGGAGGCCGGGGCAGTGCCCCGCCGCCGCCGCAAGCCCAGCTCTCCGCTGTGCCATCAAGAACGCCGCCTCCGCCCTCTCCGGCACCGCCACTCAGTGCCGCTGGCGACGCGAAGAAGCTCATGCCCCTTCCCCCTGCCGCACCAGCACCCGCACCAGCACCTGCTTCAGCGGAGAAGGCCGCCCCGGCCACGGCCCGCCCGGGGCGCGGCGGGAAGGAAGAGGACCCCAAGAAGAAGGCCGGCACGAGTCGCCAGCGGGCCAGCTCGCTCGATGCCATTCGCAGCTTCTTCTTCCGCGGCCGCAGCGGCTCCAGCACAGGGGAGGGCAAGGAGAGCAAGGAGGGTCCGGTCAAGAAAATGATACTCGACACGGAGAAGCCGCCCCAGTTCGACCCTGCTACCGGCCGCTGGCTCTTTGAGGAAACGGAGGAGGAAAAGGCGCAGGCAGAGGCCATTCGCCGCGGACCGCCCAAGACAAGCAAGCCCTCTGCAGCGGCAGGACCGCCGACGCCTGGCCCGGACGCTGGTGGTAGCAGCCCGTCCGCACCACCAGCAGCTGCAGCACCGAGCAGACGATTGGGCGGGGTAGGGGTGCCGGGAGGGGGCCGACGCATCGTCCCCGGCGGCCTGCAGCGCCGCCCTGGCGTGGCGCCTCGGCCGCAATACCCAGATATGTTCAACAGCACCTAGAGAGGGAGAGGGAGAAGCAAACAGCAGATATATCTGATATCAACACACAAAAAAAGTGTTATAAAGATAAAGAAACATCCATCTAGTGATATATATATATATATATATATATATACATAATTATATGCTACTACTATATGCTTTGTGCCCCTGTGAAGGTGTGTGGAGTTGTTCTGCGCTTCGTCCAGAGAACCGCCCCTGCCACCACCCAGGTGAGATATTTTATGGTGTGCGAAGGGGACTGCGGCGCATGCCTTCAACGATCCTTCTTCTTTTTCTTCTCGTAATTTTTTTTCCCTCCTTCTTCGCTTTCATTAGTAAGCGCTCGTCCCTCGCCTCTAAATACTCTGCTCTGCTCTGCTCTGCTCTGCTCTGCAGCGTACAAATAGAAGACGGCACCAGAGCCATCGTGAGGAAGACCTCTTTTGGGGTAATCGCCCTTTTCTTCCTTCAACAAGTTTTGCTGAACCCCAATATATATTGCAGGCGAGTGTTTGTTTGTTTGAATAAAGAGAGTAGCGCCGGAGCCCACAACCCCCCTTTTTTTTTCTGTTGATCGCCTCGTGTTCTCACTGTTGTTGGTTTTGTACGTTGAGCGTTCTCCATCCCCTTTCCACACTTATTTATAAAAAAATTACGCTCGCACCCCTCACCCCTACACCTACACCCGTACGAGCCACACATAGATTTTTTTTTTTTATAAAAAAAAAATACATACACACACACAACCAACCTTCTCGCCTTTCAATCATTCACACACGTACCTGCAATAAAATCAAACCACATACACTTCTTCTTTGCGCTCCAAGGAATGACTTACGTACTTGCCACGCCTGCACCTCCATCGTGCGCTGCCTCCGCTGCTTCTTCTGCGCCGTCGTGGTCGCCCTTTACGCCACCGGATCCGTGGCGCAGCGCACTCGCCGCGGCTCCCCTCCCCAACTGCGCATATACGCCGCTTTGGTTCAACCGCCATTCACACCAGCTCGATGGTGACACGGAGGAAGAGGTGGAAGCGGTGGCGGGCCTCTTACCCCTAAACGAGGGCATCGGTGGCCGGCTATCGGCTGCCCCTATCGCTCTCTCTCGCCGTCCCTCCGCCAGCAGCGATCGCCCACCACCACCGCAGACGGTGGAGGACCCGCATCAGTTCTACTTTTGGTTTGGCCGCATCGCTGGGCCGCTCGCGCCGCCACCGCTGCAGCCCCTGGACCGCATCGCCATGAAGGGGGCCCAAGCGTCCCCTACCCCCGCGCCACAGCCCACCGCACAGCAGCGGGAGGAGGACAGAGCCGACGGTCGTGTCTCCCACCCACCGTGGCTGCTGCCGCCGGAGCTCAGCAGCGCCTCTGTCGGCTCCACCACGTCGACCTCTGCCAGCGTCGCGTGGGAGCGGCTCCTGGCGCAGGTCGCCTCTGGGCGTCACCACAGCGCTGGCCTGCCTCGGCGAGGCCTTCACATTTCCCATCACCCATTTGGTTCGAACCACACCGCCATCCGCGAGGCGCCGACGCTGCAAGACCTCGCCCCGTGGTGGTGCGGGGCAAACGCTTCCCGTTCGGGCGGTCGCTCCCCTACGGATTATCCGTTGAAAGGCGTGGCTGCCGTTTGTCATGAAGAGCCGCCGCCCCAACAACAGGAATTGGGCTCGCCACTGGCCCACCCTCAGCCACGGAACAGCCCGCGGCCGCCACCGCCCGCTGTGCCCAGCGGCAGCAGCACGACGCCCCCCAGCAGTAATCGCAACGCCGCCGCCACGACGCGAGAGGGCACACAAGATTCCCAGGCCCCGCGAGGGCCTGCGGGCCACCCCGCCGTGCCACCCCGGCCCCCTGCGCCGGCGCCGGAGGCGTTAGTCTTGTCTGTGCCAGAGGAAAAGGCCGGCGACGGGCGGCAGAGCGCCGATCCGCCACACGCGGAGGACCGTCTATCGAACGCGACAGCAGGACAATTAGTGGTTGCTCCTCCTCTTCCCCATACGTTAGAGGAGCAGACAGGCAACAGCAAACAACCGCCACCGCCCCAGCCGGAGGCACAGCACGATGGCAGCCTGGACGTAACGGATACGACGCATCGCAATAATGCGGCAACGAATGCGAATGGGGATCCCGGTGTAGAGGAGTGCGTTGCGTCTGGAGACCAACAAGATGTGGCCGGCACTCCGCCCTTCTCATCTGTCGACTCCAAGGGGAGGATGGAGCCGACAGCGTCCGTGGCGCTCGACGGCGACACCGCCGCGCCACAAGAGCGGCTGGAGGAGGAGATGGCGGATGCGATTCACACGCAGGTCGATGGCGTGGCGGACGAAGGAGGGGCGGCGGGGAAGCACAGCGCATCCCGTAGCGGCTCTTCTGTTGCCGCCAGGAGCTGCAGCAGCAACAACAACGAGGGCGACGAGAGTCGTACCCTCTCCAGCGGGTCTTGTGGGTCTCCCACAGCGAGACACACGGACCCAGAGCCCGAGCCGGTGGAGCAGCAGCCCCTTTGGACGAGCGCTGCTCCAGGGGATCCGGAGGAGGAGGCCCCAGCGGCTGATACAGAAGGCCAGCCGGCCACCACCGGGGACGGGGGGGAGTAGGCGAGAGGGCACCAGCACCATACTTCTGGCGGGGAGGAGTACGTGTGCGGAAACGTATAACGGTACTACCGCAGCAAAGGGGACCGACGAAGAACGGGGGGACAGCGGTGGTTCTGGCGGTGAGGCCGGCTACGCCGTGGCGTCGGTGCCGTCCTCGCTCCCGACCCCGCCATGCGCCTCTCCAGCTCCGCCCCCGCTTGCGGAATCTGCAGGCGGACACCATAGGCGTGCTCGCTGGCCTTGACGTGGGGACGACAGGGGCGCCTTCGGAGGCGGAACGGCGGCTGCTCTCCGCCGCGGCACATGGATGCTGACCAGCATCGGTGGGAGAGCGTTTAACCTTTAGGAAAGTAGAAGGCACCCTTCTGCAGGCGGCGATTTCTGCCCGAGTGGCCCACAGCATCCCGCTAGGAGTAGCGTCACGGAAGTAAGGGGAGGGATGGAAACAGTGACGGTGCCCCCCCCCTCGCACCCCCCGGTGCAGCGTTGTTTCCCTCCGTACTCTTTGGATTACCTCTTTACACTGATATATTTATCTATAGAAGGGTATAGATCGTATTTCCTCGTATCTTTTTTTTTTTTTTGTAGCGATCACCCTGTATACTTGTGTACCCTGTATACCTGTACAACTGTTTTCTGCTTTCATTTATTATTATTATTATTTTATTTTTTCCGAAGTCCAAAGACAACCAAATGTTTCATTCCCCTTCTTTTCCCTTTAGCGCTACGATAAGTTCTCACGGATCCCCCGGATCAAAGGAAGGACCTTAACCAAAGGTAGGACCCTGGGACGATACCGGCAAATAACAACAACACAAATCGATCTACCGATGCCGGCGCCATCACTGCAGATGTCCAACTCAACTCCAGTTGGGGGACGGGGGGAGCTTTCATCCCGGGGTAGGGGTGGGGGTGGAGCCCCATCTCCGGTACTTCCCGGACTGATGTATCTTCTCTCTCTCTTCGTCTTCTTCTTCTCTTTTGTTATATCCGCCCTTGTTCTACATGGAGGACTCTTGTTAAACGTGTTGTGTTGTGCAAAGTTCACTTTTTTTTTCTTCTATTTTGAGAGCCGTGTTTACTTTAGTTTCTCTCTTATTATTATTATTATCGTTGTTTCTTTTTCCTTATCTTTCTGGGCGCCCGCGCCAGTGAAAAGGAAGAGAGCTACTATCATATAGATCATATACATCTATAGTACCTTAAGGAGAGACATAGAATACGCCATCGCAGCTTTCTTTTTGCAGAGTAATACTCTAGGCAGCCCCGTCAAGTATTCTTGTGATCCTTAACAAAACAAACAACAACAACAACAACAAAAAAAAACCAACAAAAAAAGAAAGTACGTGGAACGGAGACATTGAACCGTTTACATCTAGTACGAGTGCCTCAGGCCTTTTCTGCTTCTCTCTCTTTTTTTTTCCTTCCTTTTTTTTTTTTCTACGCGCAGCCATAGCCATATAACAGAAGAGTGAACACCCGCGACGGAGAACTGAAGCCTCACACAAAAGAAAACAATAATAACAACAACAACAACAACAAAAAAATCATTGTTAACAGAAGAAGTCGTTAAGAGGGACTCAATAAATAGTCCGTCAGCACAAGGTCTTCCTCGCACAGACACACATTTCGCTTTAAACACCACTACCTCCCCCCCCTTGCCCCCCTTCGAGGGAGGAGAAGGAAAGGAAGAGAGCTCGTGTTTCAAAAAATAATTTCTATATCATTTTTTAATTCTTCACTTTTTTTTTTTAATTTCGTAATATTTGTATATTTCTCTGTCACGGCTTCATTTTATTATTATAGCTTTACTGGCTTCTACTTCACGGATTCCTTATATTTTTTTTTTCCTTTTGTTTTGTTCATTCAAAGAACGAAGTTTCTAACTTTTTTTTTTTTTTTGAGTTGTTTGTTGGTTTGTCGGCCCTGTGCGGTGCTGCTCGTTGAAAGTGTTCGTGTGACCGCACACGATTCCTTTTTTTTTTTTGTTTAGAAACAACAACAACAACAGCTGAAGAGTATTTATTGTTCCTGCTCCTCTCTCTCTTGTTACGGAGCGACACACAATAGACGATACACACACTATATACTAACTAGCACGAACATAATCAATAATGGCGCGCGGCAAGATGGAGCAAACAGCGAAGACCCAGGCCATGATGGCGGCGCGTCTCATCGCTGACATTGATAATGCTGTGATACTGGATGGCGCCATGGTCCGCGCCGCGACCGAGGCGGCCCTCCAGCTGCAGCAGTGGACCACCATCGCCGACAATTTGGAGGAGGTATCCAACGCCACGTCCATCGCGATCGAGCGGCTGCTGCAGATCGAGCGCAAAGCGAAGTCCATCCAGTCCAACCCGATCATTGATGACGTCCTCGTTGGGTTGCACTGCGCTATCATGGGGCTGCGCATCGCGGCTCGCCGGAAGCTCACCAGCCCGGGGAAGGCAGGCGTCGAGGAGGAGTACGATGACATGGAAGACGAGTTCACCGCGGATGAAAGTGAACCGCATGGAGTTGTGTATGCCGAGGAGGAGCTCATGCCGAAGGATCTCCGGCTCGCCATGGAGAAGGTAACACAGCACTTCTATATCCTTTTAGTGTTGCTCGTCGCCATCATGACTACCTCTAGTGTGATCATTATATTTTACTATAGAGATGAGTTCCTCGATAACGTGGCGAAGATGGAGCGTGAGACAACCCTCTCGCTCACGCTGGTCGCCCAGACAACGCTGGATATGCTCTACGACGCCATGGTCGCGGCGGGCGAGGACATTCACAAGGTGGGGCTCACGACTGCCGCCTCCGTGTTGGCGGATATGACCTCCAAGGTGGACACGGCGCAGGAAATGAAAACCCAAAGTACCGATTACGTGACCGAGTACAGAGGGGCCGTGCAGGACTTCGCCAACGGCAAGCAAGTGACATCTGTTGTGACGGCGCGATCCTTCGGTGGTATCTGCCACACCAACGAGACCTACCCAATCCACCGCATCAACGACATCGAGGCCAACCAGTCCTACGTCGTTCCGCTGCTCACGCCGAATGCGTGCGGGAACGACGCAACATCGACGGGAATTTTTTCTACTGTGGTTCCGTCGTACTTCACGTACGCCGAATATGTGGTGACGTACCGGCGTACCCTCGCTCGTCTCGGTACCTTCTACCACGAGGGGTTTGGACTCTCTATCGCCGTGACACACGACCGCGTGTCGCTGCAGGACTATCTGACGCCACCTGTGTCCCTGATTGGCAGAATGCAAACCTTTGCGAGCGACCAGCAGCTGTGGGAGAAACAGCTCGCCCTGTGGACGGGCCTGACGATGCTGGTCATTGCATGGGCTCTCTTTCTGTCGCTCACCTGCATGTTCCACAGCCGCCTTACGTACTGGCGTATTATCTATACCATTATTACCGCCATGGTGATGATGATGGGAACGAACGCCGTGCACTTTGTGTCGCAGGCGGTGTTTAGCGCCGCCATGAACACCGCCATGCAGCGCACGACGTCATCGCTGTTGATGGGGACCACTGGCGCCCTCTTTAGCCGCAGTGTGCAGCAGTACGACATTGAAAACCGCCTCTTCACTCGCTTCGCAGAAGATTTGTTTCCGGGGGAACTCTTCGCGACCGATGTCGGCGCGACGACGATCATTCCAGCGAACATGAGATCCGTCGCCCACCACATCAACGCCAAGCGAATTTCTAGGTATCGGCGCGGTTCGTACACAGGACTGGAATACGGTTACGCCGTGTCGTCCTCCTATATGTACTCGAAAGGGTGGAACTTTGTGCTAGCGAAAAAGACCCCCCCTCTCTTCCGCGCCGACTCTGCGATTGCCATTCTCGCCGTGTCCGCCATTATCGACGCGGCGGTCGTGTACTCGTATCTGCGCTTCTCCCCTCTGTCCCGCCTGCGGCAGTTCGGGCTGGGCTCCCCCATCCTCCGCTACCGATTCGAGCCGGCATCTCTCCGCTACGTCACCTATGGCCTCACTCTTCTCCTTAGTCTCGTTGGCATGGCGTGCGTGAATATTTACGGGGTCTCCGAGGTGAGTCGCCAGATGACACTCTTTAGCCAGGACTCCTTGGTGCTGCTCGGCGGCTGCTTACGGGGCTCTGGAATCGTAGATCTCTGCACCGATAACTGCGGCATGCCGGATTTCAATAACATCTTGTACTTTGTGAAAACACCCCAAGCCGGCTCGTCGTACCCTCTCATCCAATTCGTGGATCAAAATATCCCCCTACCGTATCCGCTACAGCCGCACTGGGCCTATTACTATCTAGGAGCACAGCTAGCGGTCAACAACATACACACCACACTGGTCAACGTCCCGTCCTTCTCCACCCCGATGGTGAACCGCACGAACAACGTTACCAACCCGATTAATATTGTTCGACACATGATGAGCACATCGGGCATCAACGCCTCTGTTGGATTTGTGCAAGAGCGGTTTCCTGACTCCTACTACCCAACGGCGTACAGCTTCAACAGCCACTCCATTGGGATTGCGGTTATGGTCATTACATGCGCCATTGTCATCGTCGTCTCGGAGCTGGAGTACATGACACTGCATGAGGCCTACAAGAAGGGTGGCAAGCTGCCCTGGCGACCGTTTATTGTGATGGGTCTTGTCCAGGCACTGGTCCCACTTGCGTTTGTTGCCCACGGGGCCTTCATGGAGTTTGAGCTGCGTAATGAGCTGCACGAGTTTGCGAAGCAGGAATTAGCGTTTGTGGGGGGCGCTGTGGGGTATCGGCTGGGCATCATTGCGCTCTCCATGAGCGATGTAACACAGGAGGAAATTATCACGGCGCTCGTCGCGGCTGCGTGGAACTCCTCCGTCTCAGCGATGCTGATCGGTAACGTCTTCTTTCGGGTGCGGATCGCTACGGAAACGGCGCGTGGGAGCGGCGAAGTTGTTATTCATAGTGTTATTAAAAATGACCCGATCGTCATTGGTAGCCTTGATCAGGGATTCGTTCCTGTGTGCGGTCGATTTGATGCGGCGTATGTCAGCGACCACAGCGAGGGCGAGATGAACTACTGCTACTCTGAAATCCCACAGAACAGCAATGCGGACTCGCCGCGCATCTTTGTGCTGGCGACCTCCGGGCACCGGCTGTGGGTGGACTTGCCGACAATGCATATATGGGCGCTGCTGTTCGGTGTATCTGCCATGGTAGGGTCCTTCATCGCCTGCGTGCTCGGCTTAACCCTCTATATGACGCTCTACACGGCGCATGGATTTGGGTTTCCCCTGCTGAACACACGGGAGCTGCTGCCCTTCACGGAGCCTCTCCCACGCCGATTCTCTAAGGAGTACTTCATGCCGCGCGGGCAGAGACAGTATTGGGTCTGTTCCACGCTGGTCCTCGGCATATTTATCTTGTACTACGCGGCGTCGGTGGGGGAGTTCTTTTTCTTGATTCGCGAAGCCCGACGTGTATCCGTCTCGTATCAGACCCAGACCAGCCTGTTTCTCTCCGTTACCACCAAGGCCATCACCGACGCCTACAACTTCATTCTATTTCCCTTTCCAGCACACACGCTGAAGCCGCTCATGCAAATGAGCATCGATGCAGCGGACGGAACTCTAGAGTACCAGTTTATAACGAAGGAAGGACTGGAGACGTTCCAGACCGGTATCATCAACACCTACCTCAACCTGTCGGGCACGAATAACATTCTGAACTCCATGCTTGGTGCGGCCAACAGCGGGTACGGGTCCTTCTGTTCCCTCATCGCCTCGCAGTACGAAGCCTTGTACATATCCAATCAGGAGGCAACCTTCGAGGCGCTGACGACGCTGGCGACCGCCGTCAAGACCGAAATCGATAATCCGGCGAACTCCGTTGTCAATTGTGTATCCTGTATGGGCTTTCTCCACGAACTCGCTATTTACCGCGACTTGATGCGGAAACTTTTTATTCTTGATCACCTTGCCATTGCCTCCTACGCAAACTTCGCCTACACCTCCTCAACCGCGTGGCCGTTCCATGGAGAAGACGAGCTAACCATCATATCCGCCACAAGATCGTTGGTGGAAGGGTTGGAGACATTGGTGGCAGCAAGTGTTGTCCGGCTGAATGCCCTGATGGTGGCCAGTGCCCCTGCCGCGAAGAACACACTAGTGGATCTGCTGGATGAGGTGACAGAGTCGTACGCCGCCTCCTACGCCGTGCGGTCCTTCACGTCCACCGTTTGGACCACACAACTGAAACGTTGCGAGGAGGCGGTATCAGTGGGGAATGTGAGCCAGCAGGAAATCGCAACAACGCAGCAGGGGCAGGAGGTCACGTCTATTGGTTATCTCAGTGGGAATCTGACAGATGCACTGGGCTACGAGCTAACAGCGCGCAAGACGTACCAGATGATGGAGTACATTCGAACGGGACAGCCCTTGTCAAATGAATTTGCGATGCAGGCCTGGCAACGATGGAATAGTCTAAAACAAATTAAGCGCATGTACAACATCTGCTTCGCCTGTACCTTCTCGTGCTTCCTTTCTGTAGGTGTCTGCATCGTACTCCACTTTAAGATGCTTCGACGCAAGACAGAGCTCGTTCAACAAGAGATCGACCGTAATGCGATTCTTCGGCAGCGCCATGCTGTCGCGTCCACCAGCCGTTCGCCCTCTCACTCCGCAGATCTCCAGAAGGATTACTCAGGAACGAAGCTAGAGGCGGAGTTCAGCGGAACCCATTCCAGTTTTCTGGAGAAGAATGACACGCCGAAGGAGCAGGAATCCGTTACCATGAAGGGGAAGGGGACCAGCGGGGTGCAGGAACCTTCGTCTCCGCCCCCCGGGGGCGTCAAGCACGCCGGCGAACCACTCACACCCTCCGATACCTCAGCAAGCGTGCCGCCGCCTAGACACCAGCGCTGGGTGAGCGTGCCAGTGGCGCTGTTCGTGCTGTTAACGGTCATTCCAATTGTGTGCTCCTTCTGGATGCTGGTGCTGTCCCACAGCTTCGTTTACAATGAGTTGGACTCTATCGGGATAGTGCTTTCGCTCTACTCGAAAGTGAACGCTATCTTTGACAACTTGAATTTGATTCTTGAGAAGTCCGTGCTATTCTACCTGGGAGACATCGAGCAAACGGATCTGATGGATTTCATGAACGAGATGCAACAGATGTGCGATGAGGTATCCGCTGCATTCCGTTGGGACTTAGCGACGGCGCAAGAGGAGAAGATCAATAACTTGATGAACGCCTTTACGCTCGTCTACAACACCCTCTTATCGGAAATACTGATCTACGGCACGGTAGTGCCATCCACTGAGGTGAGCAACTACTACTACAGCCAGTCGGCTTACGCACGCGATTTCTTGCCAAAGCTGACCTCGGAGAACACGTACGGAAAGCTTCTTCCGGTGTCGGCCACCACAGATGGAAGTGCCATGCACACCTTCGCGGAAGCGTATTATGAGGCCAAGAAGGCCGCTGTCGCCGGGATCGACAAGACCACCTTCCGCATGCTCTACGCGGAGTACGCGTTAGTCGTGGACGCGATGGACAGTGCCGCGGAGGCGGAGCTGATGATGTGGCATGCCACCGTGGCAGGAGCTCGCGAGGAAGGCTACACCATTGCGACAAACTACGGCGACTTCTCCAGCTACCTGAGTTCTAGCGCGCTCGCAGCCATCACCACCTCCACCAATCCGTCTGGTACTGCCGCGGTGGATGAGGTCAACGCGTACTACAAGGATCTGATGACTAGCTACGGCTCGGCCTTTTGGCAACTGGATCTCTTTGAAAACACGATGAACCCGCCGTCGGGTGCTGCCACCAGCTCTCTCGGCGCCTATGAAGCTGCTGGATACGTCTCTTCATATCTGAGCTCAACGACGACTCAAGCGAAGTTCTCCAATATGTTTGGCTATAACCGAAATTTAACAGCGAGCTCGTCTGCCCTGCAGGGCCAACCCCCACTCGTGACGTATATCAATGAGTTCAACGATGCCTTGCGAGCACTTTTCCTTTCCCTCGGCAACGGCGCTCTACAGGCCTCTCCAGCGCGCATCAACAAGTGGATTTGGTATACAGAGGTGCGGCTCAATCCGGTCTTCGTCAAGGACCACGAGGATCTGGACTATCTTGGGTATGCGATTCGGTGGTGCTGTATAGTGAGCTTCTGGGGCCTGCTCTTTAGCGCCGTCCTCGGCTTCTTCTTGTCCTACTTGAAATAACACATTCCCAACCTGGAAGGAAGAAGCAAGGGCGGTGTGACGCCAGGGATCCACGGCTCCTGTAGTAATGTGTAGCTCCGTGAGCGGAGAGTTCGACGATGAATTTATGTGTCACCCCCCTCCTTTTAACTTTACTTGCGACAATTTCGTTCTTTATTTATCATTTTTTTCCTTTTCAACTCATCAACGTTCACTGCATTGTACAACACATGAAATAATATATGAAAGAGGTAAGAAGCACATACCCACACCAGCGTAGTTGTGTTGGCGCTGGTTCTCCTGCACTGACCTGCAGCAGGGCCCATACAATCCATATACTCGAATACAACTCCCCCCCCCCTTGTGTGGCCTCTCTGACTTCAACCAGCGCATCGATTGACACGTTGTTTCCATTCTCCTCTATCTCACTATCTTCTATTCTTGCGTTGCTCCGTATCCTGTAATCCCATCATATGTGTGGGACATGTTGGTACAGTTGCCACAGCCTAGCCTACATTCATTTACGCTATTCACACTCTCGAAAGTTTTCTCTTCATCACAAGCCCTTTATTTATTATTATTTCCTACTTTGTTTATTCTTTACTGTTGTTATTTCTCTAAGTTATTGTTATTTCTAACACTATTATAATTTATTATTATTATTTTTATTCGTATTACTATTATTAATATTATAATTTATTATTTTAGTTATTTCTAACTACCTTATTGAAGCTACAGTCTATACAAAGAAGGCATATACATTCGGTTTCTCTACTCGATCACCACTACCAGCTTTCCCTTTATTATCCTTTTCTTTACATCTTACCCACACCGCCTCCCCCGACATCATCTATACGCCATGAGCGACAAGGTCGAGTGGACGACATCGTGCCAGAAGGCTCTTGCCGGTGCGGTGGCGCTCGCTGCGAAGCGCAAGAACGGGTATGTGGACGTGTCGCACCTCGCGTACTGCCTGTTTGAAGATGAGAACGGGCTGCCCGCGCGTGTTGTGCGCAAGCTGGGCGGCGGCTCGGTGCTGATGAATCTGCAAGAGCTGCTGACGAAGATCCCGTGCAGTCGCCCGCGCCGCCGAAGCCTTCCCCGAACATGGAGCTGCAGAAGGCGCTGAATGAAGCGGAGCGGCAGCGCGAGGCGCTGGGTGACACGCTGCTTGCTGTGGACCACCTGCTGCTGGCGCTGCACACGAGCTCGAGCGTTGGGCGTGTGCTGGACCAGTGCGGCGCGACGAAGAGCGCTGTGAAGGAGACGCTGATGGAGATGCGGAACGGGCGCAAGATCACGTCGGACTTCCAGGACGACAACTACGAATCGCTGAAGAAGTACGCGACGGACCTGTGCGGGCTGGCGGACGAGGGCAAGCTGGACCCCGTGATTGGTCGGAGCGACGAGATCGAGCGGACGATCCGCGTGCTGTCGCGGCGGACGAAGAACAATCCCGTGCTGATCGGCGAGCCGGGCGTGGGCAAGACGGCGATCGCGGAGGGTATTGCGCAGAAGATCGTGCGCGGCGAGGTGCCCGACACGCTGAACGGCACGCGGATCTTCTCGCTGGACATGGGCGCGCTGATCGCTGGTGCGAAGTACCAGGGGGAGTTCGAGGAGCGCCTGAAGGCGGTGCTGAAGGAGGTGACGGAGAGCGAGAACCGCATCATCCTGTTCATCGACGAGATGCACCTTGTGCTTGGTGCTGGGAAGGGCAGGGTGCGATGGACGCTGCGAACCTGCTGAAGCCGCTGCTGGCGCGTGGCGAGCTGCGCACGATCGGCGCGACGACGCTGGAGGAGTACCGGCAGTACATTGAGAAGGACGCTGCGTTCGAGCGGCGGTTCATGCCTGTGTACGTGAAGGAGCCGAGCGTTGAGGAGTCGATCACGATCCTGCGCGGGCTGAAGGACCGGTACGAGCAGTACCACGGCGTGCAGATCACGGACCGCGCTGTTGTTGTGGCGGCGCAGCTGGCGAGCCGGTACATCACGAACCGCTTCATGCCGGACAAGGCGATCGACCTCGTGGACGAGGCGTGCTCTAGCGTGCGGGTGGCGCTTTCTTCAAGGCCTGCCGTGATCGAGGAGCTGGAGCGCCGGAGGGTGCAGCTGGAGGTGGAGCAGAAGGCGCTGCAGCGGGAGAAGGACGATGCGAACAGCCAGAAGCGCCTGAAGGAGTGCGTTGCGGAGATCCAGAAGATCAACGAGGAGCTGGGCCCGCTGCGCGCTGTGTACGACGAGGAGCGCCACCTGGTGGAGGAGTTGCAGGAGCAGCAGGGGCGTCTGCAGGAGAAGGAGTTCAAGCTGCAGCGTGCGGAGCGCAACGGAGACACGGAGACGGCGTCGGACCTGCGGTACTACGTGATCCCTGAGCTGATGAAGGCGATCGAGTCGCTGAAGGAGCGGATCAACGCGTCGAAGCAGATGGTGCAGGGGACGGTGACGGACATGGACATCGCCGCTGTGGTGTCGCGCTGGACGGGGATCCCTGTGACGAAGCTGAGCCAGACGGACCGGGAGCGCCTGCTGCACCTGTCGGAGCACCTGCACGAGCGTGTGAAGGGCAGGACGAGGCGGTGAACCGTGTTGCCGACGCGCTGCTGCGTGCGCGTGCTGGTCTGTCGCGTGGCCACCGGCCGCTGGGCTCGTTCCTGTTCCTGGGGACGACGGGTGTGGGCAAGACGGAGCTGGCGAAGGCCGTTGCTGCGGAGCTGTTCGACGACGAGCGTCACATGGTTCGGCTGGACATGAGCGAGTACGGGGAGAAGCACAACGTGTCGCGTCTGATCGGCGCGCCGCCGGGGTACGTTGGCCACGAGGAGGGCGGGCAGCTGACGGAGCCTGTGCGCCGCCGGCCGCACACGGTGATCCTGCTGGACGAGGTGGAGAAGGCGCACCCATCCGTGTACAATGTGCTGCTGCAGGTGCTGGACGACGGGCGCCTGACGGACTCAAGGGCCGCACGGTGGACTTCAGCAACACCATCATCATCATGACCTCCAATCTCGGATCGCTGCATTTAGCGGAGAATAGTGCGGATGGCGTGACCCCCGAGCAACGCCGGTCGCGCCTCATGTCAGAGGTGCGCAGCTTCTTCCGCCCCGAGTTCCTGAACCGCCTGGACGATATCGTGATCTTTGATCGTCTCGGGACCGCTGAGCTGCGCGGGATCGTGGACATGCTGGTGCGTGACCTGCAGCGTCGGCTGCCGGACGGGATGGAGGTGGAGCTGACGGACGCTGCGAAGGCGTACGTGCTGTCTGAGGGTCACGACGCTGAGATGGGAGCGCGTCCGCTGCGTCGGTGGCTGGAGCAGCACGTGACGACTGTGCTGAGCCGTATGGTCATTGCGGAGGAGCTGCAGGCGGACCAGAAGGTTGTCGTTGACGCGACTCCCGGGAAGGGCCTGCGCTTCTCTGTCGTGCGTGGCGGCGGCTCTGCGTGACGCGCGTTTGGTGCCCGCCCGTCGCGGTTGGTAGTAGGACTGACAGACCGGTGCTGAAGCGCTTGAGATGTTGTAGAGGGGAGTGGCGGCGCCCGTACCTTCTTTCGACTGGCAGCCATTGACAAGGTACGGGCGTGGCGCCGTTCCCGAGCTCTACGTGTTTTAACTTTTTGTGTGACAAGGACGACATTCCGCCGCCGCAGCGTGAACAGGGCCGATGGAGGGGGAGCGAGAGTGTGCGCGCTCGTGAGGCCCTCTCTACTCGCTGTTAGGTGGCGAGGCGTATTTCATGGTGACGTTGGCATTTTTTTCTTTTTTTCTTTTATAATTTTGTTTGTTTCTTTTGAGGATATTCATTTCATCTATATTATTATTATTATTCTTATTATTATTGTGATAATGGGCATCGACGTCTTTTCATCCTTTTTTTTTTCTTTTTTCCTCGTTTTTCTGTTGGTCTGTTACGAACGTTGATGGGATGTGCGTTGTAAATGTGGGGCTGCTTGAGTTCTGTTGTTGTGTGGAGAAGGAGCGCTGCAGTAGATCAGTAGAGGACGAGGGGACGTGGTGCATCAGCAAATCATACCAAAAAAAAAAAAGAAAATATGGTAGAGCGGAGCAAGCAAAGCATGTGCGGACGCTGCTTTCACATGGGAGCTGAGATCTCGTGGAACTTGCGGTGGGCACTCTCGTCGTAGACCGCTGCACGCTCTTCTTGGGGGAAGGGGGTGGTGTGGAGTGGAGCTGCGGCTGCGAGCCAACTGTTTCTATCATCCTTTGCTATCATTTCATTTTTCTTTCTCTCTTTCTTTCTCTCTCTCTGTGACATGATTCATCTATGTTTTTTCCTGTAAAACAGATAAACAAACAAATCTGTGCTTCGCTTCGGAATAGTGGAAGCACGGAGCACAAAGATCACGTTAATATATATTTGCTTGTTTATCACGGGGTGGCGCTCTTCATTGTGTAGAGCTGTTGCATAGGGCTCCGTCACTCACGACAACGTAGCGCTGCTCAGCTCAATTGCATTGCGATTCGAACATTTTTTTTTCTCTCTCTTTTTTTTTTCCTTCCTTTCATTTTCTCAGTGCAACTTCTTTTCCTATATACCTTGTATCTAGAAATTAAGTTCAGGTCCAGCACATACATAGCTTTGAGAGGAAGAGAAATAATAATAATAAAAAAAAACAATAAGGAACTGAACTTTTGCTCACATCAGCATTTTATTCAGATTCTCTATTGTTTTCTATTAGGAAAGTGCTTGTTCTTGTCATCGCTTAGAAGGAGGGGGGCTCTTCTTCTCCCGCCCCCTTGCTCTTTTTTTTTTCTTTTTTTTTTTGCTCTCGTTGTCCTGTGAGTGTGTTGCTGCCGGGCATCGGGATATCCTAGATCCGCCCGACACGTGTACGGGAGGACCTCTGTTTCTCTTCCATCTCTTCTTCTTCTCGTCCAATTTCTATTGGTTTACGAATAGAGATTAACAGTAATCTCGTTCGAATACAAGTGCAGGAAACAATATCTATTATCATTGTTTTTCTATTAGTTCGTTGTCGAAAGTGTTTACCCCCTCCCCCTCCCTCCTTCAAACCACAGACAGACAGACAGACGCACAAGAAGAACACAAAAGTGTCTGTATACATAAAAAAGCCTCTTCCTCAGGACACAGAAAACTTTATATAGTATATAGTATATCAAAAAAAAGAGAGAGCGAAGGGGAGAAGGATTGGAGAAGCGGGTGAAAGCATTGCGCCACCTAGAAAACATTGCAGCCTCCTTTTGTCTCGAACTCTTTCTCGTTTTTTTTTTTGAAATTTTTCGCTCTCGCGCTCTCTCAGTTTTTTTTTTTTTGTTAAGTTAAACCAAAATAAATCCTTTTACACTTTATACACACGTTTTTTTTTTCTGCACGACTCTCTCTTTTTCGTCACACACCCATCTGATATATACAGGTTTATAGATTCAGTGTTTCGCTGTTTATCTGCACTGCAGGCATATATCTATATCTATCCATCTATATCTTCATAGGTTTTATCTTTCGTCGCTATTGATACCATCTGTTACCCCTTCCCCCCCCTCTTTTTTTTTTTGCCCAACAAATATTTTCTTCCAGCGGTCGCTCATTTCCTGTGGCGAAGAGTGTACTTCCTCCTGCTGACCGCACATCAGCGTATAAGATATTATTGTGTGTTTTGTTCGCCGCTATCTCGCCCGCTGTGAAGAGGGTTTGAGTCCAAAGGGCCATCATATATATATATATTTCTCTTTGGTGTACCGTACAGCCCACTGTTGAGGGAGAAAGGTAGAGGGAGATGCTTCAGAATGATAACGCTCGGGCGATGATGGCGGCGCGCCTCATTCTCGATATTGATCTCGCACCGATTGTGGAGAGTGATATGGTGCGTGCCGCCACGGAGGCAGCCCACAATCTGGAGAGCTGGGCGCGGACGCACAAAAATGTCGAGGAGGTTGGTCGCGCGACGAACCTGGCTATTGAGCGGCTACAGAGTGTGGAGCGCAAGGCGAGAACGATCCAATCCAGCCCGATCGCCCGTGACACCCTGCACGCCTTGCATATCGCGACGGTGCGCCTGCGTGCCGTACTGCGGCACCGCCTTACTCCGGCGAATGACGATAACGACTTCGACGATTTGGAAGATGAGTTTTCTATTGTGAATGTGCATCATGATGATGTGCGAGACGGCATGATGGCCAAGGACGTGCAGCGCTCCATGGCGAAGGTAAACCTGCACTTCTATATGCTGCTGATTCTCTTGCAAATTATCGTCGTGTGCTGCTCTGTGCTCGTTGTTTACTTTGACTGGAAGGACTACCGCCACCGCTTGGTCGAGCTGGAGGACGACGTGACAATGCGTTTGGCACTGATTGCCGAAGAGGCACTCAACGCGCTGTACAAGGCCATGGTGGATGCGGGAGAAGATATCAAAGCAGTGGGAACTGCCGCCGCTTCCGCCCTCTTGACGGACATGACGGCCCGGACGAACACCTCACAGGATGTCGCCACGCGCAGCGTGAACTACCTCACCGAGTTTCGTGGTGCCCAGCAGGACTTCTCCAGCGATAATCTGGTGACCGCCGTGACCACCGCCCGGGCGTTCGGGGCTATTTGTCATACCAACCTCACCTTTCCGATGCACCCGCTTAACGATATCATGAGCGACTGGTCACTGGTGTTGCCGATGCTGACCGCCAACTCGTGCGGTAACGATGCGACATCGACGGGGATCTTTTCTAGCATTGTGCCGTCCTATCTGAGCTACGAGGACTACACGGTTACCTACCGCCGCAATCTGGCTCGGCTGGCCGGGTTCTATCACGAGGGGTTCGGCTTGTCCGTCGCCGCGACGCACGACCGGGACGCCTTACAGGACTACTTGGTGCCGTCTGTGAGCCTCCTTGGGAAGACCATTGGCTACCCCACCGCGGAAGACAAGTGGAAGCTTCAGCTGGCGGAATTTGGAGGTCTCACGCTGGCCGTGGTGCTCTGCGGCATGTATCTGGCACTGACGTGCATGATGAGCAGTCGTTGGAAGCACTGGCCGTTTATATACGCGTCTCTGATTGGTGCACTGGTAGCAGGAACGATGATGGCCATCTACCTCATCTCCCAGTCCGTGTTCAGTACTGCCTTGAATGCTGGGATACTTCGCACGACGTACTCACTGCTGTCTGCGGTGACAGGAGCGATTCTAAGCCACCAGATGGATAAGTACAATCTCGACGAGAAAGTCTTTATAACCCTTGCTAAGGGGCTGCTCAAGGATGAACTATTTGTGACGAACTTGGGTGCGACCAACGTCATCCCGTCCACCATGAAGGAAATATCGGATCACATCAACGCTGGCCGTATTTCTAACTACCGGCGTGGCTCGTACTCTGATTTCGAAGTGGATTACGCCGTGTCGTCCTCCTACATAAACAACACGGATTGGAATTTCGTATTGGCGCGGAAATTACCGTCCAAGTTCCACGCGAGCACTGAAATGACGCTTCTTTTCGCAGCGGGCGCTATTGCGACGCTGACACAGTACGTGTATGTCCGGGCCTCGCCCTTGAAACGACTGCGATCGTTTGGTGTCGGCTCTCCATTGCTGCGTTACTGGATGGAGCCATCGCACCTACGCCTTTTTTTGTACGCCTTGATATTTAGTATCAGCTTAATCGGGATGATTTCCGTGAACATCTACAGTGTGGCGGAGGTACGGAAGCAGACAACACAGTTCTCGCAGGACTCTCTTCTTTTAGCGAGCGGCTGCCTGCGAGGCCGCGATATCGCCACCTTGTGCACCGATCACTGCGGTATGCCGGATTTCGTGTCTATTCTGTACTTCACAAAAGACACGTCTACCGAGGCGACCAACCCCCCGATCCGGTTCATTATGCAGGACCTGCCCCTTCCGTTCCCCGTCGACACCACGTGGGCCATGGCCTACCTCGGCGCACAGCTGGCGGTCAACAACGTGATTACAACCCTCGTCAACTTCCCGTCTTTCTCCACGCCGGTTGTGAACCAAACTGTGAACCAGACCGACCCTCGATTCATTATTCATAATATCGTGGGTACCGCAAGTATGAATAAAACCGTTGGCTTTGCTATCGAACGCATGCCGGATTCGGTGTTCCCGCACACCTACAGATTTACTGTTCACTCGCTCGGGGTTTGCTTGGTCGTCCTCACCACAGCCATCTCCACAGCGGTGATCGAAGTGCAGTACACAAGACTTCACGTTATGCACAAGAAGGGAACAAAACTACACCGAATGCCGCTTGTCATTATGGGCCTGGTGACCCTCTTGATGCCGCTCACCTTTGCGATTCATGGGGCGGTGATGGAGCCGGAAATTCGATTTGCCCTGCACGACTTTGCGCTCAAGGAGCTCATCTTCATGGGCACCTCGGTGGGCTACCGCATGTCGATGCTCTCTCTGGGTATGCTTGACGTTCCACACGATGAGGTGGTGGGGCGGCTCGTCGAGGCTGCCCTGCAGTCCTCCAACGAGGCCATGCTGATCGGTAGCTCCTTCTTTCGGGTTCGTATCGCCACGGAGTACCCTGTCCGCGGCAGCGGGATGGTGGTGGTGCACGGCGTGACAGAGAACTCGCCCATAAACGTCGGCCCGCTCGACCACGGCTTCCTACCCGTGTGCGGCCGTTTCAACGCCAAGTATGTGAGTGACTTCAGTGAGGGGGAGATGAACTACTGTTATGTGGAGGTTGCGCAGAGCGCGTCGCTCAACACGCCTCGCATCTTTTTGTTGTCCACCTCCGGCCACCGACTGTGGGTGGACTTACCAACCATGCGGATATGGGGCTTGTGCTTTGCCGTGTCACTGCTGATCGGGTTTCTCGTGGCCTCCATCCTTGGATTGGCCCTCTTCTTTACCATGAATGCGGCACATGTGTACGGCTACCCGCTGCTGAACACGAGGGAGATGCTGCCCTTCACAGAGCCCCTGCCCTCTCGCTTCACAGAAGAGTATTTCATTCCGAGGCAGCGGCGGCAATTATGGATATGCTTACTCGTCATTCAAGGCCTCATGTTGATCTACTACTCGTGCTGTGCCGGAGAGTTCTTTGCGGAGATATCCAGGTGCCGTCGGATATCTGTGGCGTACGAGTCGCAGAATAGCCTTATGGTTTCCGTCTTGACACAAGCCGAGTGCTACGCGTACAACTTCATTATTTTTCCCTTTACGCCCTTCACACTGGTACCGTTGAAGCAGTTGAGCACAGATGCGAAGAAGGGGTCGTTGAAGTACGTTTTTGTGACGGAACAAGGCATCGACTCCTTCGAAACGGGAATTGATAACACGTATTTCAATCTGTCCCAGACGAAAAATGTTCTGAACAGCTTGCTCGGGGCGGCGGATGATGGCTACGGCTCCTTTTGCTCTGTTATGGCGGTGCAGTACGAATCCTTGTACATCACCAACCAAGTGGCAACATTTAAGGCCATCACCAGTCTTCTCGCGGGAATGGAGGCGGAGGTTTTTGGGGTCACGATCATCAACTACGTCTCGACCATGAAGTTCCTTCATGAGGTGTCTATTATGCGTGACCTCATTCGAAAACTTTTTATTCTGGACCACATGGCCATCTCCTCCTACGCTAACTTCGCCTACACCACCTCCGGTGCATGGCCCTTTGACGATGACGAGAACACCATCACGTCCAAGACACGACAAGCGACGACGGCTCTCGAGGCCCTCATCGACCAGAGCTTCGCAACACTGAGCAGTATCATCAGTGTCGCGAGCCCAGCGGGGAAGAACACGATGAATAACCTCCTGGACCAGGTGAAGGAGATCTACGCCTCTTCCTACGCCATACAGTCCTTTGCCTCCCCTATATGGACGACGCAGCGGAAGCGGTGCGCCGAAGCCATATCCGCAGGGAACGCCACACTCACAGACGAGGCAACGCGCCAGCAGAATGAGGAGCTCGCGTCTATTGGCTACCTCTCAGGCAACATCTCAAGAGCCATGGACTATGAGATGACGGCGCGGAAGACGTACCAGATGATCGAGTACCTGCGTTCTGGGGAACCTCTCTCTAATGAACTGCCCATGTTGGCCTGGCAGCGACTCAAGTCCCTCGAGGAGGTGAAGCGCATGTATACCTACGCCTTCTGGTGTGCCCTCAGCACCAGCGTGATCGTCGGGGCCTGCGTGCTGCTGCACTTCCGACTGATGCGACGTAAAACAGAGATGGTACAGGACGAAATCGACGTCAGCGAGGTGCTGAAGTGGAAACAAAAGAACAAGAGCTCCACCAGCGACTCGCCCTCTCAGGATCTGCCCCCGTTGAAGGGAACCAAAGGCGGGGAGAGCCCATCTGGTTCCGGCTTCGCGAAGCAGGAGACACTGGGCGACAAGACCGTCTCACCAGTTGAAGATCCGCTTTCTCCTTCGCCGCTCCGGGAATCGGATTCGACGAGTATCATCGTGCGTCAACCTCCTCGCCGGCAGCGCTGGGTAATCGTTCCAGTTGGCTTTTTGCTACTGGTGATGCTGATCCCGATGGTGTGCTCCTTTTGGCTGTTGACGCTCTCCCACGACTACGCCATGACAGAGCTGCCGTCCATTGCGGTGATCCTCTCCCTGTACGGCAAGGTACAGTTCATCCATGAGAAGGTGGAGTCCTTGATGAAGACCACTGTGCTCTACTACCTGGGAGATCTCACAAAGGCGGACGTGCTCACGTACATGTCGGATGTCCAGCAAATGACAATGCAGCTAGGGGCGTCGTACAAGTGGTCGCTGCAGGATGATGACTCGGCCGGCCTGGTGGAGAGCATGTACACCGCCTTTTCGAATCTCTACGAAAGCCTCTTATTGGAAGTCTATTCCTTCGCGGAAGTGGTGTCGTCCTCTACGCGAGAGACGTACAAGGCACAGTCGGCCTTTCCCAGAGAATTTCTCGCGTCGATCAGCGATACGAACACGTTCGGCACATTGCTGCCCGTCTCGATCACAACGGACGGGAGTGCTATGCATGCCTTTGCAGAGGCCTACTTCGCAAAGAAAAATACAGAGTTCGATCTATCCACAGACAAGACCACCTTTGGAAAGCTCTACACGGAATACGAACTGGCAATCGAGGCAATGGATCATGCGTCCGCGGCGGAGCTGGAGATGTGGCACGGTACCGTGGCGGCGGCTCGCGAGGAGGGCTACACCATCGTCACCAACTACGGAGACTTCACTGACCTTCTTCAGGGTGGCGGTTTGGCGGCCATCAGCACCTCCACGGACCCGTCTGGTACCGCCGCGGTGGATGAGGTCAACGCACACTATAAGGACCTGATAACTAACTACGGGACCCCCTCGCAACAGATACCTCTGTTCCAAAACACGATGACGGAGCCGCTAGATGTGGACCTCAATGCATTGGGGGCGTACAAGGCTGCCGGATATGTGTCCTCGTATTTATCCGCCACCATGAGTGAGACCAAGTTCTCCAATATATTCGGTTACAACCGAGGACTGACCAGCTTCTCTTCTGCCCTAGATGGCCAGCCCAGTCTTCAGTCCCTCCTGGATGCCTACAACGAGGCGGTGAACAACATCCTCCTCTCCCTCGGCGGAAACGCCATCCGGTCCATCCCGGCGCAGAGCAACCGGTGGATCTGGTTCACGGAGATCCGACTGATGCCCACCACTTCACAGGACCACAAAGACCTCTCGTACCTGGGCTTCGCTATGAGCTGGTGCTGCATCGTGAGCTTCTGGGGACTGCTCTTCGCTGTGGGTCTGGCCTACTGCCTGGTCTTCGTTCCCTCAGCAGGTTGATCAAGTGCTAGCTACATCAAAAGGAAAAGAAAAGCGCCGTATCTCTACCCACTTATAGGGGCTTGTTTGTACGGCTCCGACGGAAGAGCGAAACAGAGACTAACAAGGGGGAAAAAAAAACAACTGTTGTTGCCAGATCAACAATGCCCACGTCATATATATATATATATATATACATACTGAAGAAAAAGAGTGACCCAAGAAGATTTTTTTTTCTTTTTTAAATATTATTTTCAATTTATTTTATTTTATTTTCATATTATTATGACTTTTTTCGATATGTTGATGTATCTGGGGGTTGATAGATCAGCCCCCCCTTTTTGTTATAGGAACGCCATACGCGAGACCAACTGCCGAACCTACACGTCCTTCGTTTGGTTTATGGACTTTTTAATTGATGAATTTTTGTGTGCCCATTTTTTCTTTTTCGTTTTTTTTTCCCCCCATTCCTTTTCGTTTTGCTGACTCTTTACACCTTATTTCGATCAAAAACATATCTTGTCGTGCCAATGGAAAAAATACACTTCCCTCCATTGTCCCGAAATATTGCCTTTCATTTCCTTTTCTTTTCTATATATATATATATATATATATTGTGTTTTCTGCTTTCCTCTTTGCCTCTTTCGATTCTCGATGGTACGCTTCTTGTTGGTTGTAAATGCCGCTCTGCGTGCGCAGAGAACCATAGCGCCTCCGGGGCAACCGGAGTGATCTTCCTCACTCCAAAGAAGAAGAAGAAGAAGAAGTTAGAAGGAGCGAAGGAATGAAGAAGGAGAGTGCGTTTGGTTCTCCACGGCAACAAACCGTGTGGGGGGGACGTCTTTTCCCGTTGCAGGCGGTCACACTAGTGACCCAAGCGTTGGACCACCTACCACCGTGAAAAAAAAAAAGAAACAAAATAAATAAATAAGAGAGAGAGAGAGATTGATTCCCCATCCACCCCCATGAGGTGGTCAGTATATATATGTGCGTGTGTGTGTGTGTGTGTGCGTGTTCGCCCTGTATCCTTCTTTTTCCTCTGCTCTGTTTCTTTAACCGTGTACCGCCTTTAGCTTTCTTGGCCTTTTTGTCTTGCACCGCTGCAAGCTGTGCTAGCTGTATTGAGGGTAGGTAAATATTCGTCATCGCCAAGCCGAGGCGCGAGTTATACGTACGTGTAGCTGGTGGGGCATCGTACATCGCTATCACCTTATCGTTCTGACCTCGAGGACGAACGTTGAATCTCCCCTCAAACACATCCTCTCACACAGAGACTACAAAGAAGATATTATAGTAGCGGTCTTGTGTACCCTGCTTCGTTTTTATTATTGTTCTTGTTATGGTTATTCTTTTGAATATTAGATTATCAGGACTCTTCGTCTGTTCTTCTTTTTTTCCTTTGTGTTGCTCGCTCTGACAGTTGGGAACACAAATATACTTAGTGCGGTGGGGACTGCAATACACTACTATTCTGCGCCTCTGCCACCCGGTTGCGGAGACGAGAAGTATACAACACACATATATCATCAGAGCAGAGCAGCAATTTCAGGAACCGGGAAGATTTTTTTAAATTTCTTTTTCTTTTTTTTTTTTGAGAAATACGCGAGTACAGGTCTTGCGTGTCTTATCTGCTTTACCCTTCGACCGATCCGAATAACAACACGTAGCTTCGAGCCAAGGGCCCCTGGTAGATTTTAACTCCTAATAATAATAGAAAAAAGGAGAAGAGTGTATAAAAAAAAGAAAAAGATCGTAAAGAAAGCTGGATAAAGGGAAACCGTGAGAAAGGAAGGGCTTCTCCCCAAACCCCACCACTTTCTCTAGTGGCACCCATTGACGACAGGAGGATAGCGACATTTCTTCGTTATTATTATTATTATTATTATTATTATTATTATTTTATTTATTTTATTTACGCTTTTCTTGTGTGGGGCAGGTACAGTAGCGTCGGATCTCTCTCACACGTGGTAGCCGCACTGGTTCGCATAGGTTGTAGTACTGGTTGTTGTTACTGTAGTACAGTTTCTTGTAGTACTGGTTGTCAAGGTTCTTTTTTTTTGTATCTTTTTAAATTTACCCATACCTTTTCTTTTCGGGGGTTTCTTCTTTATCTAAACTTCTTCTATTATTTTTGTGGTACTCCCCCTCTCGTGGTTCCTTTCCCATCTCATCTGTTCTTTCAATTTCGATCTTTTTCTGTGGTGACGGCCCGCATTAGGCTCTCTTGAGAGAACGAGAGAGAGAGAGAGAGGAAAACAACAACAACAACAACAACAGCAAGGCTTCATTTGAAAAGATCACTTTTTATAGTATTCGAAAGTAGCAATATATAACACATTCCCCCTTTTTTGTTTTATACAATTTGTTTTATGTCCGTGTACCGCCAGACCGACAAGGCCAAGGCGATGATGGCGGCGCGCCTCATCGCCGACATCGATGCCGCGCCGATCCTGACCAGCTCGATGGTGCGTGCGGCGACAGAGGCGGCGCATTCACTGCAGGAATGGGTACTCCAGTCCAACAACATTGAAGAAGTCAACCGTGCTGCTTCCCTTGCTGCCCAGCGGCTGCGTAGTATTGAGCAAAAGGGACGATCTATTCTCTCAACCCCTATCGCCAGCGATGTGCTGGCGGGGCTGCACCGGGAGCTGCAGCTGGTGCGTGCCGCGCTGCTCCGCAAGTCCCGCACAGACGGGGAGGCTGGTGAAGAGGACCTCGATGACGCTGAAGAAGAGTTCACGACGGGTACCGACAGCAAGACAAAAGATGGGGAAGTGCTGATGCCCAGGGACGTTGAGCTCTCTATGAAGAAGTCCACGCTTCACTTCTACATTCTCTTCTTTGTGTTGACCGTTATCTTTGTGGCGGGGTCCGCTGCGATTATTCTAGTGCAGGAGCACTCCTTCCTTGATAAGACGGGGGAGCTACAGCTAGACGTGACGATGCTGCAGGCACTCATTTCCCAGCAAGCGCTGAACATGTTGTACGACGCCATGGTGGCGAAGGGAGATAACGTTAAATCCGACGGCGTGACAAGAGCGGCGGCTCTACTGGGGGATATGACGCGCCGGATGGACGCCTCCCAGAGTATCATCTCCAGAAGCGAAAACCATATTTGCGAGTACCGCGCTGCCGTGCAGGACTTCGCCAACTCCAACCAGGTGACGCTGGTGGGCACGCCACGGGCCTTTGGCGCACTGTGCCAGACGAACTTGACCTATCCCATTCACCGAATCAACGATATCAAGGCAAACCAAACATTTGTAGTACCCGTGGTCACGCCCAACTCGTGCGCCAACGACGCCACCTCAACAGGGATCTTCTCCTTCATTATCCCCTCGTACCTATCCTTCACCCCCTACGTCGAGACCTACCGCCGGAACCTCGCGCGACTCGTGTCCTACTACCACTCGGGCTTCGGCATTTCGGTTGCGGTGACGCACGATCGAATGAACTTACAGGACTACCTCACCCCCCCGGTAACACTGATTGGCCATACCGAGCCCTACGTGACAGAGGCGCACACTTGGAAGCAGCAGATGGCACTGTGGTGTGGACTCGCTATAGGCGTGACGCTCTGTGCGCAGTTCCTCGCTCTCTCGTTTATGATGGGCAGTCAGAAGGTGCACTGGAAGCGAATCTACTGCAGTATCATACTGGTGGTCTTTCTCATTGGCCTTACAGCGGTGTATCTGGTGTCTCAGGCCGTCCTGAGCACGGCGCTCAATTCGGCCATTCTACGCGTCACGTACTCCCTGATCGTGGCTGTCACCGGGGCATCTCTCAGCCCCACTATGCTGAAGTACAACCTGATGATTCCGTTCTTCTTGGCGCTGAGCGAAGGGCTTCTCAGGGACAGACTCTTGGTGACCAACGTTGGGGCAACGATTGTCGTTCCCGCCTCCATGAAGCCCGTGGCGGACCACATTAATGCCGCACGCATATCGAATTATCAACGTGGATCGTACTCGGACTTCGAAGGAGACTATGCGGTCTCCTCGTCGTATATTAATGCCACCGGCTGGAACTTCATTGTCACACGGAAACTTCTACCGCGGTTTCATGCGGATAGTGATATTGCCATCATCTTCGTCACGAGCGTCGTGGGAGCACTCGTCCTGGGGTGTTATACGCGATGGTCCCCGCTGGTTCGCCTGCGGCGCTTCGGGCTGGCTTCACCACTTCTTCACTTCCACGTGGAGCCCACCCGGCTTCGCATTCTTTTCTACGTGGTGCTGATCATCTGTAGCGTCGTTGGGATTATATGTGTTAACCTGTACGGCGTGATAGAGATGCGGAAACAGATGACCAAGTTTAGCCAGGACTCCTTGGTGCTTCTGGGCGGGTGCCTCCAAAGCCACGGCATCAAGGACCACTGCACCAACCACTGCGGTATGCCGGACTTCACCACCATTCTTTACTTTCGCTCCACGAAGCCCGCCGGCGCCACTTACAACGAGATCCGCTTTATTCTCCAAAATATGCCGCTCCCGTACCCAATGCAATCCGACTGGGTCACACACTACCTCGGTGCAGAATTGTCCATGAACAATATCTACACCACACTCGTTAATGTTCCTTCCTTCGCAACGCCGTTGGTCAATAGGACAACGAATGCAACGGACCCGAGGTATATCTTGCGCCACATGATGAGCACTGCGAGGATCAACGACACGGTGGGGTTCGCAATTGAGCGGTTCCCTGATTCCTACTACCCTAAAACGTACAGCTTCAACACCACCTCCATTGGGGTATGCACGATGCTGATTATCTGTGCCGCAATTATCACCGTGTGCGAGCTAGAGTACATCACGCTCCACGACGCCTACCAGCGTGGCTTGAAATTACCCCGCCGGTCCTTCATCACGCTTGTGATGGCGATGTTGTTTGTGCCGATCGGCTTCATCTGCCACGGGGGCGTCATGCGATTTGAAGTGGAAGCCGAGCTGCACCAGTTCGCCTTGCAGGAACTAGCCTTTCTGGGAAGCGCTGTTAACTTTCGAATGAGTATCACATCCCTTGACTTAATCGGCATGAGTACCTTTGATGAGGTAGTGGAGCGCCTTTGCGCCGATGCGATGGAGGCCTCCACGGCAGCAATGCTGATTGGTACCGTCTTCTTCCGTGTCCGCATCGCGCAGGAGGTGCCCGAACGGGGCAGCGATACAGTGCTGATTCACGGTGTAGCGTACCAGGAGCCCGTAAACATTGGGCCGCTCGACCAAGGAGAGATCCCAGTGTGCGGACGATTTGCTCCCAAGTACGTCAGCGATCACAGCGAGGGAGATATGAACTACTGCTACATGGAGATCCCTCAGAGCACCGCCTTGACGAACCCACGCCTCTTCCTTCTCGCCACCTCCGGACACCGCCTTTGGGTGAACCTCCCCACCGCAAAGATTTGGGGCAAACTGTTTGGTATGGCGGCACTTATGGGCAGTTTGGTGACGTGCGTCGTTGGTCTGGTGCTTTTTTTTGTGCTTCACACGGCACATAACTTTGGCTATCCACTCATGTTATTGAACGGCAGTCTCCCGTTTACCGATCCGGTGCCGAAGAAGTTCACCAAGGAGTTCTTTATCCCGCGCCAGCAGCGTTTGTTGTGGGTGGGCTCCTTGTTATTACTGAGCTTCTGCTTGGTGTACTACTCGGTGTCTGTTGGCGAGTTTCTTTCCGTCATCAACAAGTGCAGGCGTGTGCAGGTCTCTTACGAGTCGCAAGACGATCTTTTCGTGTCGGTCACATCCGAAGCGCTGTGCCATGCGTACAACTTCATCCTCTTTCCGTTTCCCTCTGTGACGACGGATCGACTGCTGGCGCTCGGCAAAGAAGCCGAGGCGGGGACCGGGGCCTACACGTTTGTCACCTCAGAAGGCCTGGAGGCGTTCTATCGTGGCGTTCTCAACACGTACCTCAATCTGACCAACACGGATAACGCGCTGAACGCTCTCTTGGGCGCTGCTTTCGAGGGCTATGGGTCCTACACGTCATACATCGCGGGGCGGTATGAATCCGTTTTCATTGACAATCAAGAGAACACCTTCGACGCCATCACGACCCTTGTTGACACGATGGAAACGGAAACCAGTGGGCTTGCGGTTATGAATTACCCTTCCTGCATCTCTTTTTTACGTGAAGTCTCTATTTTGCGAGATCTTATGCGTAAGTTGTTCATTCTGGATCACATTGCCGTGGCGTCCTACGCGAGCTTCTCATACAGTAACAGCGGCTCCTGGCCCTTCTCGGACCAGCAGGCCCCTATTATCATTGCCACCCGGAATGCCGCAAAAGCTTTGGAAGAACTCGTGACGGCAAGCATTACAAATCTCAAAAATATCGCGACGATGGCGGTACCGTCCGCAAAGAGCACCTTTGATGATATTATCGACAAGGTGACGGAAACTTTTGCCGCCTCCTACGCCGTTTCATCTTTTACGGCGCCGATCTGGACGCTTCAAAGGAAGCGGTGCGCCGAAGCTGTGTCTGTGGGAAACACAACCCAGGAGACTATTGCAGGGGTGCAGCAGGCACGGGAACTGGCCTCCATTGGGTACCTTAACGGCAATATTACGATTGCGCTCGACTACGAGCTGACGGCTCGGAAGACGCGCCAGATGATGGAGCATATCCGTGGTGGGGTGAGCCTGGATGACGAGATGCCAATGCTGACGTGGCAGCGATGGAATAAGCTGAAGGAAATAGAAAGAATGGCCATCACTTCGTTCGTGTGCACCATCGCGACAATGCTGATTGTTGCCGCCTCTATTCTGCTGCACTTCAAGTTGATGCGACGGAAGACTGACATGATGCAGGAGGAGTTGAAGAGATCCCGAGAAGCAGGGACTGTTGAAGCCAGCGGGATTCAGCCTCCGCTGAGCTCGATTGAAGAAGACTCCGATGCGCATTTGCACAAGGCGATGGAGCCCAAAAAGCTGGAAGAGAGTGCATCTAGCTTGGAGAAGAACGGCGCTGTGGAGAAGGGCATGGTGTACTCACAACATGCTCAACTGAGCGACTCGGGATCCTTGGTGGGCGACAGCTCGGTCCCTCTCACTCGCTCGAAACGATGGGTAACCGTACCGGTAGGCTGTCTTCTCCTAGTATCCTTTGTTCCATTTGTGTGCTCCTTCTGGCTGCTGATCCTCGCTCATCGCGTCTCCAAAGGCCGACTGAGAGATATTTCCATTATTTTGTCTCTCTACACCAAGGCGCAGACCATCTTTACCGAACTGGAGAACTTGATGCAGAAGACGGTGCTCTACTATCTCGGGAGTATGACCAAGGAAGATTATCTCGCCTTCATTCGTCGCCTACAGGATGCGACGCTCGAGCTGGGCTCTGCGTATCAGTGGGCCATGGGCTCTACCTCTCTAACGATTACCGATCTGTACGAAGCCTTCAATTTGATGCATGCAGCGCTGACGTATGAATTGGACCAAAGCGATAATATCGTGTCGTCTGGGCAAATGAGCCCCTACTACGCCACCCAGTCGTCCTACGCCCGAACCATGCTACCGACACTGACCAGCGCCAGCACCTACGGCGTGCTGCTGCCCATGTCCGTCACCACAGACGGAAGCGAGATGAACACCTTTGCGGAAGCGTACTTCCAGGCCAAGAGCGCCGCTGTCGTCGGGGCCGACAAGATTACCTTCCGCAAAGCGTATCAGGAGTACGCCTTAGTAGTGGATGCCTTTGACAAGGCGTCGTCGGCGGAGCTGATGATGTGGCACGCCACCGTGGCGGGGGCTCGCGAGGAGGGAGCGAGCGTCGCGGTTAGTTTCGGGGGCTTCACGAATCTAATTGGGGCGGGACCGTTGGCAGCCCTCGTCACAGCGAAGGACCCTTCTGGGAAGGCGGCTGCGGACGCAGTAATGGCCCACTTCAAGGACCTCCTTGACAATTACGGTACTTCCATGCAGCAGACCACCCTCTTCACGAAGACCGAGACTGCCCCTTCGAATGCCGCGACGAGTCCTCTAGGGGCGTACGAGGCCGCGGGGTACGTGTCCTCCTATCTGACCTCGACGACCACAGAGGGCAAATTTGCCAACATTTTTGGCTACAACCGAAATCTGACCTCTGTTTCCTCTGCTCTGCAGGGGAGGACAACACTGCTGGACCGCTACAACAACTACAACGACGCGGTCCGGAATGTTTTGTTCACGCTAGGGAATGGGGAGCTGCGCGCGTTCCCGGCCGTCACCAATCTTTGGATTTGGTACCTCGAGATGAAGATGGATGAGAAGCCTACACACGATCACCAGGACCTCAACTACTTATCCGACGCTATCTGGTGGTGCCTTATCGTTAGTTTCTGGGGCCTGCTGGCAGCCATGTTCGCCGCCTTCTACCTGTCCTACCTGAAGTGGTAAGGGTGGTGGGGTGAGGCGAAGGAGTAAAGGAATTACGGATTATATATTATATTATATTAATATAGGAATATGGAATATCAATGGACGAACACCAACAAGATCAACCAAAAAGAGCTCAACTCAACAAAGAAACACATTATATATATATATATATATATATATATATATATATATTTCGTTCAAAGCTCCCTGTAGAAGTCTGTGCCTTCTCCGTTGTACCATAACCATCCAAAGACAGGAAACGAAAGGAGCTGAAAGCGTTGGGCTAACAAACAAACGAGGAGAAAAGGCGACGCGGCTTTCATGTTCCTCTTCTCAGCCACCTGGCTACTTTCACCCCTTTCCGAATTGTAATGTAATATTTATTTTTATTTCTTAAAGTTGTACATACTTTCTTCTTCTTCTTCTTATTATTATTATTATTATTTTTTTTTTTTGGTCTTATACATTTTCCTTCTCTTTTCTTTTGCCCACCTTGATAGTACTCTGCTTTCGAAGGGGAACTGGGCAGACGTGGAGCACCGCGACACTCGTTTGTATATATCTGCCTTCGCATTTTTTTTCCTCCCCTTTCTATTATCTCCATCTTCTTCTATTGCCAGTATTAACGCTTTTACTGGGCCGAGGGATTGCCCCAGTATACAATGGAGTTGGTGGGTCCCCCCTCTACGTATGACGCCTCCTTTCCTTACTCTCTCATCACTGCACAGCGGTGTGGTGGCCAGTTCGATCGTCCACGAGTTCGCCAGCCGTGTATGCAGCGGAGTATCAGAAGCACAAGACACAGACGAGCACATCTAGAAGTTACTCCTCATCGTATACCTCATATCCCCCTTCACTCCCCCCCTTTCCCATCTTACAACATTGTCATGTGAAAAATGAGAAACAAAAAGAAAAAGAAAGAAACTCACAACGATCACACCCGGAGGGTTCATTTTCTTTTCTTTATCCCCGTCCCGCTCCCCCCCCCCCCTCCCTGAAAAAGAAGCACCCTACCGGAGACCAGGACTACTGACTTCTACTCTACTCTTTCTGCGTTGTAATGTCTTGCTTCTGTATTCTTTCTTCAGCAGTACCATGCTGCAACTCCTACATTCACACACACACTCCTTTTCGTCCTCCTCCTTCTCTTTTTTTTTTCTTGTTTCTTTCAACGCCTCACTACAACGCGGGACTCCCTATCCCATCTGTATGGACGTGCTTCTGTAGTTGCCACAGCCTAGCCTACATTCATTTACGCTATTCACACTCTCAAAAGTTTTCTCTTCATCACAAGCCCTTTATTTATTATTATTTCCTACTTTGTTTATTCTTTACTGTTGTTATTTCTCTAAGTTATTGTTATTTCTAACACTATTATAATTTATTATTATTATTTTTATTATTATTATTCGTATTACTATTATTAATATTATAATTTATTATTTTAGTTATTTCTAACTACCTTATTGAAGCTACAGTCTATACAAAGAAGGCATATACATTCGGTTTCTCTACTCGATCACCACTACCAGCTTTCCCTTTATTATCCTTTTCTTTACATCTTACCCACACCGCCTCCCCCGACATCATCTATACGCCATGAGCGACAAGGTCGAGTGGACGACATCGTGCCAGAAGGCTCTTGCCGGTGCGGTGGCGCTCGCTGCGAAGCGCAAGAACGGGTATGTGGACGTGTCGCACCTCGCGTACTGCCTGTTTGAAGATGAGAACGGGCTGCCCGCGCGTGTTGTGCGCAAGCTGGGCGGCGGCTCGGTGCTGATGAATCTGCAAGAGCTGCTGACGAAGATCCCGTGCAGTCGCCCGCGCCGCCGAAGCCTTCCCCGAACATGGAGCTGCAGAAGGCGCTGAATGAAGCGGAGCGGCAGCGCGAGGCGCTGGGTGACACGCTGCTTGCTGTGGACCACCTGCTGCTGGCGCTGCACACGAGCTCGAGCGTTGGGCGTGTGCTGGACCAGTGCGGCGCGACGAAGAGCGCTGTGAAGGAGACGCTGATGGAGATGCGGAACGGGCGCAAGATCACGTCGGACTTCCAGGACGACAACTACGAATCGCTGAAGAAGTACGCGACGGACCTGTGCGGGCTGGCGGACGAGGGCAAGCTGGACCCCGTGATTGGTCGGAGCGACGAGATCGAGCGGACGATCCGCGTGCTGTCGCGGCGGACGAAGAACAATCCCGTGCTGATCGGCGAGCCGGGCGTGGGCAAGACGGCGATCGCGGAGGGTATTGCGCAGAAGATCGTGCGCGGCGAGGTGCCCGACACGCTGAACGGCACGCGGATCTTCTCGCTGGACATGGGCGCGCTGATCGCTGGTGCGAAGTACCAGGGGGAGTTCGAGGAGCGCCTGAAGGCGGTGCTGAAGGAGGTGACGGAGAGCGAGAACCGCATCATCCTGTTCATCGACGAGATGCACCTTGTGCTTGGTGCTGGGAAGGGGCAGGGTGCGATGGACGCTGCGAACCTGCTGAAGCCGCTGCTGGCGCGTGGCGAGCTGCGCACGATCGGCGCGACGACGCTGGAGGAGTACCGGCAGTACATTGAGAAGGACGCTGCGTTCGAGCGGCGGTTTATGCCTGTGTACGTGAAGGAGCCGAGCGTTGAGGAGTCGATCACGATCCTGCGCGGGCTGAAGGACCGGTACGAGCAGTACCACGGCGTGCAGATCACGGACCGCGCTGTTGTTGTGGCGGCGCAGCTGGCGAGCCGGTACATCACGAACCGCTTCATGCCGGACAAGGCGATCGACCTCGTGGACGAGGCGTGCTCTAGCGTGCGGGTGGCGCTTTCTTCAAGGCCTGCCGTGATCGAGGAGCTGGAGCGCCGGAGGGTGCAGCTGGAGGTGGAGCAGAAGGCGTTGCAGCGGGAGAAGGACGATGCGAACAGCCAGAAGCGCCTGAAGGAGTGCGTTGCGGAGATCCAGAAGATCAACGAGGAGCTGGGCCCGCTGCGCGCTGTGTACGACGAGGAGCGCCACCTGGTGGAGGAGTTGCAGGAGCAGCAGGGGCGTCTGCAGGAGAAGGAGTTCAAGCTGCAGCGTGCGGAGCGCAACGGAGACACGGAGACGGCGTCGGACCTGCGGTACTACGTGATCCCTGAGCTGATGAAGGCGATCGAGTCGCTGAAGGAGCGGATCAACGCGTCGAAGCAGATGGTGCAGGGGACGGTGACGGACATGGACATCGCCGCTGTGGTGTCGCGCTGGACGGGGATCCCTGTGACGAAGCTGAGCCAGACGGACCGGGAGCGCCTGCTGCACCTGTCGGAGCACCTGCACGAGCGTGTGAAGGGGCAGGACGAGGCGGTGAAGCGTGTTGCCGACGCGCTGCTGCGTGCGCGTGCTGGTCTGTCGCGTGGCCACCGGCCGCTGGGCTCGTTCCTGTTCCTGGGGACGACGGGTGTGGGCAAGACGGAGCTGGCGAAGGCCGTTGCTGCGGAGCTGTTCGACGACGAGCGTCACATGGTTCGGCTGGACATGAGCGAGTACGGGGAGAAGCACAACGTGTCGCGTCTGATCGGCGCGCCGCCGGGGTACGTTGGCCACGAGGAGGGCGGGCAGCTGACGGAGCCTGTGCGCCGCCGGCCGCACACGGTGATCCTGCTGGACGAGGTGGAGAAGGCGCACCCATCCGTGTACAATGTGCTGCTGCAGGTGCTGGACGACGGGCGCCTGACGGACTCCAAGGGCCGCACGGTGGACTTCAGCAACACCATCATCATCATGACCTCCAATCTCGGATCTCGGCATTTATCTGGGGAGGAGGGGGAGAGTGTGTCCTCACCGGAACTACCGCGGTCGCGCCTCATGTCAGAGGTGCGCAGCTTCTTCCGCCCCGAGTTCCTGAACCGCCTGGACGATATCGTGATCTTTGATCGTCTCGGGACCGCTGAGCTGCGCGGGATCGTGGACATGCTGGTGCGTGACCTGCAGCGTCGGCTGCCGGACGGGATGGAGGTGGAGCTGACGGACGCTGCGAAGGCGTACGTGCTGTCTGAGGGTCACGACGCTGAGATGGGAGCGCGTCCGCTGCGTCGGTGGCTGGAGCAGCACGTGACGACTGTGCTGAGCCGTATGGTCATTGCGGAGGAGCTGCAGGCGGACCAGAAGGTTGTCGTTGACGCGACTCCCGGGAAGGGCCTGCGCTTCTCTGTCGTGCGTGGCGGCGGCTCTGCGTGACGCGCGTTTGGTGCCCGCCCGTCGCGGTTGGTAGTAGGACTGACAGACCGGTGCTGAAGCGCTTGAGATGTTGTAGAGGGGAGTGGCGGCGCCCGTACCTTCTTTCGACTGGCAGCCATTGACAAGGTACGGGCGTGGCGCCGTTCCCGAGCTCTACGTGTTTTAACTTTTTGTGTGACAAGGACGACATTCCGCCGCCGCAGCGTGGACAGGGCCGATGCAGGGGGAGCGAGAGTGTGTGCGCTCTCGTGAGGCCCTCTCTACTCGCTGTTAGGTGGCGAGGCGTATTTCATGGTGACGTTGGCTTTTTTTTTTCTTTTTTATTTTTTATTAAGTGTGTCGCGGGTTTATATTCAGCATTCATATTTGACGGGTGGATCTTTTTTTTTTGTGTTTTGTTCCCTATATGCCTTATGGTGCTTTCGAGTCAGGAGTGCTTCGTTTCTCTGTTGTAGATCGTGTGAGAATGTATGCTTATTGGTCTCTATACGTGTTGTAAGGCTGAAGAAAGTGAACAGAACAACAACAACAACAACAAAAAAACAACTTTTTGAAGCTTTTTTATGAAGTGTCGGTTCTCTCTCGTGGTCCTGAGGCTGGCGAAGCGAAGAGCGAGGCGTGCGAAGGACGGTGTGCCGGACAAACGGTCCTCCTTGGCGGCCCCCACTGTTTGTTGTTTCGTGCTTATCTTTTTATGCGTTAGTGTTGCGCACCTCCTTCTTTGCTTGCTTCTCCCTCTTTTTTTCTTTTCTTTATGTTTTTGCTGCTTCTCCTTTTAGTTTTCTTAATTGGTCGAAATTACATTTTACCGTGACGTCAATCATTGTGGCCCCTCCGCGATTCTGATAGCTTTTTTGTAGAGGCGGATTGTTTAGATTATTTAAAGGGTGTACCTCCTCCCCCTTTGCTTTTGAGTTGAGCGTATATTATTATTATTATTATTGTTATTGTTATTATTATTATTATTATTATTATATACTTGCACACGACAACCTAAAAACATTACCCCCAACCCCCTCCCTCCACGCACAGATACACACACAAAAGGAAAAAAAAACGACCGTAAAATACCAACATGTTTATGAGAACAATGTTTATCTGTTCAAACATATGCACAACTAGCCACAACCCTAACACCGCGTAACTCCCTCCCATCAAAGGCAACAGGACTGCCGTCTCGGCGCCTTCCTCATCACAGAGTTGTTAAATATGCACATCGCCTTGTACCATGCTGTGACCCTCTCTCTCTCTCTCACGCACACACACTCTTTTTCATCCTCTTCCTTCTCTTTTTTTTTCTTGTTTCTTTCAACGCCTCACTACAACGCGGGACTCCCTATCCCATCTGTATGGACGTGCTTCTGTAGTTGCCACAGCCTAGCCTACATTCATTTACGCTATTCACACTCTCAAAAGTTTTCTCTTCATCACAAGCCCTTTATTTATTATTATTTCCTACTTTGTTTATTCTTTACTGTTGTTATTTCTCTAAGTTATTGTTATTTCTAACACTATTATAATTTATTATTATTATTTTTATTATTATTATTCGTATTACTATTATTAATATTATAATTTATTATTTTAGTTATTTCTAACTACCTTATTGAAGCTACAATCTATACAAAGAAGGCATATACATTCGGTTTCTCTACTCGATCACCACTACCAGCTTTCCCTTTATTATCCTTTTCTTTACATCTTACCCACACCGCCTCCCCCGACATCATCTATACGCCATGAGCGACAAGGTCGAGTGGACGACATCGTGCCAGAAGGCTCTTGCCGGTGCGGTGGCGCTCGCTGCGAAGCGCAAGAACGGGTATGTGGACGTGTCGCACCTCGCGTACTGCCTGTTTGAAGATGAGAACGGGCTGCCCGCGCGTGTTGTGCGCAAGCTGGGCGGCGGCTCGGTGCTGATGAATCTGCAAGAGCTGCTGACGAAGATCCCCGTGCAGTCGCCCGCGCCGCCGAAGCCTTCCCCGAACATGGAGCTGCAGAAGGCGCTGAATGAAGCGGAGCGGCAGCGCGAGGCGCTGGGTGACACGCTGCTTGCTGTGGACCACCTGCTGCTGGCGCTGCACACGAGCTCGAGCGTTGGGCGTGTGCTGGACCAGTGCGGCGCGACGAAGAGCGCTGTGAAGGAGACGCTGATGGAGATGCGGAACGGGCGCAAGATCACGTCGGACTTCCAAGACGACAACTACGAATCACTGAAGAAGTACGCGACGGACCTGTGCGGGCTGGCGGACGAGGGCAAGCTGGACCCCGTGATTGGTCGGAGCGACGAGATCGAGCGGACGATCCGCGTGCTGTCGCGGCGGACGAAGAACAATCCCGTGCTGATCGGCGAGCCGGGCGTGGGCAAGACGGCGATCGCGGAGGGTATTGCGCAGAAGATCGTGCGCGGCGAGGTGCCCGACACGCTGAACGGCACGCGGATCTTCTCGCTGGACATGGGCGCGCTGATCGCTGGTGCGAAGTACCAGGGGGAGTTCGAGGAGCGCCTGAAGGCGGTGCTGAAGGAGGTGACGGAGAGCGAGAACCGCATCATCCTGTTCATCGACGAGATGCACCTTGTGCTTGGTGCTGGGAAGGGGCAGGGTGCGATGGACGCTGCGAACCTGCTGAAGCCGCTGCTGGCGCGTGGCGAGCTGCGCACGATCGGCGCGACGACGCTGGAGGAGTACCGGCAGTACATTGAGAAGGACGCTGCGTTCGAGCGGCGGTTTATGCCTGTGTACGTGAAGGAGCCGAGCGTTGAGGAGTCGATCACGATCCTGCGCGGGCTGAAGGACCGGTACGAGCAGTACCACGGCGTGCAGATCACGGACCGCGCTGTTGTTGTGGCGGCGCAGCTGGCGAGCCGGTACATCACGAACCGCTTCATGCCGGACAAGGCGATCGACCTCGTGGACGAGGCGTGCTCTAGCGTGCGGGTGGCGCTTTCTTCAAGGCCTGCCGTGATCGAGGAGCTGGAGCGCCGGAGGGTGCAGCTGGAGGTGGAGCAGAAGGCGCTGCAGCGGGAGAAGGACGATGCGAACAGCCAGAAGCGCCTGAAGGAGTGCGTTGCGGAGATCCAGAAGATCAACGAGGAGCTGGGCCCGCTGCGCGCTGTGTACGACGAGGAGCGCCACCTGGTGGAGGAGTTGCAGGAGCAGCAGGGGCGTCTGCAGGAGAAGGAGTTCAAGCTGCAGCGTGCGGAGCGCAACGGAGACACGGAGACGGCGTCGGACCTGCGGTACTACGTGATCCCTGAGCTGATGAAGGCGATCGAGTCGCTGAAGGAGCGGATCAACGCGTCGAAGCAGATGGTGCAGGGGACGGTGACGGACATGGACATCGCCGCTGTGGTGTCGCGCTGGACGGGGATCCCTGTGACGAAGCTGAGCCAGACGGACCGGGAGCGCCTGCTGCACCTGTCGGAGCACCTGCACGAGCGTGTGAAGGGGCAGGACGAGGCGGTGAACCGTGTTGCCGACGCGCTGCTGCGTGCGCGTGCTGGTCTGTCGCGTGGCCACCGGCCGCTGGGCTCGTTCCTGTTCCTGGGGACGACGGGTGTGGGCAAGACGGAGCTGGCGAAGGCCGTTGCTGCGGAGCTGTTCGACGACGAGCGTCACATGGTTCGGCTGGACATGAGCGAGTACGGGGAGAAGCACAACGTGTCGCGTCTGATCGGCGCGCCGCCGGGGTACGTTGGCCACGAGGAGGGCGGGCAGCTGACGGAGCCTGTGCGCCGCCGGCCGCACACGGTGATCCTGCTGGACGAGGTGGAGAAGGCGCACCCATCCGTGTACAATGTGCTGCTGCAGGTGCTGGACGACGGGCGCCTGACGGACTCCAAGGGCCGCACGGTGGACTTCAGCAACACCATCATCATCATGACCTCCAATCTCGGATCGCTGCATTTAGCGGAGAATAGTGCGGATGGCGTGACCCCCGAGCAACGCCGGTCGCGCCTCATGTCAGAGGTGCGCAGCTTCTTCCGCCCCGAGTTCCTGAACCGCCTGGACGATATCGTGATCTTTGATCGTCTCGGGACCGCTGAGCTGCGCGGGATCGTGGACATGCTGGTGCGTGACCTGCAGCGTCGGCTGCCGGACGGGATGGAGGTGGAGCTGACGGACGCTGCGAAGGCGTACGTGCTGTCTGAGGGTCACGACGCTGAGATGGGAGCGCGACCGCTGCGTCGGTGGCTGGAGCAGCACGTGACGACTGTGCTGAGCCGTATGGTCATTGCGGAGGAGCTGCAGGCGGACCAGAAGGTTGTCGTTGACGCGACTCCCGGGAAGGGCCTGCGCTTCTCTGTCGTGCGTGGCGGCGGCTCTGCGTGACGCGCGTTTGGTGCCCGCCCGTCGCGGTTGGTAGTAGGACTGACAGACCGGTGCTGAAGCGCTTGAGATGTTGTAGAGGGGAGTGGCGGCGCCCGTACCTTCTTTCGACTGGCAGCCATTGACAAGGTACGGGCGTGGCGCCGTTCCCGAGCTCTACGTGTTTTAACTTTTTGTGTGACAAGGACGACATTCCGCCGCCGCAGCGTGGACAGGGCCGATGCAGGGGGAGCGAGAGTGTGTGCGCTCTCGTGAGGCCCTCTCTACTCGCTGTTAGGTGGCGAGGCGTATTTCATGGTGACGTTGGCTTTTTTTTTTCTTTTTTCTTTTTTATTAAGTGTGTCGCGGGTTTATATTCAGCATTCATATTTGACGGGTTGATCTTTTTTTTTTTTGTGTTTTGTTCCCTATATGCCTTATGGTGCTTTCGAGTCAGGAGTGCTTCGTTTCTCTGTTGTAGATCGTGTGAGAATGTATGCTTATTGCTCTCTATACGTGTTGTAAGGCTGAAGAAAGTGAACAGAACAACAACAACAACAACAAAAAAAAACAACTTTTTGAAGCTTTTTTATGAAGTGTCGGTTCTCTCTCGTGGTCCTGAGGCTGGCGAAGCGAAGAGCGAGGCGTGCGAAGGACGGTGTGCCGGACGAACGGTCCTCCTTGGCGGCCCCCACTGTTTGTTGTTTCGTGCTTATCTTTTTATGCGTTAGTGTTGCGCACCTCCTTCTTTGCTTGCTTCTCCCTCTTTTTTTCTTTTCTTTATGTTTTTGCTGCTTCTCCTTTTAGTTTTCTTAATTGGTCGAAATTACATTTTACCGTGACGTCAATCATTGTGGCCCCTCCGCGATTCTGATAGCTTTTTTGTAGAGGCGGATTGTTTAGATTATTTAAAGGGTGTACCTCCTCCCCCTTTGCTTTTGAGTTGAGCGTATATTATTATTATTATTATTATTATTATTATTATTATTATATACTTGCACACGACAACCTAAAAACATTACCCCCAACCCCCTCCCTCCACGCACAGATACACACACAAAAAAGAAAAAAAAAACGACCGTAAAAATACCAACATGTTTATGAGAACAATGTTTATCTGTTCAAACATATGCACAACTAGCCACAACCCTAACACCGCGTAACTCCCTCCCATCAAAGGCAACAGGACTGCCGTCTCGGCGCCTTCCTCATCACAGAGTTGTTAAATATGCACATCGCCTTGTACCATGCTGTGACCCTCTCTCTCTCTCTCACTCACGCACACACACTCTTTTTCATCCTCTTCCTTCTCTTTTTTTTTTCTTGTTTCTTTCAACGCCTCACTACAACGCGGGACTCCCTATCCCATCTGTATGGACGTGCTTCTGTAGTTGCCACAGCCTAGCCTACATTCATTTACGCTATTCACACTCTCAAAAGTTTTCTCTTCATCACAAGCCCTTTATTTATTATTATTTCCTACTTTGTTTATTCTTTACTGTTGTTATTTCTCTAAGTTATTGTTATTTCTAACACTATTATAATTTATTATTATTATTTTTATTATTATTATTCGTATTACTATTATTAATATTATAATTTATTATTTTAGTTATTTCTAACTACCTTATTGAAGCTACAGTCTATACAAAGAAGGCATATACATTCGGTTTCTCTACTCGATCACCACTACCAGCTTTCCCTTTATTATCCTTTTCTTTACATCTTACCCACACCGCCTCCCCCCGACATCATCTATACGCCATGAGCGACAAGGTCGAGTGGACGACATCGTGCCAGAAGGCTCTTGCCGGTGCGGTGGCGCTCGCTGCGAAGCGCAAGAACGGGTATGTGGACGTGTCGCACCTCGCGTACTGCCTGTTTGAAGATGAGAACGGGCTGCCCGCGCGTGTTGTGCGCAAGCTGGGCGGCGGCTCGGTGCTGATGAATCTGCAAGAGCTGCTGACGAAGATCCCCGTGCAGTCGCCCGCGCCGCCGAAGCCTTCCCCGAACATGGAGCTGCAGAAGGCGCTGAATGAAGCGGAGCGGCAGCGCGAGGCGCTGGGTGACACGCTGCTTGCTGTGGACCACCTGCTGCTGGCGCTGCACACGAGCTCGAGCGTTGGGCGTGTGCTGGACCAGTGCGGCGCGACGAAGAGCGCTGTGAAGGAGACGCTGATGGAGATGCGGAACGGGCGCAAGATCACGTCGGACTTCCAGGACGACAACTACGAATCGCTGAAGAAGTACGCGACGGACCTGTGCGGGCTGGCGGACGAGGGCAAGCTGGACCCCGTGATTGGTCGGAGCGACGAGATCGAGCGGACGATCCGCGTGCTGTCGCGGCGGACGAAGAACAATCCCGTGTTGATCGGCGAGCCGGGCGTGGGCAAGACGGCGATCGCGGAGGGTATTGCGCAGAAGATCGTGCGCGGCGAGGTGCCCGACACGCTGAACGGCACGCGGATCTTCTCGCTGGACATGGGCGCGCTGATCGCTGGTGCGAAGTACCAGGGGGAGTTCGAGGAGCGCCTGAAGGCGGTGCTGAAGGAGGTGACGGAGAGCGAGAACCGCATCATCCTGTTCATCGACGAGATGCACCTTGTGCTTGGTGCTGGGAAGGGCAGGGTGCGATGGACGCTGCGAACCTGCTGAAGCCGCTGCTGGCGCGTGGTGAGCTGCGCACGATCGGCGCGACGACGCTGGAGGAGTACCGGCAGTACATTGAGAAGGACGCTGCGTTCGAGCGGCGGTTTATGCCTGTGTACGTGAAGGAGCCGAGCGTTGAGGAGTCGATCACGATCCTGCGCGGGCTGAAGGACCGGTACGAGCAGTACCACGGCGTGCAGATCACGGACCGCGCTGTTGTTGTGGCGGCGCAGCTGGCGAGCCGGTACATCACGAACCGCTTCATGCCGGACAAGGCGATCGACCTCGTGGACGAGGCGTGCTCTAGCGTGCGGGTGGCGCTTTCTTCAAGGCCTGCCGTGATCGAGGAGCTGGAGCGCCGGAGGGTGCAGCTGGAGGTGGAGCAGAAGGCGCTGCAGCGGGAGAAGGACGATGCGAACAGCCAGAAGCGCCTGAAGGAGTGCGTTGCGGAGATCCAGAAGATCAACGAGGAGCTGGGCCCGCTGCGCGCTGTGTACGACGAGGAGCGCCACCTGGTGGAGGAGTTGCAGGAGCAGCAGGGGCGTCTGCAGGAGAAGGAGTTCAAGCTGCAGCGTGCGGAGCGCAACGGAGACACGGAGACGGCGTCGGACCTGCGGTACTACGTGATCCCTGAGCTGATGAAGGCGATCGAGTCGCTGAAGGAGCGGATCAACGCGTCGAAGCAGATGGTGCAGGGGACGGTGACGGACATGGACATCGCCGCTGTGGTGTCGCGCTGGACGGGGATCCCTGTGACGAAGCTGAGCCAGACGGACCGGGAGCGCCTGCTGCACCTGTCGGAGCACCTGCACGAGCGTGTGAAGGGGCAGGACGAGGCGGTGAACCGTGTTGCCGACGCGCTGCTGCGTGCGCGTGCTGGTCTGTCGCGTGGCCACCGGCCGCTGGGCTCGTTCCTGTTCCTGGGGACGACGGGTGTGGGCAAGACGGAGCTGGCGAAGGCCGTTGCTGCGGAGCTGTTCGACGACGAGCGTCACATGGTTCGTCTGGACATGAGCGAGTACGGGGAGAAGCACAACGTGTCGCGTCTGATCGGCGCGCCGCCGGGGTACGTTGGCCACGAGGAGGGCGGGCAGCTGACGGAGCCTGTGCGCCGCCGGCCGCACACGGTGATCCTGCTGGACGAGGTGGAGAAGGCGCACCCATCCGTGTACAATGTGCTGCTGCAGGTGCTGGACGACGGGCGCCTGACGGACTCCAAGGGCCGCACGGTGGACTTCAGCAACACCATCATCATCATGACCTCCAATCTCGGATCGCAGCACTTGTCTGGGGCGTACGGGGCCGAAGTCACGTTGCTGAAGTCGCGCCTCATGTCAGAGGTGCGCAGCTTCTTCCGCCCCGAGTTCCTGAACCGCCTGGACGATATCGTGATCTTTGATCGTCTCGGGACCGCTGAGCTGCGCGGGATCGTGGACATGCTGGTGCGTGACCTGCAGCGTCGGCTGCCGGACGGGATGGAGGTGGAGCTGACGGACGCTGCGAAGGCGTACGTGCTGTCTGAGGGTCACGACGCTGAGATGGGAGCGCGTCCGCTGCGTCGGTGGCTGGAGCAGCACGTGACGACTGTGCTGAGCCGTATGGTCATTGCGGAGGAGCTGCAGGCGGACCAGAAGGTTGTCGTTGACGCGACTCCCGGGAAGGGCCTGCGCTTCTCTGTCGTGCGTGGCGGCGGCTCTGCGTGACGCGCGTTTGGTGCCCGCCCGTCGCGGTTGGTAGTAGGACTGACAGACCGGTGCTGAAGCGCTTGAGATGTTGTAGAGGGGAGTGGCGGCGCCCGTACCTTCTTTCGACTGGCAGCCATTGACAAGGTACGGGCGTGGCGCCGTTCCTGAGCTCTACGTGTTTTAACTTTTTGTGTGACAAGGACGACATTCCGCCGCCGCAGCGTGGACAGGGCCGATGCAGGGGGAGCGAGAGTGTGTGCGCGCTCGTGAGGCCCTCTCTACTCGCTGTTAGGTGGCGAGGCGTATTTCATGGTGACGTTGGCTTTTTTTTTTCTTTTTTCTTTATTATTATTATTATTTTTTTTTTGTTTTCCTTTGATGTTATTCATTCAAACTATATTATTGTAGTGGAAGCGGTGCCTGTTTCCTTGTGTGATTGTCAGCGTGCCGTTGCAGCACGTGGGCGATGTGGTTTTATTCGGAATGACCTGTGTTGATGGGATGGAGTGTGTGCTCGTGTTTCTTGTCTCTCTCTGTCTCTGTTTCTTTTAGCCATCTGTTGGTTCTTCTCCGGTGGTAAGCTGGCGAAACAGGTGCTGCCTTGCAAGTATTTTTTATTTTCTTTCCTTTCTTTTTGCGTGTCTCTCTTCCTCCCCCCCCTTTTTTTTTATTTTTTTTTTGGTTCGCTTTGTTCTTTGTTATTTATCTTGGTCTCCCACTCTTAATTTTTTTAGGGTGTGTTGGGTGCTGTGAGAGATTCGTTTGTTTACTTTTTGGTTTTTATGATATATAGGGACGGGGTGTGATTGTTAACAGAAGTAGTCTGCGAACACCCTTCTCTATCATTCTCCCAACCCCGCGGTCCTCCGTGGCAACGTTTCATTTCGTGAAGTCTCTTTCTTTTCTTTTTTTGTTTTTTTATGCTCCAACATCTGCGCTTAGATACCTACCAATCTTTTTCACCTTCCCCTGCTCGTGGGTGGTGTTTCTTGCGTTTTTTTTTTTACTTTTCTTTTGCTTTCCTTCTCTTTTGTGCTGCTCTTCTGGCTTTTCATTCTTCGTCGTATTTCTGTGCCGCGTGAGAGGGGATTCGTCATTCACCCTCAACTTTTTTTTTTGCTTTTCTACCCCCTTTCGTTTTTCGTTTTTTTTTTTAAAGTTGTTGTTGTTCTTTTCTGCAGCTTTAACAGCTGAAAGTTGAGCTAGTACTAGAAGTGACGAGAGAGAGAGAGTATATCGATCTATACTACTTGTTTATATTTGTGTACATATACATTTATCTGTTAAAGAGAAAGTATATTCCATCACTGCTTGGCTTTCTTTCTTAAAAAAAAAAAAAAAACCATTTGACGAGGCCCACACGCATAATTCATTTTGCTAGTAAATAGTAGCGCCTCACTTTTTGCTCTTGTTTTTCATTATCAAGGTGTGTGTGTGTGTGTGAGGTTGAAGAACAGTAGAGCCGTTTTGGCCCTTCTACTTGCACAATTACGTATTGTCCCGCACGCCTTCATTTCTCACCCCTATTCCGCCCTGAACAAACACTGTTGGGCTGTAATTCCTATAATCTACCGTACATTGGCCATCAACAAAAAATAAGTAAGATAACAGAAGTAAGAGGAATAAATATCCCCCACCCCAAAAAAAAATAAATAAATAAATAAATAAAAATAAAATAGTTGCGCATCCAGCTTGCTTAATCTCGCAAAAGTTGTTGGCTGTGCCACGCAGATAACAGAGAAGTACCTTAATACGATCGAATAAATTGGAGAGGAAAAAAAAAGAAGCAGGAAAGGTAAAGAAGAGCAGGGAGGTATTGATTCGTTTTTTTTTTTTGTTAGTTCTGTAACTGCCTAACACGCATTACCAATATCTTCTGTTCTTCTTGCAGCACGGGAACTAAAATATTTTTAAAAATAAATATAATTTTTTCTTTTTTCTGCAATCGGTGCCAAACCAGTTCCCTCGGAAAGGTGTAACTTCCCCCATTGCACTGCACCCGCCAGAAAAACTTAAAAAAAAAAAAACCCTCCACATCTATCCCCCTGCACTCCGGTCCTGCTGCACATCTATCCTAGGATCCCCTTGGTGGGATTTATCCAGCGCTCTGTGTCGGCGCGAACCGCAAACTAAACCCGTCCATGTATCACCACACCAAAAAGTCCAAGGCGATGATGGCGGCGCGCCTCATCGCCGACATCGATGTCGCACCGATCATCCATAGCTCGATGGTCCGTGCGGCGACGGAGGCCGCATACGCCTTACATGACTGGGTGCGAACGTTTGAGAATGAAGAAGAAGTTGGTCACGCGACGAACCTGGCTATTGAGCGGCTACAGAGTGTGGAGCGCAAGGCGAGAACGATCCAATCCAGCCCGATCGCCCGTGACACCCTGCACGCCTTGCATATCGCGACGGTGCGCCTGCGTGCCGTACTGCGGCACCGCCTTACTCCGGCGAATGACGATAACGGCTTGGACGATTTGGAAGATGAGTTTTCTGTCGACAGCAATGCAGAAGGCATAAAGAGCTTCATGATGCCGATGGATGTCCAACTGTCGATGATCAGACTCACGGTGCACTTCTATGTTTTAATTGCTATACTCTCTATCATTTTTTTGTTGTCGAGCGTTCTGATCATTTTTTCCCACCTCAAACGCTTCAACGACGACGTCGATGCAGAGGATGCTGAGGTTTCGATGAAGCTAGCTTTAATCGCACTAGAAGCTCTGAACATCCTTTATGACACGATGTCCAACGCCGGAGAGCAGATAGCCTTGGTAGGAACGACTGTTGCGTCGCTCCTTCTGGAGGACATGACGAACCGCGTCGATACCTCGCAGCCGATCGTGACCCGCAGTGAGAACTATATGGTGGAGTACCGTGGGGCCCAGCAGGACTTCTTCAACAATAACCAGGTGACGTCGGTGATTACAGCGCGGGCGTACGGCTGCATGTGCCACACCAACCTCACCTACCCCATCCACCGCATTAATGACATCATGGCGAATCAGTCGTACGTGCTGCCGCAACTGACCCCGAACGAGTGCGGCAACGACGCTACGTCCACTGGTGTCTTCTCAGCCGTCGTACCATCGTATCTGAGCTACGAGGACTATATCGTGACCTACCGCCGCAATCTGGCCCGCCTTGCTTCGTTCTATCACGAAGGGTTCGGTATCTCGGTTGCCGTGACCATGGACCGCCAGTCGATGCAGGACTATCTAATACCGCCCGTGACGAAGATTGGCAAGACGGAGAGCTTGCCCAACATCGCGGAGCGCTGGAGGAGCCAGATGGCCCTCTGGTGCTCCCTGACGATGCTGGTCACCATCTGGGCCATGTACGTGACACTCAATGTGGCGATGGCCAGCCGCTGGAAGCACTGGAGGGTTTGGTACGCTGTGATCATTGGGCTGGTGATGGGAGCTGGCTCCGTTGCGGTATCCATGGTGTCGATGTGGGTGCTCAACACGGCCTACAACACCATCATTTTGAGACACACCTACTCCTTGCTCATGGGAGTTACTGGTGCGGTGCTGAGCGACTACGTGGAGAAGTACGACTTGTCATTCCAGCTCTTTCTGAAGCTCAGCACGGGTGTGCTGGCGGGTGAAATTTTTTCGTCGGATGTAGGTGCAGAGGTGATCATCCCAGAGTCGATGCGCTCTGTATCCGATCGCATTAACGCCGCCCGTATATCCGGCTACCGGCGGGGCTTCTACTCCGACTTTGAGGTAGACTACGCGGTATCTTCTTCGTATGTTGCGGCCAGAGGATGGAATTTTATTGTGGCAAAGAAGCTGCCGGGAACGTTTCGTGTGGATAATTCAATAGCGGTGGTCATTTGCTTTGCGATGGTGAATAGTGTGGCCTTCTATCTCTACGTGCGCTTCTCCCCGCTGTCACGGCTGCAGTCCTTTGGTGTAGGGTCGCCCTTATTTATTTACTACGTCGATCCATCGCGGCTGCGCTTCATTCTGTACGTTCTGCTGCTCCTTTCGAGCATTGTCGGGATGCTGTGCGTGAACGTGTATAGCGTATCGGAGGTCCAAAGACAGATGACACAGTTCAGCCAGGATACTCTGGTGCTGCTTGGCGCTTGCCTGGGAGCTGCTAGCGTGGCCGATGTGTGTACAAATCACTGTGGGATGCCGGACTTCACTTCGCTGCTGTACTTCAGGAAGGTGCAGCCGACTGGCCAGCTATACCCTAATATTTCTTTTATTCAGCAAGATATGCCCATGCTATACCCACTGGAGAAGAACTGGGAGGAGCACTACATTGGCGCACAGCTGTGCATGAACAATGTGGACACGGTGCTCACCAATGCTCCGTCTTTCTCCACGCCTATTATCAACGCCTCAGATGGCAATGTCGATCCTTACAATCTGGTACGGAACATGCTCGCCGCAGCTAGCATCAACAATACCGTTGGTTTCTCGATGGAACGCTTCCCTGAATCGTATTTCCCTCGCGTATTTAGCTTCAACAGCAATTCGATTGGCATATTTACAATGTTGATGGTGTGCGCCGTGATCATTGCCGTGTGTGAAGTGGAGTACACCCATCTTCACGAGTATTTTAAGACTCGTGAAAAGCTGCCTCGCCATCCTTTTGTCGTCATGGGTGTGTTCTTGGCCTTGGCGCCACTCACATTTGTGTGCTACGGGGCCTTCATGGAGGTGGTAATTCGCACGGAGTTCCATGAGTTTGAGATTGGGGAGCTGACGTTTATCGGTGGTGCGCTGTCGTATCGTTTGAGCCTCCTTTGTCTGGAAATGATCGATAAGACACACGAGGAAGTAGTGGAGGAGCTAAGTAATGCCACGCAATTATCGTCAGTGTCTGCCATGATGCTGGGCAATGTGTTCTTTCGGGCTCGTATCGCTCATGAAGTGGATGGCCGGGGGTCCGGCAAACTGGTCATTAACAATGTGGCGCATAATCCACCAATGGACCTGGGCTCTCTAGATATGGGTGAAGTTCCTGTCTGCGGTCGATTTGATGGGAAGTATGTCAGTGACAAAAGTACGGGGGAGATGAACTACTGCTACTCTGAGATCATGCAGAATATGCCGCTGACCTCCCCTCGGATTTTCCTCCTCACCACCTCCGGACACCGACTGTGGGTGGACTTACCGACCATGCGCATCTGGGGCCTAACCTTCGGCCTTACCGCCCTTGTTGGCTTTATGGTGCTGTGCCTGCTAGGCCTCGCCCTCTTCTACGTGCTGCACACGGCCCACCGGTACGGCTACCCGCTGCTGAACACGAGGGAGATGCTGCCCTTCACAGAGCCCCTGCCCTCTCGCTTCACAGAAGAGTATTTCATTCCGAGGCAGCGGCGGCTGCTGTGGGTCGGGCTCCTGCTTGTGCTGGCGGTGTTGTTGTTGTACTACTCCATTTCTGTTGGGGAATTTTTTATGGACATTCGGGAAGTGCGAAGGTTGTCGGTAGTATATGAGTCCCAGACAAACCTCTTTATTTCTGTCACACGTGAAGCCCTTTGCCACGCCTATTATTTCATCATTTTTCCTTTTGCTAGCGCGACGCTCAAGCCCCTCATGCTGATGAGCGATCAGGCCGGCGCTGGTACGTTGGATTACACATTCGTGACGAAGGAGGGTTTGCATGCGTTCCAGCACAGTATTCTCAACACGTACCTGAACCTTTCTGAGACCAACAATGTGCTCAATAAAATGCTTGGGGCCGCCAACGAGGGCTACGGATCCTATGCGTCTGTTGTTGCAGAAATGTACGAAAAGATGTATATCAGCAATCAAGAATCGACTTTTAGTGGTCTGACGGCGTTGGTTACAGCCATGCAGAATGTGGTGAGCGGGGAGACCATCTTCAATTATGCTTCAAGCATCGGGTTCCTGCATGAGGTGTCCATCCTTCGGGATTTGCTGCGCAAATTCTACATTCTGGATCATATTGCGGTGTCATCGTATGCCCACTTTGGGTACACTGGGGGGACTGCGTGGCCTTTCACAGATGAGGAAGGTGTGATCTTGAGCAACACACGAACTGCTCTCGCTGATCTTCAAACGCTAGTTTCCGCTTCCTTCACAGAGCTGGAGTCGATAGCCATGGTTGCTGCTCCTTCTGAAAAGAATACGTTGGGTGGTCTCCTTGATCGGATCAAGGAGACGTATGCTTTTTCGTATGCTCTGCAGTCCTTCACGTCATCGCTGTGGACGTTGCAGGCGTACCGGTGCAATGAAGCAGTCTCGATCGGGAACGCCACCCAAGCCTCCATTGGCCTGCAGCAGCAGGCGGAGGAACTCGCTTCTATCGGGTACCTGTCTGGGAACATGACGGAGGCAATGAACTACGAGCTGACAGCGCGCAAGACGTACCAGCTGATGGAGTACCTGCGAGCGGGGAAGTCCTTGACGGGGATGACACCGATGCTGACCTGGCAGCGATGGAACAGCCTGAAGGAGGTGAAGCGCATGTACAGCACGGCGTTTGGGTGCTCTGCCGCCGCGCTTATCGTTCTCGGCAGCACGATTCTCCTCCACTTTAAGATGCTGCGCCGCAAGACGGAGCTGGTGCAGGACGAAATTGACCGGAATGCAATCCTCGCATGTCAGCCTTCGTACCCGCAGCGGGCCTCGACGATGGGGTCATCGGACGAGTCACCCCACGAAAATACTCATAATAAGAAACTAGTGGAGAGCGATACGGGTTCGAAACTAATTTCAAAAGAGAACACGTTGGAGAAGGAGTGCGGGCCCTCCTTGGCGGAACCTGTCTCGTCAGAGAGCAGCGCCACCTTTACGGCGAAGAGAAGGCAGCGGTGTATGACTCTCCCAGTGGGCTTTGCGTTGTTCACCATGTTAGTGCCGTTTGTCTGCTCCTTTTGGCTCTTGGTACTGGCGCATCAGTACGCCTCCAGGGAGCTGAAAGACGTATCCACTGTCTTGGTGCTCTACACCAAAGTCCAGGCCGTGATGGAAGCAATGATGAGCTGCATGGAGAACATCGTGCTGTATTACCTGGGCTCAAAGTCCAACGCCGACGTAGTCGCGTACCTGGACAACTTGCATTCCCTCACGCTACAACTTGGCGCTGCATACAAGTGGGAGCTGGAGGAGCAGAACCCGTCGCTCGTGATGAAGATGTACGATAGCTTTGACACCCTTTACATGTCGATCATGGTAGAGATGCTCGAATACGAAAAGACCGTTTCGACCAAACGAATGACAGCGTATTACGTTCCCCAGTCGGCGTACGCCCGAAAGTTTCTGACGAGTATTACTGATGCCAACACGTACGGCGCGCTGCTGCCCATGTCCGTCACCACAGACGGAAGCGAGATGAACACCTTTGCGGAGGCGTATTATCAGAAAAAGATTTCTCAGACACCCGCAGACCTCAACAAACTGTTGTTCCGGCAATATTATGCGGACTACGCCTTAATAGTGGATGCCTTCGACAAGGCGTCGTCGGCGGAGCTGATGATGTGGCATGCCACCGTGGCGGGGGCTCGCGAGGAGGGCGCCCCGGTTGCTGTGAGCTACGGAGGATTCAACGAACTGGTTGGGAGTGGGCCGTTGTCCCCCATCTCCGCCTCGACGGACCCCTCTGGTGCCGCCGCCGCGAACGCAGTGACTGCCCACTTCAAGGACCTCATCGATAAATACGGTACATCGGCGCAGCAGACGGATCTCTTCACGAATACCGTTGTGGCCCCGACGGACGCGGCTGCCGCTGCGAGCTCGCTGGCTGCGTACGAGGCAGCTGGGTACGTGGCGTCGTACCTTACCTCCACCACTACAGAGACGAAGTTTTCTAATATTTTTGCGTATAATCGAGAGCTCACGACGAAATCATCTGCCATGGCAGGACAGACAACGATGAAAAGAGCGTCAGATAACTTTAATGATGCGGTTCGGGCGGTGATCTTTGAAATGGGCGGGCGCGATCTTCGGGATATTGCTGCGGAGCAGAATGTGTGGATCTGGTTCTCGGAGATTCGTTTAATACCGAAAATCTTTAGAGACCACATGGACCTAGACTATCTTTCGTTTGCCATTCGCTGGTGCCTGATCACCAGCTTCTGGGGCCTGCTGCTATCTGTGTTCGCCGCGTATCACTTGTCCTATCTGAATTAACATTCTTGGCGTTAACGTGGCCAAAAGACGAAGCGTCGCACGGGCCAGGGTCTCAGAGAATAATGGCTTGATGCTGTGAAATAGAGAGTGCATAGTTTTATAAACCACGTGATCTGCCAGTTCCTGAGCTTCTCGTTGGATCATCTTTTACTACTCTGCGATACATTGCTATTGCTATTATTATTGTTAAGTATTATTAACCTTTACTATAACCTTTAATATAATATAGTTAATTAATTATTATTAATATTTCTTTTTTAATTAATTTTTCTGTTACACAACTTCTTTAAGTCTAGTGGAGTTAGGTGTGAATTATATATATAGAGAGGCGTTATTTCTGTGATGTACAAAAGGGCGGAGTGAAGGATGTTGTTGTATGGCGAGCGGGGGAATGAAATAAAATGGGCCTGTGTGGCCCCCTGCAATACAGGGAGGAAGGTAGACGAATTTCTTTTTCTTTTATGCTACCCTAGTTGAGTGTTTTTATCCAATCCTTCTCTGACGAAGTCGAAGCTTTGAATAGTCCAAGAGGATCGTAAGTAAAACAAACAAACAACAACAACAACAACAACAATAACAACAACACCGAAAAATAAATAAATACAGATGTATCCAGTTGTGTCGTTTCTAAAACGTACCAAGTAAAGGTGCACGGTTGAATCAACCGTTTATTTATCTTTATGGTGCGGGAGCCCTGAAGGCGCTTTCCCGTGATATCTCTCTTTCTCCCTCCTTTTCTTTTCTTTTCTTGTGCAGGTACCTCCGATTTTTTTTTTTTTAAACTTCCTTTTTCTCCTCAACTGTGGTGGTTGCTACTTTTTCTCTCTCTCTCTCTCTCGGGTTGCTTCACGTCACCGCTCGGTTTCGTCTTCCGTGGCTCCTGTTGTTACACGACCGAGCTCCACGCTGGGCGCTGCGCTGGACAACACATAGAGGGTGGCAAGGAGGGGCGAGCACGCATACAGGCCGACCTTATTCCCTTTCCCTTTGTTAGGGGCGCCTCATTTTCTGTGGAGCCGCAGTGTGTCTCTCTATATTGAGGCTCCAGTGGCTCTTTTTTTTTTTTCGTTTTACACGCAGCGGAAGCGTTGCTATTCACCACCTAGGAAGGTAGAGACAATACACACACACACACACACACACACGCACCTCTGTTGGTAAGTAGTGGGTGACGCTTCCGTTTCTGCCCCTTTCCCATTTTTTTTTGAAGTTTTATTATTATCATTTTTCTTTTACAATTTTTAACAGCGAGGGAAGGTGCAAAAAAGAAACGCCCTTTACCCCCTTCTCTCCCCTTTCCCCTTCACTCTCACGCAGTATATTGGGATTTATATTATTATTACCATTAACCAGGTCTTGTTGGGTCTATATACTTACACGCACATCTATATCACACCAAGCTTATTATTATTATTATTATTTACTACTTAGCTTCTATTAGTTATTACCTCCTAGCCGCCTCTCTCTTTTTGTTTTGGTCGCTGTTCATTCACTGGTGTTGGTATAGATTAAGTGTTGGAATAGATAAATACATTTTCTTTTGAGATTTTCTCTCTTTTTTTTTGTGTTTTCTGTGACAGTGAAACTGTATCATCATTGTTAGTTTACGACTCATTTATATCTATATCTACGGCAAAAAAAAAGATACACCGAAAAAAAAAGGTGAAATAAAGAAATTAAAAATTAATTAAAGAAGTTAAGAAGTGAATTAAAGAAAGTAGGGTAAGGAGACCCTAAGTAACCCTAAATAGGGTAAGGAGATCTTCAACGATATATATTATTTTTTACGTGGAGCACGGGCCACATCGTCGTTGCTGCTGCGCCACGCTAGGCCTCTTCGTCAAACAACGTCCCCGTTGAGTGAGGATTGTCTGCAACCTCACACGGAGCGTACGTCTATCATCCTTGATAAAATTAGGAGGAAAGGAACACCTACAAGTAGAACAGAAAACAACCAACAAGATACCAGCAACCGCGACGTGTTCTCGATACATCTCTATCGACCTACCTCCGTACAGAAGACTAGCGGGGTTGCAACTGACAGCAATTGGTAGTGCTGGTCTCCTCGTTTCCCACTTTAACAGCTCTTCTCGAAACAGGAACAAGCGAAGAGCAGATGTCGCACCAACTCACTTCAGCTTTTCTTCAGACCGACAAGTGCAAGGCAATGATGGCGGCTCGCCTAATATGGGACGTCGACGTGGCTCCGATGCTTACCAGCCCCATGGTCCGCGCTGTCACAGAGGCGGCACTCGTGCTTCAGAACTGGGCCAGAAAATCCAAAAATAAGCACGAGGTACACCGTTCCACTAGTATCGCTGCGAGGCGGCTTCAGAGCATCGAGCGGAAGGCGAGGTGCATTCGATCTAACCCGATCATTGACGATGTCCTGGTTGGGCTGCACGTCGCTGTCATGGGTGTTGTGACGGTGGCCCGGCAGAGCTCGATGACGGAGGAGGAAGTCGAGGTGGACGAAGCGGAAGGCGACTTGGAAGACATCGAGAAGGAGTTCACCACAGACGACCTGAAAGACCCCAATAAGCACCGTCTCTTGCCCAAGGATGTGCAGCTGTCTATGGAGAAGGCTTCCCTGCACTTTTACGTGCTACTCTTTGTCCTCGTGACGATCATGGTGATCTCTAGCGTCGCTATTATTTTAGTGCATCGACGCCGCTTTCTCCAGAAGGAAGAAGAGCTCGAGGATAGCGTGACGATGACGCTGGCGCTCATTGCTCAGCGGACACTCAACATGCTGTACGAGGCCATGGTGAACTCGGGAGCGAACATCAAGGCGGTAGGACGGAACACTGCGTCCTTGTTGCTGGCCGACATGACCTCGCACCTCGACGCCAAACAGGATGTGATGACTCGGGGTAACAACTTTCTAACCGAATATCGTGGCGCAGTGCAGGACTTCGCCAACTCCAACCAGGTGACCATGGTAACCACACCACGGGCCTACGGGGGATTGTGTGAGGCGAACCGCACCTATCCCATTCACCGCATCAACGATATCCAGGCAAACCAAAAATTTGTAGTTCCCGTGCTTACTCCGCATTCGTGTGGCAACGATGCGACATCGACCGGCATCTTCTCTTTTGTAGTGCCGTCGTACGTTCGATACGCCCCCTACGTGCTCACGTACCGCCGAAATCTCGCCCGACTCGCCTCCTTTTATCATCCAGGGTTTGGCCTCTCCGTCGCCGTCACACACGACCGGGACTCGCTGCAGAACTACCTGCAACCCCCTGTGACGATGTTGGGGAAGACGGTGAGCTACCCCGACGATCGGGAGAACTGGGAGGAGCAGCTCCTGCTGTGGCTGGGGCTGTCCATGGGCTTCTCCGCGTGCATTCTGTTCATTATCCTAACATACATGATGCAGACGTCGTTGTCCAACTGGAGAATCCTCTTCTCTGTACTATCGGGCTTCTTCATGAGCGCGGCGTTAGGTGCCGTGTACCTGGTGTCTCTGGCGGTATTCAGCGCGGCGCTCCATAACGCTCTGCTGCGCTCTGCAGTGGCGGAGATTACAGGCGTGACAGGGGCGGTCCTCAGCGGGAACGTCTCAGCGTATAACCTCTCCGAGCCGCTCTTCCGCAGCCTTGCCGATGACCTCCTCCAGGGAGTGCTGCTCGCCACGGATGTTGGCGCCGCGACAATTGTACCCGACAAGATGCGATCCGTGGCCCACGACATTGACGCGGCGCGCATCTCACGGTTTCGGCGCGGGTCCTACTCTGGATTCGACCACGGGTACGCCGTGGCCTCCTCGTATATGCTCTCCGCAGATTGGAACTTCATCGTCGCCCGGAAGCTCCCCGAAATGTTTTCTGCGGACGGAACTATTGCAGTGGTTGTGCTGGCTGGCGTCGTGGGAGGATTTGTAGTGTACGGGTACACGCTCTGGTCGCCCCTGTGTCGATTGCGAAGCTTTGGCACCGGATCTCCCATCCTTCGCTACCGTGTCAAACCTTCCTCCTTGCGCTATGTTTATTATCTCGCGGTGGTCGTGGTGAGCTTGGTCGGCATGGTAGCTCTCAACTTTCACGTGGTGTATGAGATTCGAAAGAAAATGACGAGTCTGAGCCAGGACACGATGGTCCTGCTCGGGGGGTCGCTGCGTGCGTCTGGCATCGCGGATATCTGCACGGATCGCTGCGGGATGCCAGACTTTACCTCTATTCTGTACTTTCAAAAGACGTACACACCAGGGAGAGACTACCCTACAGTGAGCTACATCGACGCCACAAACCCCATGCCGTACCCCCAGCAGCAGAATTGGGCAGAGCACTATATGGGGGCTGAACTCGCCATCAACAATGTGCACACGACACTGGTCAATGTGCCATCCTTTTCGACCCCAGTCGTCAACGCAACGGTGAACGAAACAGACCCCAGATACATTTTGCGAAATATGCTCGGTACAACTGGGATCAACAACACGGTGGGCTTCGCCATTGAACGATTTCCCACATCGTTTTATCCAAAGTCGTACAGCTTCAACAGCCACTCCATCGGCGTTTGCATAATGATTGTTGTCATTTCGGCTATTCTGGCCATCTCGGAGATGGAGTACATTTCGCTGTTCCAAGCGGTTCAGAACGGCGCGCCGCCACCTCGGCGGGCGTACATCATCCTGTGGGCGAGTCTCAGTCTCCTACCCCTGGCGTTTCTCGCCCATTCGGGGTTCATGAAGTTTGAGATTCGGCACGAAATGCGAGAATTTGCGCTGCAGGAGCTGGCCTTCACCTCCGGGGCGGTAGGCTACCGTCTGGGGCTGATCTCCCTCGATATGCTCGATGCTTCGCATGAAGTGGTGGTGGATCACCTCACAGCCGTAACGTATAACGCGTCCTTGTCGGCAATGCTGATGGGGAATATTTTTTTCCGACTACGGATAGCGCACGAGGTCCCAGTGCGAGACACCAATCAACTACTGATTAACGGCGTAAAGATACAAGAACCGCTCAATCTCGGTTCGCTGGATAACGGGTATATACCAACATGCGGTGCAATCGATGCCAGATATGTCAGCGACCACAGCACCGGGATGATGAACTACTGCTACGTGGAGATCCCACAAAGCACCGACATCACTGCTCCCCGCATCTTCGTGATGGCCGTCACCAGCAACTTTATGTTTGTCGAGAAGCCTACAAACGATGTGTGGGTGCTATTCATGGGCGTATCCGTGATTGTAGGTGTGATCGTAGCAACCATTTTAGGCGGCGTGCTTTTCTTTACCCTGGACGCGGCCCGCATTCACGGCTACCCAATCATGGACACTTCCGCGGTGCTTCCCTTCACAGAGCCGCTGCCATCCCGCTTCACCAAGGAGTATTTCATGCCCCGCCATCACCGGTCTCTCTGGGTCAGCTCCATTCTCCTCCTAGGGTTGTTCCTTGTCTATTACTGCGCCTCCGTGGGCGACTTCCTGTACATGGTGAAGGAGTGCCGTCAGGTGGCCATGGCCTACGAGTCACAGACAGATCTGTTTGTTTCGGTCTTGTCCTCAGTGATGTGCAATGCGTACAACTTCATCTTGTTTCCCTTCCCTAGCATGACAACAAAAAAACTGATTGCCCTGAGCGATCAAGCTGCAGACGGTACACTGGCCTATACCTTCGTCACGAAAAAAGGTCTCGAAACCTTTCGACACGGCATCATCAACACGTACCTGAACCTCACTGGGACGGATAATATCCTGAATAGCCTTCTCGGGGCCGCCAACGAGGGCTACGGGTCCTACTGCTCCTTGATTGCAGCGCGCTACGAAACATTGTACATTGGCACCCAGGAGTATACCTTTGACGCCATTGACCGACTGCTCTCCGGAATGCAAGGGAATGTAGATGGCAGTGTCTCCATCAACTATGGCGCTGCGCTATCCTTCCTGCATGAGGTGTCCATCCTTCGGGATTTGCTGCGCAAACTCTACATTCTGGATCATATTGCGGTGTCATCGTATGCCGATTTCGCCTATATTGGGGGCGAGAACTGGCCCTTCAGCGACGATGAGAATGCGATTGTGCAGGCTTCTCGCTCTGCAGCCACTGATCTGGAGGCGCTAGTCCAGGCGCAGTTAACAAAGGTGGAGAGTGTGATGGTACAAGCTGCCCCATCTGCAAAGAACACCTTGGACGACCTCTTTGATCAGGTAAAAGAGGCTTTCGCTGGGTCCTTTGCTGTTCAGAGCTTCTCGTCAAGCATTTGGAGTGTGCAGATGAAGCGCTGCGCCGAGGCCGTTTCCGTAGGGAACACCACCCAGACAGAAATCGCCACCCAGCAGCAGAATGAAGAGATACAATCCATTGATTACCTTCAGGGGAATATCTCCGAGTCGCTGGACGTGGAAATGACGGCCCGTAAAACAAACCAGCTGATAGACTACATTCGCACCGGGGACTCCTTCGCGAATCTACTCCCGACCCTTGCATGGGAGCGCTGGAACACCCTCAAAACGGTAAAGCGCATGTACAAGATCGCGTTTGGATGCACACTCTGCGGTTTCATTGTCGTTGGTGCCTGCATTCTTATCCACTTAAAGATGATCCGGTACAAGACAGAGTTGATTCAGAAGGACCTGGAACACAATAAGATCCTCCGGGCACGAAGCGGAGACGTGGCGCTGGAGAGCCTGACAGAGGACACGGAGGAGGTGAAAGGGCTGGAAGGGAAAAAGATAGACCCGATGGGGGAGAGCGCCACACCGTCCCGCGTTGCTCTTAGAAAGGACGCCGGTGGGTTTAAAGACGACAAGTACTACCCAGACAACCCCACCGGTACGGCGACACAGCTCCAAGGGAGCGGGTCGCTGCTGTCCTGGGATGGCGCCAGTGACCTCTTTCTTCCTCGCCGACAGCGGTGGGTCACGGTGCCTGTGGGCTTTTTGCTGCTGGTGGCGCTGATACCCTTCGTGTGCTCTTTCTGGCTTTTGGTGCTGGTGCACAACCTGGTGGAGAGCCAGTTGCAGGACATTGCCGTGACGTTGTCGCTCTACTCTAAGGTGGCCTCCATTATGCAAGAAATTGAGAGCCTCTTGGAGAACACGGTCCTTTTTTACCTGGGAAAGATAACCGAGAAGCATTTAATGGCGTACATGCAGACCGTGCAGGATAAAACTTTGGAGCTGGGCTCTGCATACAAGTGGGAGCTGCGGCTGACGGAATCGAAACCTGTAAGCGCAATGTTCGCCAGCTATAACCGACTAGAAGACGTCATCAACGCGGAAGTGCAGTCCTACAACAGCATTGTCGGCTCCGCAAAGATGGCAACATATTATATCCCGCAGTCGGCGTACGCGCGCCAGTTTCTCCCGACGATGTCGTCCACAAATGCGTACGGTTCGCTGCTGCCCATGTCCATCACCACCACGGGGAGCGAGATGAACACCTTCGCGCAGGCGTGCTATGCCAAGGTCGCTCAGGATGGGCCAGCGGCTACGGACATTAACCAGTTCCGTGTGATTTATGCGGCCTACTCGCAGATCGTGGATGCCTTCGACAAGGCGTCGTCGGCGGAGCTGATGATGTGGCATGCCACCGTGGCGGGGGCTCGCGAGGAGGGCGCTCAAGTGGCTGTCAACTATGGCGACTTCCCGGGCCTGATCGGCTCCGGCGCGCTGGCCCCGATTTCAACGTCGACGGATCCCCCCGGCGCTGCAGCCTCTGCTGCTGTAACGACGCACTTCAAGACACTGATGGATAATTATGGCTCCACAACCCAGCAGAAAATGCTCTTCCAGTCGACCTCCTCGGCACCAAATAACCCCGGGTCGAGCCCTCTAGCGGCGTACGAGGCGGCGGGGTTTGTTTCTTCATACCTCACCACCACCACCACCGAGGCAAAGTTCTCGAACATTTTCGGTTACAATCGAAATTTGACGTCGATCTCGTCGTCTCTGCAGGGGAAGCCGACACTGGTGGAGCGCATCAACGACTACAACGATGCTGTGCGGGATGTATTCCTCTCCCTGGGTGGTGGGCAGCTCAAGACACTCCCCACCACATCGAACTACTGGGTGTGGTATTCGGAGGTGGTGCTGGATCTCGCAGCCACCAAGGATCATCAGGACTTGAACTACCTCATCGATGGGATTCGGTGGTGCATTATTACAAGCTTCTGGGGCCTCTTGGCGAGCATGTTCGCGGCTTTTTTTCTGTCACACATGAAGTGAAGGTAGTATACATGAAACTAAAAGGGAAAAAGAAAGAGATTATTATTATTATTATTATTATTATTATTATGTTAATATGCAGAGACAAGATAAAGGCCTAAATTCTATAAAGAGATAGATCTACTCGGTTGCTGACACGCCCCGAGCGGTGAGGGTGTGTGATAAGGGGGTACAAGATAGGGTAGTCAATACAAGTGAGTATTTTTTAATGTAGCGGTATCTAGGCGAGATAGAGAAACCTAGGCGTCGAGTTGTGTGTGTGAGAGAGAAAGAGGGTCTACAAGGCACGCGTGAAGGCTAAGCTCTACGTTAGGTGTCGGTCGCGATGGCATTCGTGTCTGGTGCGTGTACGTGCTGGTTTACAGACAGGCCAAAAGTGGGGGCGGAGGGGAAGAAGAAGAAGAATATATATATATATATATATATATAGGGAATTTAAAAATAAAGATAATAAGAACCAAAAAGAGATAGATGAGCTGGTAGTGAGTATCTTCTCTATAAACTAACTAGCGAGACAAAAACCACTGTGAGAGGCGGAGAAGCAAATGGAATGAAGGAGACTGCAGAACAAATACTAAAATGACTATAGTTTATCGAGATCTATCGATCGTTATCGATCCATTGGGGATACTTTCTCTTCTGCCTCCGCTCCTCCTTCTTTTTTTTTTTGTTTTCTTCTTTTTTTTTTTCTTGTCATTCTCTTCTTCTCCGTTGTCCTGATGTATGCATGAGGATCCTCTTGAGCAGGTCGTCACTGTTTATCTACTCTCTACAGGAAGAAAATAATAATAAAGCATATGTTCTCTCGCCCCTGCTGTCGTTCCCTCAATCTCCTTCTATATTGCACTTCTTTGTTTTATTCTTTTTCTTTTTAATTTCCGTGTCTTCCTCCCCCCCCCTTTTTTTCACCGAGACATACGCAAGACATGAACGATACGGTGTCGGCACCTCACCTCTATACGTGTTCATTATTTATTTATTTATTTTCTCCCCTTCATATTTCCATATATATCTTTTTATTGGTGACTGTTTCTTCCATTATTATTAGTATTATTATTATTTTCTTTCAGAGTGTTCCTCTGTTCTATGAACATCCTATGTCATCTTACACAAAAGACCTGGTCCTCTGCAACACGATCTATCCATCTATCCATCTACTGCAATCCTTATATCCACACGATATCCTATTACTCCTTCCGTATCCGGCGTCCCACCCCCTTCCCCACCTCCTGGCCCTGCCGACAGCAAACTATTTCCTTTTTGTTAGTTTGATCTCCCCTGAAGCCTACTTATCTATTTCTTCCTGTCATCAGGGTTCTTGGCACTACCACTTCTCTTCGTATTGTTCTAAACAAAATAAATAAATAAATAAATGAATAAAAAGGGATATCTGCTAAGATAACAATATTCAATAAAAATAAATAATATCAACACTCACAGTCACTAGCAGAAGCCATGATCAACCCTCAAAGGCACCCATGCGCACACTACTACTAATTAAACAAAAAAGTAAAACCCCAACAAACTCTTTCCCTTTGACCAGGTCCAGGTACCCCAAGAAGCGCATTCAGTACATCTTACCGATGCCCTCCTTCTGACCACACTGCACAACATCAAACGTGCCCTACACGCCACGCACATACACAATCATCGACAAATATATATACGTCCTATATATAGTTCACCTGCATCTAGACACACGCTGTGAGCCTTCCCCAACACTGGCCCTGCCCCTGCCCATGTGACCCCTGTGCCATCTCTGCCTCCCGTGTCTCCCCTGTCTCTGCGGCGACCAGATACTTTCCAAGTGTTTTCTAGATCCCTTTTCACCCCGCCCACCCCACCGCCGCGATGCTCCGCCGTTGCTTCACCCGCATGACCCCCAAGACGATGAAGGCTGCCGTCTTCAAGGGGAAGAACTCGATCGTGCTGGACGAGAAGCCCGTGCCGGTGCCCAAGTGCGGGCAGGCGCTGATCAAGATCACGACGACGACGATCTGCGGCACGGACGTGCACATCCTGAAGGGCGAGTACCCCGTGGAGAAGGGGCTGACGATTGGCCACGAGCCCGTTGGCGTGATCGAGGCGCTGGGCGAGGGGGTGTGCGGTTTCCAGAAGGGGCAGCGCGTGGTGGTTGGTGCGATCACGCCGTGCGGGTGCTGCCACAGCTGCCTGGAAGGAATCACGTCGCAGTGCGGCGGTAAGGCGATCGGGGGGTGGAAGTTCGGCAACACGATTGACGGCTCTCAGGCGGAGTATCTGCTGGTGCCGGATGCGATGGCGAACATCATGCCGATCCCGGACAGCCTGACGGACGAGCAGGTGCTCATGTGCCCGGACATCATGTCGACCGGGTTCCTTGGCGCGGAGAAGGGGCAGGTGAAGATCGGTGACGCGGTTGTTGTGTTTGCGCAGGGGCCGATCGGTCTGTGCGCGACTGCTGGCGCGAAGCTGATGGGTGCGACGAAGATCATTGCTGTGGACCGGTTCCCTGAGCGCCTGGCTCTTGCGAAGCAGCTTGGCGCGGACCACACGCTGGACTTCACCAAGTGCAACGTTGCGGAGGAGGTGATGCAGCTGACGGGCGGCCGCGGCGTGGATGTTGCGATCGAGGCGCTGGGCCTGCAGTCGACCTTCGAGACGTGCCTGCGGTGCCTGAAGCCTGGCGGGACGCTGAGCTCCCTGGGGGTGTACAGCGAGGACCTGAAGATCCCCCTGGACGCGTACGCTGCCGGCCTTGGGAACCACACGATCGCCAACGCGCTGTGCACGGGCGGGAAGGAGCGCATGCGCCGCCTGATGAGCGTGATCCAGAGCGGCCGCCTGAACCTGAAGCCGATGGTGACCCACCGCTTCAAGCTGGACGAGATCGAGAAGGCGTACGACCTGTTCGCGAACCAGCGCGACGGCGTGCTGAAGGTTGCCCTCACCCCCTAGAGAGCGCCGTGACGCAGCGAGCTCAGCCCGTGGTGCTGCTCCCGGAGGCTGAGAGAGAGAGAAGGTGAGAGGGATAGAGCTGCGCGGCAGGGAGCCAAAGCAGAACGCCCATTCTTCCCTGTGACTATCGAAACTTTCGTTTATATAGATCAGCACTCTAACTCGCTTAGGAAAACGTACATTCTTTTATTCTTTTTTTCCAACCCTTTGTTTAGGTTTTTATTTTTACTTCAGTTTTTATGGGTGTGAGAACATCTGCATAGGTGCAGGGGAGCGCACAGCGCGTTCCGGATAGATGTGGACACGGCGATCTATCCCCATGTGTATACCTTTTTCAAATGCTTTTATTGTTCTGCGTGTCCCAACTGTGCTAGGACTTCTACGTCTTCCATTCGTTGTTGACCACCCTTCCAGGGGCACGGCACGCCTCACGCTTCAGACTGCCGCTGTGGAGTGCGGTGGGGCTTCCCTCTTCCAGTTGAAAGGGAGAAGACTCCCACACCAATGCTGCTGCGCTACTCTGTCCAGGAGGGATGTTGGAGAGCGTATGGACCTCATTATATCCTCTTCCCCTATACGTATACAAGGCTCAACTGTCCCTCCTCCCCTTTACCGATGAGTGTTGAAGGGATCGTTGAATACTTTGACAAGAAAAACGGAATGCGTCTGTGAGCCTTGTGTGTGGCGGCACTTGCCGCTTGTAGGAGGTGTGCGGGGGACACCCGTCCCGGCGCTGTGCGCTGGGCGTGACGCCCCGCCAACACTGGCCCTGCCCCTGCCCATGTGACCCCTGTGCCATCTCTGCCTCCCGTGTCTCCCCTGTCTCTGCGGCGACCAGATACTTTCCAAGTGTTTTCTAGATCCCTTTTCACCCCGCCCACCCCACCGCCGCGATGCTCCGCCGTTGCTTCACCCGCATGACCCCCAAGACGATGAAGGCTGCCGTCTTCAAGGGGAAGAACTCGATCGTGCTGGACGAGAAGCCCGTGCCGGTGCCCAAGTGCGGGCAGGCGCTGATCAAGATCACGACGACGACGATCTGCGGCACGGACGTGCACATCCTGAAGGGCGAGTACCCCGTGGAGAAGGGGCTGACGATTGGCCACGAGCCCGTTGGCGTGATCGAGGCGCTGGGCGAGGGTGTGCGGTTTCCAGAAGGGGCAGCGCGTGGTGGTTGGTGCGATCACGCCGTGCGGGTGCTGCCACAGCTGCCTGGAAGGAATCACGTCGCAGTGCGGCGGTAAGGCGATCGGGGTGGAAGTTCGGCAACACGATTGACGGCTCTCAGGCGGAGTATCTGCTGGTGCCGGATGCGATGGCGAACATCATGCCGATCCCGGACAGCCTGACGGACGAGCAGGTGCTCATGTGCCCGGACATCATGTCGACCGGGTTCCTTGGCGCGGAGAAGGGGCAGGTGAAGATCGGTGACGCGGTTGTTGTGTTTGCGCAGGGGCCGATCGGTCTGTGCGCGACTGCTGGCGCGAAGCTGATGGGTGCGACGAAGATCATTGCTGTGGACCGGTTCCCTGAGCGCCTGGCTCTTGCGAAGCAGCTTGGCGCGGACCACACGCTGGACTTCACCAAGTGCAACGTTGCGGAGGAGGTGATGCAGCTGACGGGCGGCCGCGGCGTGGATGTTGCGATCGAGGCGCTGGGCCTGCAGTCGACCTTCGAGACGTGCCTGCGGTGCCTGAAGCCTGGCGGGACGCTGAGCTCCCTGGGGGTGTACAGCGAGGACCTGAAGATCCCCCTGGACGCGTACGCTGCCGGCCTTGGGAACCACACGATCGCCAACGCGCTGTGCACGGGCGGGAAGGAGCGCATGCGCCGCCTGATGAGCGTGATCCAGAGCGGCCGCCTGAACCTGAAGCCGATGGTGACCCACCGCTTCAAGCTGGACGAGATCGAGAAGGCGTACGACCTGTTCGCGAACCAGCGCGACGGCGTGCTGAAGGTTGCCCTCACCCCCTAGAGAGCGCCGTGACGCAGCGAGCTCAGCCCGTGGTGCTGCTCCCGGAGGCTGAGAGAGAGAGAGAAGGAGAGAGAGAGCTGCGCGGCAGGGAGCCAAAGCAGAACGCCCATTCTTCCCTGTGACTATCGAAACTTTCGTTTATATAGATCAGCACTCTAACTCGCTTAGGAAAACGTACATTCTTTTATTCTTTTTTTCCAACCCTTTGTTTAGGTTTTTATTTTTACTTCAGTTTTTATGGGTGTGAGAACATCTGCATAGGTGCAGGGGAGCGCACAGCGCGTTCCGGATAGATGTGGACACGGCGATCTATCCCCATGTGTATACCTTTTTCAAATGCTTTTATTGTTCTGCGTGTCCCAACTGTGCTAGGACTTCTACGTCTTCCATTCGTTGTTGACCACCCTTCCAGGGGCACGGCACGCCTCACGCTTCAGACTGCCGCTGTGGAGTGCGGTGGGGCTTCCCTCTTCCAGTTGAAAGGGAGAAGACTCCCACACCAATGCTGCTGCGCTACTCTGTCCGGGAGGGATGTTGGAGAGCGTATGGACCTCATTATATCCTCTTCCCCTATACGTATACAAGGCTCAACTGTCCCTCCTTCCCCTTACCGATGAGTGTTGAAGGGATCGTTGAATACTTTGACAAGAAAAACGGAATGCGTCTGTGAGCCTTGTGTGTGGCGGCACTTGCCGCTTGTAGGAGGTGTGCGGGGGACACCCGTCCCGGCGCTGTGCGCTGGGCGTGACGCCCCGCCAACACTGGCCCTGCCCCTGCCCATGTGACCCCTGTGCCATCTCTGCCTCCCGTGTCTCCCCTGTCTCTGCGGCGACCAGATACTTTCCAAGTGTTTTCTAGATCCCTTTTCACCCCGCCCACCCCACCGCCGCGATGCTCCGCCGTTGCTTCACCCGCATGACCCCCCAAGACGATGAAGGCTGCCGTCTTCAAGGGGAAGAACTCGATCGTGCTGGACGAGAAGCCCGTGCCGGTGCCCAAGTGCGGGCAGGCGCTGATCAAGATCACGACGACGACGATCTGCGGCACGGACGTGCACATCCTGAAGGGCGAGTACCCCGTGGAGAAGGGGCTGACGATTGGCCACGAGCCCGTTGGCGTGATCGAGGCGCTGGGCGAGGGGGTGTGCGGTTTCCAGAAGGGGCAGCGCGTGGTGGTTGGTGCGATCACGCCGTGCGGGTGCTGCCACAGCTGCCTGGAAGGAATCACGTCGCAGTGCGGCGGTAAGGCGATCGGGGGGGGTGGAAGTTCGGCAACACGATTGACGGCTCTCAGGCGGAGTATCTGCTGGTGCCGGATGCGATGGCGAACATCATGCCGATCCCGGACAGCCTGACGGACGAGCAGGTGCTCATGTGCCCGGACATCATGTCGACCGGGTTCCTTGGCGCGGAGAAGGGGCAGGTGAAGATCGGTGACGCGGTTGTTGTGTTTGCGCAGGGGCCGATCGGTCTGTGCGCGACTGCTGGCGCGAAGCTGATGGGTGCGACGAAGATCATTGCTGTGGACCGGTTCCCTGAGCGCCTGGCTCTTGCGAAGCAGCTTGGCGCGGACCACACGCTGGACTTCACCAAGTGCAACGTTGCGGAGGAGGTGATGCAGCTGACGGGCGGCCGCGGCGTGGATGTTGCGATCGAGGCGCTGGGCCTGCAGTCGACCTTCGAGACGTGCCTGCGGTGCCTGAAGCCTGGCGGGACGCTGAGCTCCCTGGGGGTGTACAGCGAGGACCTGAAGATCCCCCTGGACGCGTACGCTGCCGGCCTTGGGAACCACACGATCGCCAACGCGCTGTGCACGGGCGGGAAGGAGCGCATGCGCCGCCTGATGAGCGTGATCCAGAGCGGCCGCCTGAACCTGAAGCCGATGGTGACCCACCGCTTCAAGCTGGACGAGATCGAGAAGGCGTACGACCTGTTCGCGAACCAGCGCGACGGCGTGCTGAAGGTTGCCCTCACCCCCTAGAGAGCGCCGTGACGCAGCGAGCTCAGCCCGTGGTGCTGCTCCCGGAGGCTGGAGAGAGAGAAGGTGAGAGGGATAGAGCTGCGCGGCAGGGAGCCAAAGCAGAACGCCCATTCTTCCCTGTGACTATCGAAACTTTCGTTTATATAGATCAGCACTCTAACTCGCTTAGGAAAACGTACATTCTTTTATTCTTTTTTTCCAACCCTTTGTTTAGGTTTTTATTTTTACTTCAGTTTTTATGGGTGTGAGAACATCTGCATAGGTGCAGGAGCGCACAGCGCGTTCCGGATAGATGTGGACACGGCGATCTATCCCCATGTGTATACCTTTTTCAAATGCTTTTATTGTTCTGCGTGTCCCAACTGTGCTAGGACTTCTACGTCTTCCATTCGTTGTTGACCACCCTTCCAGGGGCACGGCACGCCTCACGCTTCAGACTGCCGCTGTGGAGTGCGGTGGGGCTTCCTCTTCCAGTTGAAAGGAGAAGACTCCCACACCAATGCTGCTGCGCTACTCTGTCCGGGAGGGATGTTGGAGAGCGTATGGACCTCATTATATCCTCTTCCCCTATACGTATACAAGGCTCAACTGTCCTCCTTCCCTTTACCGATGAGTGTTGAAGGGATCGTTGAATACTTTGACAAGAAAAACGGAATGCGTCTGTGAGCCTTGTGTGTGGCGGCACTTGCCGCTTGTAGGAGGTGTGCGGGGGACACCCGTCCCGGCGCTGTGCGCTGGGCGTGACGCCCCGCCAACACTGGCCCTGCCCCTGCCCATGTGACCCCTGTGCCATCTCTGCCTCCCGTGTCTCCCCTGTCTCTGCGGCGACCAGATACTTTCCAAGTGTTTTCTAGATCCCTTTTCACCCCGCCCACCCCACCGCCGCGATGCTCCGCCGTTGCTTCACCCGCATGACCCCCAAGACGATGAAGGCTGCCGTCTTCAAGGGGAAGAACTCGATCGTGCTGGACGAGAAGCCCGTGCCGGTGCCCAAGTGCGGGCAGGCGCTGATCAAGATCACGACGACGACGATCTGCGGCACGGACGTGCACATCCTGAAGGGCGAGTACCCCGTGGAGAAGGGGCTGACGATTGGCCACGAGCCCGTTGGCGTGATCGAGGCGCTGGGCGAGGGTGTGCGGTTTCCAGAAGGGGCAGCGCGTGGTGGTTGGTGCGATCACGCCGTGCGGGTGCTGCCACAGCTGCCTGGAAGGAATCACGTCGCAGTGCGGCGGTAAGGCGATCGGGGTGGAAGTTCGGCAACACGATTGACGGCTCTCAGGCGGAGTATCTGCTGGTGCCGGATGCGATGGCGAACATCATGCCGATCCCGGACAGCCTGACGGACGAGCAGGTGCTCATGTGCCCGGACATCATGTCGACCGGGTTCCTTGGCGCGGAGAAGGGGCAGGTGAAGATCGGTGACGCGGTTGTTGTGTTTGCGCAGGGGCCGATCGGTCTGTGCGCGACTGCTGGCGCGAAGCTGATGGGTGCGACGAAGATCATTGCTGTGGACCGGTTCCCTGAGCGCCTGGCTCTTGCGAAGCAGCTTGGCGCGGACCACACGCTGGACTTCACCAAGTGCAACGTTGCGGAGGAGGTGATGCAGCTGACGGGCGGCCGCGGCGTGGATGTTGCGATCGAGGCGCTGGGCCTGCAGTCGACCTTCGAGACGTGCCTGCGGTGCCTGAAGCCTGGCGGGACGCTGAGCTCCCTGGGGGTGTACAGCGAGGACCTGAAGATCCCCCTGGACGCGTACGCTGCCGGCCTTGGGAACCACACGATCGCCAACGCGCTGTGCACGGGCGGGAAGGAGCGCATGCGCCGCCTGATGAGCGTGATCCAGAGCGGCCGCCTGAACCTGAAGCCGATGGTGACCCACCGCTTCAAGCTGGACGAGATCGAGAAGGCGTACGACCTGTTCGCGAACCAGCGCGACGGCGTGCTGAAGGTTGCCCTCACCCCCTAGAGAGCGCCGTGACGCAGCGAGCTCAGCCCGTGGTGCTGCTCCCGGAGGCTGGAGAGAGAGAGAGAAGGTGAGAGAGGGATAGAGTGCGCTGCGCGGCAGGGAGCCAAAGCAGAACGCCCATTCTTCCCTGTGACTATCGAAACTTTCGTTTATATAGATCAGCACTCTAACTCGCTTAGGAAAACGTACATTCTTTTATTCTTTTTTTCCAACCCTTTGTTTAGGTTTTTATTTTTACTTCAGTTTTTATGGGTGTGAGAACATCTGCATAGGTGCAGGGGAGCGCACAGCGCGTTCCGGATAGATGTGGACACGGCGATCTATCCCCATGTGTATACCTTTTTCAAATGCTTTTATTGTTCTGCGTGTCCCAACTGTGCTAGGACTTCTACGTCTTCCATTCGTTGTTGACCACCCTTCCAGGGGCACGGCACGCCTCACGCTTCAGACTGCCGCTGTGGAGTGCGGTGGGGCTTCCTCTTCCAGTTGAAAGGAGAAGACTCCCACACCAATGCTGCTGCGCTACTCTGTCCGGGAGGGATGTTGGAGAGCGTATGGACCTCATTATATCCTCTTCCCCTATACGTATACAAGGCTCAACTGTCCCTCCTTCCCCTTTACCGATGAGTGTTGAAGGGATCGTTGAATACTTTGACAAGAAAAACGGAATGCGTCTGTGAGCCTTGTGTGTGGCGGCACTTGCCGCTTGTAGGAGGTGTGCGGGGGACACCCGTCCCGGCGCTGTGCGCTGGGCGTGACGCCCCGCCAACACTGGCCCTGCCCCTGCCCATGTGACCCCTGTGCCATCTCTGCCTCCCGTGTCTCCCCTGTCTCTGCGGCGACCAGATACTTTCCAAGTGTTTTCTAGATCCCTTTTCACCCCGCCCACCCCACCGCCGCGATGCTCCGCCGTTGCTTCACCCGCATGACCCCCAAGACGATGAAGGCTGCCGTCTTCAAGGGGAAGAACTCGATCGTGCTGGACGAGAAGCCCGTGCCGGTGCCCAAGTGCGGGCAGGCGCTGATCAAGATCACGACGACGACGATCTGCGGCACGGACGTGCACATCCTGAAGGGCGAGTACCCCGTGGAGAAGGGGCTGACGATTGGCCACGAGCCCGTTGGCGTGATCGAGGCGCTGGGCGAGGGGGTGTGCGGTTTCCAGAAGGGGCAGCGCGTGGTGGTTGGTGCGATCACGCCGTGCGGGTGCTGCCACAGCTGCCTGGAAGGAATCACGTCGCAGTGCGGCGGTAAGGCGATCGGGGGGTGGAAGTTCGGCAACACGATTGACGGCTCTCAGGCGGAGTATCTGCTGGTGCCGGATGCGATGGCGAACATCATGCCGATCCCGGACAGCCTGACGGACGAGCAGGTGCTCATGTGCCCGGACATCATGTCGACCGGGTTCCTTGGCGCGGAGAAGGGGCAGGTGAAGATCGGTGACGCGGTTGTTGTGTTTGCGCAGGGGCCGATCGGTCTGTGCGCGACTGCTGGCGCGAAGCTGATGGGTGCGACGAAGATCATTGCTGTGGACCGGTTCCCTGAGCGCCTGGCTCTTGCGAAGCAGCTTGGCGCGGACCACACGCTGGACTTCACCAAGTGCAACGTTGCGGAGGAGGTGATGCAGCTGACGGGCGGCCGCGGCGTGGATGTTGCGATCGAGGCGCTGGGCCTGCAGTCGACCTTCGAGACGTGCCTGCGGTGCCTGAAGCCTGGCGGGACGCTGAGCTCCCTGGGGGTGTACAGCGAGGACCTGAAGATCCCCCTGGACGCGTACGCTGCCGGCCTTGGGAACCACACGATCGCCAACGCGCTGTGCACGGGCGGGAAGGAGCGCATGCGCCGCCTGATGAGCGTGATCCAGAGCGGCCGCCTGAACCTGAAGCCGATGGTGACCCACCGCTTCAAGCTGGACGAGATCGAGAAGGCGTACGACCTGTTCGCGAACCAGCGCGACGGCGTGCTGAAGGTTGCCCTCACCCCCTAGAGAGCGCCGTGACGCAGCGAGCTCAGCCCGTGGTGCTGCTCCCGGAGGCTGGAGAGAGAGAGAGAAGGTGAGAGAGGGATAGAGTGCGCTGCGCGGCAGGGAGCCAAAGCAGAACGCCCATTCTTCCCTGTGACTATCGAAACTTTCGTTTATATAGATCAGCACTCTAACTCGCTTAGGAAAACGTACATTCTTTTATTCTTTTTTTCCAACCCTTTGTTTAGGTTTTTATTTTTACTTCAGTTTTTATGGGTGTGAGAACATCTGCATAGGTGCAGGGGAGCGCACAGCGCGTTCCGGATAGATGTGGACACGGCGATCTATCCCCATGTGTATACCTTTTTCAAATGCTTTTATTGTTCTGCGTGTCCCAACTGTGCTAGGACTTCTACGTCTTCCATTCGTTGTTGACCACCCTTCCAGGGGCACGGCACGCCTCACGCTTCAGACTGCCGCTGTGGAGTGCGGTGGGGCTTCCTCTTCCAGTTGAAGGGAGAAGACTCCCACACCAATGCTGCTGCGCTACTCTGTCCGGGAGGGATGTTGGAGAGCGTATGGACCTCATTATATCCTCTTCCCCTATACGTATACAAGGCTCAACTGTCCCTCCTTCCCCTTTACCGATGAGTGTTGAAGGGATCGTTGAATACTTTGACAAGAAAAACGGAATGCGTCTGTGAGCCTTGTGTGTGGCGGCACTTGCCGCTTGTAGGAGGTGTGCGGGGGACACCCGTCCCGGCGCTGTGCGCTGGGCGTGACGCCCCGCCAACACTGGCCCTGCCCTGCCCATGTGACCCTGTGCCATCTCTGCCTCCCGTGTCTCCCCTGTCTCTGCGGCGACCAGATACTTTCCAAGTGTTTTCTAGATCCCTTTTCACCCCGCCCACCCCACCGCCGCGATGCTCCGCCGTTGCTTCACCCGCATGACCCCCAAGACGATGAAGGCTGCCGTCTTCAAGGGGAAGAACTCGATCGTGCTGGACGAGAAGCCCGTGCCGGTGCCCAAGTGCGGGCAGGCGCTGATCAAGATCACGACGACGACGATCTGCGGCACGGACGTGCACATCCTGAAGGGCGAGTACCCCGTGGAGAAGGGGCTGACGATTGGCCACGAGCCCGTTGGCGTGATCGAGGCGCTGGGCGAGGGGGTGTGCGGTTTCCAGAAGGGGCAGCGCGTGGTGGTTGGTGCGATCACGCCGTGCGGGTGCTGCCACAGCTGCCTGGAAGGAATCACGTCGCAGTGCGGCGGTAAGGCGATCGGGGGGTGGAAGTTCGGCAACACGATTGACGGCTCTCAGGCGGAGTATCTGCTGGTGCCGGATGCGATGGCGAACATCATGCCGATCCCGGACAGCCTGACGGACGAGCAGGTGCTCATGTGCCCGGACATCATGTCGACCGGGTTCCTTGGCGCGGAGAAGGGGCAGGTGAAGATCGGTGACGCGGTTGTTGTGTTTGCGCAGGGGCCGATCGGTCTGTGCGCGACTGCTGGCGCGAAGCTGATGGGTGCGACGAAGATCATTGCTGTGGACCGGTTCCCTGAGCGCCTGGCTCTTGCGAAGCAGCTTGGCGCGGACCACACGCTGGACTTCACCAAGTGCAACGTTGCGGAGGAGGTGATGCAGCTGACGGGCGGCCGCGGCGTGGATGTTGCGATCGAGGCGCTGGGCCTGCAGTCGACCTTCGAGACGTGCCTGCGGTGCCTGAAGCCTGGCGGGACGCTGAGCTCCCTGGGGGTGTACAGCGAGGACCTGAAGATCCCCCTGGACGCGTACGCTGCCGGCCTTGGGAACCACACGATCGCCAACGCGCTGTGCACGGGCGGGAAGGAGCGCATGCGCCGCCTGATGAGCGTGATCCAGAGCGGCCGCCTGAACCTGAAGCCGATGGTGACCCACCGCTTCAAGCTGGACGAGATCGAGAAGGCGTACGACCTGTTCGCGAACCAGCGCGACGGCGTGCTGAAGGTTGCCCTCACCCCCTAGAGAGCGCCGTGACGCAGCGAGCTCAGCCCGTGGTGCTGCTCCCGGAGGCTGGAGAGAGAGAGAGAAGGTGAGAGAGGAGAGTGCGCTGCGCGGCAGGGAGCCAAAGCAGAACGCCCATTCTTCCCTGTGACTATCGAAACTTTCGTTTATATAGATCAGCACTCTAACTCGCTTAGGAAAACGTACATTCTTTTATTCTTTTTTTCCAACCCTTTGTTTAGGTTTTTATTTTTACTTCAGTTTTTATGGGTGTGAGAACATCTGCATAGGTGCAGGGGAGCGCACAGCGCGTTCCGGATAGATGTGGACACGGCGATCTATCCCCATGTGTATACCTTTTTCAAATGCTTTTATTGTTCTGCGTGTCCCAACTGTGCTAGGACTTCTACGTCTTCCATTCGTTGTTGACCACCCTTCCAGGGGCACGGCACGCCTCACGCTTCAGACTGCCGCTGTGGAGTGCGGTGGGGCTTCCCTCTTCCAGTTGAAAGGGAGAAGACTCCCACACCAATGCTGCTGCGCTACTCTGTCCAGGAGGGATGTTGGAGAGCGTATGGACCTCATTATATCCTCTTCCCCTATACGTATACAAGGCTCAACTGTCCCTCCTTCCTTTACCGATGAGTGTTGAAGGGATCGTTGAATACTTTGACAAGAAAAACGGAATGCGTCTGTGAGCCTTGTGTGTGGCGGCACTTGCCGCTTGTAGGAGGTGTGCGGGGGACACCCGTCCCGGCGCTGTGCGCTGGGCGTGACGCCCCGCCAACACTGGCCCTGCCCCTGCCCATGTGACCCCTGTGCCATCTCTGCCTCCCGTGTCTCCCCTGTCTCTGCGGCGACCAGATACTTTCCAAGTGTTTTCTAGATCCCTTTTCACCCCGCCCACCCCACCGCCGCGATGCTCCGCCGTTGCTTCACCCGCATGACCCCCAAGACGATGAAGGCTGCCGTCTTCAAGGGGAAGAACTCGATCGTGCTGGACGAGAAGCCCGTGCCGGTGCCCAAGTGCGGGCAGGCGCTGATCAAGATCACGACGACGACGATCTGCGGCACGGACGTGCACATCCTGAAGGGCGAGTACCCCGTGGAGAAGGGGCTGACGATTGGCCACGAGCCCGTTGGCGTGATCGAGGCGCTGGGCGAGGGTGTGCGGTTTCCAGAAGGGGCAGCGCGTGGTGGTTGGTGCGATCACGCCGTGCGGGTGCTGCCACAGCTGCCTGGAAGGAATCACGTCGCAGTGCGGCGGTAAGGCGATCGGGGTGGAAGTTCGGCAACACGATTGACGGCTCTCAGGCGGAGTATCTGCTGGTGCCGGATGCGATGGCGAACATCATGCCGATCCCGGACAGCCTGACGGACGAGCAGGTGCTCATGTGCCCGGACATCATGTCGACCGGGTTCCTTGGCGCGGAGAAGGGGCAGGTGAAGATCGGTGACGCGGTTGTTGTGTTTGCGCAGGGGCCGATCGGTCTGTGCGCGACTGCTGGCGCGAAGCTGATGGGTGCGACGAAGATCATTGCTGTGGACCGGTTCCCTGAGCGCCTGGCTCTTGCGAAGCAGCTTGGCGCGGACCACACGCTGGACTTCACCAAGTGCAACGTTGCGGAGGAGGTGATGCAGCTGACGGGCGGCCGCGGCGTGGATGTTGCGATCGAGGCGCTGGGCCTGCAGTCGACCTTCGAGACGTGCCTGCGGTGCCTGAAGCCTGGCGGGACGCTGAGCTCCCTGGGGGTGTACAGCGAGGACCTGAAGATCCCCCTGGACGCGTACGCTGCCGGCCTTGGGAACCACACGATCGCCAACGCGCTGTGCACGGGCGGGAAGGAGCGCATGCGCCGCCTGATGAGCGTGATCCAGAGCGGCCGCCTGAACCTGAAGCCGATGGTGACCCACCGCTTCAAGCTGGACGAGATCGAGAAGGCGTACGACCTGTTCGCGAACCAGCGCGACGGCGTGCTGAAGGTTGCCCTCACCCCCTAGAGAGCGCCGTGACGCAGCGAGCTCAGCCCGTGGTGCTGCTCCCGGAGGCTGGAGAGAGAGAAAGAAGGTGAGAGAGGGATAGAGTGCGCTGCGCGGCAGGGAGCCAAAGCAGAACGCCCATTCTTCCCTGTGACTATCGAAACTTTCGTTTATATAGATCAGCACTCTAACTCGCTTAGGAAAACGTACATTCTTTTTTGCTCTGAAAAGGCATCGGAGGCGCGTACTTGCTCGGCGCTGGGCGGTATGTGGCCTCCCGGTGGCGCCGCCACATGTCGGGAGTGTTGAGGAGGTTCTTCACCCAAGGATTGCGGTCGATGTACCCCGCGGTGAACTCCTCCGAGGGAGCTCTTTCCCTTCTTGAACTCCTCCTTCCGAGTGAGCTCTTTCCCTTCTTGAACTCCTCCTTCCGAGGGAGCTCTTTCCCTTCTTGAACTCCTCCTTCCGAGGGAGCTCTTTCCCTTCTTGAACTCCTCCTTCCGAGGGAGCTCTTTCCCTTCTTGAACTCCTCCTTCCGAGTGAGCTCTTCCCTTCTTGAACTCCTCCTTCCGAGGGAGCTCTTTCCCTTCTTGAACTCCTCCTTCCGAGGGAGCTCTTTCCCTTCTTGAACTCCTCCTTCCGAGGGAGCTCTTTCCCTTCTTGAACTCCTCCTTCCGAGGGAGCTCTTTCCCTTCTTGAACTCCTCCTTCCGAGGGAGCTCTTTCCCTTCTTGAACTCCTCCTTCCGAGTGAGCTCTTTCCCTTCTTGAACTCCTCCTTCCGAGGGAGCGCAAGAAGGCATCGCCGCCTTTCCTTCGGTTGCCCTGCTTTTCGGAGACAACCGTGTCGGTGATGGCTTGATCCCAAAGTTTGAGCTGGGGTTCCGCCAGTGCCTTGACGGCATCAAAACACACCGGCGCCATGTCGGTGTTTGTTTCTTTTTTTTTCTTTTGAAAGTGTTGCGAAACCACAGGAAGAAGGCTGCAGGTAACAATAGAAGATAGAAGAGAGAAGAGTGTTTAGCAAAAAGGGAATACAGACCTCAAACAGGGTTGATATCGTTTTCTTTACCGTTTCAGCAGTGGCTTGTCAGCATATGATTTTTTTTTTTGTTTGGTTGTTAGATTCTATTCGGACAATACTGTGGTTTTGTTAGCGTTCAATACATATAAACAGATAGATATGGTAGGTAGTAGTTGTGAAGGGAGATATGAATGGTACATATATACATCGTTCTCTGGAGTATCTCTGTGTTGTTCTTCTCTTTCTCTTTCTCCTGATATCCTTTCTTTATGTCTTTTGGATGTTGTTATTTCGGTGCGGTTTACTGTGCTGGAGCGTGTAGGAGTTATAGGTAGAAAAAAAACCTGAAAAAAGAAGAAAAAACCTTTTTTTTTTTGTTTAGACTGTACGTTGCTCAACTTTGAGTTTTCTAGATTGCTGTAAGTCACCTTAGGAATTAGTCTTTTTTTTTTTTAAAGGTGGTTCTGTGTACCTGTGGTTTGTTGCTTCTGTTTCGCAACAGCAATTGTGTTTCTTGAGTTGCTCCTGTGCTTTTTGTTGCTGCGGGCCCTTTCGAAACTCTTGATTCTCCCTAGATCGAGTAAGGAAGTCTAATTAGCTTGTGTGTACATAGAGAGATCGTTGCTGCGATTCTCAGAGGACGGTGCCCCCCCTCTGTCTCTTCTTTCTCTTTCTTCTCCTGTGATTCTCTTCTTTTCTATTTTTATTTGTGCTTAGAATATATCTTCTTCATTTTTGTTGTTTGGTTTCTTATATTTTGTGTTTATTCTTCTCCGTCGATTATATTAGTATTGTTGTTCTTTTTTTTTAATTTTTTTATCGTACTCTTTTTCTTTGGCTTCACACATCTGCTCTGTCTTCAATTAGAGGAAGTTAGTCTTTTTAAAATTATTTTACTTGTTTTCTTTTTCGATTTTGCTCGATCTGAAGGTGTTTTCCTTCCACCTCCTCAGTGAGGATACACTAAAATCCCCAAAGCTGAGTCCTTTTAGCTTCTAGTTGGTCGCCAAACGTCAAGGGATTCAGACGAGCGCGGGAAAACCAACACATAATAGCCGCTTTTTTTTAACTTCACGTGTTGCTATCCAGCTCGGCACACCCCTTCACCACGCCCAGGTAACGTGGGCGCGGAGTCCTTCTTGAAGCAAGAAGAACAACAAACAGATCCCAGCAGCCCGTATTGAACCATCCAGAGAGCGTCTTGGAACGAGCTCAACTAGGCCTCATTTCGATTAGCTCCTTCTGCACTCCGGTCCTGCTGCACATCTATCCTAGGATCCCCTTGGTGGGATTTATCCAGCGCTCTGTGTCGGCGCGAATCGCAACTAAACCCCTCTATGTATCAGCAGACGAACAAGGCCAGGGCGATGATGGCAGCGCGCCTCATCGCCGACATCGATGTCGCACCGATCATCCATAGCTCGATGGTCCGTGCGGCGACGGAGGCCGCCCACGCGCTGGAGGAATGGACTGGTACAAGCGAAAGTGTGAAGGAAGTGACCCACGCTTCGACCATAGCGGTGGAGCGGCTACAACGGATCGAGCGCAAGGCTAAATCTGTCCAGTCGGACCCGATCATTGCGGACGTGATCGATGCTCTCCACGCCTCCACCGTGCGATTACGATGTGCACTGCGCCACCGTGCCACGGAAGAGAAGGATGAAGAGGGATTCGATGGTGTTGAGGATGAGTTCTCCACGGATAGCGGCGACGTGTCTATTCGTGGAACTCTGATGCCCAAGGACATTCAGCTGTCTATGATCAAGGTCACGGTGCATTTCTACGTGCTTGTGGGGATCCTTTCCGTTATTTTCGTTTTGTCGAGTGTGTTGATTATTATGTGTCACCTCCAACGCTACAGTCAAGACGCAGACAGCTCTGACGAGCGCATCACGCTGAAGCTGGCTTTGCTCGCAGGAGTGGCACTCAATATGCTCTATGATGCTATGGTGAATGATGGTCAGCACATCGCCATGGTAGGTGCTGCGGCCGGTGCTCAGCTGCTGTCAGACATGACGAACCGCGTCGATACCTCGCAGGCGATCGTGACCCGCAGTGAGAACTATATGGTGGAGTACCGTGGGGCCCAGCAGGACTTCTCCAGCAACAACCAGGTGACGTCGGTGATTACAGCGCGGGCGTACGGCTGCATGTGCCACACCAACCTCACCTACCCCATCCACCGCATTAATGACATCATGGCGAATCAGTCGTACGTGCTGCCGCAACTGACCCCGAACGAGTGCGGCAACGACGCTACGTCCACTGGTGTCTTCTCAGCCGTCGTACCATCGTATCTGAGCTACGAGGACTATATCGTGACCTACCGCCGCAATCTGGCCCGCCTTGCTTCGTTCTATCACGAAGGGTTCGGTATCTCGGTTGCCGTGACCATGGACCGCCAGTCGATGCAGGACTATCTAATACCGCCCGTGACGAAGATTGGCAAGACGGAGAGCTTGCCCAACATCGCGGAGCGCTGGAGGAGCCAGATGGCCCTCTGGTGCTCCCTGACGATGCTGGTCACCATCTGGGCCATGTACGTGACACTCAATGTGGCGATGGCCAGCCGCTGGAAGCACTGGAGGGTTTGGTACGCTGTGATCATTGGGCTGGTGATGGGAGCTGGCTCCGTTGCGGTATCCATGGTGTCGATGTGGGTGCTCAACACGGCCTACAACACCATCATTTTGAGACACACCTACTCCTTGCTCATGGGAGTTACTGGTGCGGTGCTGAACGAAGACATGGAGAAGTATGACTTGTCGGAAGCTGTGTTCCTGAATTTGAGCAAAGGCCTTCTTGCGGGTGATATTCTTGCGACGGATGTGGGAGCCAGCGTCGTTGTACCTGCAGTGATGCACCCGGTCGCGGATGCAATTGGTGCAGCTTCTATTTCGAATTTCCGACGGGGCTCCTACTCCAACTTTGAAGGAGATTACGCTGTGTCGTCGTCGTATGTCGATTCTGTTGGGTGGAACTTTGTTGTGGCTACCAAAAAACGACGTCACTTTCAAGCGGACGCATCAATTGCGTGTATCATTGGCTTTGCACTGATCGACGCAGTAGCTTTCTATGGGTATGCCCGGTGGTCACCGCTGTCTCGGCTGCAGTCCTTCGGTGTGGGGTCGCCCGTATTCATTTACTACGTCGATCCATCGCGAATCCGTTTCATTCTGTACGCTCTGCTGTTTGTATCAAGCCTGGTGGCAATGATGTGTGTGAACTTCTATACTGTTGGGGAAGTTCGTAAGCAGATGACACAGTTCAGCCAGGATACTCTGGTGCTGCTTGGCGCTTGCTTGCGGGCTACTAGCGTGGCGGATGTTTGCACAGATCACTGTGGGATGCCGGACTTCACTTCGCTGCTGTACTTCAGGAAGGTGCAGCCGACTGGCCAGCTATACCCTAATATTTCTTTTATTCAGCAAGACATGCCCATGCTATACCCTTTTGAAGAGAACTGGGAGGAGCACTACATTGGCGCTCAGTTATCTGTGAATAACGTCTTTACTGTGCTGGACAATTGCCCTCGTTCTCCACTCCGATGGTGAATGTAAGCGATGGCGAAACCGATCCCACGAAGATCGTGAGACACATGCTTGCTGCTGCCAGTATCAACAGCTCTATAGGCTTTGTGACGGAGCGGTTCCCTGAATCGTATTATCCTAATGTGTTCAGCTATAATAGCCATTCGATTGGCGTGTTTCTGATGCTGATGATCTGCGCCATAGTGACTGCTGTGTGCGAAATGGAGTACACCAAGCTGCACGAGTACTACAAGGCGAAGCAGCGGCTCCCGCGGCGTCCATACATTGTGATGGGCGCCGCACTGGCCCTTGTGCCGATTGGGTTCGTGTGCCACGGGGCTAGTATGGCTGCGCTCATCCGCATGGAGTTCCACGAGTTCGCCTTGCATGAACTGACTTTCCTGGGGAATGCCATGGCGTATCGACTATCGCTGTTATCTCTGTCGCAGATTCAGATGACGCATGCGGAACTAGTAGAGTATCTCACTAATGCCACGCAATACGCCGCGGACTCCGCGATGCTGCTGGGGAATGTGTTCTTCCGTTGCCGCATCGCCGTGGAGGTTGGTGGCCGGGGGTCCGGCCTACTGGAGATACAATACATAGACATTCGCGAACCACTGGATCTTGGCTCGGTAGAGGATGGGCAGGTGCCTGTGTGTGGCCAGGTGGATGGGAAGTATGTCAGTGACAGGAGCTGGGGTATCATGAACTATTGCTACTCTGAGATCCTGCAGAATATGCCGCTGATCTCCCCTCGGATCTTCTTGCTGGCTGCAACCGGGAATAATCTATGGGTGGATTCACCGACCATGCGCATCTGGGGCCTAACCTTCGGCCTTACCGCCCTTGTTGGCTTTATGGTGCTGTGCCTGCTAGGCCTCGCCCTCTTCTACGTGCTGCACACGGCCCACCGGTACGGCTACCCGCTGCTGAACACGAGGGAGATGCTGCCCTTCACAGAGCCCTGCCCTCTCGCTTCACAGAAGAGTATTTCATTCCGAGGCAGCGGCGGCTGCTGTGGGTCGGGCTCCTGCTTGTGCTTGCTGTGTTGTTGTTGTACTACTCCATTTCTGTTGGGGAATTTTTTTTCCATATTCGCTTATGTCGGCGAGTTTCTGTGGTGTATGAATCCCAATCGAATCTATTTGTTGCCGTTACGGCCCAGGCCATGTGCGATGCCTACAACTTCATTTTGTTCCCGTTCCCCGAGGACACGATCCAGTCTCTTCTTCGACTGAGTGAACAAGCGGGCGCTGGTACGTTGGATTACAGATTCGTGACGAAGGAGGGTTTGCATGCGTTCCAGCACGGTATTCTCAACACGTACCTGAACCTTTCTGATACGGATAATATATTGAATAGCATCCTTGGAGCGGCCTCCCTTGGCTATGGGTCTTTTTCCTCTGTGTTGGCAGCTCGGTACCTTGACGCGTACATCGCTAACCAGGAAGCGACCTTCTCTGGGGTGACAACGTTAGTCGAGGAGATGCAAAGCGTAGTAGATGGGAATACTATTATTAATTACGAATCATGTATAAACTTTCTTCATGAAGTTTCGGTTCTGAGGGACTTACTGCGGAAACTGTACATTCTAGATCATCTTGCGATATCGTCGTACGCCAACTTTGGGTTCACAGCAGCTGCTGCATGGCCGTTCACAGATGATGAAGATGCAATCGTGAGCAACACGCGTAGCGCTCTAGAGGCCTTGCAAAATCTTATTTCCGCTTCGATGACAAAGCTTCAGACGTTTGCCGTTGATGGGGCTCCGTCCGCAAAGAATACGTTGGTGGACTTGGTAGATCGGATTACGGAACAATTCACTTCCTCATATGCTCTGCAGTCCTTCACGTCATCGCTGTGGACGTTGCAGGCGTACCGGTGCAATGAAGCAGTCTCGATCGGGAACGCCACCCAGGCCTCCATTGGCCTGCAGCAGCAGGCGGAGGAACTCGCTTCTATCGGGTACCTGTCTGGGAACATGACGGAGGCAATGAACTACGAGCTGACAGCGCGCAAGACGTACCAGCTGATGGAGTACCTGCGAGCGGGGAAGTCCTTGACGGGGATGACACCGATGCTGACCTGGCAGCGATGGAACAGCCTGAAGGAGGTGAAGCGCATGTACAGCACGGCGTTTGGGTGCTCTGCCGCCGCGCTTATCGTTCTCGGCAGCACGATTCTCCTCCACTTTAAGATGCTGCGCCGCAAGACGGAGCTGGTGCAGGACGAAATTGACCGGAATGCAATCCTCGCATGTCAGCCCCACACTCAGAAATCGTCTGGCATAGGTGTTTCAGACGAAACTGATCCAAAGGGTGAAAAGAAGGTTGTGGACAGCGATAATACAGGAACAAGCCCTTCCGAGCATCACGACACGCCTCCGAAGAGATTGACATACACATTTGTGTTGTTTCCCTTTTCTTCTTCATCTGGGGGTGGGAGAAGTATAGGTTCTGAGACCTCTACACGGCGGCAGCGCTGGGTCCTCGTTCCATTAGGGGTGCTGTTATTGCTCATGGTGATGCCGTTTCTGTGTTCCTTTTATTTGTTGGTGCTGTCGCACAGCTATGCCGTGAAGGAACTCGACGATGTGTCGGTCATTCTTTCTCTTTACACGAAGGTTCAGGCGATCATGGAGGCGTCGGGAAAGACGATGGAGAATGCAGCCCTTTACTACCTGGGCGCAAAGACGAAGGATGACTTGGTTTCCTTTCTGGATAATCTGTACAAGCTCACCATGGAGCTGGGAGCTGCCTACAAGTGGGAACTCGAGGAAGCGAATCCCTCGCTCATCTTAACTATAGATCTATGTTTCGATAACCTCTATATGTCGCTCATGACGGAGATGCTTGAATATGACGCGGTGGTGCAGTCGAGCAAGATGTCTTCCTACTACAATCCCCAGTCCGCCTACGCGCGACAATACCTTAGCAACATTAAGGCGGATAACACGTACGGCTCGCTGCTGCCCATGTCCGTCACCACAGACGGAAGCGAGATGAACACCTTTGCGGAGGCGTATTATCAGAAAAAGATTTCTCAGACACCCGCAGACCTCAACAAACTGTTGTTCCGGCAATATTATGCGGACTACGCCTTAATAGTGGATGCCTTCGACAAGGCGTCGTCGGCGGAGCTGATGATGTGGCATGCCACCGTGGCGGGGGCTCGCGAGGAGGGCGCCCCGGTTGCTGTGAGCTACGGAGGATTCAACGAACTGGTTGGGAGTGGGCCGTTGTCTCCCATCTCCGCCTCGACGGACCCCTCTGGTGCCGCCGCCGCGAACGCAGTGACTGCCCACTTCAAGGACCTCATCGATAAATACGGTACATCGGCGCAGCAGACGGATCTCTTCACGAATACCGTTGTGGCCCCGACGGACGCGGCTGCCGCTGCGAGCTCGCTGGCTGCGTACGAGGCAGCTGGGTACGTGGCGTCGTACCTCACCACGACAACATCGGAGGCGAAGTTCGCCAACATCTATGGGTACAACCGAGAGCTAACGACGTTCTCCTCTGCTATGGAGGGCCAACCGACGCTGAAGTTGACGGTGGAACAATTCAATACGGCTGTGCGGAACGTACTGTTTAGTATGGGGAATCGCGACATTCGGGACATTCCCGCAGAGCAGAATCTGTGGATCTGGTACTCGGAGATTCGTTTGACCCCCAAGTCGCTGAGGGACCACGAGGATCTGGACTACTTAGCCTTTGCCATTCGCTGGTGCCTGATTACCAGCTTCTGGGGCCTGCTGCTCTCCGTTGTCGCAGCATATTATTTGTCTTACAGTCAGGAGCGGTGATGTTTATTATTATTATTTATTTTAACTTTTGCACAACAGCAAAAAAAAAAAAAAAAAAAAACTGAGTGATTTATATCTGTGTATGAGAGTCTGTGCGGTAAATGTTTCTCTCTTTAATCTGATCGAGTTTCTTTTTTCGACGATCTACTTCAGCAGAACTAACTTGGGAAGAAGAAGTAACTCTTATTCCATTTGGTGTGGTGGTCGTTTCCTCTTGTCATTGGCGAATGCGAATGAGGATGGCACAGTCGAGTCGGACCATGCTGTATCTTGCCCTGGTCTTCTGTGCGTCCATTTTCAGATCACCGCCACCACCGTTGTTGAGGAAGTGGACAACACCATCTTTTTTTTTTGTTGTTGTTAAAATTATTATTATTGTTTTGTAATTTACTGATGGATTTATTACTTTTTCTCAAGAAGAGTACGATATATAACTACTTTTTTTTGTTCAGTTGGCTGTGACTTGATGTTCTTGAAATACAAACAAGAATAGATGTATAAACTCTCCTTCCTTCCGCCCCGATGCTGTGTCCGTGCGATGGCCGATGACGTTGGAAGGGTGACGTGCGGCAGGAGAAATAGAGATACACAAAAAGTGATACCCAATCCTATCAAATGCTTCGTAGAAAAAGCTGTCGTGTGTCCTGGCGGAACCCTAAGGGGGACGGACAGCAGAACGAACTTGAACGATACATCAAAATAAAATACGAAAGAAAAGCGAATACATCAAAACGTGCGAAAAAAAGTAAAGGAATATATTACAGTGTTATTTTATATGATGCGTGTATACTATTTCTCAGTCGTTAGCACTTATCAAATATCGAACAGCAAACGTAGGCAGCGTGCGCAGTTTCTCAACGTCTCACCGTTGTATGATATGGTATGCGTTTTTTGGACGCGGATGCGTGAACGCACCAGATCCTAATTTTCATCAGTAGTTTTTATTAACCCCATTCCTTTGGCGCACTGCCCTGGTTGTTTCTCTCTCTCTCTCTTTTTTTTTTTAATACTCCATTATGTTTTGTTGCTTGTACTTCACTAGACAGCAACAAGCAGCGAACAACACCTAAACAGTAGTGGAATTGGAGTTAGAGGCTGCACTGTTGAACAGCGCTAAGGTTTGTGCATCTTTAAGCTCGCACACACAAAGAGTCCTAAGACGCAATCCACTGAATCCGCACCCCGTTCTATCTTCTATAAGAGTTGTTCACCTTGTACGACCATAGATAAGAATACCTCGTAGGTTTCGGCAATCAACAGGAGAAACATTTTGCTTTCGGCTTCCATCCAGTATCTTTATCTTGATTATGAGAGCAACGCGGCAAGAATAAAGAGCGGAAGGGAGTGGAAGAACATGAACGATAAGTCTAAGCGCAGCCAGTGGATTCGATCCAGTAGCGCTACTACGGGATCGGGTCCGAGTGGACGATCAATATGAATCTGGAAACATTGTTCCTTCGATTGGTAGGTGTTGTCGACTCATGCTCCTTCTTGTTCCAACATTGTTTTTATGGTAACTAAAAGTGAGATATTTATCCGCTTGCCCGTTTGAGCCTTCAATATATCACTTTCAAAAAGCCATCCCACCCACCCCCGTGGTTCCCACCACGACGCAGATCCTTGGGTAAAAGCAAGTGGGTGATTTGGCAGGCTCAAACCACCCCCTTTCGCAGGGCGTAGCGGATAAAGGTGTGTAACCTTTCCATCATGTTCCGTAGCTGTAGAGAGGTTTGTAGCGGGTGTGTGGGTTGACACACTGCGATGTTTCCCTCTCATACCAAAGATAAATACAATAATTATTTGACAAAACAATAGAGTTCGAATGAACACTGTTTCCAGAGAACTGTCCCTCGCTTATGCATATGGATTGTCCTGCTGCGCCTTAACGGCAAGTGAAGGTTCTTTCTTCTACGCTCTTGTTCTCTTCTATTCATCTCTAATACTCCTTAGTTGTTTTTTTACAAAAAAGTTTCTGTTGAATAATTTGCGATTATATATTTTGTAGTATTTGTTGTTGTTGTTGTTGGTGTTTTCTTTTTGTTAGTGTGTGTGAAACATTATTCATTCAAGATTTGCTTATTTTTTATTTGTATTTTTGAAAGTTGGAAGACAGATAATATAAGTTCCGCGCTATGAGGTAGTCGACAAACGATGAGGGAAGATATGAAGAAGGTTGTGGATGTCGTGTAAAGGGTACAGAAAAGCCATAATCAGTAATCAGAAGACATTCATTGCATATCAAAATAACATCTTATGACTGTTGCTGGTGATCGAAGAGACCAAGTGAAATCCATATAATATTCTAGCAAAGCAAATACGTTTACCCATGCCATTCCTGTTCTTTGTATACAAAACAGTAGGTTTAATACCACTACAATAGAATAGGCAGGTAGGGAGAAGACGAATGCGCTGGCTGGTACGCCAAGAGCTTACCGGGCCGCGCACCGCATCACTAAAAATCCTACTGCCTTCTTGGGTGTGAACCCACGGAATAACAACGAGGACGGAAAAAGGGGAAACTGACTTGCACGTTCTCGGCGGAGAATCGTTCAACATATCCAGTTCTCGGACGTCACGGCAATATAATATTTAAGATTTCTGTGGTATCGCAAACCCCAGAGCGCTTAATGTTCCTTCGCGCCCGATGCTTCTTGTTGGTTGTTGGGGGTAGGGGTACTGGGCTCAGGCCCTCCTTCATCCTCTGCATCTCCAGATACAGAAGACCTTCGTCCAAACCGAGCTGTTTTGTGGACGGGGCTCGCGTGCCTATGTCCTCGGCACGGGGTGGTGGACTCGGGCGGCGCTGTCCTGCGCGGCTACGGCCTCCTTCGTTATTGGGAGGCCATGTCCGATATACCGGTAGAGGGTCTCCACTCTCTTGTGGCCGGTCAGCCGCATCAGGCCCTCCTCGGACACCCCTTGCGCGGCCAGGTGGCGTATCGCGCCTTTGCGCACTGAAGGCAGTGCGCTCTCTCGGTTCTGGCGCTGGAGCGCCGTGCGGACCGCAGTCCGTAGCTCCGTCTCTTCCTTGAAGGGCGTTCATCTGCCGCCTGAGCTTCGCGGCTTCCTCTTGAACCACCACAGGGTTGAAGCTGGCCAGTACGTTCCTCGGAACCTCGTTCCCTTCCCCATCTTCTGCACGATGCCCATGGATTGGGTTCCGTCCTGGCGGGGCTGGTCGCTCAGCGTCACGTCCTTCTTCCTCAGCGCTCCGACGTCTCCCGCTCTCGCGGCTAGCGCCCACATCATGGACAAGTACAGGGCGACCTTCGCGGTCTGTTGGTGCGGAGCTCCTGGACAGCCTTCTGGTACTGGGCGAATGTGATCGGCGCAGGATCGTTCGTGTCCGACTCTCGTTCCAACCTCTTAATCGTCTCCTTTCTGGGCGGCCCTCGACTCGGGGAACTCCGACAGGTTCACCCCTCTGCTCTCCGTCGTGTACAGCGGCAGGTCGCGCAGGGCTCCGGCCATGGCGGCATACTCCTTCGCCATCGTGGAAGAGCTCCACCTTCTCTGTCGCGCATCCCGGCGAATAATCTCCAGAACGGCCGATGCAATGCCCGTGTTGTTCCCAGCTCCGTCGGCATGTTCTTGAGGCTGCGGATGTGGTGCAGTCGTAATGACAACGTGGCGCTCTCCCACGCTGCTCCGTTCACGTGTGGGGATTTTTGGCTGTAGATGTGCCAGCTTCGTGCGCAGACTACCGGACCCCCGGCCGGGCTGCCGTTCTCGTTTAGATACTGCTCAGACACTACTCTCTTATTCATGTTGCTTTCTTTTCATCTTATATATATATATTTGGTTAAAGCCTGCAGCGGATGTGGCGCTGGGCCGTTTCCCTGGACCGTTTACTGCTGCGTTTCGCCCTGTTACCATACACAGAGACACGGCCGGAAAGGGATGACGGCTACCAGCGCAGGAGAGAGAAAGAGATGCCGCACTTTCCTGCCGCCTTTGATTTGTTATGGTGGCATTTTGTGTGGTACGTGTGCCGTATCTTTTTTTTTGGTGTGTGTCTCTGGACCTTCTAAAACTATTTCCTTTTTATTTTCATACATGTGTGTTTCGCTGGCACTCGTCTGAGCGTCTTCTGGTATGACCCGCAGCGCCACAATACATCACCATACAAGACCCTAACACCAGAAAACAGGAATTAGGCCCTAACCCTAAGGGGTGTATATATCTACTATTTTTCTCTGTCTATCCCCCTCTCTATACATATATTCTATACCACGATCATGTAGATAATTCCCGTCTTGTGGTGCACCTTATATATATAACAATTTATATCAGCAACACAAAAAGTTGAAACAGGGAACTCGAACTACCACTAAGTGTTGTGTTTCTTGCGTTGCTCCTGTGCTTTTTGTTGCTGCGGGCCCTTTCGAAACTCTTGATTCTCCCTAGATCGAGTAAGGAAGTCTAATTAGCTTGTGTGTACATAGAGAGATCGTTGCTGCGATTCTCTGAGGATGGTGCCCCCCCTCTGTCTCTTCTTTCTCTTTCTTCTCCTGTGATTCTCTTCTTTTCTATTTTTATTTGTGCTTAGAATATATCTTCTTCATTTTTGTTGTTTGGTTTCTTATATTTTGTGTTCTTTCTTCTCCGTCGATTATATTACTATTGTTATTTTTTTCCATTTTTTTTTTTCTTACTCTTTTCCTTGGCCTTACTCCTCCGCTCTGTCTTCAATTAGAGGAAGTTCGTGTTTGTTTTTTTTAATGATTTTACTTGTTTTCTTTTTCGATTTTGCTCGATCTGAAGGTGTTTTCCTTCCACCTCCCCAGTGAGGATACACTAAAATCCCCAAAGCTGAGTCCTTTTAGCTTCTAGTTGGTCGCCAAACGTCAAGGGATTCAGACGAGCGCGGGAAAACCAACACATAATAGCCGCTTTTTTTTAACTTCACGTGTTGCTATCCAGCTCGGCACACCCCTTCACCACGCCCAGGTAACGTGGGCGCGGAGTCCTTCTTGAAGCAAGAAGAACAACAAACAGATCCCAGCAGCCCGTATTGAACCATCCAGAGAGCGTCTTGGAACGAGCTCAACTAGGCCTCATTTCGATTAGCTCCTTCTGCACTCCGGTCCTGCTGCACATCTATCCTAGGATCCCCTTGGTGGGATTTATCCAGCGCTCTGTGTCGGCGCGAATCGCAACTAAACCCTCTATGTATCAGCAGACGAACAAGGCCAGGGCGATGATGGCAGCGCGCCTCATCGCCGACATCGATGTCGCACCGATCATCCATAGCTCGATGGTCCGTGCGGCGACGGAGGCCGCCCACGCGCTGGAGGAATGGACTGGTACAAGCGAAAGTGTGAAGGAAGTGACCCACGCTTCAACCATAGCGGTGGAGCGGCTACAACGGATCGAGCGCAAGGCTAAATCTGTCCAGTCGGACCCGATCATTGCGGACGTGATCGATGCTCTCCACGCCTCCACCGTGCGATTACGATGTGCACTGCGCCACCGTGCCACGGAAGAGAAGGATGAAGAGGGATTCGATGGTGTTGAGGATGAGTTCTCCACGGATAGCGGCGACGTGTCTATTCGTGGAACTCTGATGCCCAAGGACATTCAGCTGTCTATGATCAAGGTCACGGTGCATTTCTACGTGCTTGTGGGGATCCTTTCCGTTATTTTCGTTTTGTCGAGTGTGTTGATTATTATGTGTCACCTCCAACGCTACAGTCAAGACGCAGACAGCTCTGACGAGCGCATCACGCTGAAGCTGGCTTTGCTCGCAGGAGTGGCACTCAATATGCTCTATGATGCTATGGTGAATGATGGTCAGCACATCGCCATGGTAGGTGCTGCGGCCGGTGCTCAGCTGCTGTCAGACATGACGAACCGCGTCGATACCTCGCAGGCGATCGTGACCCGCAGTGAGAACTATATGGTGGAGTACCGTGGGGCCCAGCAGGACTTCTCCAGCAACAACCAGGTGACGTCGGTGATTACAGCGCGGGCGTACGGCTGCATGTGCCACACCAACCTCACCTACCCCATCCACCGCATTAATGACATCATGGCGAATCAGTCGTACGTGCTGCCGCAACTGACCCCGAACGAGTGCGGCAACGACGCTACGTCCACTGGTGTCTTCTCAGCCGTCGTACCATCGTATCTGAGCTACGAGGACTATATCGTGACCTACCGCCGCAATCTGGCCCGCCTTGCTTCGTTCTATCACGAAGGGTTCGGTATCTCGGTTGCCGTGACCATGGACCGCCAGTCGATGCAGGACTATCTAATACCGCCCGTGACGAAGATTGGCAAGACGGAGAGCTTGCCCAACATCGCGGAGCGCTGGAGGAGCCAGATGGCCCTCTGGTGCTCCCTGACGATGCTGGTCACCATCTGGGCCATGTACGTGACACTCAATGTGGCGATGGCCAGCCGCTGGAAGCACTGGAGGGTTTGGTACGCTGTGATCATTGGGCTGGTGATGGGAGCTGGCTCCGTTGCGGTATCCATGGTGTCGATGTGGGTGCTCAACACGGCCTACAACACCATCATTTTGAGACACACCTACTCCTTGCTCATGGGAGTTACTGGTGCGGTGCTGAACGAAGACATGGAGAAGTATGACTTGTCGGAAGCTGTGTTCCTGAATTTGAGCAAAGGCCTTCTTGCGGGTGATATTCTTGCGACGGATGTGGGAGCCAGCGTCGTTGTACCTGCAGTGATGCACCCGGTCGCGGATGCAATTGGTGCAGCTTCTATTTCGAATTTCCGACGGGGCTCCTACTCCAACTTTGAAGGAGATTACGCTGTGTCGTCGTCGTATGTCGATTCTGTTGGGTGGAACTTTGTTGTGGCTACCAAAAAACGACGTCACTTTCAAGCGGACGCATCAATTGCGTGTATCATTGGCTTTGCACTGATCGACGCAGTAGCTTTCTATGGGTATGCCCGGTGGTCACCGCTGTCTCGGCTGCAGTCCTTCGGTGTGGGGTCGCCCGTATTCATTTACTACGTCGATCCATCGCGTATCCGTTTCATTCTGTACGCTCTGCTGTTTGTATCAAGCCTGGTGGCAATGATGTGTGTGAACTTCTATACTGTTGGGGAAGTTCGTAAGCAGATGACACAGTTCAGCCAGGATACTCTGGTGCTGCTTGGCGCTTGCTTGCGGGCTACTAGCGTGGCGGATGTTTGCACAGATCACTGTGGGATGCCGGACTTCACTTCGCTGCTGTACTTCAGGAAGGTGCAGCCGACTGGCCAGCTATACCCTAATATTTCTTTTATTCAGCAAGACATGCCCATGCTATACCCTTTTGAAGAGAACTGGGAGGAGCACTACATTGGCGCTCAGTTATCTGTGAATAACGTCTTTACTGTGCTGGACAATTGCCCCTCGTTCTCCACTCCGATGGTGAATGTAAGCGATGGCGAAACCGATCCCACGAAGATCGTGAGACACATGCTTGCTGCTGCCAGTATCAACAGCTCTATAGGCTTTGTGACGGAGCGGTTCCCTGAATCGTATTATCCTAATGTGTTCAGCTATAATAGCCATTCGATTGGCGTGTTTCTGATGCTGATGATCTGCGCCATAGTGACTGCTGTGTGCGAAATGGAGTACACCAAGCTGCACGAGTACTACAAGGCGAAGCAGCGGCTCCCGCGGCGTCCATACATTGTGATGGGCGCCGCACTGGCCCTTGTGCCGATTGGGTTCGTGTGCCACGGGGCTAGTATGGCTGCGCTCATCCGCATGGAGTTCCACGAGTTCGCCTTGCATGAACTGACTTTCCTGGGGAATGCCATGGCGTATCGACTATCGCTGTTATCTCTGTCGCAGATTCAGATGACGCATGCGGAACTAGTAGAGTATCTCACTAATGCCACGCAATACGCCGCAGACTCCGCGATGCTGCTGGGGAATGTGTTCTTCCGTTGCCGCATTGCCGTGGAGGTTGGTGGCCGGGGGTCCGGCCTACTGGAGATACAATACATCGACATTCGCGAACCACTGGATCTTGGCTCGGTAGAGGATGGGCAGGTGCCTGTGTGTGGCCAGGTGGATGGGAAGTATGTCAGTGACAGGAGCTGGGGTATCATGAACTATTGCTACTCTGAGATCCTGCAGAATATGCCGCTGATCTCCCCTCGGATCTTCTTGCTGGCTGCAACCGGGAATAATCTATGGGTGGATTCACCGACCATGCGCATCTGGGGCCTAACCTTCGGCCTTACCGCCCTTGTTGGCTTTATGGTGCTGTGCCTGCTAGGCCTCGCCCTCTTCTACGTGCTGCACACGGCCCACCGGTACGGCTACCCGCTGCTGAACACGAGGGAGATGCTGCCCTTCACAGAGCCCCTGCCCTCTCGCTTCACAGAAGAGTATTTCATTCCGAGGCAGCGGCGGCTGCTGTGGGTCGGGCTCCTGCTTGTGCTTGCTGTGTTGTTGTTGTACTACTCCATTTCTGTTGGGGAATTTTTTTTCCATATTCGCTTATGTCGGCGAGTTTCTGTGGTGTATGAATCCCAATCGAATCTATTTGTTGCCGTTACGGCCCAGGCCATGTGCGATGCCTACAACTTCATTTTGTTCCCGTTCCCCGAGGACACGATCCAGTCTCTTCTTCGACTGAGTGAACAAGCGGGCGCTGGTACGTTGGATTACAGATTCGTGACGAAGGAGGGTTTGCATGCGTTCCAGCACGGTATTCTCAACACGTACCTGAACCTTTCTGAGACGGATAATATATTGAATAGCATCCTTGGAGCGGCCTCCCTTGGCTATGGGTCTTTTTCCTCTGTGTTGGCAGCTCGGTACCTTGACGCGTACATCGCTAACCAGGAAGCGACCTTCTCTGGGGTGACAACGTTAGTCGAGGAGATGCAAAGCGTAGTAGATGGGAATACTATTATTAATTACGAATCATGTATAAACTTTCTTCATGAAGTTTCGGTTCTGAGGGACTTACTGCGGAAACTGTACATTCTAGATCATCTTGCGATATCGTCGTACGCCAACTTTGGGTTCACAGCAGCTGCTGCATGGCCGTTCACAGATGATGAAGATGCAATCGTGAGCAACACGCGTAGCGCTCTAGAGGCCTTGCAAAATCTTATTTCCGCTTCGATGACAAAGCTTCAGACGTTTGCCGTTGATGGGGCTCCGTCCGCAAAGAATACGTTGGTGGACTTGGTAGATCGGATTACGGAACATTTCACTTCCTCATATGCTCTGCAGTCCTTCACGTCATCGCTGTGGACGTTGCAGGCGTACCGGTGTAGTGAAGCAGTTTGGATCGGGAACGCCACCCAGGCCTCCATTGGCCTGCAGCAGCAGGCGGAGGAACTCGCTTCTATCGGGTACCTGTCTGGGAACATGACGGAGGCAATGAACTACGAGCTGACAGCGCGCAAGACGTACCAGCTGATGGAGTACCTGCGAGCGGGGAAGTCCTTGACGGGGATGACACCGATGCTGACCTGGCAGCGATGGAACAGCCTGAAGGAGGTGAAGCGCATGTACAGCACGGCGTTTGGGTGCTCTGCCGCCGCGCTTATCGTTCTCGGCAGCACGATTCTCCTCCACTTTAAGATGCTGCGCCGCAAGACGGAGCTGGTGCAGGATGAGCTGTCATCCGGGAGGGCCATGACTCGGTTACAGCTGGTGGCGTCCTTTTCACCGCATGACGCTCCTAGGAGAAGTAGCGTGAAGGCTGACGTGGAGGAGGAGTGGATGAAAAAAAGCGACGCGGATGATGCGATGCTGCTGGGAAAGCAGCCGCACACGGTCGTTTCACTGTCCGTAAGTAGTGGTTCTGTGCCGCCGTCCCCCTCTTCAGAGCGCCAGAAGGGCTGGGTGATGGTGTTGGTGGGCTTGATTCTCCTTGCGACACTCGTTCCCTTCACGTGCTCTTTCTGGCTGTTGGGAAGGGCCCACAGCTACGCCTCGAGCGAGCTGCCCGATCTGTCTGTCGTGTTGTCCCTCTGCACGAAAGTGCAGGGAATCATGGAGCAAATGGATAGTTTGATGGAGAATTTGGCGCTGCACTACTTGGGCGAGAGAAGCACGGCAGAACTTACGGCGTACGTGGAAAACCTGCACAATCAAACCCTGGATCTGGCGGCTGCGTATATATGGGAGATGCGCGCCGACCAGCCGCCTCTGGCCACGTTGATGGTGAGCAGTTTTGATAATCTTTATGTATCGCTGATGGAAGAGGTGCTGGAATATGACGCGGTGGTGCCGCTGAGCCGAATGAAACCCTACAGCAATCCCCAGTCGGCCTACGCGCGAACGTTTCTGACGAGTATTAGTGATGCTAACACGTACGGCGCGCTGCTGCCCATGTCCGTCACCACGGAGGGGAGCGAAATGAACACTTTTGCGGAAGCGTACTACCAAAAGTTTGCTTCTGAGGTACGACCCGAGCAAGAGATGTGGGAGTTCCGCCCGCTGTACTTCCAGTACGCCTTAATAGTGGATGCCTTCGACAAGGCGTCGTCGGCGGAGCTGATGATGTGGCATGCCACCGTGGCGGGGGCTCGCGAGGGGGGTGCCCCGGTTGCTGTGAGCTACGGAGGATTCATCGAACTGGTTGGGAGTGGGCCGTTGTCCCCCATCTCCGCCTCGACGGACCCCTCTGGTGCCGCCGCCGCGAACGCAGTGACTGCCCACTTCAAGGACCTCATCGATAAATACGGTACATCGGCGCAGCAGACGGATCTCTTCACGAATACCGTTGTGGCCCCGACGGACGCGGCTGCCGCTGCGAGCTCGCTGGCTGCGTACGAGGCAGCTGGGTACGTGGCGTCGTACCTCACCACGACAACATCGGAGGCGAAGTTCGCCAACATCTATGGGTACAACCGAGAGCTAACGACGTTCTCCTCTGCTATGGAGGGCCAACCGACGCTGAAGTTAACGGTGGAACAATTCAATACGGCTGTGCGGAACGTACTGTTTAGTATGGGGAATCGCGACATTCGGGACATTCCCGCAGAGCAGAATCTGTGGATCTGGTACTCGGAGATTCGTTTGACCCCCAAGTCGCTGAGGGACCACGAGGATCTGGACTACTTAGCCTTTGCCATTCGCTGGTGCCTGATTACCAGCTTCTGGGGCCTGCTGCTCTCCGTTGTCGCAGCATATTATTTGTCTTACAGTCAGGAGCGGTGATGTTTATTATTATTATTTATTTTTAACTTTTGCACAACAGCAAAAAAAAAAAAAAAAAAAAAACTGAGTGATTTATATCTGTGTATGAGAGTCTGTGCGGTAAATGTTTCTCTCTTTAATCTGATCGAGTTTCTTTTTTCGACGATCTACTTCAGCAGAACTAACTTGGGAAGAAGAAGTAACTCTTATTCCATTTGGTGTGGTGGTCGTTTCCTCTTGTCATTGGCGAATGCGAATGAGGATGGCACAGTCGAGTCGGACCATGCTGTATCTTGCCATGGTCTTCTGTGCGTCCATTTTCAGATCACCGCCACCACCGTTGTTGAGGAAGTGGACAACACCATCTTTTTTTTTGTTGTTGTTAAAATTATTATTATTGTTTTTGTAATTTACTGATGGATTTATTACTTTTTCTCAAGAAGAGTACGATATATAACTACTTTTTTTTGTTCAGTTGGCTGTGACTTGATGTTCTTGAAATACAAACAAGAATAGATGTATAAACTCTCCTTCCTTCCGCCCCGATGCTGTGTCCGTGCGATGGCCGATGACGTTGTCGAAGGGTGACGTGCGGCAGGAGAAATAGAGATACACAAAAAAGTGATACCCAATCCTATCAAATGCTTCGTAGAAAAAGCTGTCGTGTGTCCTGGCGGAATCCTAAGGGGGACGGACAGCAGAACGAACTTGAACGATACATCAAAATAAAATACGAAAGAAAAGCGAATACATCAAAACGTGCGAAAAAAAGTAAAGGAATATATTACAGTGTTATTTTATATGATGCGTGTATACTATTTCTCAGTCGTTAGCACTTATCAAATATCGAACAGCAAACGTAGGCAGCGTGCGCAGTTTCTCAACGTCTCACCGTTGTATGATATGGTATGCGTTTTTTGGACGCGGATGCGTGAACGCACCAGATCCTAATTTTCATCAGTAGTTTTTATTAACCCCATTCCTTTGGCGCACTGCCCTGGTTGTTTCTCTCTCTCTCTCTCTTTTTTTTTTTTTAATACTCCATTATGTTTTGTTGCTTGTACTTCACTAGACAGCAACAAGCAGCGAACAACACCTAAACAGTAGTGGAATTGGGAGTTAGAGGCTGCACTGTTGAACAGCGCTAAGGTTTGTGCATCTTTAAGCTCGCACACACAAAGAGTCCTAAGACGCAATCCACTGAATCCGCACCCCGTTCTATCTTCTATAAGAGTTGTTCACCTTGTACGACCATAGATAAGAATACCTCGTAGGTTTCGGCAATCAACAGGAGAAACAGTTTGCTTTCGGCTTCCATCCAGTATCTTTATCTTGATTAATCTCTAATACTCCTTAGTTTTTTTTTTTTTTTTTGGCTGTTTATTTCGCTGGGCTTTTTTTTTTTTTGAAATAATCATTACACTCTCCTCCCCGCCTCCCCCCCCCTCCCCAAAAAAAAAAAAGAAAGAGAAAAAAGGAAATAAACGAAAAGGAAGTAAATAAGAAGTGATCATTTATTATTATTATTATTATTATTATTTTCAGTTTACATTTTTAAACCAGTTCTGGATCGTTTCGTGCATTACTGCTGTTTTCTTTTCTTTGCCTTTGCCTGCTCACAGGATGTACCGCCGAACATACAAGGCAAGAGCGCTGATGGCCGCCAAACTCTTGGCGGCCATTGAGTCGTCGCCGCAGATGACCACAGAACTTTGCCGCGCCGCCGCTAGTGCGGCAGAAGAGATGGAGGTGTGGGCCAGGTACTCCGACTACACCGAAGAGGTGGAGAACGCCGCCTGTATGGCCCTGCACCGCCTCCTGCAGGTGGAAAGGAGTGCCAAGGCTGTGCGCTACGAGCCCGTGACAGACGACGCGCTCATTACCCTCCACGCCGCTCGAATGCAGCTGCGGACCACAGTTATCGCCAAGCGTGGCCCTCCGTCAAGTGAAGAGAGCCTAGCGGAAATATGCCCCGTACACGTGAATCATCCAAAGTCGGAGAGTGAGGAGAGCGAGCTGGATGGGAACAGTGACAGCCTTGCTGTCGAGCGCGCACTGCTGGACGTTCGTCTCTCTATGGGCAAGGCCACCATGCACTGGTGCGTGTGCTTTCTTCTGGTGGTGGCCCTCATTACCCTGGGGAGTGTGGGCATCATACAACTTTTCAAGGCGGAGTATGAGAAGGACGTTGATGAGATGGAGCGGCAGGCGACCATTGATCTTACCCGGGTGGTTCAAGACGCTCTCGATGTGTTGTTCGATCAGCTTCTGGCCACCTCCCTGGCCAATCCGACAGCCGTAGACATAAAGTTCATGGGACGGACCGCGGCGGCGAAGCTACTTTTTGATATTTCTTCTCGGATCGATGCCGCGCAGGACGTGCAGAAGACAAGTGATAGCCACCTCACAGAGTACCGCGCTGCTGAGCAAGACTTCACCAATGACAACGTGGTCTCTAATGTACTTACTCCCCGTGCGTATGGTGGTATCTGCCAGACGAATGGGACCTATACGATACATCCGATCAACGACATCAATTCCCATAGAACATACGTCCTGCCTGCCCTGACGCCAAATGAGTGTGAGAACGACGCCACCAGAACTGGGATCTTTTCTAACGTGGTGCCCTCCTACTTACGGTACGCCGACGCAGGGCTCACGTACCGCCGCAACATCGCCCGCATCGGTGCCTTTTACGACCCGAACTTTGATATCTCCGTTGTCGTCACTCGCGACCGCCAAACCCTGGAGGCATACGTGGCCCCAGAGGTCACGCTGTTGGGCTCCATGGACAAGTTTCACGATTCGAAGCAGCGGTGGCGCGGAGATGTCGCCATGTGGGCGGGCTTCGCTCTCGCGGTAGGGGTGCTGTTGCTGTACGGTATCATGACTTTGATGCTGCAGGCCTCCTTCAAGCACTGGCAGCTTTTGATGGCCGTCGCGATCGGTATAACGGTTTCCCTATCCTTGACAGCAGTCCTGCTTGTTTCAAAGCCCATCTTTCGCACCGCGACCAACAACGCCCTACAAATATCGTGTATGGGGGTCCTGGAGGGCATTGCGGGCGCGATGCTGAGTTCAGTGCTGTCCCAGTACAAGGCGGATACACCGTTCTTTCTCCTACTGACGGAGAAGACCCTCAAGGGAGAGCTGATGAGTGTCAACCTCGACGGCACTGAAATTCTCCCAGAGGCAATGAAACCTATGGCCCAAAAGATCAACGCCGTCGACAACGGCCTCTTTCGACGAGCGCAGTTTGCTACAACAGTGAATGAATACGTTGCGGCGTTCAACTATGTGGACGCCTGGGGTGGCAATCTTATCCTTACCCGCCCGGCCTGGAACACTGCGAGGGCCGTCACCGCCATCCCGATTATTGTACTCATCGGGTGCGTGGCTGCGGTACTCTCATATGTATACCTGCGCTGCTCCCCCCTCTCTCGCCTCCGCCGCGACGGGTTCGGCTCTCCTGTGCTTCGATACCAGTTCCATCCCAGCACGGTGCGGTTTGTGTGGTACGCCTGTGTGCTGGTTGGCTGCCTGGTGAGCATGGCAGGGGCGAATATGTTTGCCGTTTCCCTTATGCGAGTCCAAATGCGTGATTTAGCCGAGGACACGCTCTCCCTGGTGGGAGCCTACACGCGGTCCAAGTACCTGGTGGACCGCTGCTCTTATGGCTGTGGGATGCCCGACTTCACCACCACGATATACTTCGCACAGAAAGTGAAGGACGGAGACGTGTACCCCACTATTAGTGATCTCTATCACAACTTGCCCTATCCCATCCCTTCTGCCGATGACTGGGCCAACCATTATCTCGGGGCACAGCTCGCACTCAATAATATCCACACAAGCCTCGTCAATATCCCTTCCTTTGCCACCCCGATGATCAACGCCACCACCAACGAAACTGATCCGCGGTACATCGTGCGCCACATGTTGTCCTCTACCGGGATCAACAGTACAACAGCCTTTGCCACGGAGAGATTTCCAGAGTCGTATAGCCCCGACACCTTTAGTTTTGTGGTTCAATCCACTGGACTCTTTATCATGCTGGTTGCTGCCGTAGTTATCATTACTTCGGCCGAGTGGCAGTACTTGCGGGTACGAGAGCGCTACAAGCAACGCCAGCGTGTGATCGTCCCTGTGATTGTTATAGCGACATCCCTCATCGTTCTGGTGATGCTGGGGTTCGTGGTGCACGGCGTGCGGATGAAGGGATACATGACAAGGGAACTGAATGAGTTCTGCGAGCGGGAGCTAGCCTTGATGACGGCCCTCGTCAAGTACCGCACGGAGGATATCCTTCTCACTCGAAGTGATTTCTTGAGCTTGGAGGACCTGGCAGAAAAAATGTCTGATGTCTTAGAAGAAGCATCGAGAGAGGCGATGCTGAGCGCCTCCGTGTTTGGCCGTGTTCGATTTGCCTACGAGTTCGGCGGCCGAGGGAGCGGACTACTGAAGGTCATGGCGGTGCCCAATGAAGATCTTCCGCTACACTTGAGCAGAGAGGCCTTCGATCGCGGTGACATTCCTTACTGCGGCACCGTGGCGGGTGAGTGGGTGTCTGTTGTCCCGCTGGATGGCTTCATGCGCTACTGCCTGCTCGAATTAGCTCAAAAAGTAGCCGAGAACAATCCCAAGGACATCGCGCGGCTGTATGTCATGGGGTCTATCAGCGAAAAAAGTTGGATAGAAAACCCCCTCCGTGACATGTGGAAAAATACTATAGGGGTCCTCTGCCTCGTGGGTGCAACCCTCACGATTGGCTTACTGCTGGTGTTCATGTTCGCGATGCACGCGGCGAGCATAGCTGGGTACCCCGTGCTGTGTGAGGGGGACATTCTGTCCTTCTCAGAGCCCATTCCACATCGTTTTTCCATGGAGTATTTCACCCCGCGGCGATATCGAATGATGTGGCTGAGCTCCATGGTGCTGCTCGCCGGGATTTTGGTGTACTACAGCGCATCTCTGGGGGAGCTTATGGCCGTCATTCGGGACGCCGGACACGTGGCGGTGGTCTTCCGGCCCTATACAGATATCATCATCAGTGTCACGGCCGCCGCGAAGGCGGACGCGTATAGTTACCTTATCTTTCCGTACGCACCCATGACGACACGGAAGCTACAGGAGGTCATGGCCGACGCGCCCACCGGAGCTCTTCCGTATGCCTTTGTGACGAAATCTGCCCTGATGGACTTCCGCGAGAGTTTGAACGGCATTTATTGGAACCTCACGCAAACGGAAGGGGTGACTAACAGTCTAATGATGGCAGCGACAGAGGGTTACGGTTCGTACGTCTCAATAATGGCGGTGCAGTACAAAAATACATTTATCACCGCTCAGGAACACGCTATAGCGCTATTAAACACCATGCTCGACAGCATCAGCGAAGCGGTGCAAACCCATCCATCAGAAGTTGGGATGACCGGGTGCATTAACTTTCTCTACCAGGTTGTCATCGCCAAGGACTGGCTGCGCAAACTCTACATTCTAGACCATATCGTTGTGAATTCCTACGCCGTTCTCGGTGCGGCTGAGGACTTCCCATACCCCTTTTTCGCGGACATGAATGCCATGCTACAGCACAGCAAGACGGCGGTGACACAACTACGAAAGCAAGCACTCAGCGCACTGGAAGACGCTCGAGATATGGGAGATCTAGCGTTCGCCACCATTCCCGCCGTATCCAAGACGATTCAGTCCACTATCGACCAAGTGAAATGGCTGCTGGACACCACCTACGCCCTCGCATCCGAGAAAAGCATCGTTTGGCTCCTTCAGCGATCGAGGTGCGACGAGGCCAGTTTTCTCACCAACACGACGCGGAACAAAATGCTGCCGCTGCAGCAGTCGGCAGAGCTGGCATGTATCCAGGAGGAGTCAAACCTGCTACAACTGGCGCAGAATACAGAGATGTCCGCACGCAAGACGTTTCAACTGATGGAAGCCCTGCGGGAAGGGATTCCGCTGGATCGCATGCAGTCTAAACTTCCATGGCAGAGGTGGAACGACGCCATATCGGTGAAGCGTCGGTACACCGTTGCATTTGTCTGCACCGTCTGTGGAGTGGTGGTCGTGAGTATCTGCATTCTACTGCAGTTCAAGCTCCTTCGCCTCAAGACGACAATGGCGCAGACCGACCTTGAGATAAATACGAGTGCCGAACGGATGACATCTTCCTCCGCCGCAGAACTTACAGAGAGCCCTTTGCTGCCGCCATCCGAGACGGGAAAGAAAACAGTGGGCCGGAGCGCCAGCCTAACGCCTGACCGCGAGGAGGGCTTCACCAATGGGAAAGTGGAGGAACTGGTGAAGGAAAAGGCGCACAACATATCCTACGTGCATCCCTCGCCTCACGCCAGCACCCCTAAGGGGCAGATAGCCACCTTTACCGAAAAAAGCGACAACGAGTGCGCCAAGGAGATCAATCTGAGTGACAAGCCGTTCAGCTCTCCTCGGCTGTCCTGCCCAGATGAGGGCTTCTTCTCTTCCAGGCACAGCAGCTCAACGCCGTTCTTGGACGCCGCTACTCGCCGACGCCGGTGGGTGACGGTACCCGTTGGAGTGTTCCTTCTTGCAACGCTTATCCCCGTGACCTGTGCCCTGTGGCTCGTCTCGCTCTCCCTCCACCAGGTGACGGGGTCGGTGGCGGATATGGCTGGATTCCTCACCATCGCCAGCATGGTCACGTCGCTACTCGCAAGCTTGGATGCCCTGCTGCCCAGCATGGCGGAGGCCTACGCCCTCGCACTCAACGGTTCCAATAAGCAAGCCATCTCCCAGCTCCACAGCTTCATTGAGGCCCTCTCAACAGAGACGTCACAGCTCGTCTCGGCGTACAACTGGCTGCTGCAAGTCCGCGCCTCCCCAGCAGGGACCGTCGCAGCACAGGAGCTGGAGAAGCTGCTCGGTTCGCTAATGACAGAGCTCCAGATTTTCGGCCAGATGCAGGACCTAGCCACATTTAGCAACTTTTATAGGAGTCAAGCAACCTACGCCTATCAGCTGCTGCCCGTCCTAACCGACGCCAGAGGCTACGCCGTTCTGAGCCGCAGCGCTCCTACCAGCGAAGGCAGCGCTGTGAACCAGTTCGCTATGGACGCGATGCATTACGGGATACAGGCGGCGGGCGGAGGTATGGACGTCAATGATTTCCCTATCGTCTTTAAGCAGCACTACGACGTCTGCGCTGCCCTCAACGCCATTAGCCAGACGGAGCTGTTTATGTGGCACGCCACGATCGCCGGTGCGAAGGAGTTCGGGAGCGACACGGCAGCGAAGTACAGCACCTTTCAGACGCTCGTTAGCCCTGTGAGCCTCACAGCAATACAAAATATTGCTGGCAATGTCCCTAGCGCCAATAACGCCCTCGGCGAAGTTGCAACGACGTATAAGGACCTGCTTTCCAAGGCAGATACATCTGAGAAGGTGCGCCGTCTATTCACCCACTCTACCTCCGTGACAGCACGAACGAGTCCGGGGAATAACCGATTTTATAGCTCCGATGCGTACTTTGCTGCAGCCCACGTCGCTACCATTCTCTCCACGAAGGTGACCCCCACACACTTTGCCAATGTGTTTGCGTACAACCGAAATATGACAGCGGACTCCTCCAAGTTGGGAGGGGAGATGCGCCTCGTCGAGCACATTCAGAAGCTGGAGGAGAGTGTCCTGGCCCTGATGGAATCCCTTGACAACGCCACACAGCTTATTGTTCCGGCGAAAGAGAACACGTGGATATGGAGCCTAGCAGCGGTGCGGTCAGTCCATGGTCGTCGGGATCACACGGATATGCAGTACTTGTCCGATGGGGTGAGATGGTGTTGCGTGGCGAGCTTTTGGGTTCTCCTGCTGGGGATATTTATGGGCTCCTATTTGTCATACCTGTTGTGAGTTGCCGTTGACGGACTCTTTACAGGCTCTGGAAGCGGTTAACGTCATGCATGTAAACTAACAACGATGCAGAGCTGTCAACCGTCTTTTTTGAGGCGTGTTGACGTCTCTCTCTCTCTCTCTCTCTTTCTTTTTTTGTTTGTTTGGAAGTATCCACCAGCACCAAAACAACAACAACAACAACAACAACAACGGCAAAACAAACAAAGAGGCACAGAAGATCTCCTGGTTTCCAACAAGCGAGAGAAGGGCGGCACCTGGTAGCAAACAAACAACCATCACCAGCAAGAAGCGAATCCACTTCATCCCTCCTTTCAGTTCACCGCCATTTCCATACATCCTACAAGTCACAAACCAATTACTTGTGACTTTCATTTTTATTTTGTTCGTTTTTTTTTCTCTTTTTTTTTCTCTTCTTTTTCTTTTATTTTGAAATGAGGCTTTAAAATTCCTTCATCATTATTATCATTTTTTATTTTCTCGCTACTCGATGCGCGCGAGAGTTTTTCTAGAACAGCTGTTATTTCCATACGTCACTAATTTGTACTATATCTTAATTTAATATATACATTTTTTTTCATTACTATTATTTTGTCTCCTTCCCCCCTCCTTTATTATTTCTTTATTATTATTATTGTTATTCTTTTTTGTTTGTTGTACAACAATCGTATTACTTCAAGTTTTTCTTTTCCTCCCTCCCCCCTTCCGTAGATCCGGATTAACATCATCAGTCAAAGCCACCAGCAGTGGAAGATGGGTTACACGTCACCAGTTGTAGATAACAGAGAGAAAGAGAGAGAGAGAGAGAGAATGAAGTTTTTTTTTTTAAGTCGGACTTCATGGAATGACTTGAATATCAGCAATTTCCACGAAGTAGAAATGTACTACTACTACACTGCCACCAACATCAACAACAAGTAATACGCTGCACCACCAAAAGCCCTTGGTCGTAAGACTCTCTCTCACCGACTGCGTACCTATAACAAGAACAACGAACCGTTGCAGTACGGTGTACGTCACGGCTGTTACCAGCACTAGTTCTTCTCTTTCGTCTTCTTCTCTATCTTTTTATTCGTCTTGTTTCTCTCGTGTGGGATGAACGCTCATCGTAACTGTTCTGTATTCAATTGTCCAAAGATATACGGGGAAAAACATTGGATACACTCCTAGGGGGGGGAAAAGAAAAGGAAAAAGTAGTTTACTCGCTTAGTTTTAGTTTTTTTTTTTACATCTATTTCTGTTGTATTATACAATCTGTGTTCATATTGCTCTGCGAATCCTCTTATCTGGAGATTATTTTTCTAGAGCAGAGTCGTTCCTGCCGGGGAATTGCGTTGCCGGCCCTTTCCAACGTAACAACAACAAGAAAGGAAAGTTGGAGTACACCCTCGTACTCCATCATCAACAACTGCATTTTCGCGTTTTCTTCTGAGCTCCTCGTGTGGATCAACAGAACAACAACAGCTCTCTCCCCCTCCCCCCTCCTCTGTGATTCTCTCCTCAGCGTAACACATCGTCGGTTAAAGCATCACTAGCGAAGAAGATTCCGTCGGAGGGGCATACCATATTCATTTATCTTTTTAAAAACAGTTTCTTTTTTTTTTCTTTACAAGTGAATAATACGCGTATCTGTAGAAATAATACATTTAAAGTCGTTAATGTTTTTTATGTGAAAAAAAAAAAGGGGAACCGCAAGGAAAATAACAACAACAACACCAGTGTAGCAAAAAGGAGGGGCCAACGTGCTGGATCTTCGATCACGCAGGATCTTACCAAAAAGAAGAATCCGCCACCAACGAGAAAAACAAAGTGAGCGTGGGAGTGAAAGAGAGGAAAAAATAACCTTATAAACTGCTCGTTCGGTGCATTTCGTAGGCGTTCTGTTATTTATCATTATTATTATTTACCTATTTATTTATTTATTTATTGTGTGTGGGTGTTGTTGTTTCTAGAGAAAATCTCTTCCCTATTCTAAAAAAATAATTTTGGAATAAAAATGGATCTGGGTATCTACCGTCAGACGCCGAAGGCCAAAGCCATGATGTCGGCGAAGCTCATCTTAGACGTACACAACGCTGCGATTCTTAACAACTCTCTACTGCGGGCGGCAACAGATGCTGCCTCCATTTACGTCAATTGGGCGGCCACCAGCAACGCAGGTGAAGCGGTGTCCTCAGGTACGATCTGTCTGCAGCGGCTGCAGCACATTGAGCGCGTCGCACGAGCCGTGGAGAGCGAAAGAATATCCAAAAAGGCGTTGCTCAAGCTGCATCAAGTCGTACACGACCTGAAACTGGTGATGCGCCAGCGCCGCCTGGAACTCTTCGGTGAGTCGGAAGAGGAGGAGGATCTACTCAGCAAAAGCGATCTCAGCACCAAATTGCGGTTGCCTATGGATATCAAGTCGTCGGCGATGAATGCTTCACTCCGCCAGTTCCTACTCTGTTTGATACTGCTGGCCGTCTCAGCGGGCTGCTCTGCGGGGATTATACTCGGCCTCCAGAAGGATCACGCAACGGAGATTGACGACATCAATCATCGAGCGACCATCAAGTTAGCCTTGGTCGTGAAGGAGTCTCTCAATGTGCTCTACGACGCGATGGTAGCAAACAATGCCAATGTTAAGTTACTAGGACCGACCACCGCTGCGGGCATGCTGTTCGACATGTCGTCCAGGACCGGTGCCGCGCAGGATGTGCAGAAGCAAAGCGATAATTACTTGGTCGAGTACCGCGGCGCTGTTCAAGATTTTGATAACTCGAATCAAGTGACATCTGTGCTGACCCAGCGCGCCTATGGAGGTATTTGCCAGACCAATCTTACGTATAGTATTGTTCGAGTGAACGACATTGAGCACAACGCCAGTTTCGTGATCCCTCAGATAACCCCGAATTCGTGTGGAAATGATGCGACGACTACTGGGATCTTCTCCTTTGTCGTCCCATCTTACTTGCGCTACTCCGCCTTCGCCGCGACGTACCGGCACAATCTCGCTCGCCTCGCCGCCTTCTACCACTCGGGGTTTGGGCTCTCTGTGGCCATCACCCGTGACAGGGAGACCCTGCAGCAGTACATTACCCCAGACGCCACCATGGTGGGGAAGTCGTCCTCTTTGCTGTCGCAGGAGGCCAAGGTGAACCGACGCATCACTATCTGGTGCGGGCTGGTCATCGCCGTTGGCAACTTGCTCATTCTCGGTGCCGTAACGTGGATGATGGCATCGGAGATGAGCAACTGGCGACTATCGTTCTCTATTCTGGTCGGATTATTGGTGAGCGCGGTGCTCGCAGCGGTGCTCTTGGCCACTCAAAGAATTCTCATCGCGGACATACACGGCGAAAAGCTCTTAGGCATGACATCCATCGTGGAAGGTATTGTGGGCGCCGTACTCTCCAAGAACCTGGTCGAGTATGATGCCTCGTCTACCTTTCTGCACACGCTCGCCACGACGTACTTCAGCGGAGCACTCTTCACAGCGGACTCGCAGGGGCTCGAGATTAATCCGCCAGAAATGTCAGACATTGCCACTAAAATCGACATGCCGTTCATCGCGTCATACCACCGAGGTCAGTACCTCGACATGGACAACGGCTACGCCATCTCCGCCACTTACCTGAGTATCAGTGATTTAAATATTGTGCTGGTGAATAAGCTGAGCTATGCCTTTAAGGCCCACTGGACGATGGCGATCGTTTTTATCGGCGGCGTGGTCTCCGGTTTGATTACGTATAGCTTCGCCCGGTGGTCGTCGTTGTCATCATTGCGATTCCATGCGGTGGGCTCTCCCGTTCTTCGGTATCATTTTCACGGTAGCCAGCTGAGAATGATTTTCTACGCCATCTTTGTGCTCGCAAACCTGATCAGTGTTTTCTGCGTGGCGACTTTTGGGCGATCCCTGGTCCAAGGCGAACTGACGCCTCTCGCCAGCGCCTCGATGACGCTCCTGGGTGCACTCATACGGACGGACAAGCTCCTTTTCCAGTGCTACGACAACTGTGGAATGCCAGACTTCGTCGTTCCACTCTTCTTCGCTCAGACTACCCTCAAGGGGGATGAGTACCCTACTATTAAGTTTATCGATTATGATTTCCCCTACCCCTACCCGTCTCTAGACGACTGGGAGAAGTACTACGTCGGCTCGCAGTTATCGCTTATGAATATGCATACCAGCCTCGTGGATGTCCCTTCCTTCTCTACTCCTATTGTAAACTACACAAACAATATCTCGACGCCCCAGCAAGTCGTGCGGCACATGCTCAGTTCAACAGGGATCAACACCACTACCGCCTTCTCCACCGAAAGGTTCCCGGACTCGTACTTCCCGCGGATGTTCAATTACAACAGCTACACTATCGGGGTTTTTCTTATAGCTGTGCTTTTGGTGATCGGCGTGACGATCTGCGAGTGGAAGTATATTGAGATTCACGAGAAGTTCCGCAAGCAAGAAAAGTCTGTTTTGCCGTTTGTCGTAATGGGGTGCATGGTAGTGATGGTCTTCTGTGGTTTCATTGGGTATGCGTTCCTCGTGAAGGTGCGAATGAACATTGAGTTCTCAGAGTTCAATCGGCGAGAACTCTGCATGCTGGTCACCGCTACCAGCTGGCGCATGGAGCTCCTGCTTCTGAAGCCCACGACACTCTCGCGCGAGGAAGTTATTGAGCGTATCACGACCATTACCACCGATGCGTCCACCTTGGCCATGATACTGGGCACCAGGACGGGAAGAGTTCGACTGGCGACAGAGTACCCAGACCGCGGTGGTGGCCTCGTCATCGTTCACGGCCTGGCAGACGACACCCCCGTGAATATTGGTCCACTGGACCGAGGATACGTCCCTGTGTGCGGTACTTTTGACGGCATTCACGTTTCCAAGTATTTAAAAAGTAAGATGAACTACTGCTACGTGGAGATGAGCCAACCACATGGAACCGATATCGACGCCCCTCGATTTTTTCTTCTGGCCGCTACGGAGCGCGACTCGTGGACTGTGACGCCCGTAGAGAATATCTGGGGGACTTTTTTTGGTGTGACGAGCATCGCCGGACTCATCGCCGCCCTCGTTTCAGGTCTGGCGCTCTTTTACACCCTCCACGCGGCTCGCGCCACGGGTTTTCCGCTGCTGAAAGAATCCGAGATCCACTCCTTCCTGGAACCGCTGCCGACAAAATTCTCCGTGGAGTACTTCCTTCCTCGCCGGCACCGCATGGTGTGGGTCTGCAGCCTCGCTCTGCTGGGCATTATCCTCGCCTTTGCTTCAATTTCTACAGGACAGTTCATGCACTGGATCGACGAAAGCTATAGCATTAAGGTGCCGTACACGACGCAGGGTCAGGAGCTCATGCGGGTGGTCTACAACGCCGTGGATCTTGCGTACTCGTTTCTTATTTTTCCTATCGCTTTGAAGACAACAGATCAGCTTCTGAGTCTTGGACGACAGGCGTCGTCCGGGGACTTGAGGTATACCTTTGTCACAGACGAGGGCATAAAGTACTTTAATGAGGCCATGGAGGGGATCTACTACAACTTGACGTTAACGGACGGAATATTGAACAAGATGCTTCAAATTTCGGCTCAAGGGTACGGAACCTACACGACTTTGCTGGCGGACTATTACCAGTACACATACATTGCCAATCAGGTCAGCGTGCTGAACAAGATGGAGAGCCTTCGGAAAAGCCTGCTGGCCGAGGTCAAGCTTGGTACCATGACGCGCTACGGTAATGTGATGGACACCTTTAAGGCCATCTCAGAGCTAAACGATCTGTTGAGAAAGCTCTATATTCTGGATCATATGGTCCTTCAGTCCTACGCAGATCCATCGCAATACCCGCCTCAGAACAGCCTCTGGCCCTTTTCAGACGCTGTTCTCCCTATAGTACAGGCAGCACGCGAGGCCAATACGGAGCTTCAGGCGAAGGTAGCAGACGCTTTTATCGCTTTGGAAGCTGCCTTGAAAGAAGTAGATCCTACGAGTACGTTTGGCTTTACCCAGTATCTACAGGGGGCAGAGGATCTGTTCAGCAGTTCGGTAGGGCTTTTTTCGTACGATAACATGTTGTGGCAGTACCAAGCATTGCGGTGTGAAGAAATAAAGGTGTCCGAGAACAAAACGGTAACCGTCGTTGCCCAGGAGCAGCAGGCTCAGGAACTAGCAGGTATCGAGGAGCAGATGGTCATCGCATATAAGGCGGTTAATCTTGAGATGAACAAGCGGAAAACAACCCAGTTTACTGCTTATGTAAAGGAACACAGACCCTTGGAGGGGGAGCAGGTCAAAAGAGGCTGGCAACGGGTAGATCTGCTGCACCAAGTGGACTACATGTGGAAGGTGTGTGTGTGCTGCACACTAGTTAGCTTCATTGTCGTAGGAGCTTGCATTATTCTAAACTTCCGACTGCTGCGCCGCAAGACAGAACTGTCCCAACGAGAAGTTCAGGAGCAGATCGTGCAACAGCAGATAACTCAGCAGCGTCAACAGCACCGACGCAGTACTCAACAGCATGACGAGGTGCGCAAGGGATACCAGTCACCAGACTCAGAGTGCATGAGCCCTATGCTGGACAAGAACGGGAAAGTACTCTTCTCCGCCTTCTCATCGCCCTTTCAGTCGCCGATGATGTCTCCCGTAACTAAACGCTCTGGGAGCGTGTCATTTGGCGTGGCAGAGCCGGTTGGACACGCAGAGAAGGTCGAGGCAGTCGCACCATACTACGGTGAAGTGGAGAGCACGCCTCCCACGACCCAAACCGCATCGCGAAAGAAGAGTGTATCCCTGAGTTCCCGCCGCCGAAAGACGCGCTGGGTCACACTGCCCGTCGCTGCCCTCGCATTGATAACGCTCGTGCCGCTGGTGTGCAGCTTCTGGATGGTGAAATTGGCCTGGAAAGATGTAGAATCGCAGATGCACTCCATCTCCGGGGCACTGGTGCTGTACGAAAAGGTTATGGCCGTAAAAATCAGCCTCGAGGCGATTCTGCGAGAGACGGTATCGTACTATGTGGGCGTGAATAGCGAATTGGACTTCAATTTCTTTCTCAGCACACTGGAAGACAACTATGAGCAGCTTCTGGGGGCGTATTACTGGCATTTCCATCTCGTCTATTCGGCGATGATTCCCCCGTTCGTCGATGCGTATGCCGTGCTGAAAGCAATAATAGCGTCAGAAGTGCAGTACTTCAAATCTAAGAAGGAGCCTAGTGATGTGTTGCCGTACTACAATAGCATGTCGGAGTACGCGCGTACCATTTTACCTAATGTGAAGGGGGATAATACGTTCGGCGTCCTCATGCCCATCGCTCTTTCAACGGAAGGATCGGCAGTGTACACATATGCAAACGATGCGTATACCGCGTACATGGCGAAGGCACAAGCCGCCACAACGGAGAAGGAGTTCATTGAAGTCTGCGACGCGTACGTTGCTGTTTTGGCACTGCTCGAGCACGTCTCAGAGGCCGAGTTGCAGATGTGGCACGCTGCTGTGACAGGGTCCAGGACAAACGGTTACAAGAATGCACAAATATACACAACCTTCAGCTCACTGGTGGGCCCTCTGGCGCTAGCCTCCATGGACAGCTCCACCATCGCCTCCGCTGCGGCAGCGAAGACGGAGATCACCAACTACTTCCAGACATTGGAATCGTCCACAAGCACCGATGAAGACATAATCAAAATATTTACCGACACGACAATCGCTCCAGCGCTCTCGTCTCCGCCAGTGAGTAGCGACGCCTATTTTGAGGCCGGATACGCCGCCACTGTGATGTCCCAGCAGACGACGATTGGAAAATGGGCCAATATTTTTGCTTACAACCGTGGGATGGTCGACTCTTCGTCTTCGGTGGGGGGTGATATTACGCTCGTAGAGGCAATCGATAACACCACAACGGCGCTCCTGAACGTTCTTTCGGCTATTGGTAGTCCGGCCGTAGCCTCGGTCACACTTGCGGAGGTCAATCCGTGGATCTGGCACTCGCAAGTCTACTTTGCGGATGATGAGTATGACCTAGGTTTCCTTCAAAGTGCCGTTCAGTGGTGCAGTATCACGAGTTTTTGGGCGCTGATGATCAGTATATTCGTCGCAATATACCAGTCGTACATCGAGTAGTGCGATAACGGCAAAAGAGACTGAAACTCTATCCTAATCTTCCAGGCGGATACCCATTTTCTTGGACACGACATTTTTAGTCTATACTATCTGAGAACTATATTCAATCACTTTTTTTCCCCCTAGTACTACTGTTTACAGTGAAAGATTTTCGTCAAATTATTGGGGATAGCGGGAGTAGCTCCTGCCAGTCACGATTTCCAGCTGATCCAACACCCTAGTACCCTAACCAGAGCCACCAAATTGTCGCACTGCGTGAAAGTGTTTACACGCGCAGCTTTGAAGTTTGCTTGGCTTCTTCGTTCCTTCTCCCCAGTAGACCAGCACACAGATAAAAGTCCTTTAAGACATAGTTCACCTTTCCTGCTTCGATTGGAGAAACAACCAGCCGCCGAGATTTCTCATGCAGGCTAACATCCCCACAGTGAGTTCTAACAATCCACCGGTTCTACTATGCTCTTCTCTCCATCAATTACTCTTCTACTTTCTATTCTTTTTTTGTTGTTGTTCTCGTTTCACTGTGAAACTAACTTCCCCCCCTTTTTCCATATGATCGTCCAGATCATCTACCCACCAGTTGGCCTAGAACCACATCAACATATACCATTTCCTTTGTATTTTATTTCATTTCTCCTCTCTCTTGCCTTTTTTAAATACCTTCCCCCATCCACTCCTTGTCTATCGACGTGTAGCTTCCTCGGTGTCCCTTTAGCCAGACCAACAGATATTCAAAGCGATCTACCGACGATTTTATCCTACTAAAATTCATAAATAAACACATTGCGCCTTCGCAAACACCCTCGGACGACTACTTCCAGACCACCACCCACCCATTCCTTCTCCCCCTGCTCTTCTGTTGTGAGGCATGTACAAGCAAACGCCCAAGGCGAAGGCCATGATGGCGGCGCGCCTCATCGAGGACGTGGACTGCGCCCCCATCGTGACACAGGACCTCGTGCGTGCGGCAACAGCAGCCGCGTGCATCCTGGAGGGCTGGGTGCGGGACGCGGATGACGCTCCAGACCTGGTGACGGGCTCGGACGTGGCGCTGGCGCACCTGCGGCGGATCGAGGCGCACGCCCGCAGCGTGGAGTCGTATCCCGTGTCGTCGTACGTGCTGGCGGGTCTTCGGGCGGCGCGTGTGTCACTGCAGCGAACGATGCGGCAGCGAGTGCCTTCAGCGGAGGGTGGAGGGAGTGATTCGTCGTTGGAGTTCTCCGAGGAGGGCGAAGATCTGGTGCCGGAGAACGAACCGGTGCCGCGTATGCCCCAGGACGTGCGGCAGTCCATCTCGCTGGCGACGACGTACCGGAACGTGCTGTGGCTGCTCCTTTGCGCCGTGCTGTGCTGTGCGGCGCTGGCGATTGTGCTGGTGCACCGGAGGCGCTACACGACGCGTGTGGCGGAGATGAACCAGAACGTGACAGAGGAGCTGTCGATGATCGCCGAGGCATCCCTGGAGTTCTTTCGCGAGCAGGCGCTTGCGGCTGGCGTGAGCCCGCTGCTGCTGCCGTCTCTCGGCGCGGCGATCCTGTCGGACATGACGTCGAGCAAGGGGTCGTCAACGCGCGAGAAGTTCATGAACAGCGATAACTACCTGGCAGAGTACCGCGGGGCTGTGAAGAACTACCGGGTTGCGTCGCGTCCTGTGACGGCCGTGCGGACGCCGTGGGCCTTCGGGGGGATCTGCAAGAGGAACGAGACCTTCACCATCAACCGCATCAACGACGTTGACGCGAACCAGACGTACATTGCGCCGATCATCACGGCGAACCGGTGCGGGGACGACGCGGCCTACGGCGGTATTTTCACCAACGTGTACCCCGGTTTCCAGCGGTACCGGGACTTCGCGCTGACGTACCGCCGCAGCGGCGCCCGCGTGGGCAACTTCTACGCCCCCGGGTTCGACCTCTCGGTGGCCGTCACGCGCGACCGCGAGACGCTGCAGGACTTCATGACGCCCTCGGAGACGCTGCTGGGCTACGTCGACAACTACAAGCCTGGGCGGCTGCGCTGGGCCGGCTCGCTGAGCCTGTGGTGCGGGCTGGCGCTGGCCGTGGCGGTGCTGCTGGAGTTTATCCTGCTCGTCTGGATGATGAAGACCAAGATGGGTCACTGGCGGATCCTCTTCTCCGTTGCGATCGGCGTCATTGCTGCGTGCGCGCTGGCGGTGGTGCTGCTTATTTCCCAGTCGGTGCTGGGCTCTACCCTGAATGAGGACCTGCTGGTGAACTCGATTGGCCTGCTGGACGGCGTGGTAGGTGCGCTGCTGAGCGAGCCCATGCTCAACTACTCCGTCACGATGCCGCTCATGAAGCACCTCGCCGGTGGGCTTCTTGCGGGCCGGCTGGTGGCCGCGGACCAAAAGTTTACCTTTGTCGAACCGCCTGAGCTGCTTGGATTGCTAGAGTCGGTGGATGGCGAAGAAATCGGTTCGTATCGGCGTGGCCAGTACGCTATCCTCACTCGGGGTTATGCTTTGGCAGTGGCTTTTATCAAATCGATGTCGATGAACGTATTTATGTTACAAAAGCTGCCCAGCTCGTATGAAGCCAACTGGACCATATCTATCGTTTTGCTGGGCGCTGCTCTCTGTGGGGCCTCAGTATACCTCTGGGTGCAGTACACACCGCTGCGCCGGCTCCGGTCGTACGGCATGGGGTCAACGTTTCTGTACTTCTTTCTAGACGGGAGCTCTGTGCGGTACTTCTTCTACGCAGCGGTGTTTGTGGCGTCTCTTGCCGGCAGCGCGCTGGTTGGCTCTGTTGCCGTGGCAGACATGCGCAGCATGACGACGGAGCTGGCGGAGGACTCTCTGATCCTGCTGAGCGCTGCGCTGCGCTCCCCGAGCATCGCGGACCGGTGCACCAATAACTGCGGGATGCCGGACTTCATCATGATCCTGTACTTTACCCAGTACACCGACGCCAATGGTGCGACGGACGTGACCTCCTTGGACTACGACATCCCGCTGCCGTACCCGCTGGCAGAGGGCTGGGAGCGGCGGTACATGGGGTCGCAGCTGGCGCTGAGCAACCTGCACACCAGTATCATGAACGCGCCGTCATTTGCGACACCGTTCGTGAACCGGACGACGAACGTAACGGATCCGCGGTACATCATCCGGCGCATGATGGTGGCCACTGGGATCAACTCGACGGCTGGCTTTGCAGTGGAACGATTTCCTGCGTCATACAAGCCCAGCAGCTTCGATTTCTGCGTGAAGTCGATCGGCATCTGCGGGATGCTTGGGATTGCGGCTATCGTTTCGGTGGTTTGCGAAGTGCAGTACATGACGATCCACGAGCGGCGGCGTGCGGGGCGCAGTGTGAGGCGCCCTGTTGTGATCATGGCGCTCGGGATCATCATCGTGCTGGCGTCGTTCATTGCTTTTGGCGGTGCGCTGCGCCCGCTCCTACGACGCGAGATACTGGAGACGGTGCGGAAGGAGATGTGTTTCCTGTGCCACGCCATTAAGTTCCGTCTGGAGCTGATCTCCCTGGAGAGAAACATGCGGGAGTACGACGTGGTGCTCAAGGAGATGCAAGAAGATGCCCAAGAAATATCGGATACGGTCATGGTACTAGGCAAGCGCTATCTCCGTGTTCGTATTGCACGAGAGTATCCCTATCGTGGGAGCGGGACGGTCCGTATTGCTGGTGTACGAAACGAAGATGTGACGACACACATTGGGCCGCTTGACATGGGGAACGTCCCCAACTGCGGAGAGATCGACTCCGGCTTTGTCGCGTACTACGTATCTGGCACGATGAACTACTGCTACACAGAGATTGCTCAAAATACTCTCGATACTCTGCATACCCCACGGATGTTCCTGATGGTGAGCACGAGCGTTGAAACCTGGGTGGACAACCCGACCAAGCAGCTGTGGCCCCGCATCTTTGGGACGGCGGTGCTGCTGGGGGTGCTGGTGGCGATGGTGCTGGGCGTGGTGCTGCTCATGACGCTGCTGGCGGCCGACGCCACTGGGTTTGTGCTGCTGAAGGAGGCGGACCTCATGTCTTTCTCAGAGAAGGTCTCGCGGGATGTGACAACGGAGTTCTTCATCCCCCGCAATCACCGGCACATGTGGATACTGTCCATTCTGTTCCTCGCCGCCATACTGGTGTACTTCCACTGTGAAGCGAACAACTTTGCGTATGCCATCAAACGAAACTATGATATCTCTGTTTCGTTTGAAACACAAGCTGAAATATTTGAGCAGCTTGCATCTCAGGCACAGATCGTCTCTTACAACTACGTTCTGTACCCTTTCTCGGACGTGACGAATGACAAGCTGTTGGAGATGAGCCGTGGCGCTGCCGCCGGGACGCTGGACTACGTGTTCATCACGGAGCCGGGCCGTGAGAACTTCCAGGCCGGTGTGGAGGCGATCTACCGCAACACAACGTACCATAACACAGCCCTGGAGGATATGCTTGCGCCAGCGAAGGACGGATATGCGACGTACACATCTGTAGTGGCTCTGCAGTACGAGCAGTTGTACATTTCAAAGCAAGACTCGATGCTGGCGCTGCTGGGCACACTGGTGGATCGTCTGACGGATGACGCGCGGACGGGGACGGCTGGAATGAACTACGTGGGGTGCCTCTCTGTGCTTAAGCGTGTGCTGGAGCTGGACGACCTTCTGCGCAAGCTGTTCGTGCTGGACCACATGATGGTGACGTCGTACGCGACCATTGTTGGCCGTCTCCAGGAGGCGTGGCCGTTCGTGGACGATAAGGAGAAGCTAGAGACGGCTGCCCAGGATGCGGCGGGGCATCTGCAGGACCGGGTCCGTGCCAGCTTCAGCAGCCTGAAGCGAGAGCTACAAGCGGCGAGCCCATACAGCCAGAACGTGCTGGTGTACCTTGCGGAGGAGATCATCAACGTATTCCCTGCAACGTACGCGATGGGGTCTGTGTCCAGCCCTATCTGGGAGCTGCAGCGGTCGCGGTGCAAGGAGGCGATGAACTTCTACAACAAGACGCAGCACGATCTGATCCAGCAGAAGAAGCGTGAGCAGCTGGCGTCGATCCAGGAGCAGGGGGTGCGCCTAACGCGCTCGCGCGAGGAGGAGATGACGGCGCGGAAGACGTACCAGATGATGGACTACCTGCGTGACGGGCAGCCGCTGGAGAACGAGCAGACGCGCCTGACGTGGCAGAGGTGGGACGAGCTGAAGGCGCTAGAACGAGAGTACCGCGTGAGCTTCGGGGTCAGCGCAGCGAGCTTTATCGCGGTGGGAGCTTGCATCCTGCTGCAGTGGCGGCTGCTGCGGCAGAAGACGTTGATGACGCAGCGCGACGTGACGGTGCGTGTGCCGTACGACTGCAAGAAGGGCGCTGCGCCGGGGACTGGCCGAGCGGCGGGGGCGGCAGGAGGCAAGGATGATGCGTCACGCAGCAGCGCGTCGGAGGACAAGAAGCTCAACATTTCGGGAAGCAGCGAGTCCGCTCCGCAGCATCCCAACGCGGCATCGCCGTTGGACGACAGTCTGAAGGATTTGATGGCGGACTTGACCAACTCCAGAGACCTGGACAACAGCCTGAAGGATCTCTACAAGGGCGATGGTGAGAGTGGCCGGTACCTCTCGCCTATGCGGGAAGCGGAGCGACGCGCTGCGGCCGATGCGGCGGGAGGCAAGCCACCCCCAAGGCGTGCTTCGCGCAGCGTGGCGCTGCCGGTGGGTGCCTGCCTGGTCCTGACGATGGTCCCGCTGACCTGCACCTTCGCGATGCTGTGCTATGCACATCACACCGCTGTTGTAGAGCTCAAGGATATCTCCGTTGTCCTTGCGCTATACATGAAAGTTATTGTGTTGATCAAGAATACAGAGAACATTGCGCTGAACTCCGTAAGGTACTACCTCGGCGTGCTTCCCTTCGATGACTACTGGTCGTTTCTTGTCCTTCTGGAGCGCCAGGTGATCCAACTCGGCGCCGCTTACAAGTGGCTCAAAGAAACGGCTTCCTCGTCGATCGTGCTTTCGGTTGAACGGGCTCTTGAAAAAACGCGAGCAGGACTACTGGAGGAGTTAGACGTGTTCCAGTCGATTCAGCCGGCGTCGGACATACCGCCGTACGCGGAGGCGCAGTCGGCCTATGCCCGCACGGTGCTGGCGAGTCTGACAGATGCCGACACGTACGGTGCGCTGATACCTGTTGCTGCGACGACGGACGGTTCGGCGGTGCACGCCTTCGCGGAGGAGTCTTACGCTGCTGCCGTTGCTTCTGCGGCAGCGGCGGCGACGCAGGAGGCGTTCTTCCAGGTGTACACGACGTACCATGAGTCCTGCCGCGCGCTCGATCGAGTGTCGCAGGCGGAGCTGCAGATGTGGCACGCGGCGGTGGCTGGTGCACGGATGGAGGCGGTGGATGTTGCTGTTCAGTTCAGCACCTTCACCGCACTCGTCGGCGAGGCGGGGCTGGCGGCGCTGGCGGTGTCGCCGTTGACGACGGCTGCGGCGGCGCTGGCGGAGGTGCAGGCGCACTTCCAGCGGCTGCTGACAGATGCGGGAACGACGGAGCAGGTGGTGGCGCTCTTCACGGAGACGGACGCTGCGCCGCCGCTCTCGACGCCGCCGGTGAGCAGCGACGCGTACTTCGCCGCCGCGTTCGTGGCCCACGTGCTCACCTCTCGGACGACGGAGGTGAAGTTTGCCAACATTTTCGCCTACAACCGTCGGCTTACACCCCACTCGGCGATGCTAGAGGGTCGTGAACCGCTGGTGGATGCAGTGATGGAGCTGCGCACTTGCATCGAAACTTTATTTCTACGGAGTGGCACAAATAACGACACAGTGATCATCCGTGCGGAAGCGAATAAGTGGATCTGGTTTACAGAAGTTTCGGAGGAGTACGGTGCGATCAGTGATCACGCTGACATCATTTATCTGATGGACGCCGTTCGGTGGTGCGGGATCACCTCCTTCTGGTGCCTGGTGCTCACTCTCTTCGTCATGGGCTACTTGCTGTTCAGTTTCTAGGGTTGGGCTCCGCTGCTGGAAGAGTTAGTGATCTGAGCCTTATTTTTTTATTATTATTTGATGTTTTTGTTTTTTTTATTTATATATTTATTTATTATTTTGTGTCTGTAAATTTCTTTTCCCATTGTTGTTCATCTTGGGATCTTTCGGCGATGTGCCACACAGCTCTGTTTCTGTTGTCTATGTGGCCCTCGCGGGCTATATGGTCCTACCCGGGCATTCTGTTGGGGGTTTACGTGTATATATTTTTTTTGTTTGGCACCTTTTCGGTTTGCCTTTTTCTCATTCACGTGTCATTCTTGCGTCTTGTTGTTATGTTGTCGCTTTCTTTTTGATGTTTTTTTTTTTTTTTTTTTTGTTAACATCATTGTTCTTTAGGTGTGCCCTTTTTTCTCAACCTTACTGTTGGATAAGGAGAGCTTGGCGCTATCTTCACATTCGCTTTGGATGTTGCTTGCATCCTTTTCCTAACCGTTTACTTATTAGAAGAAGAATACGTTCATCCTATTGCGTTGTGTTCTGTAGTAGTATCGCTACCTTTATAACTCTCTGTTTACCAACTATGGATGGGGTAGCAAATTATCCGACCCATTGTCTTGCATTCCTCGCTCTCTCTTACTATTTACTTTGTGTATCTCCATGTCCCTCTCTCTCCTTTGAGGGTTTATTTTTTCTCACCCAAATGCAACGCTTGTTAATTGTACTACCTATTACACCTCCCGCCAGACGGTAGCCTTGCCGCAGAACTTCGCTCTCGGTAGGCCACCACGAAGGCTCCTCTGCACATCCTGTTGTACTACTAGCCATCAAGAGCCTTTTGTGCCCTAGTTCTTCAAACGATTATTTTTTATTGTTTGTTTGCTTCTTGTTGTTGTTGTCCTGCTCCCACGCCTGCTGGCCCAGGGAGTTGGTGCAGCATTTTCGGTGGTGTTTCACAGCTGCCTCGCTGTTCTCCATGTTCACTTTTTTAGGCCCTTGTGGGACCCCGAATGCACTTCCCTTGCACTGTCCAGGGGGTGGCGCACGTTCACTATGCTTTGTGTTAATTTTTTTCCTCTTTTGCGGATGACCCGTCTCTCCTTCCTGCTTCAGTGGAAAACAATCGAAAGAGTAGAACGATAAGTCTGGGAGATGTGTGTGAGTGTGGGCCAAAGACTATATTATTCGTGGATGTATCTACAACCTATATGCTGGTGGCTTATGAGGATGGAAAGACTCTTCAAAATAGAAAAATAGTAATCGATACTCTTGACTTTTACATAGAAAAGGGGCTCATTTTAGTTATGCATCTCCTCTTGGTGATTTCGTAAGATCGCTGTCATACAAACATTCTTTTTTTTTCCCTCTCTCTCTCTCTCTCGGTCTTTTTTTTTGTGTGTGTGTCGTTAAGGATCCCATTTGGCTGGACTCTAACTCGAAGGTAGCTTCAACGTTCGTGAGCTGTGACTCCGTTAGGTAGCTAGTATTCGTTTCCTTCGTATATATATATATATATATATATATATATTTCTTTTTTTTTTTTGCTGTTATTATTATTATTGTTTTGCGTTTACCTATATGTGATTATTAGAAATTTAACTCGGGCGACTCTATTCTGGACTATATCATCAGTGGCTGCTCGTGAACTCCACCCACACCAGCTCCACACTCAGAACTGTACATCCTTTAACGGTTTCATTCTTGAGTGTCACGGGCACGGCGAGGATTTCGGGACAACATCGTTGTTTTTGTCCGCATTATCTCGCTTTCTCTATTTATTCCTTTTCATTTTGGTATCTTGCCCAAGGGGTTTCCCACTGCACTCGCTCTCTCTCTCTCCCTCTCCCTCCCCGTCTTGGGCAGTGTGGTGTGGTGTTTTCCTAGTAGAGCCCCCTGACGAGTAATATGGGCAACGATGATGCAATCGGAATGTACCGCCAGACCGACAAGGCCAAGGCGATGATGGCGGCTAAGCTCATTGCGGATGTGGATCTTTCCCCCATTTTAACAAACCCTCTCGTACGCGGGGCGACAGAGGCAGCTCGCACCATGCAGTTGTGGGTCGATATCTCCGAGGGAACACAAGAAGTTTTTAGCGCTACCTCCATAGCATTGCGTCGGCTGGGCCACATCTACCTCAACGCAAAATCAATAGAGTCCGTTCCCATCAAGGACGATGTATTGGCGGCGTTGCGGGAGGCGACGCAGTCTCTCAAGCGGGCGATGCAGCGAAAGCAGTTCCGGGAGGATCATAGCAATGAGGAAGACAATCCTGACGTGGATGAGGCGTCTGCCGAAATGGAACGAGACTTCGAAACACAGTTGAGCTCCCTCGCTACGAATGAGCCCCGGATGCCGATGGACGTACAACTGTCCACTCGCTACGCCTGCCTGCACCATTATGCCCTCCTCTTTGCCGTCGCTGCTCTGCTGGTTGTGGGCGCTGTGGTGATCATCCTAGGACTGCGCCACCGCCATCTCACGGATCTGGAAGATATTGAACACAATGTCACCATGGACCTCGCGAGGATTGCCATGGAGGCGCTCGACACCTTCTATGCCTCATCCACCAGTGTCCAGACCACCGCAGGCCGGACGCTCGCCGTTAAAATACTTGCTGACATGACCTCCAGCAAAGCCGATGACGCCAAGGTACAGGAGATCTACACGCACAGCACAAACTATCTGTCGGAATTTAGAGCCGCCATACAGGACTTTGGAAGCTTGGATGAAGTGACGGCGATACTCACCTCTCGGGCCTTCGGGGGTATCTGCGAGAAGAACATCACATGCCGTATTCGTCTCTCGAACGATATTGTTAACAATCAATCCTTCGTGGTCCCTCAACTCTCCCCCAACGCCTGCGGAGATGACGGTGCGTCGAATGGAATATTTGCGAACTTGGTTCGCTCCTTCTTACGTTACCAGGACTACGTCATGACGTACCGCCGGAGCCACGCACGGTGCGCCACTTTCTACCACGAAGGGTTTGGGCTCTCTGTGGCTGCGACGCGGGACCGAGTGCCTTTGCAGCAGTTTCTAACGCCACCAGACACAATGATCGGGGACGTAGACCAGTTTAGCACAGCTGAAAAACAATTAGAGGAGTTGATAGCCATTTGGTGTGGCTTCGCGCTAGCGATCACTATTCTTATCGTGCATTCTCTCATGTTTTTGATGTTCCGCTCTAAAATGAAGCGTTGGCTCCTTGTGTTTCCTGTAGCTATCGGTGTGCTGGTGAGCGTGTCTTTGCTAGTCCTGTTTATTGCGACGCAGTCCCTGCTATCGGATTCGTACAGTACCGCCACACAACTGGCGTCAACCACTCTGGTGGCTACGGCTGCTGGTGCTCTGGTAAGTAAGAGCATGATGAACGCAGATGCTTCAAAGACGTTTGCGACAAACCTTGTCACCAACACACTCCCTGGCCGCTTTTTCCTTAGTAACGTCCAAGGAACGACGATATTGCCATCATCGATGCAACACGTTGCGGATAAGATCGATGTGAAGAACATTGGCATCTACCGCAGGGGGCAATACAGTGCAGAGCTGAACGGCTATGCGGTAGCATCTTCCTACATTAACTCGATTGAGTGGAACCTCGTCATCGCACAAAAGCTGCCGCCGAATTTCTACTTGCACTGGACCATCTCCGTTGCACTTTGCTTTGGTCTGCTCACATTTTTTTTAGTGCGGCTTTACATGGTATATTCGCCCTTGGGTCGGCTACGATCCTACGCCACGACATCTCCTTTTTTTCGCCATTGGTTCCACGGCAGTACAGTGCGGTTCTTTTTTTACCTTTTTGTCATTTGCGGCAGTGTTAGCGCCATGATTGCTCTGAATGTTTTTGCTGTAACGCATGTGAGAGAGCAAATGCGACTGCTCGCGGAGAGTTCGCTCATTCACATTAGCGCCTACTCCAGGGGCGCAAGTGTCGTCAATCTGTGCACCGACCGGTGTGGGATGCCGGATTTTATCACCGTGTTGTACTTCACGCAGTCTACCAAGGCAGGTTCCACGTACCCTGTGATTGAGTACATCTACGAGGACTTACCCCTCCCGTTTCCCTTGGAGGACGGCTGGGAGTCGCATTATATCGGCGCAGAGCTCGCCATGAACAACTTGCACACTACCATTCTCAGCGCTCCCTCATTCTCCACACCCCTGGTCAACGGAACGATCAACGTATCCATCCCCAGCCAGATTCTGCGCAACATGATGTCTGCAACGGGTATTAATTCCACGGCCGGCTTTGCGATGGAGCGTTTCCCCAACTCGTATTATCCCGAGGCTTACGCGTACATCAGCCATTCAATCGGTACTTGTATTATTCTGCTGCTCTCGATCATTGTTGTCACCGTGTGTGAATGGCAGTACCTAAAGTTGCATGAGCGCTTTAAAGCCAACCAGAGCTTTCGGCGGCCCTACATCATAATGAGCTGCTCGGTACTGCTTATTCTTGTCGGATTCTTTGCTCATGGGCTGTTCATGAGGCTCGTGCTGCACAGCGAGTTTGATCATTTCTCGCAGAAGGAACTCTCTTTCACCTCCTATGCCTTTGGGTACCGACTGGGCCTCCTGTCACTGAGTTATACAGACATTTCGAGAGATGAACTGATTGCCAAGCTTGCGGAGGCTGCACGACTGTCCTCGGTGTCTGGCATGCTTTTTTCCCCAAAGTTTGGTCGTGTCCGCCTTGTCTATCAATATCCCGACCGCAATAGTGATCTTGTGCGTATCCCTGGGGTAGGCAAAGAAAATGTTTCTATTCATATTGGTTCGCTGACCAATGGGTACGTTCCGGTGTGTGGTAAGATAGAAGGAGAGTTCGTGTCGAACTATGTGACCAATGAAATGCTCTATTGCTACACGGAGATTCCGCAGAACTCCAATGACTTGGCAAACACTCCCAGATTGTTTGCTCTCGCAGCGGTGGATAAGGAGGCCTGGATTGACGAGCCCATGAGCGACGTATGGGTGAATCTCTTCGCAGTGATGTCGATGATCAGCATAATCGTTGTTGGCGTGCTGCTCTTTCTTCTTTTTCATACCCTTCACGCCGCGCAGTTTTCTGGCTACCCATTAATGAAGGAGGCGGATTTTCTCTCCTTCTCTGAGCCCCTCCCTCGAAAGTTCTCCGTGGAGTTCTTTATTCCACTACGCCAACGCCGTTGGTGGCTGCTGTCCCTACTCAGCTTAGGAATAGTGCTGGTGTACTACGCCAGCTCCGTTGGGAACTTCTTCTTCACTATTAAGCTTCACCATACAGTTTCTGTGGCCTATTCCACTCAAAGCCAACTGTTCAGCCAAGTTGCGTCAGACGCAATGAACAACGCGTACAACTACATTATCTTCCCTTACGCGCCGGTGACGTCGGACCGCCTACTCGCGATGAGTACGCAGGCTGCGAACGGGGAGTTGAGCTACGTGTTCATTACGGAGCCTGGCCTCAAGTATTTCCAAGAATCGGTGCAGAACATGTACTGGAACCTAACCGGAACGAAGGGCATCATGAACTCCATGCTAATGGCGGCGAACGAGGGCTGGGGGTCGTACTCCTCCTACATCGCTTCCTACTACGAGACCTACTACATCAATAATCAGGAGTCGTGCTTCACCCAACTCACCACCTTACAGTCGCGCGTCGTGGCCGATGTGGCGGACGGCGTGGCGGTTGACCGTGAGGCGACGTTTGACTCGATGAATCAAATCATGGTGGTGAGGGAACTTCTTCGAAAACTTTTTGTGTTGGACCACATTGCTATATCGTCCTTTGCAGACTTCGCGTATCAGAACGAGGCCAACTGGCCGTGGCCGAACGACCCCAATATGCAGGACTTAATCGGCGCAACGAACAGTGCGGCAGATGCTCTGAAAGACCTCGTTGACACCGCCGTCAATGATCTTAAGACGCTTGTGAGCAAGGCGATCCCCAGCTCTAAGGATGCCTTCGCGTACCTGGTGGATGAGCTGGCAGACTACTACACGACCTCCTATGCGTTGGGCTCCATGTCCAGCTACATTTGGGTGATACAGTCCGCTCGTGGGGATGAGGCGCTGTCAGTGAGTAATTCCACTCGGATGCAGATTGCCCAGCAGCAACAGGCGCAGGAGATCGCGTGCATTGCCGACCAGGCGAAAAAGTTGGACGACTCCTTGAATGAGGAGATGACATCAAGAAAATCCTTTCAGCTCCTCGAGTACATTCGCAAGGGGAAACCGCTGGAGGGGCAGCTCGCAACACTGGCCTGGCAGCGATGGGACACCTTCAAGAGCGTCGAGCGACAGTACCGTGTCGGGTTCGCCTGCACGCTGGTTGGCTTTTTTGGTATTGGGATCACGCTGCTGCTGCACTTCCAGCTGCTACGCCAAAAGGCAGCCCTCGTGCAGAATGATGGATTCCCTGGCGCAGCGGAAGGCACCTCACCGTCCCCCAGTCCCGATGCCGAGAACAGCATCGAGGAGGCGGAGAAGATGATCACGCAGAAACACATGGCACGGTTCTATGACAGCCCCACGCCATCCAGTGGGGGGCTTGCTGTCAAGAAGCCCCTGCAGATCACACCAGATAACGAGGCCTCGCCGTTCGGCGCCAGAGCGTCCAGTTCAGATCCCGCTGCCTGCTCCGTGCCGCCCAAGCGGCACACGCGGAGAGTCGTTGCTGTGGTTGTCGGATTTCTGCTCGTCACTATTGTTCCCATGGCCTGCTCCTTCTTACTTCTCTCCCTCGCACACGCCGCTGCTGTGGAATGGCTGCAGGATACGTCCATCATCCTCTCGCTCTACTCCAAGGTGGTGTCGCTCATCAATGCGGTGGACGAAGTTCTGGACGTAACCGTGCAGTACTACTGCGGCGTGACGACGTTGACGGAGGTGAAGGACTTCACGGTGGGGTTTCAGGATGAACTGGATCAGCTTCTCGGCGCCTACCACTGGGATATTGGGGAAGACTCCACGATCGCCTCGAATGCGGTTCAAGATGCGTACGACATGGTGTACCTTAGCATGATGAAGGAGGTCACCAGCTTCGGGACCGTGCTTCCCGCCAACCAGATCCCGGACTACCCAAAGACGCAATCCCAGTACGCCAGGACGTTCCTGCCTACGATCTCCAACAGCGACTTGTACGCCACCCTCATTCCCATGTCCGCCACCTCGAGTGGGAGCGTGGATACCTTTGCAAAGGACTCCTACAACACTGCCAAGACCAAAGGCACGGCGGCGACCACCGCGGCGCAATTCGTTTCCATCCTCAACTCCTACGTGACAGTCCTCACCGCCGTGGACCACATTTCAGATGCAGAGCTGCAGATGTGGCACGCCACGGTCGCTGGCGCCAGAACAAAAGGCGCGCCCACCGCGGTGCTCTACAGCACCTTCACCAGCCTCGTGAGCCCGACGTCCCTCAGCGCTATTGCCGCCTCCTCCGAAGCCTCCAAGACGCAGGCCTTGGCGGATGTGGCCGATTACTACTCGGAGCTCCTTACAAAGGCAGGCAACGCCGACCAGGTCACCGAGCTCTTCACCAAAACCACCGTCGCCCCCACCACGTTTCTCCAGTCGAGCAGCGCGTACTTCTCCGCCGCGTGGGTTACCTCCACCTTCTATCACATTGTAACAGAGACGAAGTTCGCTAACGTTTTCGCCTACAACAGAAACCTCACTAAGCACTCGGCGGACCTCGGGGCGGTGGCCACGCTCTCCGACTGCATCGACAATCTCAAGGAGGCCATCCTGAATCTCGTGCTCTCCGTCGGCCAGAAGAGCGATATTAGCATTGCCCCAACGCTCATTAACACGTGGGTGTGGGCGACAGAGGTGACAGTGAAGCAAAACTCAGGCCGGGATCACCACGATTTAGGTTATCTCTCGGACGCTCTGCATTGGTGCTTGATCACGAGCTTTTGGTCGCTGCTGCTGGCAACGCTCATGGCCTCGCTGTTCATCATGCGGTTCTAGAACATCTTTCCTGCTGCACACCTGTAGCAAGGGGACGCAGAGAACTAGAAGTTAAGGTCAAACACACAAAAGAAAACCAAAAGGAAAAGAGCCACATCGTAGAGGGGCAGGATCTTGTTTTGAACGGGAGGGTCGCTCGTCTTTACATGAGGAAGCGCACGGATTCGACAGATCGGTGGGGCCCACATCCGGTGTTATATTAAATCCTCGGCACACCACGGCGAAACTTCTCGCCTCTTCTTTTTTTTTCCAAGAGTCTGCTGGAACGAAGGGCTGTTTGGGTCCTATGGCCCGGGACACCCCTATTCGCATCAGCGCTGGCGCCTCTCTTACACGAGAGTGACAGAACTTCCTCCCTTCAATGTGGTGCTGCACCGTCTCCTCCTGTGGCGCTGGGCCCTTCCTTTGATCTTCCTCTGACGCGGAATAAAGAAAATGAGAGACAGAAGGCAGAAACAAAAGCACAAATGAACACTGAGATCAGTTCAGGCAAGTTTTTGAGTGATTGGTCTTCCTGTCTCTCTTTTTTTTTTTGTGTGTAGTCTGTTGTTCAGATATAAGTTAGGATTAGGATTAGGATTATATATAATCCTAACTGTAATATATATATATATATATATATATATATATATATATTACATTTATTCTCCTCTTTTTAAAATATTCCTTCATTATTGATGTGTAATGTAGGGCGATGAAGTGATGCACTTTTAGTGGGAGAGGGAGGGAGCGGAGTACAACACGGGCGGTGCTGGCCTTTTTTTTAAAAAAAATTTCCCGCGTCTGTACTAGTGTAACGAAGGAGAGAGCCTCGGTGCGTTTCCCCTGGACGCCGATAGGGGAAGTCGTTGCATAGATAGACCTATCACACAGACGTATCCCATATATTTTTTGCTTCTGCCAAGACGATGGCGATGGATCCAATGGAATCAGATGCGGCTCTGCTTCTCTTTCCAGAGGCGATGCCGCAATTAATCACGGCGGCGTAGGGAGGACGCTTGTGTTGTGGGAGAATCCATTTCCGCTTCTTTCTTTCTTTTTCTAATTGAACATTTGAAATTTAAATGTCCTTTGTTTTTTAGATACGTTTATGTGTTGTTCATTGTTCCCCCCCCGTCTTGTTCTGCAGTACTGCAAGAAATTTTCAGCCGTCAGGCATCCAAAAAAAAAAAGAACTTTTCGACGTCCTGCGTGGACGGTTCTTCGGGACAGAACCGAGGCAACGCCTCCATAACATCTCAAACAACAAAGGCACCCGCAAGGCACGCAGTTCACCTGGGGTAGAGGTACGATTTATGCCGTCGAGGGTGGGAGACAGGGATATCGAACTCCCTCCAGCTATTCTCTATGAATTACTGATCAGCTTGAACATTCTCAGTCATTGTTTCTCCTTCTCCCTCCTTCTCTGTTTGCACGTACTTCTAAGGGATCGCAGCAGTGCAATATTTCGAGTTGTTTTTATCGTGCATCCAATCGGAACCAAATCCTATTTCAAGTTTTTTTTTTTTATTTATTCCTTTTCTTCCTTTCGTTTTTCCTTGTTGTTGTTTGCGTGGATAAGGCAAAACTACTCTTTGCCTCTATTTTAATCCCTATTGTTTCACAGAACATCAACAGCATCATCGCCATATAATTCTATTCTTCAGCTTTCTCCTCCCTATAGGAACACAAAGCGCCAACAGTGCAGCAGTCAGCAGCTCTTTCAGCCCCGATCCAGAGGGTAGCACAGATCCGTTTATTATTATTATTATTATTATTATTATCTTTTTAATATTTCTACGCCAAACGATCAAAAGAGACTTCTTTGTTTTACTTTCCTTTGCATATCATCGTCGTCTCTCTTTTGAGTTCACGATACAAAGGAAAGACATATACAGACAGAGAGCTATTTCGAATCCTCATTATTATTAGTTCTCTCTTTGATACTATCAGATAACAACACATTCCAAGCCTCTATCCACGCTCCGTGACACCCACTCCACTCCCTGTCATCATAATATCCACGATCATTAGAAACAACCGTAAACCGGCCAGAACAGGACAACGGGCATCAACACATATTGACTGACCTGCCTGTTTTTTCTCTTTCGGGTTAGCACTGCTCACCTCATTGCGCCAACTCAAACACACACCAACAAGACAGCACACTTCCTCACAGTCCCCCCCCCCCCCCCCCACACACACGCACAGAGACATACTTCTACAATAGACAATCCCTGTAGAATTCATCCGTAGTTATCCTGCACTTTCCTTAGATCCAGCTTAAAATATCTCAAACACTCCCACGGCATACATCGCCGATAGCTTCGTTCATTCCTTTTCCCCACCACCTGCCGCACCGCAGCCCCATGTCCGCCCCTCGCGTCGCGCTGCAGCGCCTGCTGTCGGAGAACGTGCTGCAGCTGCGCAGCGTGCCGGTGCCTGGGCTGGCAGCCACGGCGCAGCGCTACGTGGACTCGCTGCGCGCGGTGAAGGCGATCGAGGCGATCCCTGTGCACCAGGCGAAGCTGGACGCCTTCCTGGAGACGGCCGGCCGCGCGCTGCAGAAGCAGCTGGAGGACGGGGAGCGTGAGTGCGCCGGGTACGCCGGGCGCGTGCTGCTGGACGCGCAGCAGCGCTCGCGGCGGCCGCTGGAGGTGGAGCGGAACCCCGGCGTCGTGCTCAAGAAGGACTGCCTGGAGGGCTGCACCGACGGGACGCAGGCGGGTGTTGCGGCTGCGCTGATCCACGGCGTAGCGTGCTGGATCCGCGACGCTGTGCGGGACGGTGTGCCCCTGGGGGGCGCTGCGGAGGACATGGCGCCGCTGGGGACGGAGTTCGGGCGCAGCCTGGTGCCGTCGAGGGAGAAGGACACGGTGCAGACGATGGCGCTGGAGCAGCTGCGGCACGTGATTGTGCTGCACGACGGGCACGCGAACCTTGTGCGTGTGCTGGACGATGCGGGCCAGCGTGTGGAGGAGCGCCGCGTGATCCAGCGTGCGCTGGAGGTGATCCTGTCGACGACGCCGGACGAGGACAACCCGGCGCCTGTGTCCGTGCTGACGGCGGGCAGCCGCGGGCTGTGGGGCCAGGCGTACGGAGAGCTGGTGAAGACGCCGGAGAACGCCGAGACGCTGCGCCTGTTCCAGGAGGGTATCCTGGTGGTGTGCCTGGACAGCAAGTCGTGGGCGGCGGAGGACGGTGCGGACGTGCGCGGCGCTGCTGTACTGCACGGGGGCCAGGAGGAGGTGGAGAACCGGTGGTACGACAAGCACCAGGTGATCGTGTCGGCGGACGGGCAGGTGGGGTTCAACTTTGAGTCGACGGCGAGCTGGATGCCGCACTGGTGCCGGTGGGTGGAGGACGTGCTGGCTGCCGCACGCGCTGGGGACGGCGCGGGAAGCAGCGGCTCGGCGGCGGACGCCGCGGCGGTGTCGACGCTGCTGCGGCCGCTGGTGGTGACGTACGGCAAGTCGTTTGCGTCGCACATCCGTACGGCACGGCAGGAGGCGCTGGCGCTGGTGGCGTCGGCGGAGGGCCGCGGGGTGTCGCTGCCGGTGGGGTCGAAGGAGCTGTCGTGCGTGGGGGTGTCTGGCGACGCCTTCATCCAGCTGGCGCTGCACCTGGCGCACCACCGGCGTCGCGGCTGCCTGTGCCCGACGTCGCGAGTGGTGAGCCTGTGCGGGTTCTACGGCGGGCTGACAGACATTGCGCGGACGGCGACGCTGGAGGCGCTGCAGATGTGCGAGGCGTTCAAGCAGAACGTGAAGCCCGGGAAGGGGGCGGCGTCGACGACGAAGCGCGAGGAAGTGTGCGCTATGGTCCGCTCGGCTGCTGCACGGCACGAGGAGGTGATCCGTGCCGCTGCTGGTGGGGAGGGAGTGGACCGACACATCCGCATTCTCCAGCGCCTAGCAGAGAAGTCCCACAACGAGGTGGGCTTAAGTTTCTTTGCCGACCCGCTGTATCAGACGTCGACGCGCTTCCTGATGAACACCACTGAGTTGAGCCGGCCGTGGGTGCGGCTGGTGTCCGTGGGGCCCAGCGACAGCCGCGGGTGCGGCATCGGCTACACGATCGACACTTCCCAGACGCGGCTCCACGTGGTGACGGCCGCGAACAGCCCGCTGTGCAGCTGCGACGAGCAGAGCCAGAGCATCGTCACAGCCGCCATGGACCTCTATCGCATTCTCGGTGGGATGAGTATGTAGAGATAATGAAGAATGAAGGAACCGTATGCTTTCACCTTTCCCATCTTTTTCTTTTGCTTCCTTTGAGTAGGGCTGGAAAGACAAAGACAACGTTTGGGTGGGGGGACCTATTTTCTCTGTTTCGCTTTAGACCCTTCTTATCCAATTTTTGTTGTTTTGGTTTTTGCGGTATTCAGTGCTGGTGAAGGGTTTAAAACTAAAAAAAAAAAAAATCGCCAAACGAGATATTATTATTAAATTATTGAGTTTGCTTAGTATTGTGTGAAGTGCCGTTGTTGCCCAGGTTTGAAAAGCTTAGTGGGTGAAGAGGGATACCCGGATCTGTTTTTAAAAAGAAAACAAGCGTGAAGCTTCGAAAAGTTTTTTTTTTCGTCGTAGAGAGCAAAGGAGGTGTAGGTATTTTGGTTCGTGAACAAAACTCGAACAGATTATTGCGAATATAAATGGTAATCAAAAAAGTACTAATAAAAGATAGATTCAAAGGTTGGCGGGCTAGCTCTAGTAGCCAGCAAGTAGCTACAAGCTACACCCTCTCCCAGCTCTAGTGCACTGTATGGACTCCTTCTCTCAGCTCTGGTGATGGGAGGTGGAGCATTCAATTGGTCATGGGCTCCTGGACCTTTTATTCTTAAAAAAAAGGCACAGAAAAAAGCAACAAGCAACTGACTTTTGGGTCTCTCTTTCTCTCACTTTTATCGTTTCGTATCCTATACTATGTCTTTCTTTATATCCGGCTCGTCTACAGCCAAAGTGATACACGTACATACGCCCATACTTCATCTTTTTGTCGACTTCGGCTGACATTCACCCACCCACACAGCGGCCTACAACATCCATCCAGAAAGGCGGGGTCTCTCAACCTTCCCGGGTCGAACTCTGTCATTTTTTTTTTTTCGTTTGTTTCTTTTGCTTTACGTATTTCCCCTCGGCTTGTCTCCATCAACGAAGTTGTATCCCGCGAGTGAAGTGGGACTATACGTTCTTCTATCATATTTCTGGCGGGGTGAAATCTTCTAGCCAGCAGCCACGCCGCGCAGAAAATAGTCTTGCACACGGCATTCTTGGTCTGCTATAGTGTATCTTGGGAAGCGGAAGCCACAGCGGCGGTATGCCAAGGGGAGATGACAGGGGAGTGCCGCACTGGCGCCGTGGGCGGGTGGACGGGATCCCGCCGGCGCCGTTCAAGCTAGAGCTCAGCGCACGTCACTCTCCCCAGCACCGCGGGGAACACTGTGGTGCGGGAGGGCAGCCCGAGGACCTTCGTCCATTCCCAGCAGACCTTCAAATTCGACGGTGCTCTCTATTTGGCCTCCAGTTTTTGCTTACCAGCTGGTACTTTTTCTGTTTGATCGCCTTCGTGATTATCTGGGTGCCTGGTATCCGCTGGAACATTCTTGATCTGTGCGGTGACCGGTACGGGGTGCCGCTGATGACCTCCATGACGTCGTGGGACAGCCGGCAGTGCCTGCAGGACACGACAAGCACCAGCGGAGGCGGTCTGCTGTGGCGAGGACTTAGCACGCTCCCCACGCAGCGTCGGCTCTACGCTTATCGTCGCGTGGCCGTGCAGTTCCCCCGGCCGCCCGCCGCCGTCCTGCAGGAAAACCAACGGGAGCACTTCTCCGTTAGTGCCACGCTCCGCTTCTACACGGCGAATGCCGACGGCACAATTCTGGACGACGAGAACAGCCCCACGAGCCTTACCATGGCCGACTTGACCGTCCACTGCCCCTCCTCGCAGAAGGGGTGCACCCCGCTGCGGATACCGGATAGCTCGCCCCCCTTGGGCCCCCACAGTGTGGCACAGCTGCACCTGCACGATATCACCCCGAGCGTTCAGGATTGGCTGCTCGCAGAGCATAAAGACAAGGAGATTGCCGTTGCAATGATCTACCAGCGCCCCGGCTACACCCTCCAGCTGCTCATCTGGCGGTACGTGCTGCTGCTGGGTACCTTCTTGCGGCTCCTCCTCTTCATTAGTCTGCTGCGCTGGTCTCACATGACCGACGAACAAATCGGCATGCTTTTCCTTCAGATTGGTCTGCTGCTGTATCTGAACCCCTTGTGCGCCTTGTGCGTCGTGACCCAGCCCACGCAGCCGATTCTGGCATTCATAGAGCTGCGGCTCCCGTATTACTACTTTTCCCTGCTCACGCTCTTTGTGATCTCGGTGATGGTCTCCGCCCTCCCGTGGAGTGTCCGAGTTGGCTCCGATGAAAGCCAGGAGAACCTCGGTCTGGTGCAGCGCAAGATCCAGGGATTCAAGCGATACTGGCGGAATGTGCACTACCCGTACACCGCGCCGCGCTGGGTGACGCTCCTCTACATGATCGTCTTCTTCGCGGTGATGATCATCGACGTGATTCAAGTGCTTTTCTTCAGTGACAACGCCTTTTGGACCGTCAACGTCTCTCCCACGCAGTGGAGCAGCGATGTGCTGACCTGGGTCGTCGAAGGCCTCATTATGTTCAGCTGCGTTGCCGCCATTGTTGTCTATTGGTTTCTGCCCCAGTCCTTCAAGTACATTCTCATACGGGCGCGCTGGCTCGGCGTTCACTTCCTTATGCAGATATTCCTTCCGCTGGTGCTCATCATCCTGGCGGAGATCATCGCCTTCAACTTCTACGACCCTATCCTCGTCCCGGGCATCGCTTGCACCCAGCCCTTCGTCACCCTTTCCTCGGTGCTCGTCAGCGCCGCCGTCATGCACGCCATGCTCTCTGTTTACATGGGAACGAGGCGCCCGCCCGACCTTCCCATCGATGCCGCCGACCACCGGTGGAAGCAGATGGCCTGGCCGGAGCAGTGGATCGCTTGGGTGCGGGTCCATGGCAATGGACAGTACTTCTTCGACACAGAAGCAGAGGAGCGCACCTTCTGCGCAAGGCAGGAGCGCTACCGGCAGCATCTCAAAGGAGTGCACCCACCGCCGGACCATGAACAGTCCTCTGCACGACAGGAGATCACGGCGCCGCCATCCTCTACCAAACCAACGGGGGGTAGTGAGGAAGGGCTCAGCGGGAAGGAGGCCCACACACCAACTTCTAGCAACCAGACGCCTCCGCCCGCCGTTGGGTTGGAGCAGCTCATGGAGAAGGACAGAGCTTTCGAGGCAGCGCAACGCGTCCCACCCCTCTTTCTCCTTCCAGTGAGCGATGAGGAGGACGAAGGGCAGCAACACAAAAACAAGCAGATCAGCCAGCAGGTGGAAGGGGTCGTGGCGCGCTTCACCGTCTCCACGCTGAAGAGAGAGACCAGAGGTACCCAACATGCACACAGCGCTCCGCGGACAGCCACCGCTGTTATTGAAGTTCCCCTCACCGATGACACCATTGGGGCTTCCGAGGCGGTAAAGGCGCTCCTGCAGCCGACTGGCGGTCGATCGCACGCCCCTGGGCAGCTCGTGACGCCTGTCCTCTATCGCTTCTTCTACTTCCTGCGCTCTCTGCTCTTCCGGGCAGGAGACCTGTGGTGGAGCTGGTGCGCCCCGGCCCCGCCAGAGCGAGGGGAGACGGACAACGTTGGCGAGGCGCAGCGCTACGCCTGGGATATTGCTCATTTCCCCATCTTCTTTGTTCTCGAGACGGCCATCGACTGTTGTAACCTGTCTGTGGAGGTCTACAACCCGCTCCAGCCTCGGCGCCGCCGCGACATTGCAAACGTCGAGTTCCTCCATCCAGAGATGTCTACCGCAACCCTCTTCGACATGAGCCCGGAGCCCACAGAGGTAGTGAGCCAGTCCTCGCCACGGTCCCACGCCCACGCCTCCGCCACCTCCACCAGCCGGACCCCGGGCCCAGCGCCCTCCATCTCTCACACGCGCGCCGTGTCGCAGGTCCTGGAGGGAGAGATGCCCGTACCGCCGAGCGGAACGCAGTGGATGAACATCCAACAGTACGGCTACCGCCTGCGCTGCGTACAGATCGTGCGGAAGGTGCAGTTTCTCATCGCCGTGATGGACACCCGCCACCCGGCGCACGAGGGAAAGACCCCGCGTATCGTCATTGCCTTTCGTGGCACATCGCGGATGAGCAATGTGAAGAAAGACTCGGCGTACTGGTTCGTGCGCTTTTCGGAAGGCGAGGACGTGCCACACGAGATGGGAGATAACGAAGAAAGCGCTGCGGATCTCCACACGGTGTCGTCCATGAACGCCGCCTGCCCACCGAACTCCCCCAGAAATCCCGCTGTCGCGTCGTCTGCTCGAGCGGGGCAGGTAGCCCATAGGGAACAGCAAGATCCCCTTGATGAGGAACACGCGGAGGACGGTAGCCAGGACGCCTCGTCGCTGGAGGCGGACGACGAGGAGGACAGGGAGGGCGAGGACCCCCACAATCTCTCCTTCACGCCCGGCCCAAAGCCGACGCTAATGCAACGCCTGGAGAACATGTACAGCGACGATGCTATGGAGAGCCCCAAGGTGCACGCCGGTTTCTTGAGCCTGTGGAATGAGCTGCGGCCCCACGTCCGGCGAAAGCTGCGCCGCGTGGAGCGAGAGATGGACCGCAAGTTCCCCGCCGCAGACTTCGAAGTTGTGCTCACCGGCCACAGCCTGGGCGGCGCGCTGGCCGTCTTGTGTGCGTATCACCTGTCTCGCTCGTTTCTCTGGTGGGGTGGCAAGGCGCCGCGGCTCATCGTCTACACCTACGGCCAGCCACGCGTAGGAAATCAAAGCTTTGAGCGCACCTACAACAAGTACGTTCGCCGCTCTTTCCAGGTCATGAATGAGAGCGACCTCGTTGCTCGGGCCTGCGGGGGCGTTTCAGCGGGGACCACCGTGCGGATCGACCGCCACGGGAACTGCATCGTTCAGCCTTCCGAGGCGGAGCAGTTTATTCGACCCACCGCCGGCCGGGGATTCAGCGTCGTCCACCATCTGCTGGTCAACTACGCGACAGCGCTCAACGCTATGGCGGCGGACAGCCGGGAGGCCTGTAAGCTACGCGTGGGCGAGCCATACCCTGAAGCGATGCCGCAGAATGCTCAGCCCCATCTCGTGGAGAGGAAAGGGAAAGGCAAAGCAACCACAGAAGCAAAGGCGTCGCCCCCCCGTCTCGTCCCTCCGACCCTGGAAGACGCTCCACCCGCCCACCACACCGCCAGCAACCCCATGGTTTCCTGCTGGCGGCAGACGGCACGGCGAGCTGTCTCAGTCCCTCCTCCTCCGAGCCGCCGCGGCCCGCAGGAGCAGCCGAAACCCTCACCCCTGCGGAGTAAGTGGAGCGGGCTCCAGCGCACAGCAAGGCCCCTGGGCTCCCTACTCCTTGGGTCTGGAGACTGGTGCCGGGCCAAGGCGGTAGGGGGGCCCCTCCCTCCTTCTCCTTCATGGATTCCACTGCTTGCCACCTGGGCTTCACAGTGTTGGGTTCCTTCTACGTTTTTGTTGTTTTTTTTGGGGGGAGGGGATGTTTCTTTGGTTTTCTTTTGAACTGTGCTCAGCGGCCAGACTGGGCTGTCCCCCGTTCTGCAGTGGGAGCATAATCTAGTTCGTATGCGCTGGATGCACTTTGCTGTAGAGGCGCAGTCCCTGCTGTGTGAAATCCCCACCTCCTCTGCCGTTGCCGAACCTGCTTGTTGACATAGTGTGGATACACATGGTGGATACACAAATCTGTCGTTTCTCTTTTATTTCTTTTTCTCCCTTTCTGCTCCATTTTCTTTTCATCCGCCATCAAGAGTATATCTTCTCTGTGTAACCGTCGTCATCTTCTACCATTAGAGAAGCATGTCGGCTCCTGCTGTGCAAACACTCGGGTCCATCCTTCAGACCCCGAGCCGGTGCCTCGCCCTCCCAGATGTGGACGAAATCTGGTCCTCGTGGTACGTGGAGGGGAAGGACGACTTCCAGGACTTCCAGAGCTTCACCCCCACTACCCCGACCACCACGGGGTCGGCGCCCGGCACGGGCGTCCAACCGAGCGGCGCCTCCTTCCGCACCATGAGCGCCAGACAGGTGAGCGGGCAGTTCGAGGACGAAGTTGCCAAGTCCTGGGAGGAGGACTGGGAGGACGAGGACCTCGAGGACACCTACGACGCTATCATGGGGAGAATTAGCCACTACGCGGCTCAAAAGGCAGCCAACGCTTAAAAAAGAGACGTAAAACAACAACAAGAGACAAGAGGACGAGAGTATGAGAAAGACTCCAATGCTCTCACCCAAGCGACTTCGTGGCTGTAACCCTCTGCGGACTGTTTGTTTCTACCGCTCCGTCCAAGAACTCCATCGGCATCTCTCGCTCTCTCGCTGGGGGGAATGCTATGATCTTTTTCGTCTTTGCTCTCCCCCACAGCACCTGCCATACTAATTCTCTTTCCCTCCTTCGTACACAAAAAGAGGGAAGATAAGAGTCAGAGAGAGAGAGAGAAGGGGGGGGGGGGAATCACACAGCAGAAAAAAAAACAAAAAAAACTGACAGAAGCCGAACCTTATTCTATTGATAGTTGATACGCGACCGTACCAGCTCTAAGAATGTGTATTTCTCTGTGCTCCGAAGAGAAAACAGCCGCCACCAACAAGTACGTTAAAATAGATGTCTACCCTACTTCCGTCCGCCAGAAGCCCAATGACGCGGGTTGCGGTGTGCTCCATCGGAGCTAATGACGGATACATCCTGCTCCTAATAGATTCTGTTCACGCCATGCATACGAACCCCTCTTCTATTTTTTTCATCGTTTCTACTCTTTTCCCTCTCTTCTAGTCAGTCGTGCTTTGAGCGAACGTTATTCAATATCTCGCACGTATATCGCGTTAGTTGTACTGCCATACCGCTTCCTTTTGAGTTTTATTCTTTCCTTCTTTTTTCTTCTTTCAGATTCACCAGAAGCTTTTTCTCTGCACGTATCTTTGAAAATTTCCCTTTTGGTCCATCGCAGGTAGACAGCACAGATACCAGTTTTTGCGTGATATCCAGTGCTAGCCAACACGTATTTACTCACAAACCAACAAAAAGAAAAAGTAATCCACGGGGCTATATCCATATTACAAGAAAAAAAAAAATCTGTTTTGTTCTTCACTTTATTTTTATTTTACGCCGTGTCTTGTGCCACTAGAAGGGTCCATCGGCTCTACTCGGTGGGCGCACACAGGACATCTTCACTCATATACGTACCCATTATTCAGTTTCTCCACTCTCTCCAAGCAGATCTCTTCAGGGTACTAGTACAGGGCATTACAGCTCATTGCACCTCCTCAAGATTCCCGAACAGCCCAACGGTATATCGCCGATAGCTTCGTTCATTCCTTTTCTCCACCACCTGCCGCACCGCAGCCCCCATGTCCGCCCCTCGCGTCGCGCTGCAGCGCCTGCTGTCGGAGAACGTGCTGCAGCTGCGCAGCGTGCCGGTGCCTGGGCTGGCAGCCACGGCGCAGCGCTACGTGGACTCGCTGCGCGCGGTGAAGGCGATCGAGGCGATCCCTGTGCACCAGGCGAAGCTGGACGCCTTCCTGGAGACGGCCGGCCGCGCGCTGCAGAAGCAGCTGGAGGACGGGGAGCGTGAGTGCGCCGGGTACGCCGGGCGCGTGCTGCTGGACGCGCAGCAGCGCTCGCGGCGGCCGCTGGAGGTGGAGCGGAACCCTGGCGTCGTGCTCAAGAAGGACTGCCTGGAGGGCTGCACCGACGGGACGCAGGCGGGTGTTGCGGCTGCGCTGATCCACGGCGTAGCGTGCTGGATCCGCGACGCTGTGCGGGACGGTGTGCCCCTGGGGCGCTGCGGAGGACATGGCGCCGCTGGGGACGGAGTTCGGGCGCAGCCTGGTGCCGTCGAGGGAGAAGGACACGGTGCAGACGATGGCGCTGGAGCAGCTGCGGCACGTGATTGTGCTGCACGACGGGCACGCGAACCTTGTGCGTGTGCTGGACGATGCGGGCCAGCGTGTGGAGGAGCGCCGCGTGATCCAGCGTGCGCTGGAGGTGATCCTGTCGACGACGCCGGACGAGGACAACCCGGCGCCTGTGTCCGTGCTGACGGCGGGCAGCCGCGGGCTGTGGGGCCAGGCGTACGGAGAGCTGGTGAAGACGCCGGAGAACGCCGAGACGCTGCGCCTGTTCCAGGAGGGTATCCTGGTGGTGTGCCTGGACAGCAAGTCGTGGGCGGCGGAGGACGGTGCGGACGTGCGCGGCGCTGCTGTACTGCACGGGGGCCAGGAGGAGGTGGAGAACCGGTGGTACGACAAGCACCAGGTGATCGTGTCGGCGGACGGGCAGGTGGGGTTCAACTTTGAGTCGACGGCGAGCTGGATGCCGCACTGGTGCCGGTGGGTGGAGGACGTGCTGGCTGCCGCACGCGCTGGGGACGGCGCGGGAAGCAGTGGCTCGGCGGCGGACGCCGCGGCGGTGTCGACGCTGCTGCGGCCGCTGGTGGTGACGTACGGCAAGTCGTTTGCGTCGCACATCCGTACGGCACGGCAGGAGGCGCTGGCGCTGGTGTCGTCGGCGGAGGGCCGCGGGGTGTCGCTGCCGGTGGGGTCGAAGGAGCTGTCGTGCGTGGGGGTGTCTGGCGACGCCTTCATCCAGCTGGCGCTGCACCTGGCGCACCACCGGCGTCGCGGCTGCCTGTGCCCGACGTCGCGAGTGGTGAGCCTGTGCGGGTTCTACGGCGGGCTGACGGACATTGCGCGGACGGCGACGCTGGAGGCGCTGCAGATGTGCGAGGCGTTCAAGCAGAACGTGAAGCCCGGGAAGGGGGCGGCGTCGACGACGAAGCGCGAGGAAGTGTGCGCTATGGTCCGCTCGGCTGCTGCACGGCACGAGGAGGTGATCCGTGCCGCTGCTGGTGGGGAGGGAGTGGACCGACACATCCGCATTCTCCAGCGCCTAGCAGAGAAGTCCCACAACGAGGTGGGCTTAAGTTTCTTTGCCGACCCGCTGTATCAGACGTCGACGCGCTTCCTGATGAACACCACTGAGCTGAGCCGGCCGTGGGTGCGGCTGGTGTCCGTGGGGCCCAGCGACAGCCGCGGGTGCGGCATCGGCTACACGATCGACACTTCCCAGACGCGGCTCCACGTGGTGACGGCCGCGAACAGCCCGCTGTGCAGCTGCGACGAGCAGAGCCAGAGCATCGTCACAGCCGCCATGGACCTCTATCGCATTCTCGGTGGGATGAGTATGTAGAGATAGATGAAGAATCCCTTTTCAAGCTTCCCCCCCGCCCCTTTCAAGTATTTAGAGATTCCGGCCTTCCCCCTTTCGTCACTCTTCTCTAGTCTATAATGGAGGCTAGTAACGCTGTTTCAGGTGCTTTTCCTTCCGCAGAGCCCAAAAATCGCTTGGAAAAAAATTTCTATGATCGATATTATTATTATTATTATTATTTCGCTCCCTCTCTCTTTTCGGTGCCTGTCTTTATCGAAGAGCGAGACGGGAGCAGGGGCGTGTTTATGGGTTCACATCATAATGAAATGGTAATTGCACGCAGCCGTACTGCTGCACTCGAGTGGAACGCTACAATTCGCATGCCGAAGTACTGCCGTATGTCGGATGAGGATGAGGATTGCAACACATCGAAGAGTTACTCCGCTCTCTCTTTCTCTCTCTGCTCTTTCCCCGTTACTCTTATTATTATTATTATTATTATTATTTCGTCTCTCATGTGACACGCCATGGTACACACGTTGAGCCACAGAGATAATACGGCAGCAAGCAGCGCTTATACGTCGTAGGAGCACATTCTAAAGAGAGGTTTCCATAAGCAGTCCACCATACATCATCTTCTATCTTCACTGTACGTGATCGAAAGACCGTGTGGACGCTGGCTAGGCCGTTTGGTGGCTCGCACTGTTCATACCCAGTGAGAACCCTCCACTGCTATTCCTTCCTTGGGTATAGAGCCACCTATAATACGTATAAGGTGCACAGTCAGTGTGGGTCTTCCTCAACAAACGTTGTCCTACGGTAGCCTCCACCTGCAGAGAACCAAGAGACGAACAGGAGTACGCATAATATTTATTTATTCCCCCGTACCACAGCACATCGCAGGTAAGACCATGGCGAGCCTGGATCAGGACAAGAGCCGGATGGTTGAGGTTCTCTCCCGCCAGGAGGGCCCCATCGACCACAAACTCCTCCGCGAGCAGCTGCAGATGTCGGTGGAGCACTTCGGCGCAGTGATCCGAGACCTGCTGGAGAAGAACCGCATCGTCGTGTCCCGGACCGGCGCCGGCCTCGTCGTCTCGCTCTCCACCCAGGGCCTCAGCGATAACTTCGCCGCCGTGCTGGAGGAGGTGCAGCGCAGCGGCACCAGTGGCATCGACCAGGCCTCGCTCTCCGCCAAGCTGCGGCTCCCCAAGACGGAGGTGGCCAAGGCGCTGCACTCCCTGGCGGCGCAGCGCTACATTCAGGAGCGGCGGTCCTTTACCAACCGTGCCAAGAAGGTGTACTTGCTCTTCAACCTCGAGCCCTCCGTGAGCGTCACGGGCGGCGCCTTCTACTGCGGCGAGGAGCTCGACGTCGGCTTCGTGGACAACATACGCCACCTCCTCGTCTCCTTCGTGTACCAGAAGAGGTCGGTGGCGATGCAGGAGATTCAGGACTTTATTGCCTCTGTCGGCGGGGCCGCGCAGGAGGTCCGCACCGGAGGGCCGTCCTCCGCCAGCGCCGCACCGCATCTTGACCTGCGGCACTACTGCGCCTCCCCGGTCTCCATTGTTTCCTCCTCGAACCCTGCGACGGCGGTGAATTTACCGGCTGGCGCCCCCAAGCCACCGGCCGAGCAGCTGGGCGTGAGCGTCGTCGCTGCCGCCAACAGCCTCGTTAGCAAGCGGCTCGGCAGCCGAGACATTGAGATCCTCACCCGCTCCCTCGTGCTCGACGGCGTGCTCGACGAGTCAGCGTCCAGCCACGGCACCATGCGCTACCAGCTGGCCATTGGGAAGAACGCCATGCGCCACTTCTCCGCGTCGAGTGTCCACCCAGCGGCGGCGCGGGCCCAATTTCCACCCCTGCGCGATCTCGAGGACCTCGCAGCCAAGCGGGGGAGAGAGCCGGAGGCATCCGTGGCGAAGCGGCGCTGTGCGGAGCAGCGGGTGGCGGAGACGGTGGGGTCGATGGTTCCCTCCCCGCTATCCCAGCCGAGCGCGGACCCGGCGTGGAGCTACATGCCTGCGGTCGGGTTCCCCTGCCTGGGCTGCCCACAGCTCGCCGCCTGCCACGCCGACGGGGTTGTGAACCCCCACGACTGCGCGTACGTGAGGGAGTGGCTGCGAAACTAGTGAAGTGCCCCCCGAGTAGGGGGTGGGGGTGGGGGTGGGGAATAAAAACGAGAAGGCCGTAAGGACTGGACATCCGCCCCGATGAAGAAGATTGGGCTCGGGGGGTGCATGTGCCACAGAGAGACGCCCGGCGGCACACTCACATTCGATTAACAAAAGATAAGGCCTTTTACGGAGGGCGAACACACAAAAAAAAAAGAAAAAAGACAAATGAAAAGGAATTTTTTTTTTTTTGGGGATAGCGCCGCTTCATCTCCTCTGGTTAGAGGCGGGTTTCATATGGATCGGCTCCATGCAACTGTAGACTGTATTGTTGTTCTTCTTTTTTTTTCTTTTTTTACTGTTTCGTTGTCTTCGTTTCTAAAAACAAAAATAAATGATAAGAATAATCTCTTCTCCGTCGTTGCTGTTATGTTGATCTTTTATAAACTATAAAAAAAAAGAAGGAAGGGGAAAGTTTGTCTATCCTTTGCGTATCTCTTCTGTTCCTGTTGTTGCCCAATTCGTTTCCTTCTCACGCCTTGTTCTTCTCACGCCCAGTAACGCACTGAAGGCATCGACACCACGCACCAACTAGAAACTATTAGTTAGTTATTATCCCACGCACCTCAAAGGGCGGATTGCTGCGCCTCTGGCTGCCTTCCTGCATTCCTACGACATCACGACATCATACGCATGCGCAATCCGGTGACGCCGGACGCCATGAACCGTGAAGAAGGCGGTGCCACACCACCACACGTCATCCAAGCGGTGCCCCTGCAGCGGAATCCGGAGGTCGATCGGCTGCTGCAGGAGGCCGACGCCCGACACGCCGCCAGGCCCCAGCTAGCGGAGCGCCACGGCACACACCCCAAGGGCCTCGTTCCTGCCGAGGAACCCGTCTGCCGTCTCCCGCAGCAGGAGCAGTACCGCCGGACAGAATAGAGGCCAGTGTTCTCACATGCCCGGAAGAAACGGAAAGACGGCTAAGGAGGGCCACTCTGGACTGCTTGCTAGCTTTAAACGATGAAGAAATTTCAGCCATGCTTGCTAGCTAGCTCATACTTACGTGTGTTGTTTCATTATCATCCTTATTGCATTCAAAAGTGTATGTGATATGCGTAGCAGCGTGCGCAATCCAGCGAGGACGATGTCACGAGCCCAACACGCATGGAACGGATCGAAAGTATTGAAAGAGGACGAAGATGAACAACAAGAAGTTGTCGTAAGAAATGTCCAATATTTGCATGTTTCAGGCCTCCTTCAGCCTAGCCGCTTCCCTTCTGACTTCACGGTTTCATTCTCTTCCTCTTTCTCTCTTTTTTTTTCTACTTCGCCGCTACGTCTTCCCCCTCTCGGTCACCACTGTTCTGTGGACAACCGTTCTGTTCTTCCCCATTTTCTTACGCTAGCTCTCTACCGCCTTTACAGCTTCCTTGCTCTTACTCTCTTCTCTCCTCATCCCTCTCAGTCTTTTTTTTTTCCCAGCTATGACCGCCTGCCATCTCGCTGTTGCCGCCCTCGCCGCCCTTGTGGGTCTCGCGTCGGCCGAGAAGGAGTTCCCCCTCGTGTGGATCTGCCTGGGCCTCACCGTCGTGGGCATCCTGATCGCCCTGTACATCGCGTACCGCCGCCCCATGGAGCCCTACATCCCCGAAGGCCCCGACGGCCCCGAAGCCCCCCTCCCCGAGTCGTTCGATGAGGAGGTGGCACACCCTCTCAGCGTCCACAGCAGGCCGAAGAGCCAAGAAAGAGTTGCCTAGGCGCGTGCTTAGCGTGTGCACACCTGCTCTTCGGTGTCGAAGCAGAGGTATTTTCCTTAATTTATTTTTTTATGAAAAAAAAATTGTTGTTGTATTGTTTCAGCGTTTCTCTGTTCTTAATTAAAAATAACAATAATAATAATAATAATAATTCCAGAGTGAAAGTCTTCCAAAGGCTTTTTTTTTTGTACCGTATTTACGACTGTTGTCCTGGGAGTATACCATTTGAAAAACCAAGAAGAAAAAAAAAAAGGAAGTGAGAGACCATCTAAAGCGTAACTTCCGCATGAGATAGACGCGGCCACGGTGATCGCGCCGACGCAGCAGAGAGAAGGAAACCAGCGACAACAAACAGCTGCCATGCGCTCAGAAATCAGAAAGGAAGCGCGGGGCTCCTAACGCAAGGAAGCGCGGGGCGCAGAGGTACCTCTGCGTTGTGTTCTAGAAAAACGTGAACACGGAAATTAAATCAAACTCACAGAAGGACAACAAACGAGGTACGAAAGAAGGAAAGAAGACAAGGTACAGTGCCCTCTAACGCCGAATTGATTTTTCTGCCCTTACTGTGCCCACTCCATCCCAGCCCTCCTCCTCTGCTGGAGTGTAGGCAGAAACCCACACCGGTATATATATATATATATATAATATAATATAATATATATATATATATTATTCTAGACTATTATCATAAATATCATATATATTTATATTCTTTTATTTTATTTATTTTCTATTTATTTATAATATAATATAATATAATACATACATATTCTGTTTCCTTTCTATATAGTTTTACTTCTGTTTCTTGTTTTTGTTCTCTTCGAATATATATATATATATATATATATATATATATATATATAAGGATAATAGTGAGTGCGTGTTGGCTCTCTTTCCTTCGCATCCGAACGTCTGGTTGTCATGGAGATGGTAGATACGCTCCTATATGTTCCCATCCCTTCCCTCTTCTCGTTCTCTCTCTGTTTTTCCTTTTTCTGTTCGTTTGTACCTTGCTCCGCCCCCTCAACGGCTTTGGTGGTCTTCTCTTTTCGTTGTGTAGGTCATTCGTGATTCGCTTGTCAAACCCTCCAGCGCGCCACCGCCGCGTACCTGGCTTCTCCCCGCCCTCCTTCCCCTTCTCTTCTCTTCTCGGATTCATTCTCTTCTTAATTCGTCCAATGCTTGCGCTGCTGCTCCTTCTCTCCGTCAGCTGTGTCTACGTGCAGTGCGTGGCCGCATCGAAGGAGGATTTCCCTCTCGTCTATGTGTGCCTCGGCATCACCTTGGCCGGCATCATTCTCGCCTTCTACGTGGCATACCGCCGCCCAGACACCGTTGACACCCCCTCATTCGGCGGCGACAACGGCCAGGAGCCCGTCGGCTCTCTCCACCCTCAGGACGACGTTTCTCTACCGTCGAAGCCCCACGAGCTGGAGGAGGGCTTCCTGGATATGCAGCAGGACACCAGTGTCGTTCTCGAGCCCGAGATGCAGGAAGAGGAGGCATAACGTAGAAGCGGTAGAGCAGGGCACACAAAACAGAAGCCTAAAAATAAAATAAATAAAAAAAGAAATAGTATACATCTCTTTCTCTCTCTCTCCTTATATATATATATATTTAAGATAGAAGTTTCCTTTTTATTTAGTCATACCCCACAACCAGATCTATACACCATTCTCCTGCGATACGCTCCTCTCAACTATATATATATGCCCTTACCTCATGGGAGGTGCATACGAGTACGCTGTGTTGGGGGTATGAGTGAGCGAAAGAGAGAGATAGAGATTGAGAGATCAACGTTATTTTGATGGACGGGCTCTTCAAAGAGTAGGACGCGCATGGATATGCGTATCGTTAGCTCTCCACCTCTTGTTCTCCTAATCCTTAGCTGTTCTTTCTCGCTTTTTGTTGTTGTAATATTTAGTAGCTTGAGAACGTACGGCGCGTGAACAGAGAGAAGTCGTAAAACGATAAATATACTACAAAAATAAAAGATCCAGTACAACTCATGCTTTCCAGAAAACCCACTCTTTTCTGGGTTCTGATGCGTGCGACACCCCTGAGTGAGCTATTGGGCTTAGGGTCTATAGCACACCCCTTTCCTTCCCTTTTGATGAATATGCAATGGAATATGCTTACTCCTCTCTGCGTCTTTTTTTTTTCCTCCTTTGTCTGCTCAACATACTCCCTTCTGTTGGGTGTTCTTTTTGTGGGGTGTTCGGAGCAACGGAACGCAAGGCTTCCGTTACGCCTTCACAACAAGGTCAAAATAAGTGTTCTTTTATTATTATTGTTATTATTATTATTATATCATCTTTTGTGTGTCTCTTAGGTATTTTGTTTATCATTGCTTCTGCTTTACCTTCTCTCTTGTCAAATCGCTAGAACCCGTGTCGTGGTGCTCTTCTTCTTTCATTTTTCGGGTACCTGTTTTTGTTTGTGGTTGCAACAGACCACTGCATCATCGTTCCACTCTAGCAACAACAGCTGAGAGGAGTGGAAGCTGCACCAGCATTGGCCCAGACGTATATTATTATACTAGTTTTGTATTTTTCACTACACCTTCGCCTACACGCTTTTGTAGACCCTCAACCCTTAAAAAAAAAAAGGAACAAAATAGTACTCAATTTAACAAAAAAAAAGGTCAGCCCAAGAAAATAGCTGTCAACAGAAACCAAATTGAGAAACCAACAGTCAGGGCCACAAGAAAATCATAAGCGTACGATACTTACTTGTATATACAGTTTATACCTTTCAGAGTCATCACGAGCGAGGTGGCGGAGCTCCCGCGCCACTACATATTTCCCGTTCACAGCAGATCCATCTCGGATTTTCGTTACCTCCGGAAAGAAATCGAAGATTGTCTCTCTCTTTTTTTTCTTTCGTTTTTATCTTTTCCTTCCTACTAGCAGCAACGGATTCAGTAGAGCAGCACCACCGCCGTTGTTCTTAGGGTTCTGGATAGGGGGATCCGTATTCTTTTTCACCTTGGCTCTGCTACCGCTCAGACGGTGTCGGGCGTCGTTTCGTGTGTGACTGACATTTTTAAATATATATTTTTAGACTTTTTAATTATTATTATCATTATTATTATTATTATTATTATTATTATTTCTTTGACGAAGTAGCAAACGTTGGACCAAATGCTCCCAGCCGAACCACAAGTCCAGAGAGATCTCACTAGAGACGAGGACGACGAGGGACTCCTCTCCTGTAGAAGTAGCAGCAGCAGCAGCAGTCTGGTTGGGCCGTCAGGGGTCCAATCTCCGCCGCACCTTCTGCAGACACTGCGCAAGCCTCGGGCCAACACGCATTACTCTGAGCTGCCGGCCACCGGCGGAGCGCCGCCGCACGCCGGTACAACGATGAGGGAGGCGCAGATCCACCGCCATCGTTACCCCCGCTCAGCGACGCCTCTCGAGGAGGAACACAGCCAGAGTGTGGTGGCGGAGAAGGAAAAGGAAAAGGAAAAGGCGCTGCAGCTGCCTCCATGCGGCTCCGGCCGGCAGCCGGTGACACCCCCGTTGACGTTGTTTACGATGCCGGCCCTGCAGCAACTCGCCACACATGTGCGGACCTCCCCGACGGGCGCCGCGGCGCCGCCCGGGCAGGGGCCGTGGGGGGCGTGGACCGGCGTGCCCAACAAGCGGGAGCCGCTGGACGGGGGTGCGGGGATGTCCGTGCAGAGTTCCGTCAGCTCCCCCTCCCTCACCCGCCGCAACACCTCCGCCTCCCAGCGCAGCTGCTCCGTAACCTTCCTCCAGATGCCAGAGGTGGCACCGCCGGCCCTTCTCACGCACCAGACGCTCGCCCCCGCCGCCCCGGTGAACAGCGGGGTGCCGCTCGCGTCTATTCTGTCTACCCCCACCATCGACAGCGACAGGGGCATGCGGCCGGGCGGCAACTTATTTCGACTGCCATCTCCGTTGCCGCAACTGCGCCTGCCGTCCCTCCCCTCTCTCTCTGCCTCCGACGCCTCGGAGCCATTTCCACTCAAAAAGCCCAAGAAGAAGCGAATCCCGCACCACCACCACCATCAGCATCATCGTGACGTGGAGCCGATAGAGAGCAAGAGCAAGGAGGAGGACCGCAGCGAGCCCGACGAGGAGCTGGAGGAGGTGGAGGAGGAGGAGGAGGAGATGGAAGAAGTAGAAGAAAGCTCGCGTCGTGGATCGCACCGTCTGTCGCATGCAGCGACCACGAGCCACTACAACCGCCGCCGGCCCCGAGAGGAGGAGAAGGAGGAGGATACGGAACACCCCATCAAGCTCCCGCTCACCGCCCGGCCTAGTGGCGGGTGTGGCAGCAGCAAGACCGACTCGTCCAGCCCGCACCTGGCCGCCTTCGCTGAGACGTGCAGGCCTTTCAGGACCCCCACGCCGTCCCTGGCCTCCTCGCTCAGCCCCGTCTGCACGCACCGCCGCTCCCAGGAGGAGATTCGCGACGGGGACTTTGAGCGGCTTGAGGTCCTCGGCCAGGGGGCCTACTCGGTCGTCCGTCTCGCCCGGCACGTGGCGTCTGGCCAGCTCTTCGCCCTCAAGGAGATCCCCCGCACCCGTCTCGTGGACCGCACCACGATGATGCAGCTGACGCTGGAGGTGAACATTCACCGCCGGCTGCGTCACCCCCACGTCGTACGCCTCTACAGCTACTACGAGACGAGCGAAAAGATGGTGCTCATTTTAGAGTACTGTGAGAAGGGAACGCTGATGGACTTGCTGCGGGACACCCCACACGGAAGATTCGACGATCGCGTGGCGGCCACATTCGTCCGACACATCTCCCGCGGCCTGCAGTACTTGCACGAGGAGCACCGCATCGCCCATCGAGACCTCAAGCTGGAGAACGTCCTCGTCGATGAGCGCGGGGTTGCAAAGCTGGCAGACTTTGGCTGGTCGCGTGTGATTTACATGGCGGAGCCGCCCTCCCGCCCCGTAACCGCGACAAACACCGCAGCGCCGTCCCTCGAGGAGCAGGCGGGGTTCAGCAAGGGAACCGACGAGGACGGCGGCGGCCGGGTGAGTGCGACGCTGGAGAAGTACTACCCCAAGCAGCGGCGCCGAGCTGGGATGGAGAAGGTGGCGGCCCCCGCCGCAGAGAAGGCCGTCGCCTCGGGCCGCTTCACGGTCTGCGGGACGCTGGACTATCTCTCCCCTGAGATGCTCTCCGGGGTGCCGCACTCCAAGATGACGGATGTGTGGTCACTGGGCATTCTGGTGGTGGAGATGCTGCTGGGCAAGCCGCTCTTCTACCACCCCTCGCACGCGGAGACGATGCGCTGCATCCGCGAGGCCGACGTGGAAGCGAAGCTCACGGAGGCCGTGGAGGACGCTCAGAAGGAATGCGCGGCGAGCGGCGCAGCACCGGTACATCTATCGGATGGCGCTCAAGAGTTCATTCGGCTGCTGCTGCAGCGTCGGCCAGAAGACCGGCCGGAGATGAGAGAGATACTGGAGCACTCGTGGCTGCAAAAAGGAAAGACGGGCGTGATAGTCCCCTCACTCCACAGTTGTTTGTTTTCGTTGTTGTTGTTGTTAGTGGAGCGTTCAAAGCACTCTATTCTTGACCTGGCTATTCATGGTGGAAAAAACAAATAAGATTCCCCCCCCCCCCACACACACACACACAGACACAGACACAGACATTCCTATAGAGTCCGACAACGGAGTCCCACAAAAGGTGAAATTATACCGTCGCTTTCTCTCTCTCTCTCTCTCTGTCTCTGTCTCTGTCTGTCTCCCTTCACTGCGCAGTCGCTCACTCCCTTCAGCTAACCCTTAGTCAGTAGTGCACTTCACTTCTTCATCCACAGAACAGGAAAGGAGCAAGTAAGTAGTACAAAGCGTTATCGATAGATCTCTGCGTGTCAATGCCTCAAATTCATTAGCTTCCTTCTTGGTTATTCGGTGTGGATGCACAATCGTTTCCTACGTGCTCGTGACAATAAGAGATATATGCCCGTTCTCACGCTTCCTTGTCCCGTCGACGCTCAGTAGGAACTTTCAGGGTTCTATTTCGAATTTCCCACCCACACCCGTACACCCCTTATTTATTTTAAATATTATGTGTGTTTTTCCCTTTATTACGTTATTTATTTCTATATTTATTTTACTGCAGTTTCCTTAAGGTGTTGCTCACGAAGTCACCTTGAGCAGGAGTGCAGTACTGTTGGTTACACACCAACTACAATGTATTTTTCCCTTTTCCACTGAGATCCTCTCCCTTTACAGTTAAAGGATTTGTGTTTTTCATTAATTATAACACTTAATCATATACGAAATCCTTAACACCGATACAATAAGAATAACAAAAAACACGGCAAGCCCGTTTTTTCATTGAGTTCGATTTTAGGCGGATGACCCACTGTAGGCCCCTTGCCGGAGGGTTGCCTTACGTGGGGGACACTCGCCCTCGCCACTAACTGAAACATACTGTGCTGATGTGTTACTCGTCAGGATGAGCATCCGCTGGATGCGCACCAGCAGAGGATCAAACCCGTCTTTCCTCCCCCCCATCTTCTTCATTAGGTAGATAATAGACTCGCGCTATTGGTGTTGCTGAGCTCTTCTTCTTCACCCGTTTTTTTTTTTTTTTTTAACCTTGTTCTCCTGCTGTGTTGCTGTGCTTCCAGTGGCATCAGTGAGGCCCGTTGTAGCAAAAGCCCTGCGAGCTCTGCGACGCGATTGCCCGCCAGAGGACAGACGACCCCGTTTTTTCAAAGGGAACAGGCACTGAAGACAATCAAAGGACGCAGGATTATCGCCTAGCGACTCCTCCGCCCCTTAGGCGAGCACAGCGCAGCGTACCTCCACCCCACCCCCACTCCTCATCGGTTTGTGTACTGCCCGACAAGCAGTAGCACCACGCTTCTCTTGTCCGCTGGTGTGCAGTTTTAATTTTTTTTATTTTTATTGTTGTTGTTTTCTCTTGTACTACTCTCATTCATTCCTACACACATCTCATTCGAATAAATAGTTTGAAGTGTTACCAGTTCTCCTGCGCTGTTCAGTGTCGTTCTTTCCCATCCCACACACACACACATATTGCTGTTCTTGAATCTGCTCTCTCTTTTGGTATCGGGGCGAGTGCGCCTTCACCTTACTTGTACGCTCTCCCGCCTGCATACCACATACGTAGATATATCTATATCTATATAGGTTGTCAGTTTCAGAGTATCTATACGTCTTGTAGGCATTTAAGCATACGATCCCTCTATAGAGATAGAAGGGAAGGTTCTTTATTTTGTTTAGGGTAACGTCGCACCCGAACGCGACTTCGAATAATAGAATCACTGCTAACTTAGAATAAAAAAAATAGCAAAAAAAAAGAAGCAAAAAAAAAATAGAATAGAAACATATTTTTAAAAAAAGAGCCTTGAACGTGTGAAGGGTCAAACCGATTCTTCATATATTTATTCTTCTTTTTTCTTCCTTCTCGCACTCCGTCCCATCATTTTCTACACCACCCGCCTTGAAAGGTATCCATCTATTCTTCTGCGTTTGGGATAGAGTTTAAGTGTTAAGGGAAGCATTCGAAGTTATTGTGTGAAGAGGTTTATAATAAGCGAAAAGGTAGTTAATTATTTATTATTATTGATTTTTCCACCAGTGTCTATTCCTTTCCTCTCCTTTTCTCCTCTCCCCTAAAGAACTAACCCGGCACTCTCCACCTATCATCCGGCACAGCACAGCACACAACTTAAAGTATCCGCTTTCGCTATTGGGGCCAGCTAACGTATATCCCCCCTTGCCGCATCTACTGATATACTAACGCTACTATTATTATATATTATTGTATTTCTTTTTTATATATATATATTAGTTTCGAGGAACTAAACACTCTTCATTCTCCTTGGCTTCCTTGCCTCCTACGTCGTTCTCTCAATCTCTCTCTATTCTAATATTTGCTTTATTTCTCGTTCTTTTTTGTTCGTTTTTTTACGTGAGAAATATATATTTGTTGGTGCTTAATCTCAGCCCGGCATTCGTTAGCTCTGTAGTGCAGAAGCTAAGAAGCGGAGTATATAATTCATTCAGAGGCAATACCGCCAACGACCGACGGCAACGCGTATCAAACCGCCATCGTAGCAACTTCTATTTATTCTTCTGTGTGCATCTTGAACTTCCATTCTAGCACACTTCTTAAACGAAATAGAAAAACCAACGACCAGAAAAGATCAAGAAGAAAAAGAAACCATACTCCCACATATAATAATATATATATTTTAGTATTTATTAACTTCATCCGTTACGGTAACCCATTAAACCGCTATTTCTCCTTCTTTTTTTTTTGTTCCTCTTGGTTCAACGAACTTCTTTTCAGACGAAGGGGTGCGGTGTTTTCTATCCTTCCCACTTGTTGTTGTTGTTGTAGTTATTGTTGTCGCACGGCTCGCCGTTACAATTGTCTTGAGCAGGCTCGTTACGGAGGGTGTGCGTTGCTCCGGTATCAGAATCCAGCTCATCTGACATCATTATTATTATCTATCTATCTATATCTATATAGTATTGTGATTCGCGTGTTGCCCCTGTCGCATCGCACAGACAAGAAAGTTTTGGAGACGAACGCGTTCCCACTTTTTTTGTTTTGTTTTTCTCCTCCGTAGAGCTCTCTTCATTATATATATATATCATTTATTTTTATTTTTTTTATTTTTTTACTTCGCCGTTTATTTCTATCATCCTTTCCCCATTCTTTCTTCGACTCCTCTCTCTTATCTTCTGCGACGATGCAGACGTCTGCGGAGTTTTCCGGCACATCGACACCCCGAAACAACACCGGTCCGTTGCTGTACCGCAGCGGGCTGCGCCAAGGGCCGCTCTCCAACAGCCCGCAGCGCCACGGAGCGGCCGCCCACCACTCCTTCAAGAACAACACGCAGCTGGCCGCTACCTTCGGCGCTGGGGAGCACGTGGGCTCGTCGGGGATGGACCAGACGGGGTCCACCGTCTCCAGTCGGGACCTTAGCGACACCCCGACAGACAACACCTTCGCCAGGCCCTGCGGCGGCCAGGGCTCCGCCCCCCCTCCCCATAACTTTCCAGCGCCGCATATTACCACCAGCACGCCGCAGAGTGGCGTGGAGAACGCCGCAGCGACGACAGAGACCCGCAGCACCACCAACCTCTTTGTACGGCGCCTCTCACCGGAGGTCACGGAGGAGGAGCTCAAGTCCATCTTCGCCGTGTACGGCACCATCACCAATTTCGTCCTGATGCGGAACATTCACACCGGGCGCAGCCTTCGCAAGGCCTTCGTGCGCTACGCCACTACCGAGGAGGCGCAGGCGGCCATGGCGGCGCTGCACGAGACCAAGGTGAGGGGGGACCCCATCTCCATCCAGTGGGCGAACCGGCAGCACGACACCACCCCAGCGGGCGACGAGCGCAGCAAGATTCGCAAGGTATTCATTCGCAATATTCCTCTCGCCGTCACCAGGGAAGAGATCGAGACCCTCTGCCGGGGCTTCGGCGAGGTCTCCACCGTTTCCATCCACGCCGATACGGTGGAGGCGAGCGCCACCGCTCGGCACGGCGGCGACACCCCCGGAGCGCCGCTCCCGCCCCCGGAGCGCCGCAATATCGCCTTTGTGCTGTTCGAGAGGGACGGCGACGCCGCGCAGGCGGTGGCCGGGCTGCACAACGCCCGCCCCTTCCCTCACGTCGACGACGGCATCCCGCTGATGGTCAAGCTCTCCGAGGCAAAGAAGCAGCGCATGGAGCGCCGCAAGCAGGCGGGCGGCGGCGGGGCGGCGCACCCCAGCCACGAGGACCCCTTTGCCGCAGACTTCACACACACCAGTCACAGCCAGCCCCAGCCCCAGCCCCAGCCCCACCCGGCCGCTGCCCCACTCCTCGTCCACACCTTCGCCCCCGCACCCGCCACCGCCACAGAGTTCTTCGCCCCCTACGCCATTGGCGGCGCGACCCCACCAGCGCCAGCGGTGTCCACCGCCCCCATGAGCCACCTGGCGCTGGCCGCAGAGTTCCACCCCTCCCCGCACACGTCCACCCACCCTAGCCAGCCCAGCCACTTCGTGGTGCACCAGGCCGTTGCCTCCGAGGCCGTCACGCGGGAGAGGAGCCAGCAGGCGGTGTATTACGCTACCAGCGACGTCGTGCCCGTCATGGCCGCACATCCCGTCTACGTCACACCAACTGTCAGCCGCGCCGTCTCCACCGCCTACAGCAGCCCAGGCAGTCCTGGTTCCACCTACGCCGCACCGCAGCAGCAGACCGCAGAGCCCGCCTTTGTGGTACAGCAGCCGGTATACGAGTACATGTGTATCGACCCCGCAACGGGGCCCTTCGCAGCGATGACAGGGGGCCCCCACCCCGCCAGCGCGTTCACTGTCCCCCTCTCCACGCACTCCCCGCTTCAGAAGCCCGTCGCCACCCAGCGCACCTTCTCCAGCGCCCAGAACTACATGCCGCTGGAGCCCGGGCCCCAGCCGACCGGCTCGGCCCCGCGGCGCCCGTCCACGGCTGCCAGCCACGCCGCGGCAAGTTTCGCCGATATGGAGCGGCGGCGGCGGGAGGCCGAGGGTCCTCTCATCGACCCCGTTAGCGGTTCCGACGATGATGCGTGGGTGGACCGATACAACAACGAGCTCGCTGCGATGGTGGACTAGAAGGAAGAGCAGCAATACGCGAACATCGTGGCGGGAGGTGGTGGTGCCAGGCACCCCAGCGCGTCGCGCCGGCTCGTTCCCACCGTTCTGCAGCAGTGATCTCTTCCCGGATAAGAATGAAAGGGGGGGGAGAGGGGGAGACGGATCCGACGGAGCTTCTCATCACAACAGTGAAGAAACGATTCTTTTATGTTTATGTTTATGTTTATGTTCATTCCGCTTATGATAGCTCCTCTGAAGAGTTCGCCGCTTCGAGTGCACATCATGTCATGTCAGATCACACATGGAGTACATTAATGGGTACTCCCCCCCCTCTTTCAACATCATCGGTTATCCTGATAACCCGAATATTTTTTTGTTATATTTTATTATTTATTTTTTCAAGATTATTATTACTATTATTTTATCTATCTTCCGATCATTCACAAACTCTTTTCAGTGGTTGCCGTTCCGCGGCATGTCCATTGCCGTGAGAGGCTGCTCCCCTCACTCACGGCCATCATATCGCAATGGTTCATTTCATTCAAAGTCCGCCTTGAAGAAAAAAAGAAAAAAAAAAAACAAACACAAATACAATAAAACAGAGAAAAACAAAAAAAAAAGATCAATTGCCTACTTCATTTCGCTCATCGAATGGGTAGAGCTTCCATCCGTCTATGACAAACACAGGAAAAGGATAAGGGGGGGGCCGTGGAGAGTGTCCCACATGCCACGTACTGTTTTGTTTGTTTATTTTGTTTTGTTTTGTCTTTCCTGTGAAGAATGTAAAAGAAAGGATAAGAGAGGTAGAAAATTGGTTCGTTTGGTCGAGACTCTTTTATTTGCTGTCATTCTCTCTCTGTTGCTGTCTTATTCTTTATCTATTTATTGCGCCTTCATTCGTTTGTCTGATCTCTCTCTCTCTCTCTATATATATATATATATGTGTGTGTGTGTATGGTGGAGATAACAAGGAGCACTTGATATCCATATAGGTGCACACGAGCTTCTACTTTTTACTTCATATTCCATTGCCAGTTGTTCGTAGTTTCTATCTGATTTATTTTATACCCCCAACTTCTTTTTTTCCCTCTTTTTTTTTTTACTCTCCTCTACGCTTCCGTAGTCTGTAGGCTACGGTTCTATTGCACACGGCAGATATACACGCGAGACACAGCTCCACCGCTCCGACAGAGGTTCATCATCCTCGGCTCTTTTCATCCTAGTGAAAACGGGACGAGCTCTGTTGAAGGGAACTTACTCTGTTTAAGGGTCACTTCCGCTCCCCGATACCTTTCGTGTGAGGTGGAAGTACTCGGTGGGCACCAGTAGCGAAGAAGGCATTCAAGACACGGTGCCGTACAAGCGGAACGTATTAGAACACGCCGCTGACGTGCAGAAGAGAGTAAGGAAAGGGGGCAGAAGATTATTGCTGGCCTGTTGCGTTGCTATTGCTGGAAACCCTTTCCACGTGGAGTGCTGGTGCCTCGCTGCATATTTCTAAGTAATTGGTGTCCTCGCGGTATCATTTAGGCTATTCAATTGTGGCGTGGGTCTCTCTTCGTTCTACCGCCATACCTACGAAAAAGACTCATCGCGGATCTTAATCCGGAGGTTCCCGGCTTCGTGTCTCACGATATACACGCCCAGGGCGACAGATCCACACCTCCCTCATCCCTCACGTAATCTGTGTCTCCATCATAAGAAGGGAGCAGAAAGCCAGCTGCTATTATTACGAGCAGACGGCTCTAAGTAAGATACAACAAACAAATAAATAAATAAATAATAAAAAAACAACAATAAATCACTCGAAAAGAAAGTGTATATTCTTTGCACGTATAAAATAAACCGAACAGAGGTGGAAAAGGTAAGATAAGTAAAACAATAATAATAATAATAATAATAATAATAATAAATAAAAACCTAACAAGAAATAAGGAGAAGAAAATAAAGAGTTGAAGGGAGAACCCAAGTGCTTCTACGGCCTTCGCAGTTCTGATTGTATTTCTGAACTGAAATTTCTATTTCTATCCCCCACAAATAATATTTGGTATTTTTGATTATTTTTTTTATATTTTTCTATTCTTTTTTGTTTTGTTTAGTTTTGTTTTCCTTTTTCTTTTTTTAGTTATTTATTGATTTATTTATTTTTATTTTTTTTTACTCCTGTGTTTCTTAAAAACAACAACAAAAAAAAAAAACTTTCTTCTTCTTTTGCCAATTTTTTTTCCTTCCTTTCAGTCCTCCTTTCGGACGTCTCCTTTCTTGTTTATTATTATTATTTTATTTTTATTTTTTATTTTATCTCTTTTTTTTGATTGTTATTATTATTATTATTATTATTTTAACTTTATTTTCCTTCTCGGAGCAGGCAGCACATATCTTGGAGGCCTCTCCTCCTCCAAGGATATCAAGATCCGCAGAGAAGAGAACAAGCAGCAGTTAGTGTGTCACAGCGACGGTTAATCATCCAGTTGCGTCGCGGCTGTTGGACAAATAGACACAGCGGCAAATACAACGGCAGGATTACCGGCGAGCATCAAATCATAGGGTACAGGTCTTGCAGCATTCTGCTTCCTCCACAGGCGTCTGGATTTTTTATTGTTTCATTTCTTTTTTGTTTATTATTATTATTATTATTATTATTATTATTATTATTATTAGCGTTGTTTGCTCGCTTCTTACCTGGACGCCTATTAGATCCCTACGCTTCGCTTTCTGATATCCGAACGAGAAACAAAGGGGGCAAAAAGAAGAAGATTCCAAGAAGAGATTTTTTTTTTTTCAATCAGCACACGAATCCGTTGCTGTTCCGTTCCGCGCGCCCTCCGCTCTCCCTCTACGGCCTCCGATACAAACAATAGAAAGCAAGTAACCGCAAGACAACACGAAAAAAAAACAACGAAAATAACCACAAAGAGAAGAAACCGACGACTGGATTTTTATCTGCCGCTTTTATTAATAAGATTTATTATTATTATTATTATTATTATTTGCTTTAGAAAAAAGGAAAATTTTTGTGGCTTATACTCTTTATATAATCTCTATAGAATTGTTAAACCGTGTATTTTACACATTTTTTATCTATATCGATTTCTTCTGGATCTCATCTTTCTCGACATACATACAGTTCTTTTGCAGCTTCTCACACGATTTTCTCAAAAATTTCGCTCGGAAAACAATCACAACGCAGCACTTAAAAAAAAAGTGGCGGATCAACACAGCCTGCCTGGAATATATATATATATATATATATATATATATATATATTGTTTGTGTGTCACCTGTTCACTCTCCCTGTCGGCGCGTCTTCCTCGTCAAAAAACAAATTTTATATAGAGCTTGCTAGCAATCTAGCTTAGAGCTTGATATATTGATACACATATTGGTATCTACACTCTTTCTTTGGGAGCTTTGGAAACGGAAGAGAAAGAGATAGCGAGAAGCTTTTTTTTTTGGCACTCTTTTATTGTGGCCGGAACGCTGAGCGGCACGTCATTACAAGAAATACTCTCTCGGTGTGTCCGTCGACAAAAGCACGTGACATAAAAGGATCGGCTTCGCCAACCAAATATATCTTCCGAGAAGAGCATTACCCACTGTCTTGTTGTTTTTGTTTTGTTGTATTTTACATATTTTGATCGTTTTCTTTTTTCCCCCCCTTTATTATTATTATTATTATTATTATTATTGTTGTTGTTCTGTATTATTTGTTGTTGTTGTTGTTGTTGTTCTGTATTATTATTATTTTTTTTTTTGTTGTTGTTGTTTGTTTGTTTGTTTTTCTACCCTTGGGTGAGGTGTCCCGCATCCACTTTGCATTATAGTGTTGTCCTTGTGCTGCGCCACAGGAAAAGCAAAGAAACAATTCAAAATAGACAGACAGGCCAGCAAATATTATTCAATTTTGTACATACCCCCCGCCACACTTACGTGGAGTGTCTCTCGTATAGTATATTCATTCATACCATACCATTCCAATTCCAACGATCTCCGCTAATCACACCCTTCCTCTCATTTTTTTTTTATTTATTCTTTTATTATTATTATTCGCTATTGAAATTTTCTATTACTGCGAGAAATCCGGTATACCTTCTTTTTTTTTGCTTTCGAAGCGTTGTTGTGTTCCCTTCCCCTCTAAACCCCGTTCAACTCTAACTGTGTATCTCTTCCGATCACTCATCAACGAGTGCGTGTCCATACCTCAAACCTTCCTTCTCTCCTAACTGTAGGCATATTTGTTGCTATTTTCTCTACTAGCTCTACTTCCTTTTTATTATTTATTTCTTTTGTGTGTGTGTGTGCGTGCGTGCGTGTGTTCCATACGGGGGAAAAAAAAAACTGTTGGTGTAACCTATTTTATTATTATTATTATTATTATTATTATTATTGGTGGTGGTGGTGCCATACTTTGTTCTTGGTCACGAAATTGAGACGAGGGATCTATACTACCATTCCAATACGGTCATAACGAACAGACAAATCGCTAACCACGCCAAATTCAACTACATCACTATCTGGTGGGGGTCTAAACAGATTTCTCAACGTAGGACGAACCTTACTACTACATATTATTTATTTTAAAAAAAAATCAGCAGAACTAACAACAACATCCTAGTTTCGGTCCATTTTTATTTTATTATTTTTTTTTTGTTTTCTTTTTGTTTAGAGTTTTGTGGCAGATCATCCCTTCTCGCACCCCCAAACTGTGGAGCAGCTTCCCTGTTACCTCTTGCGGTGGCGGGCCCACAAACAGCTCAAAGAAAAAAAGCTAAAAACTTTTAAAAGGTAAACAACAGCAAGCAAAGAAACCAACAGGAAGTACTATAGCTAGCAAAGCAAACTGACGTCGAACGAGGAGAGAAAGAGAAGAGGAAAGAAAAGAAAAAAAAAGTAGGGAAGCGAGTGAAGGACGACACACCCGCGTCGGTATCTAAAAAGAAGAAACCTTTATCAAAAGATAATAACTATATATATATATATATATATATATATATATAGTAGTGAAGCAAACGTGGAAAGTAATAATAATATATAGAGAGATAAATATATATATAGGAGGACAGCAACAACAACAAAGGGTACCAGTGCAGTGTATCTACGAGACTGTAGGAGATATTGTTTCCTTCCTTTCCCCCTACAACTCTCCCTCTCCCCATCACTGCTCCTGGCTGTATATAGGTAGAACCGTAGACTTATCATCGCCATACTGCAATTATTATTATTATTATTATTATTATTATTATTATTATTATTATTGAAAAGTACCTCGCATTCCCTTATCTTATTTGCTTATTTAGCTTTGTGCCGGTTGATCCGCCTTCCGAGTTAATCACCCAGCTAGATACACTTTTTCTACGCACGGAAGAAAAAAAAAAAAAAGAAGCCAAGAAGAAATAAAGAAAGACGGGTGAACCACCTCTTCTTTTCTTCTGATCCACAACATATACAACAGTCTATCAGACAACAAGATTTATTTATTATTATTATTATTATTATTTATTATTATTACGGTGATTGCTATTGTTGGTTAGGGTTATTGCTATTGTTACCATTCATTTTTACATACGTTAAGTATTCTATATTGCTCTGCGTTCACCCTTCGCCACTCGATTCATCGTTTCTTTTCTTTTCTCACTGCTCCACCTTGCTTGTCGCATACCTACCTACCTGCATTGATACGGGATTTCTTCCTGGATCGAGGTCGCCTTTTACTCTTTGCACGCGTTGTGCTTCGCTGTGGTACAATAACCGCCGCACGCATTTGAAAGAGTTACCTTTTTTTCTTTTTCTTTTTTTGTCTTGGTGGCATCATACATTGAGCTGATTGTGTGTGAAGATGAACAGGGATACACCCCCACCCTCGGTGAGCTCCGCGCCAGAGCGGACCCCCACCATCAGTGCCGGGAACCAGCCGATCCCCCAGAACTTCATGGGCCAGCGCGTGTTCCAACTCACGTCCTTTCCACAGGGTGTCGGCTTCTACATCCCCCAGCCTCAGCCGGCCCCACAGGACGCCATCGATGGCGGGGAGATGCCCAAGAGGATTGCGCTGCAGCAGCAGCAGGACCTGCAGCCGCCGCTGCAGCAGTACCGGGATCCCGTCACAGGTCTAGGAATGGTGGCCGCAGCTAGGCCCCTGCAGTCCCCTGGGGCGCCGCAGCGGCAACCCGATGAGGCACTCAATCTATCCCTCTCTGGTAGTCCCTTATCTAACTACATCATGCTCAACTCTGCTAGCACCCTCTCCCCCACGGTGGGCAGCGACGGGGCAATGAATTGGTTCGACGCTAATGCCACGGGGCCGGTGCCCAGTGGCTTTGCGGTGTCCCCCTTTACGTCGTCTTCCACACTCCTCAGCACCAGCCCCAGTGGGCTCGGTATACCGCCGGCGCCACAGCAGACGGCGCTCTTTCGGCGCCTCCAGCTGCATGAGCACTACCATCAGCACCAGCAGGCCGGCACAACAAGACACGCCGGGCCCAATCACAACCACTACTGCCCTCTGATGCCTCCGCATCTCGCCAGCCATCCGCCGCAGCAGCAGCCAGCGGTACCGCACAGCAACACGAATTTGTTCGTCCGCCACCTGCCGGCGTGGATGGATGATGCGGGCCTCGAGAGGCTCTTTGAGCTCTTCGGCCACGTGGACTCGGCGACGGTGATGCGGGATATACACACTGCCCAGAGTCTCGGCCGGGGCTTCGTACGCTTCCGCGACGCCGACGCGGCGCTGAAAGCCAAGGAGGGACTCAATGGGCGTACACTGGAGGACCGAGACCGGCCGGGCTGTGCCACGGCCCTGTCCGTGCAGTGGGCGAACGCCAAGCACGACAAGTCCGTCTGCGGAGTCCAGCGGCAGCGGATCCGAAAGTTGTTTGTGCGTAACATCCCTGCCGCGGTGTCGCGGGACATGCTGCGGCAGCTCTTCGGCCGCTACGGCAAGCTGAGCGACGTGAGCCTTCACGACGACACCGCCGCGGCGGAAAGTTCGTCGCCCGCGTGCGGCGGCGGCGTCGGGAACCGAAAGATCGCCTTCGTCACCTTCGCGGCGGACGGCATGGCGGCAGAGGCAGCAAAGGGGGTGCACAACACCCGGCCCTTCGAGGCGTGCGGAGACGTCGCGCTGATGGTGAAACTAGCCGAGGACGTTCCTTCTGCTGGCAAGAATCGCACCCCACAGCTCGCCTCGTCCATCTCCACTTTGCAGCACAGCGCGAGCCACGGGAGCGCCGACACGCCGCGCGCCAGCAGCGGGACCCTCACGAGGCACGGCTCATTGATGGGAAGCAGAAACAACAGCGGGGTCCTGCTGCAGTCCACGCCGCCGATGCTGGCCGAGGAGGGCGCACCACCCGCGCTGCAGCCCGCCGTGCTGTCGCTGCCGTCTGCGGGCGACAGCCTCTCACAGTCCGCTCTGTTTCCGCAGATGGCCATGCCGCCACTCAGCGGCCTTCAGCAGGCCGTTGCCATCACCACAGGAGAGACGAGCCAGGCCGGCGGCCCCTACCCGGTCGGGAACGGCTTCTTTCCCCCCGGGAGCTCGATTGTCTCCTCACAGTTCCCCTCGTCGTCCTCGTCCGTGCCGTCCTCCGGCGTCGTGTCCAGCACACATATTCTTCCTATGCCGTCGCAGGCCGCCGGGCCAGGGGGGGGCGTCGGGACGCCAGCGGTGCAGTCCATCGGCATCGACACCATCCCGGGCATCGTTGGCGGGACTCCACCAAACCTGCTGCCACCACAGACACACATTTTCCTAACCTGCGGAAGTAACACGTTCCACCCCGCCGGGAACACTGGCGGAAGCGGCCCGCTGCCAGCCGTCTCCTCGGGGTCCGAGCCGCCCGGCCATTGGAGCGAGACCCCCACCAACACCTTCCGCCGCCGGTCTCCAACCTCCACGCTGACAGAGCCAAGCCTCGTTAGCCCTGTCGACGGCAGCGGGGGCCCTCCGGTAGTGCCGTACAACCATCGCCAATACATGCAGCAGCTCGTCTCCTTCTCGATCTTTACCTCCGAATCCAATGGTTGCCCGGGCGAGACGTCGCCAGCCAGCACGGGTTTGCATCCCTCCAGCGAAGACATCGGGTCGACCGCCGAGCTGCAGCGACACAAGCAGCAGCAGCAGCAATTTGGGCAGCAGTGGATGAAGGGCACGCCGTGCGGTGGCACCCCCTTCTTGTCTGCCAGTACCAACGGTTCTGGGAAGGGGGTGTCGTCCAACCCGCAGTTCTCCATTGGCGAGCTAGAGCAGGTCAGCAGCCCCGGGTTCTTCATGCCGGTACAGGTAAGCTCGTATCACACACCGTCGTGGGGTGGAGTCAGTCTCGGCGGCGAGTCAGATATGGGCACGCCGCAGCTCTCTACGGGGTACAACAACCCCGTGTCCCGCTTCCAGAAGCCTGCGGTGGACCAAGGCCAGGGCCATACGCCGTCTTCATCGCGCAGCCACGCCGCTAGCCGTGGCGGCACTCCACCTCAGCTCACCGCCTTCCGCCCCCCGAACCTGAACCCGCCGCCGCCGGCTCCGCAGCTCCAGCAGGTGCCGCCGCACGGGGGTGGCAGCGGGCCAACGGCGGCGGTGCCGTACCCGCTAATCATTCCAGAGTAGACGATGCTCGAAGGGAGGGAACGATCCACTCCAGTACATCCGTCGCGACGACCTTTTGGCAAAAAGGACAAGAAAGAAAATGCTTAGCCAGCGTGCAGAAGCGTGAGCTCGAAGGAATAGGCCCTTTAGTATAAAAACATTAACATGAGTAACACCAACGCGTTGTTAAATACATGCATAGAACAGATATGTTTATATGGACACTTTTTTTTCCCAACAAAAAAAAATAATAATATTTAACTATAATTATGTTGTTGTTTTCTTTTGATGACGATGCTATGGGCACAAGACTATTATTATTATTGTTATTATTATTATTATTATACGATTCCATTTTTAGTAGTATGAGTAGTACGACGCAACACGTAACGAGTAAGATCCTTTTTAAATCGTTTCGGAGCATCACCGTCTCATCACATGCTGTCCTCTCTCAGCCAGAACAATAACCCACACTGTCGAAACCATCTATATATATATATGTGTGTAGAAGAAGGTAGAGAGATGTATATATCATCATCTATATAAAAATTGAAGGTTTACATCCATGGGTGAGGTTTTCTGGACGACAACAGCGGAATTGGATGATGTGCCGGCGCCTCAGAAGGCAAGAAAGTAAAACAAAACAAAACAAAACAACCAACGAGAAAGTAGAACAACAAGAAGCGCAGTTCGTCCCAGTACAAATGAAGCAGAACAAATGAAATTTTAAAAGAATAATAATGACGATAGGATCTGCCCCCATTATCTACGTCTTTCACTACGTATTGGAAGAAATCAATCATTCTAGTGAGACGGTCTTATTTTTTTTCTCTTTTTTTTTTGATGCGCTCATTTATTCGGTGCTGCTGTTCCTGTTCTTGCTTTGCTGATAGTGACAAAAAAAAAGAGAGAGAGAAAGAGAGGATTTATTTGGCCTCCACACCTCACTCACCTTGGGGAGGGAGGAACGGTTTCATGAGGCTGCACGCTGCACGGCTAGATGGTGATGTGAGCGCCTTTTAACGATTTTTTTTTCGTATCCTTTCTTCGCTCTTCGTTTCGTTTCTTTAGAACATATCTCGCACACAACAAACCAATGGGGCGTCGTGGCCGTGGAGGAAACAAGGGGATCACGTACAAGCTCGTGCACCTTCCCCGAGCCGATGAGGATGACCCGAATGCGCCCGTCGAAGTAGAGCTTGTTCCCGAAGGCGAGCTGCGCGGCCACACGTACCAGCCCGGCCGCGAAAACGTCCGCCGGCAGCTCCCTGCGGGCGGTGGTAACCAAAACGATCTCGCCGAGTGGGCGGATGAGTGGTACGAGGGAGAGGACGAGGAAGGGAACTGGGAAGAATTCGACGAAGAGGAAGAGGGCGAGGGCGAGGCTTCCGCCCCGCCGCCAGCAGCCGTGGAGGACGATGAGGACCCGCTCTTCGAGGATGCGGTGGAGGGCGGTGTCACGGACGACTTCCTTCGGCAGTTGGTGCTGGGCACAGGCGGGGCGGCTCCCCGTGAGGAATGGGTGGAGGAGGGCGACGAAGAGGGTGAGTGGGAAGCGGAGGGGGGGGAGGAGGAGGAGGAGGAGGATATTCCGATGGACGGGGAAGTTTGGCGATTATTGAGCGAAGAAGAGAGGGCCGGTGTGTTAGCCGCCCGCCGGCGAGGGACACAGCGGAGGCGCACGGCGGTCCCCGCCCACGTCGACCCGATCACTGGCCACGCCTTCCCAACGCACAACACCACCACCAGGGCCATCGATCGCCAGTTTACCGAAATGATGAAGGAATTCAACGTGGACGCAGACATCAACGACGCCTACACGGACAACCCCCGCACCCAGGGCCCGCTGTCCGTCCACCAGTACATCCCCGCACTGGAGGAATTCGTTGCCGAGCGGGCAGGGATGGACATGGAGACGGCAGAACTCGCCAAAAACAAGGGCCGCCTCCAGCAGCTCCGACTCATGGCACACAGAGAGGGCGCTTTCGATGTGGATCTCCGCGACGGCGGTGTGTACTTCCCTACCACCCAGAACGAAAAGCAGGCCCGGTTCGCCGAGAGTTTCATGCTAGAGACGGAGCGCATCCGTGCGCAAGCCGCGGCACGCGTCCGTCGCGCGCGGCTGGCACAGGATGCGGAAGCAACGCAGCTGGAGGAGGCGCCAGCGCCGGAGGAGGAAACACTGGTGGTTCAGCGGGCCCCTGCGCGCAGCAAGGCCGATCGCGTCGACTGCGAAACTGTTGTGAGTACCTATTCCACCTACTACAACCAGCCAAATGTCATTCGTCCGCCGGCCAGCAGCAGTGGGCCTGGAAAGCCGCAGCACTGCCATCCTAAGGCAGGCCGTAAAGGTCAGCCTCAGCACAAGAGCGGCAACAGCGACTCGGACGGCGACGCCATCTCCCCATCGGTAGGCAGCCGCGCCGCCCTTGGGCCGCTCATCATCGAGCGACCCAAGGACGAAACCAAGGAAGAGAAGAAGCAACGGCGGCAGGCGGTTAAGGCGGCACAGCGGGAGCGCCGACTAGAGAAGAGTCAGCTCAAGAAGGCGTACAAGATGGTGGAGGCGGAGGAGTCCAGGCGTGCCGCCACCGCCGCCACGGCGAGAAAAACGGTTCATTTTGCCTAGATCACGTTAGTTCTCGTATGCCTCAGCAGCCTAGCCTAGCCTAGCCTAGAAGAAGAAGAAGCAGCTGCCACCCGTTGTGGTGTATCCCCATCTACTCCATCTAGAGAAGTGCGCAGCCCGACACCTCCATCGATTAAACCAGATAAAAGTGTGGCGTGGCACAAAATTTAATTATTATTATTATCTCCTTCTTCTTCCTTTCTTTGTCCCCCCGAAGAAGAAACGTTTGTGCTGACCGAGCCCCACGATTAACTCTCAGACGCTAACACACAAGATAATGAACAAGTGGCGTGTCTATACCCCACAAGAAGCAGATGTCCTAGAGGAGATACACATTCTTTCCCCTAGTCGTCATTTCTTTACAAGTAATGATAAATGGTATACCTATATCTTCAATCCCGTTCATATCGCAACGTCCCCGAAACAGAAGAGAGGGTGAGCACTTTGATATCCCCCCACCCCCACCCCACACACATGTCGGCGCTACGCCACTCCTGCCGCACCCAGACACACTATACTTCCCCACCGCACCTCTTCTTGTCGTCTTCCATCCTCTTTTTTTTTTCTTCTTCTTCTTCTTCTCTTTCGATAAGAGCAACATATCACACTTATCGATTCCTTGTTGGCGATGTCGTACAATGGTGGTGCCGTGATGCTCCACCAGCCCGCCGACGCGTCCTTCGCCGTGCCTCCCGGGCACAGTAGCACGAACCTGTTCATCAAGCACATCCCCGAGTCGGTGACGGATGAGCTGCTGGAGCAGGCGATGCGGGTGTTTGGGCAGCTGGAGTCCAAGAAGGTGATCCGCGACATCCACACCGGGAGGAGCCAGGAGAAGGCCTTTGCGCGCTTCACGACGCACGAGGAGGCGGAGCGTGCGATGCGGCACATGGTGCAGCACGGGCTGTTCGGCGTGATGCCGCGGGTGGAGTGGGCGCAGCAGCGCTACGACGAGACCATCACCGACGCCACGCGCCAGCAGCGCAAGAAGCTCTTCATGCGGAACATCTCCAACGACGTTTCGAAGAGCCATGTAGAAAGGTGTTTGGCACCGTTCGGTGTTTGGCGTTGGTGAAGGAAGTGCCCCTGTCCGGTAAGAGTGCACTTAACGACGGCCGACAGGTATTATTCGCAGAGTTCTCGTGCGAGGGCGGCGCGGCTCGCGCGTGTGATGCGCTCAATAACACTCGGCCTTTTCCGAGTTGCGGCTCGACACCGGTACTCGTGAAGTTGGCCGAGTCCAAGAGGAAGCGGCAGGGACGGTCGAGAAGTGCTGCGGCAGAGTGGAATGCGGCACCAGCAACCCAGCGGGAGCTAAACGAAGCGCTTGCTGCAGCTTGTGGAGCACCAGCAGTGGGCGGTGTGGACCCCGAATGGTACGCCGCCGCCAGTGCCAGCCACACACTGCTGGCCCCTCAGAAATCGAATCCGTTCCATGTTCCAAATATGCGTTGTGCGGATTCTGGTGCTGTTCAGGAGGAGGACTTTGTCTCGCCGTATGGGATGCCGTCAGAGCCGAAGCTCTTGGATGTCGTTTGCTCTCCCGTCGCAGAGGACCCCCCAGCACATTGCCTGTCCCTCGAGTTCGGCTGCGTGGCGCGCACTTGTCTCGCTGCAGCTGATAACTGCTGGAACACGAGTGCGGTGGTGTGCGCTGACGTATGAAACGTCGACCTGGGTGGTGGATGCTGCTAACGCGTCGCGTCGTCGTCGACTACCACCCGTCCCGGCGGTGTAGGGCGATCGCAGCAGAGTGCGCTTTACGGGCGAACGGACTATATTCTGGACAAGTTTATATATATCCAACAGGAGAGGGGAGGAGAAAACGAGATTTATTCATTTATTCATGCAAAAAAATAAGTGCAACGAAAAGTAAATGATCGTCGTATACTTCTCGACTGTTATGCGCATAGCCGAGGTTTGCCTTTTTTTTTGTTGTTGTTGTTGTTGAGGGGTGTGGTATTACCTATTAGACCTCCAGCAGGACATCAAAATGAACAGATGAGCGCAGGATGCATTTACCCCAACGTGTAGAGAGCGAGAGCGGGGGGTGGGGTTCCACCTCAGTCGGTTCCTTTCTTGCTAGCATATTACTCCTGTTTGCGTGTCGTGCATCGGGGTAAGCTGGGAGAAGTGATCTTATATATATATAAACTTTTGCTGCCCCACATCAGATTCTATTTTTATCTGTTTTCGTCTCTTAAAGTTTTTTTGTTTGTTTGTTTTGTTTTGCTTTGAGGTGACTGAGTTTAGCTCATTGTTCAGCAGCACAATGCCAGTGCGTAAAAGAAAAAGAAGAAAAAGAACAGAAGTACTCCGTTTCAGTGCTCCCTCGCAGTAGCTGTGGCGCTCCGTCGGCGTGTCGGCTAATGCCGCTGCGTTATGCCGTTCCTCTTCTCCTCTTCCATATCTCCCTTTTTTCCAGTTGGCTTTACCGTCATTCGTCGGTGAGGCTACAGGTCTGTAGCTCATATCCATTTCTCGAGTAACTATATTTCTTTTTTTGTTTGTTTGTTTGTTTGTTTGATTTATTTAATTATTTGCTAGACCAACTCTGCGCCGCTATCTCCAAGCCGGGAACTCACAGATTGAACGGATTGCTAAAGCCGTACGGCACCAACTGCGACTACGGTTACCACTCTTATCTCGCCGCCCATCTGCCCTCCATTCCATCCTACACAACCGATATAGTGTGTGTGGGGGGGGGGCTGTATTACTCCATTGAACACCGGCGCCAAAGATAGGAAGAAAGCAAACGCACACACACACACACGAAAAAAAAAAACTAACTCAAAAACAACAATAACATCAACTCTTTTATTTCCATTCCATTCAGAATACACGTCCTTCCGTCAGCGCGTTCCACTTTCCTCCTCATTCCCAGGCCCTCCAACACCAACATCATAACGAGCATCATAGACATCACCTACTCATCAACAACACTCTGCGCCACTTCGACTTCGGTGACCACAAGCCGACCAACAGGCCATGGAACCCGCTCCGCCACCAGATGCGTCCTTCGCCGTGCCTCCCGGGCACAGTAGCACGAACCTGTTCATCAAGCACATCCCCGAGTCGGTGACGGATGAGCTGCTGGAGCAGGCGATGCGGGTGTTTGGGCAGCTGGAGTCCAAGAAGGTGATCCGCGACATCCACACCGGGAGGAGCCAGGAGAAGGCCTTTGCGCGCTTCACGACGCACGAGGAAGCGGAGCGTGCGATGCGGCACATGGTGCAGCACGGGCTGTTCGGCGTGATGCCGCGGGTGGAGTGGGCGCAGCAGCGCTACGACGAGACCATCACCGACGCCACGCGCCAGCAGCGCAAGAAGCTCTTCATGCGGAACATCCCCAAGTCGGTGACCAAGGCGCAAGTAGTGGCCGTGGCAGAGCGGTACGGCCCCGTGGAGCACGTGACCCTGCGCGACGATACGCAGCCGTCGCGCGCCGTGACGCCGCCGTGCAGCGCCACCCCCACCCCAGCCTCGAACCTCCAGATCGCCTTTGTGGTGTACGCGAACGAGGGGTGCGCGGCGATCGCGTGCGACAAGCTGTACCAGACGTACCCCTTCCCGAGCTGCGGCTCGACCCCGATAATGACGAAGCTGGCGGAGACCAAGAAGGAGCGTGCGGTGCGGAAAGACCCGGCCCTCTTGTTGAACCGCGGGCGGCCGGGCCGAGAGGCGGACGGGGCAGTGGGGAGGAGCAGCGGAGACGGGGCGCTGCACGTGTCCAGCCAGAGCAGCTTCAACTCGAGCTACGGTTTGTTCTCTAGTGGTGGCCATCGCGGTACGAGCGTGTCGGGGGAGGAACAGCCGAGCGCGGTGCTCTCTCGCGACGGCGGTGCGAGTCTTGTCATGGGGGTCGGGGCGTCCGATCCCAATGGAAGCGGACGATGGAGTGTGAGTGGCTCCCGTAGCGAAGGGGAACCCGAGGTGTTGAGCGGCGCTGCGAGTGTCAGCAGCCACAAGTCTGGCCGCCCCAGCCTAGGATACCGGCATAATCCATACAAGTTGCCGGTGTAGGCGACAACGGGTTCAAACGGTACCTGTGCTACGAAAAGTCGTAACTGGGCTCTGTTGTGGCTCACATGGGGTATTCAGTTCATTTTAATAATAATAATAATAAAAAACTGCTCTGCTTCGTTCTCTTAGTTAGTATTAATATTAATTATTAATATTAATTAATTAATTAATTATTAATATATTATTATCATTATTATGTTGTTTTCCTTTTCTCTCTGACCAGTTCCAGGCAGAGTTTGGAGGGCTTCTACAGAATAGTGCCCGCCCGTCTATGTTTCTGTCTTGGCACACGTATATAGTAGAGACTTTGCTGGGGGGAACGGGAAACATATTATTATGTAACGCATCCGTTCTAAGGACGGAGACTATCTTGAACAGGAGAGAGCAACTTTTGGGGTTGATCCATTTATTTTTAATATATTTATTATTTTTTTATTATTATTATTTTCTCTAGGGAAGAAGCGGTATCATCATCGACACGGTTAAACAACCTTTACGTCAGGAGTATCCCCTATCCGCTACCCTCGTCCCCTTGACCATTGTATAGAGTGATGAACACACACACTGAACGATGGAAGTCATATGAGAAGAAGCGGCAAATAAATAACAATGATAAAAAAAAATTGAATACAACTTATTATATTATGATTACTATTATGATGATGATGATTATTATTATTATTATGCTCTCTCGGTTTATACTTTCTCCCAGAGTGCTTTCCACATTCAAAATTATTTTTTCTCACTACTAGGTTCATGATGCGCGACATACACCAGGATTTACAGGGACTTTTCCTACCGCTTTGATCTGTCTCCACAGTCAGCCTGCTAGCGCGTGAGTGAAGTGGAACGGCGCTGAGTGCCCCCCCCCCCACAGTTTGTTGTGTATGCCACACCGCTTCGTGCGCCTGTTTACGGCTGTTGGTTTTATTTTATTTTATTTTTCTTTTCTTCTCCCTTTTTTTTTTTTCTTTGTGGTTTCCCCTCCCACCTCCACCGCCACGTTGTGGCCACCACCGGATCTTGTTGCTCTCTCGCTCGAGAATCCGATGTGTCGCTCTAAACGACCCTCTGAGGCGTGGGGACCAACAGCGCAGCGGCAGCGGGTAGGGGAGCTGGGATGTTGGTGCAACATACTTAGTGCGCACGGGTATCACAGAAGGAAAAACATCAATCTTGGCACATCGGGTAATAATTGAGAGTATAAAAACCTTAAAAAAAAACGCTTTTTAGACTTCCCCCTTTAAAAAAAAAAAGAAGAAAATAGATGCCCATGCCCTCTTCTTGCCCCAGATTATTTCTTGTTCGCTTCGTTCTCGGACTCCTTTCCAGTCTTTTATCTTCTCCTCCTCAACCCGTCCACTTACTTCTCGTTGCGACTTCAAGGATAATAATACATGCATATTCTTGCTACATTATATGTATTTGGCTTTTCCGCTCCGCTTTAAAGTTATTTATTCCTTTATTGAGTTTCTTTCTTTTTTTTTACGCTTCATTCAGTTACATGTAACATCTACAACGGCTTGTAACTTCTCCACTCTTTACTTTTTCTTTTTTTTCCTTAATTTATTATTATTATTATTATTATTATTATTATATATTTTTATCCGTCTGTTATTCTCCATTTTATCATCATTCTGCTTGTTTCCTTCGCGGAAGCAGTCATCTTACTGAGGTGTACTCAGGAGGGTGTGCTTTCAACGTTGATGGACACAACAACACCACTAACCATCGCCTTTCGGCATTTATTTCCTTCTTATTGCACGCCGCCCCATCCCCACCCCATAGGTACATGTACGGTTCTGTACTCTGTATTTCACCACCACAAGGGGATGGTCATACAAAACCTATACAACTTTCTTTCCCTCACAATGGAGCAGCATCCCCTTCTGATGGACGGGATATCGTGCCATTCAGTTACGGCATCCTGTTCAGCATCTCCACCCTAATGTACACCCATTCTTCGCTGCATCGCGCACTTCTCCCAAACGAACACATAAACCTGATCAAGCGCAACAGTTCTCTATACGCTCCCGATATATACACATCGTACTGCATACATCATGGTTTCGCTGTAGCACGCCCATATAACCTCCAGAAACAATTTCAGCAATAGCTTCTCCACTAACTACCTATCCATTCAACCTACTCTAGAAGACATTTCCATTCCACCAATATTCTCCAACACTGCCTCCAACCAAATCCTCTGTCACAGGGTACCAAACATAACGTAAACCCACACCTATGATGCCCTTTCTCATTATCTACCTATTCACATCACTGAACAGCTTCTTTTTCTCTCTCTTCGCATCTTTATCCCTCATGCTACGAAACTAGTACCCACTTCTTTCACCCACTACGTACTCCGCTATCCGCCGCCGTGATGCTCCACCAGCCCGCCGACGCGTCCTTCGCCGTGCCTCCCGGGCACAGTAGCACGAACCTGTTCATCAAGCACATCCCCGAGTCGGTGACGGATGAGCTGCTGGAGCAGGCGATGCGGGTGTTTGGGCAGCTGGAGTCCAAGAAGGTGATCCGCGACATCCACACCGGGAGGAGCCAGGAGAAGGCCTTTGCGCGCTTCACGACGCACGAGGAGGCGGAGCGTGCGATGCGGCACATGGTGCAGCACGGGCTGTTCGGCGTGATGCCGCGGGTGGAGTGGGCGCAGCAGCGCTACGACGAGACCATCACCGACGCCACGCGCCAGCAGCGCAAGAAGCTCTTCATGCGGAACATCCCCAACGACGTGACGGAAGAGCAGGTCCGCCACCTGGTGGAGCGGTACGGCCCCGTGGAGCACGTGACCCTGCGCGACGATACGCAGCCGTCGCGCGCCGTGACGCCGCCGTGCAGCGCCACCCCCACCCCAGCCTCGAACCTCCAGATCGCCTTTGTGGTGTACGCGAACGAGGGGTGCGCGGCGATCGCGTGCGACAAGCTGTACCAGACGTACCCCTTCCCGAGCTGCGGCTCGACCCCGATAATGACGAAGCTGGCGGAGACCAAGAAGGAGCGTGCGGTGCGGCGAGACCCCGCGTGGCGCGAACCGCGGGCCGCCGGCGGCAACCGTCGCAACGGGCAGCGGCCGTCTGCGACCTGCAGCGGTGCGAGCAGCTTGACGGATTACCGCGGCGGGGCCCTGGGCAGCGACGGGATGCCCGATATGGACGGCATCTGCACGCACGCACACCGCAAGCAGCTGTGCAGCTCGGAGTTCGACACGGCCTCGTTCCAGTCTTCCCAGAGCGCGTTCTACGAGTACAACATGTCCAGTACGGCCAGCGTTGGGACGCAGGAGGAAAACTTCGGGCACCGCAGCGGCCCGATGGCTCTCGGGTATGAAGCGCCATGCTGCCAGCGCGGCCCGGCGCCGTACGAGCAGCAGCCGCAGCAGCCTTACGATGGGATGCCCTACTCGGACCAGTGGGGCTCCGCGTCCTGCCGACGACAGAGTGCGTTCAATTCATCGATGCACTCCGAAGGCAGCCGCAAATCCACGGAGAGCGGCGTATACCGCCACAACCCCTACTCCTTTCTGTAGGCGTGGCTCCCGCGTCTCAGGCCCCTCCGTCGCCGCGCACGTCCCCCGGCCTCGCTCCGCCTTTCTTCGTCTGCCTCGTTTTGGTGGCGTTGTTTGTTGAGATGATTCTATCAGGCTGTATCCCGAGGCAGTTTTTGTTGTCTTTTGCTGGTTTAATATCTTTTTTTCGTTTCACTCGCTCATTCTTGACCGTTCTGCTCGTGGTTCACTGGTTCCGCATCAGTGTTCCCCAGCAACTCAAGCTCTTTGAGCTGTGGGCGTTGTTCGCTTCACTCGCGCAATGCCCTTCTCTTTCACTCCCCCATCGGGCCCACCCATGCGTCCTTGGTGCGGCGCTGCGGGTGCCGACTCCTTCGTGGGGCGGCGGCAGATGCGGGTGAGGGGCTGCTTCCTCTGCAGGTTCCCGGGGTGGAGTGTTCGATTCGCTGGACGAGCATGAAACGGTCGTCTTCATTTTCTTTTTCGTTTCTGTTTTGTTTTGTTTTTCTCTTATGCCTTGCGATTTTTTGCAGGGCCGTCGGCTTGAGCCTTCACCTTTACTGGCGCTCTCGCCCATTAACTGATTCATTCTTTGGCACTGCTGGGTCCGTCGGGGCCGTGGGGGCATGAGAACTGCCGCACGCTGATTATTATTATTATTATTATTTAGCGGGTAAGCACTTTCGTGGTGTAGTGAAGGTAATTTTAGCTATTAATGTTATTGTTTTTTGTTTGGTTGGTTGGTTGTTTTGATTTCTCTAGGGGTGGCAGCTTTTGGGTGCAGGAACGACGGAGGTGAGCTTCGCGGCATCACGAGTGCGGATACTATGGTGCTGCCTCGCTCCGTCCAAGAGGCTGCTTTGTTTCATCTTGTGGTTTGATTTGTATTGATATGTACTCCCATCTGTTGGTGCACCGCGCGCCTCCCCATGCTCATTCTTGTTGCGATCCCCTGCACTCCTTTATGCCGCGGTCCTCCCGACACCATAACGGCCGATGCTTGCTGGCTCCCCTCGCTCCTCGTCGTGATCGCACGCCTTTTTCTCATTTTCTTTGCTCCTATATATGTATTCATTTTTAATTTATTTTGTTTGTTTCTTGGTCGGGTCTCGCTGTCGGATCCTCTGGTGTGGTGCTGTCCAGTCTACAGCGTATAGTTTCCCGCAGCTTCAAACTCTTGCACAGGGAAGCAGTGTAGCAGCCGTGCAGCGGTCCTTCCCTCCTTGAAACAAGCAGTAGTACAAACAATAGGACCAACACTTTTTGGCAGTTTTACATATCAAAATATGAACAGAGCGTCAGTGCCGGCGTTTCCGTTGGTGTGTGCCTCTGTGGGTTGCTCTCCTCCGAGAGGCAGTAAAATGCCCTGCCACCCGCCATACTTCCATGCATTTCCTTTTCTTTTTTTTTTGCTTCGTTTTCCTTCTTCTTCTCATCTTCTCGCCGTTGCGTGGTGCACCCTCTTCGCAGCTCTTCCCTTGATACCACCGAGGTGTTCCTCAGCACGGAAGCCCTCCGTCACCCCACGCAAACACTTGCTTCGCCCTTGCTGCTGCAGCGCTAGCAACCACCTATTTCTCTCGGACCCCTCCTGCTTCACGCTTTACGTACTCCGCTATCCGCCGCCGTGATGCTCCACCAGCCCGCCGACGCGTCCTTCGCCGTGCCTCCCGGGCACAGTAGCACGAACCTGTTCATCAAGCACATCCCCGAGTCGGTGACGGATGAGCTGCTGGAGCAGGCGATGCGGGTGTTTGGGCAGCTGGAGTCCAAGAAGGTGATCCGCGACATCCACACCGGGAGGAGCCAGGAGAAGGCCTTTGCGCGCTTCACGACGCACGAGGAGGCGGAGCGTGCGATGCGGCACATGGTGCAGCACGGGCTGTTCGGCGTGATGCCGCGGGTGGAGTGGGCGCAGCAGCGCTACGACGAGACCATCACCGACGCCACGCGCCAGCAGCGCAAGAAGCTCTTCATGCGGAACATCCCCAACGACGTGACGGAAGAGCAGGTCCGCCACCTGGTGGAGCAGTACGGCCCCGTGGAGCACGTGACCCTGCGCGACGATACGCAGCCGTCGCGCGCCGTGACGCCGCCGTGCAGCGCCACCCCCACCCCAGCCTCGAACCTCCAGATCGCCTTTGTGGTGTACGCGAACGAGGGGTGCGCGGCGATCGCGTGCGACAAGCTGTACCAGACGTACCCCTTCCCGAGCTGCGGCTCGACCCCGATAATGACGAAGCTGGCGGAGACCAAGAAGGAGCGTGCGGTGCGGCGAGACCCCCCGCGTGGCGCGAACCGCGGGGCCGGCGGCAACCGTCGCAACGGGCAGCGGCCGTCTGCGACCTGCAGCGGTGCGAGCAGCTTGACGGATTACCGCGGCGGGGCCCTGGGCAGCGACGGGATGCCCGATATGGACGGCATCTGCACGCACGCACACCGCAAGCAGCTGTGCAGCTCGGAGTTCGACACGGCCTCGTTCCAGTCTTCCCAGAGCGCGTTCTACGAGTACAACATGTCCAGTACGGCCAGCGTTGGGACGCAGGAGGAAAACTTCGGGCACCGCAGCGGCCCGATGGCTCTCGGTATGAAGCGCCATGCTGCCAGCGCGGCCCGGCGCCGTACGAGCAGCAGCCGCAGCAGCCTTACGATGGGATGCCCTACTCGGACCAGTGGGGCTCCGCGTCCTGCCGACGACAGAGTGCGTTCAATTCATCGATGCACTCCGAAGGCAGCCGCAAATCCACGGAGAGCGGCGTATACCGCCACAACCCCTACTCCTTTCTGTAGGCGTGGCTCCCGCGTCTCAGGCCCCTCCGTCGCCGCGCACGTCCCCCGGCCTCGCTCCGCCTTTCTTCGTCTGCCTCGTTTTGGTGGCGTTGTTTGTTGAGATGATTCTATCAGGCTGTATCCCGAGGCAGTTTTTGTTGTCTTTTGCTGGTTTAATATCTTTTTTTCGTTTCACTCGCTCATTCTTGACCGTTCTGCTCGTGGTTCACTGGTTCCGCATCAGTGTTCCCCAGCAACTCCAAGCTCTTTGAGCTGTGGGCGTTGTTCGCTTCACTCGCGCAATGCCCTTCTCTTTCACTCCCCCATCGGGCCCACCCATGCGTCCTTGGTGCGGCGCTGCGGGTGCCGACTCCTTCGTGGGGCGGCGGCAGATGCGGGTGAGGGGCTGCTTCCTCTGCAGGTTCCCGGGGTGGAGTGTTCGATTCGCTGGACGAGCATGAAACGGTCGTCTTCATTTTCTTTTTCGTTTCTGTTTTGTTTTGTTTTTCTCTTATGCCTTGCGATTTTTTGCAGGGCCGTCGGCTTGAGCCTTCACCTTTACTGGCGCTCTCGCCCATTAACTGATTCATTCTTTGGCACTGCTGGGTCCGTCGGGGCCGTGGGGGCATGAGAACTGCCGCACGCTGATTATTATTATTATTATTATTTAGCGGGTAAGCACTTTCGTGGTGTAGTGAAGGTAATTTTAGCTATTAATGTTATTGTTTTTTGTTTGGTTGGTTGGTTGTTTTGATTTCTCTAGGGGTGGCAGCTTTTGGGTGCAGGAACGACGGAGGTGAGCTTCGCGGCATCACGAGTGCGGATACTATGGTGCTGCCTCGCTCCGTCCAAGAGGCTGCTTTGTTTCATCTTGTGGTTTGATTTGTATTGATATGTACTCCCATCTGTTGGTGCACCGCGCGCCTCCCCATGCTCATTCTTGTTGCGATCCCTGCACTCCTTTATGCCGCGGTCCTCCCGACACCATAACGGCCGATGCTTGCTGGCTCCCCCTCGCTCCTCGTCGTGATCGCACGCCTTTTTCTCATTTTCTTTGCTCCTATATATGTATTCATTTTTAATTTATTTTGTTTGTTTCTTGGTCGGGTCTCGCTGTCGGATCCTCTGGTGTGGTGCTGTCCAGTCTACAGCGTATAGTTTCCCGCAGCTTCAAACTCTTGCACAGGGAAGCAGTGTAGCAGCCGTGCAGCGGTCCTTCCCTCCTTGAAACAAGCAGTAGTACAAACAATAGGACCAACACTTTTTTGGCAGTTTTACATATCAAAATATGAACAGAGCGTCAGTGCCGGCGTTTCCGTTGGGTGTGTGCCTCTGTGGGTTGCTCTCTCCTCCGAGAGGCAGTAAAATGCCCTGCCACCCGCCATACTTCCATGCATTTCCTTTTCTTTTTTTTTTGCTTCGTTTTCCTTCTTCTTCTCATCTTCTCGCCGTTGCGTGGTGCACCCTCTTCGCAGCTCTTCCCTTGATACCACCGAGGTGTTCCTCAGCACGGAAGCCCTCCGTCACCCCACGCAAACACTTGCTTCGCCCTTGCTGCTGCAGCGCTAGCAACCACCTATTTCTCTCGGACCCCCTCCTGCTTCACGCTTTACGTACTCCGCTATCCGCCGCCGTGATGCTCCACCAGCCCGCCGACGCGTCCTTCGCCGTGCCTCCCGGGCACAGTAGCACGAACCTGTTCATCAAGCACATCCCCGAGTCGGTGACGGATGAGCTGCTGGAGCAGGCGATGCGGGTGTTTGGGCAGCTGGAGTCCAAGAAGGTGATCCGCGACATCCACACCGGGAGGAGCCAGGAGAAGGCCTTTGCGCGCTTCACGACGCACGAGGAGGCGGAGCGTGCGATGCGGCACATGGTGCAGCACGGGCTGTTCGGCGTGATGCCGCGGGTGGAGTGGGCGCAGCAGCGCTACGACGAGACCATCACCGACGCCACGCGCCAGCAGCGCAAGAAGCTCTTCATGCGGAACATCCCCAACGACGTGACGGAAGAGCAGGTCCGCCACCTGGTGGAGCAGTACGGCCCCGTGGAGCACGTGACCCTGCGCGACGATACGCAGCCGTCGCGCGCCGTGACGCCGCCGTGCAGCGCCACCCCCACCCCAGCCTCGAACCTCCAGATCGCCTTTGTGGTGTACGCGAACGAGGGGTGCGCGGCGATCGCGTGCGACAAGCTGTACCAGACGTACCCCTTCCCGAGCTGCGGCTCGACCCCGATAATGACGAAGCTGGCGGAGACCAAGAAGGAGCGTGCGGTGCGGCGAGACCCCCCGCGTGGCGCGAACCGCGGGGCCGCCGGCGGCAACCGTCGCAACGGGCAGCGGCCGTCTGCGACCTGCAGCGGTGCGAGCAGCTTGACGGATTACCGCGGCGGGGCCCTGGCAGCGACGGGATGCCCGATATGGACGGCATCTGCACGCACGCACACCGCAAGCAGCTGTGCAGCTCGGAGTTCGACACGGCCTCGTTCCAGTCTTCCCAGAGCGCGTTCTACGAGTACAACATGTCCAGTACGGCCAGCGTTGGGACGCAGGAGGAAAACTTCGGGCACCGCAGCGGCCCGATGGCTCTCGGTATGAAGCGCCATGCTGCCAGCGCGGCCCGGCGCCGTACGAGCAGCAGCCGCAGCAGCCTTACGATGGGATGCCCTACTCGGACCAGTGGGGCTCCGCGTCCTGCCGACGACAGAGTGCGTTCAATTCATCGATGCACTCCGAAGGCAGCCGCAAATCCACGGAGAGCGGCGTATACCGCCACAACCCCTACTCCTTTCTGTAGGCGTGGCTCCCGCGTCTCAGGCCCCTCCGTCGCCGCGCACGTCCCCCGGCCTCGCTCCGCCTTTCTTCGTCTGCCTCGTTTTGGTGGCGTTGTTTGTTGAGATGATTCTATCAGGCTGTATCCCGAGGCAGTTTTTGTTGTCTTTTGCTGGTTTAATATCTTTTTTTCGTTTCACTCGCTCATTCTTGACCGTTCTGCTCGTGGTTCACTGGTTCCGCATCAGTGTTCCCCAGCAACTCCAAGCTCTTTGAGCTGTGGGCGTTGTTCGCTTCACTCGCGCAATGCCCTTCTCTTTCACTCCCCCATCGGGCCCACCCATGCGTCCTTGGTGCGGCGCTGCGGGTGCCGACTCCTTCGTGGGGCGGCGGCAGATGCGGGTGAGGGGCTGCTTCCTCTGCAGGTTCCCGGGGTGGAGTGTTCGATTCGCTGGACGAGCATGAAACGGTCGTCTTCATTTTCTTTTTCGTTTCTGTTTTGTTTTGTTTTTCTCTTATGCCTTGCGATTTTTTGCAGGGCCGTCGGCTTGAGCCTTCACCTTTACTGGCGCTCTCGCCCATTAACTGATTCATTCTTTGGCACTGCTGGGTCCGTCGGGGCCGTGGGGGCATGAGAACTGCCGCACGCTGATTATTATTATTATTATTATTTAGCGGGTAAGCACTTTCGTGGTGTAGTGAAGGTAATTTTAGCTATTAATGTTATTGTTTTTTGTTTGGTTGGTTGGTTGTTTTGATTTCTCTAGGGGTGGCAGCTTTTGGGTGCAGGAACGACGGAGGTGAGCTTCGCGGCATCACGAGTGCGGATACTATGGTGCTGCCTCGCTCCGTCCAAGAGGCTGCTTTGTTTCATCTTGTGGTTTGATTTGTATTGATATGTACTCCCATCTGTTGGTGCACCGCGCGCCTCCCCATGCTCATTCTTGTTGCGATCCCCTGCACTCCTTTATGCCGCGGTCCTCCCGACACCATAACGGCCGATGCTTGCTGGCTCCCCCTCGCTCCTCGTCGTGATCGCACGCCTTTTTCTCATTTTCTTTGCTCCTATATATGTATTCATTTTTAATTTATTTTGTTTGTTTCTTGGTCGGGTCTCGCTGTCGGATCCTCTGGTGTGGTGCTGTCCAGTCTACAGCGTATAGTTTCCCGCAGCTTCAAACTCTTGCACAGGGAAGCAGTGTAGCAGCCGTGCAGCGGTCCTTCCCTCCTTGAAACAAGCAGTAGTACAAACAATAGGACCAACACTTTTTTGGCAGTTTTACATATCAAAATATGAACAGAGCGTCAGTGCCGGCGTTTCCGTTGGGTGTGTGCCTCTGTGGGTTGCTCTCTCCTCCGAGAGGCAGTAAAATGCCCTGCCACCCGCCATACTTCCATGCATTTCCTTTTCTTTTTTTTTTGCTTCGTTTTCCTTCTTCTTCTCATCTTCTCGCCGTTGCGTGGTGCACCCTCTTCGCAGCTCTTCCCTTGATACCACCGAGGTGTTCCTCAGCACGGAAGCCCTCCGTCACCCCACGCAAACACTTGCTTCGCCCTTGCTGCTGCAGCGCTAGCAACCACCTATTTCTCTCGGACCCCCCTCCTGCTTCACGCTTTACGTACTCCGCTATCCGCCGCCGTGATGCTCCACCAGCCCGCCGACGCGTCCTTCGCCGTGCCTCCCGGGCACAGTAGCACGAACCTGTTCATCAAGCACATCCCCGAGTCGGTGACGGATGAGCTGCTGGAGCAGGCGATGCGGGTGTTTGGGCAGCTGGAGTCCAAGAAGGTGATCCGCGACATCCACACCGGGAGGAGCCAGGAGAAGGCCTTTGCGCGCTTCACGACGCACGAGGAGGCGGAGCGTGCGATGCGGCACATGGTGCAGCACGGGCTGTTCGGCGTGATGCCGCGGGTGGAGTGGGCGCAGCAGCGCTACGACGAGACCATCACCGACGCCACGCGCCAGCAGCGCAAGAAGCTCTTCATGCGGAACATCCCCAACGACGTGACGGAAGAGCAGGTCCGCCACCTGGTGGAGCAGTACGGCCCCGTGGAGCACGTGACCCTGCGCGACGATACGCAGCCGTCGCGCGCCGTGACGCCGCCGTGCAGCGCCACCCCCCACCCCAGCCTCGAACCTCCAGATCGCCTTTGTGGTGTACGCGAACGAGGGGTGCGCGGCGATCGCGTGCGACAAGCTGTACCAGACGTACCCCTTCCCGAGCTGCGGCTCGACCCCGATAATGACGAAGCTGGCGGAGACCAAGAAGGAGCGTGCGGTGCGGCGAGACCCCCCCCGCGTGGCGCGAACCGCGGGGCCGCCGGCGGCAACCGTCGCAACGGGCAGCGGCCGTCTGCGACCTGCAGCGGTGCGAGCAGCTTGACGGATTACCGCGGCGGGGCCCTGGGCAGCGACGGGATGCCCGATATGGACGGCATCTGCACGCACGCACACCGCAAGCAGCTGTGCAGCTCGGAGTTCGACACGGCCTCGTTCCAGTCTTCCCAGAGCGCGTTCTACGAGTACAACATGTCCAGTACGGCCAGCGTTGGGACGCAGGAGGAAAACTTCGGGCACCGCAGCGGCCCGATGGCTCTCGGTATGAAGCGCCATGCTGCCAGCGCGGCCCGGCGCCGTACGAGCAGCAGCCGCAGCAGCCTTACGATGGGATGCCCTACTCGGACCAGTGGGGCTCCGCGTCCTGCCGACGACAGAGTGCGTTCAATTCATCGATGCACTCCGAAGGCAGCCGCAAATCCACGGAGAGCGGCGTATACCGCCACAACCCCTACTCCTTTCTGTAGGCGTGGCTCCCGCGTCTCAGGCCCCTCCGTCGCCGCGCACGTCCCCCGGCCTCGCTCCGCCTTTCTTCGTCTGCCTCGTTTTGGTGGCGTTGTTTGTTGAGATGATTCTATCAGGCTGTATCCCGAGGCAGTTTTTGTTGTCTTTTGCTGGTTTAATATCTTTTTTTCGTTTCACTCGCTCATTCTTGACCGTTCTGCTCGTGGTTCACTGGTTCCGCATCAGTGTTCCCCAGCAACTCCAAGCTCTTTGAGCTGTGGGCGTTGTTCGCTTCACTCGCGCAATGCCCTTCTCTTTCACTCCCCCATCGGGCCCACCCATGCGTCCTTGGTGCGGCGCTGCGGGTGCCGACTCCTTCGTGGGGCGGCGGCAGATGCGGGTGAGGGGCTGCTTCCTCTGCAGGTTCCCGGGGTGGAGTGTTCGATTCGCTGGACGAGCATGAAACGGTCGTCTTCATTTTCTTTTTCGTTTCTGTTTTGTTTTGTTTTTCTCTTATGCCTTGCGATTTTTTGCAGGGCCGTCGGCTTGAGCCTTCACCTTTACTGGCGCTCTCGCCCATTAACTGATTCATTCTTTGGCACTGCTGGGTCCGTCGGGGCCGTGGGGGCATGAGAACTGCCGCACGCTGATTATTATTATTATTATTATTTAGCGGGTAAGCACTTTCGTGGTGTAGTGAAGGTAATTTTAGCTATTAATGTTATTGTTTTTTGTTTGGTTGGTTGGTTGTTTTGATTTCTCTAGGGTGGCAGCTTTTGGGTGCAGGAACGACGGAGGTGAGCTTCGCGGCATCACGAGTGCGGATACTATGGTGCTGCCTCGCTCCGTCCAAGAGGCTGCTTTGTTTCATCTTGTGGTTTGATTTGTATTGATATGTACTCCCATCTGTTGGTGCACCGCGCGCCTCCCCATGCTCATTCTTGTTGCGATCCCCTGCACTCCTTTATGCCGCGGTCCTCCCGACACCATAACGGCCGATGCTTGCTGGCTCCCCTCGCTCCTCGTCGTGATCGCACGCCTTTTTCTCATTTTCTTTGCTCCTATATATGTATTCATTTTTAATTTATTTTGTTTGTTTCTTGGTCGGGTCTCGCTGTCGGATCCTCTGGTGTGGTGCTGTCCAGTCTACAGCGTATAGTTTCCCGCAGCTTCAAACTCTTGCACAGGGAAGCAGTGTAGCAGCCGTGCAGCGGTCCTTCCCTCCTTGAAACAAGCAGTAGTACAAACAATAGGACCAACACTTTTTGGCAGTTTTACATATCAAAATATGAACAGAGCGTCAGTGCCGGCGTTTCCGTTGGGTGTGTGCCTCTGTGGGTTGCTCTCTCCGAGAGGCAGTAAAATGCCCTGCCACCCGCCATACTTCCATGCATTTCCTTTTCTTTTTTTTTTGCTTCGTTTTCCTTCTTCTTCTCATCTTCTCGCCGTTGCGTGGTGCACCCTCTTCGCAGCTCTTCCCTTGATACCACCGAGGTGTTCCTCAGCACGGAAGCCCTCCGTCACCCCACGCAAACACTTGCTTCGCCCTTGCTGCTGCAGCGCTAGCAACCACCTATTTCTCTCGGACCCCCTCCTGCTTCACGCTTTACGTACTCCGCTATCCGCCGCCGTGATGCTCCACCAGCCCGCCGACGCGTCCTTCGCCGTGCCTCCCGGGCACAGTAGCACGAACCTGTTCATCAAGCACATCCCCGAGTCGGTGACGGATGAGCTGCTGGAGCAGGCGATGCGGGTGTTTGGGCAGCTGGAGTCAAGAAGGTGATCCGCGACATCCACACCGGGAGGAGCCAGGAGAAGGCCTTTGCGCGCTTCACGACGCACGAGGAGGCGGAGCGTGCGATGCGGCACATGGTGCAGCACGGGCTGTTCGGCGTGATGCCGCGGGTGGAGTGGGCGCAGCAGCGCTACGACGAGACCATCACCGACGCCACGCGCCAGCAGCGCAAGAAGCTCTTCATGCGGAACATCCCCAACGACGTGACGGAAGAGCAGGTCCGCCACCTGGTGGAGCAGTACGGCCCCGTGGAGCACGTGACCCTGCGCGACGATACGCAGCCGTCGCGCGCCGTGACGCCGCCGTGCAGCGCCACCCCCCACCCCAGCCTCGAACCTCCAGATCGCCTTTGTGGTGTACGCGAACGAGGGGTGCGCGGCGATCGCGTGCGACAAGCTGTACCAGACGTACCCCTTCCCGAGCTGCGGCTCGACCCCGATAATGACGAAGCTGGCGGAGACCAAGAAGGAGCGTGCGGTGCGGCGAGACCCCCCCCGCGTGGCGCGAACCGCGGGGCCGCCGGCGGCAACCGTCGCAACGGGCAGCGGCCGTCTGCGACCTGCAGCGGTGCGAGCAGCTTGACGGATTACCGCGGCGGGGCCCTGGGCAGCGACGGGATGCCCGATATGGACGGCATCTGCACGCACGCACACCGCAAGCAGCTGTGCAGCTCGGAGTTCGACACGGCCTCGTTCCAGTCTTCCCAGAGCGCGTTCTACGAGTACAACATGTCCAGTACGGCCAGCGTTGGGACGCAGGAGGAAAACTTCGGGCACCGCAGCGGCCCGATGGCTCTCGGGTATGAAGCGCCATGCTGCCAGCGCGGCCCGGCGCCGTACGAGCAGCAGCCGCAGCAGCCTTACGATGGGATGCCCTACTCGGACCAGTGGGGCTCCGCGTCCTGCCGACGACAGAGTGCGTTCAATTCATCGATGCACTCCGAAGGCAGCCGCAAATCCACGGAGAGCGGCGTATACCGCCACAACCCCTACTCCTTTCTGTAGGCGTGGCTCCCGCGTCTCAGGCCCCTCCGTCGCCGCGCACGTCCCCCGGCCTCGCTCCGCCTTTCTTCGTCTGCCTCGTTTTGGTGGCGTTGTTTGTTGAGATGATTCTATCAGGCTGTATCCCGAGGCAGTTTTTGTTGTCTTTTGCTGGTTTAATATCTTTTTTTCGTTTCACTCGCTCATTCTTGACCGTTCTGCTCGTGGTTCACTGGTTCCGCATCAGTGTTCCCCAGCAACTCCAAGCTCTTTGAGCTGTGGGCGTTGTTCGCTTCACTCGCGCAATGCCCTTCTCTTTCACTCCCCCATCGGGCCCACCCATGCGTCCTTGGTGCGGCGCTGCGGGTGCCGACTCCTTCGTGGGGCGGCGGCAGATGCGGGTGAGGGCTGCTTCCTCTGCAGGTTCCCGGGTGGAGTGTTCGATTCGCTGGACGAGCATGAAACGGTCGTCTTCATTTTCTTTTTCGTTTCTGTTTTGTTTTGTTTTTCTCTTATGCCTTGCGATTTTTTGCAGGGCCGTCGGCTTGAGCCTTCACCTTTACTGGCGCTCTCGCCCATTAACTGATTCATTCTTTGGCACTGCTGGGTCCGTCGGGGCCGTGGGGGCATGAGAACTGCCGCACGCTGATTATTATTATTATTATTATTTAGCGGGTAAGCACTTTCGTGGTGTAGTGAAGGTAATTTTAGCTATTAATGTTATTGTTTTTTGTTTGGTTGGTTGGTTGTTTTGATTTCTCTAGGGTGGCAGCTTTTGGGTGCAGGAACGACGGAGGTGAGCTTCGCGGCATCACGAGTGCGGATACTATGGTGCTGCCTCGCTCCGTCCAAGAGGCTGCTTTGTTTCATCTTGTGGTTTGATTTGTATTGATATGTACTCCCATCTGTTGGTGCACCGCGCGCCTCCCCATGCTCATTCTTGTTGCGATCCCCTGCACTCCTTTATGCCGCGGTCCTCCCGACACCATAACGGCCGATGCTTGCTGGCTCCCCTCGCTCCTCGTCGTGATCGCACGCCTTTTCTCATTTTCTTTGCTCCTATATATGTATTCATTTTTAATTTATTTTGTTTGTTTCTTGGTCGGGTCTCGCTGTCGGATCCTCTGGTGTGGTGCTGTCCAGTCTACAGCGTATAGTTTCCCGCAGCTTCAAACTCTTGCACAGGGAAGCAGTGTAGCAGCCGTGCAGCGGTCCTTCCCTCCTTGAAACAAGCAGTAGTACAAACAATAGGACCAACACTTTTTGGCAGTTTTACATATCAAAATATGAACAGAGCGTCAGTGCCGGCGTTTCCGTTGGGTGTGTGCCTCTGTGGGTTGCTCTCTCCTCCGAGAGGCAGTAAAATGCCCTGCCACCCGCCATACTTCCATGCATTTCCTTTTCTTTTTTTTTTGCTTCGTTTTCCTTCTTCTTCTCATCTTCTCGCCGTTGCGTGGTGCACCCTCTTCGCAGCTCTTCCCTTGATACCACCGAGGTGTTCCTCAGCACGGAAGCCCTCCGTCACCCCACGCAAACACTTGCTTCGCCCTTGCTGCTGCAGCGCTAGCAACCACCTATTTCTCTCGGACCCCTCCTGCTTCACGCTTTACGTACTCCGCTATCCGCCGCCGTGATGCTCCACCAGCCCGCCGACGCGTCCTTCGCCGTGCCTCCCGGGCACAGTAGCACGAACCTGTTCATCAAGCACATCCCCGAGTCGGTGACGGATGAGCTGCTGGAGCAGGCGATGCGGGTGTTTGGGCAGCTGGAGTCCAAGAAGGTGATCCGCGACATCCACACCGGGAGGAGCCAGGAGAAGGCCTTTGCGCGCTTCACGACGCACGAGGAGGCGGAGCGTGCGATGCGGCACATGGTGCAGCACGGGCTGTTCGGCGTGATGCCGCGGGTGGAGTGGGCGCAGCAGCGCTACGACGAGACCATCACCGACGCCACGCGCCAGCAGCGCAAGAAGCTCTTCATGCGGAACATCCCCAACGACGTGACGGAAGAGCAGGTCCGCCACCTGGTGGAGCAGTACGGCCCCGTGGAGCACGTGACCCTGCGCGACGATACGCAGCCGTCGCGCGCCGTGACGCCGCCGTGCAGCGCCACCCCCACCCCAGCCTCGAACCTCCAGATCGCCTTTGTGGTGTACGCGAACGAGGGGTGCGCGGCGATCGCGTGCGACAAGCTGTACCAGACGTACCCCTTCCCGAGCTGCGGCTCGACCCCGATAATGACGAAGCTGGCGGAGACCAAGAAGGAGCGTGCGGTGCGGAAAGATCTTTCGTTGGTGTCAAAGCGCTCGTGGGACAAGGATACATTAGGGTTTTGGGGGGCGAATTATACGGATAAAATAGCGCCCGTTGGTGCGGTAAGTTTGAAGGACTATCGCGAGGCGTCGTTGAGCAATGACGGATGTCAGATGTTTGATACGGCTTTTACACACCGTAGGCAGCTGTGCAGCTCGGAGTTCAACACTCCCTCACGCCATTCTTCTCTTAGCTGTAGACTGGGTGAATCGTTTGGATCCGAAGGCAGCCGCAAATCCACGGAGAGCGGCGTATACCGTCACAACCCCTACTCCTTTCTATAGGCTTGTATATGGGTGCCGGCTTGGACTTTTTGGTGATTGACATTTTTTTTCGAGATGAAAAAGTGTTAAAAGTGGATAATAAAATGATTTTTATTGTTTTCTTTTGTTTGTTTGTTTTTGCTTTTCTCTTATGCCTTGCGATTTTTTACAGGGCCGTCGGCTTGAGCCTTCACCTTTACTGGCGCTCTCGCCCATTAACTGATTCATTCTTTGGCACTGCAGGGTCCGTCGGGGCCGTGGGGGCATGAGAACTGCCGCACGCTGATTATTATTATTATTATTTTTTTAGCGGGTAAGCGCTTTCGTGGTTATCGCCGTACAGTCGTACGTCTACAACAGTTAAAGCAACAAATATGAACATATAATAATTTAAGTGGTTTAAACTCCAGCCCCCATAGTGTGGTTGTTGTCTGTGGATGAGCACAACGGACACCAGGTGGTACGTAAGGCGGGTAATCCCAAGTCGTCCGCCTCCTTGCAGATGATCTCGTGGTGCGGTTGACTTCCCCCGAAGTTGCGAGACAATTGGTCCGCAGGGTTTCGTGTTCCAGCAATATAGAAATTAATATATTTGTATACTCCTTGAAAAGAGTAGGTCGTAAGTGAAATGGTATAATTTGTTGGGGGCAAACCCTCGCCCTGTACCACCATAGCCACTACACTTTCGCTGTGCTCGTGCAATAGCTTCGTGATGTACTACAACTGCTATTTTTGCTCCGTGCGGAATCAGATTTTCTTTGTCCAATTCGATTCGATTTCTTCGGCGTAGTAACAAAGTAGCTCCCTTCGGTTCCGCGTGCGCTGATTGCCGTGCATTGAACGAGGCGATTCTTGGAGAAGCTTCTGTGGGTATCACGTTCATGAATCCATCGTTGTTGGAATGTTGGAATGCGCTTTGTTCGGGGCCACTGTACGATAGCATCATTGTCCATTTCATCATACGTCGGAGTGCGAATCTGTGCGGTGGGCCACCAGTCGTTTTTGCAAGGTTCCATCGTTAGTTGACGTTGGCGCGTAAGGCCTCGATTGCTTGCGCACTCCATCATATCGTCCCAGTTGCAACCTGAATAGCTTACGGTAAATAGCTGGATAGGCGAGGAGGATCGGGAAGGCCAGTGCCGGGTTAAGCTGAGTCGTATGTAAAGCGAACGCACTAACGAAAACACAGACGCAAAAGTACAATAAGGGAAACGAATCTTCTTCAGAGTCAATCCGAGCTTAGCAACCCTTTTGGGTGCATTCTTCACCAAGCGTTGATCCCCGCTCCATTGATTGTATTCCTCTCCAAAAAAGATATTGGAGTCGAGGGCTAAGGTCAAAGTTTATCGAGGGTCGTTCCTAATTCGGTAGACCGATCTGGTGAAGTCCGGAGATTTGCTCTCTCGATCCGCTGTAGAATTACTTCTACTATCCTTAGACATTCATCTTTGTGCCCATCCCGTGCTGCCAGAAAAATGTTATCGCTCATTGTATGTATGGTGATAGTAGTGTCCATAGCAATGATGACGTGTTGTTCGTCATTCCGTGAGCTGCGACGCTTCATTTTGCCCCTGTGTAGAGACTTTTTAATCGGTAGTAAAGTTTGTCTTCATCTCGGAACACAAAATTGCTGCGTTGCGTTGCATAGAGACTCCCTAATAGTTCACGAGGGATACGTCAGGCGTGGAGGTAGAAGCGACTCGTCCAGGGCGCCGTTCGGGAGGGGCTCGGTGATTCGTCTCCAGCGACCCTTCAACTCCGGTACGGTGAAGACTTTCACAGCATGCACATTGTTAGGCAGAATAGGTCCCAAAAGAGTACTGGGAGGGCATAGTTCGAACGTACCCATCTGGAAGGCACGTTGGACGTCCTGAGTGGGCAAAGCCGTTGTTTTGATCGTCCTAGATGTGTACATGTTGGTGAAGGTTGCCGGGGACACGAAGGTGTTAAGGCGCGCTCGAGGAACTCGTGGCTAAACCGTGTGGACGTTGGGAGTGCTTTGACCGCCTCTGGACAACGCGGCGTGGTTTCGTTAAGATGCAATTTCCAACTCGATAGGGGGGGGGGGAGGGGGGGGGCAAGAACGTCGGGTGCTGAACGCCTTTGAGTCGCTCGATCTCGTAATGCAATGTTCTCCAGTCGAGGCCCAATTGGGAGTAACCCGGTCCTTCATATAAAGGGGGGTGGTGGAGCACGGCAGTGCTGTCCTGCGCAATTCCGGCCTCCTTTGTTAGCTGTATGCCATAACCCAGGTACCTTTTGAGAGTCTCCAGTCTGGTGTGCCCCGATATTTCTATGATTTGATCGGATGGAACCTTCATGCTGGCTAGGTGGCGTATGGCTCCTTTTCGTGCAAAGGTTAGGGCAGATCCCGAACAAACTTCGTGGAGGACGGCCCGATCTAGGTTCGCCAGTGGCTGCGTGGGCAAAAAAAGCTTTCAAGAGATGCACTCCTTGGTCAGTTTGGCCTGAAGAAGAGCTGCTCCGTGTCGTGAGTACTCCTGAAGTCGCGTACGGCCCTCCTGAATTTTGAACCCTTTCCTGACCTCATGGTCACAGCAATCGGAACCAGATTCATTCGGAGTCGGAGGAGCATGGGGGGGGGGGGTCCCGTTCGAGTCGTTGGTAGCACCCGATGCTCTCCAATGGGGACATTTAGACAGATCTATCGGCAGCTTCTGGTCTGTGTGCAATGGTAGGTTCAGATGTGCAGCTTGAATTGTCGCGAGACTGTTGGAGTGGGTGGACCACTTTCACTTGCGGGCTATACGCATTCTTCGAACCAGTTCTGCGGCAGCTTCAAATTTCGTCGTGCCAGGTCCGTAGTGAGATGCGGAAACGTGTTACATCTTAGAACTGTCGATCGCGGGAGGTAGCGTACAAAGAAGGCGTCAAGTTCCAGATTAGAAGTAATTCCGGAGGCGATACTTCCGCCCCAGTACACGGTGTCTCTAGCAGCTGGAGCGGGGCTTACGCGTCGGCAGGACTGCCCTTCGCGTTTTTTCGCTCCGCACCACTGCTTTGGTACTGCGGCTGTGGTTGGTACGCGTAACGCGCATTCTGTTCAGGCTGTTGAGCACCGACGGTACCCCCACAGTTAGGACGGCGCTTCTGCTGTCTTGGCCAGAGCCTTGCAGGTAAAGATGAAAACTGTGACGTAAGGCGTTGAACATACTGCTCAGAGATGACGGTGGTGTTCAAGGCATCGAGGGTCTGGTGGAAACCCCCAGGGGAACAACGGAAAGTTGAAATCCTGAAGGTGCGGCCCACAAATGCGACTCCATCTCCCAGTGGCAGAGGAGAGGATTAACCAGTTATGGAGCAGAAGGTGTACTTCGGTCGGTTGGCGGATGAGTAATTCCAGAATTTTACGGCCGCACACTCGCGGAAATCCGTGCCAAACAAGAGATAGTCTTTCCCACCAGAACCTATATCGGCGGGAATTGCTTCTCGGAAGCCTGGGCTATGAAAAGTACCTTCATCTCATCAAACCACTAAACTCTAACTCACACAGCCGAGAAAAAAAAAGGCAAATTAGCGCTTCGTAAGGAAAAGGTTTATATAGGTAATAAACGAAACCCGTAGCTTATTTCTTTCGGATTCATTGTAGTCTCAGTTGTCTAATGTTTGGGAAAGAAACAGTATTTTAAGTATTGTTGTTTACATGCTTTGAGTTTGTTGTTCTTCATGAAAATGGTGTGTACATGAATATTTTCTTTATTTTTATTCTCTCTCTCTCTCTCTCTCTCTCTCTCTCTCTCTCTCTTTCTTTCGTTCTGTTGTTGTTGCTGTTATTATTTTTTGTTGCTCCTCCTACACGTGACCAAAAGAATCCCCCAAGGGCAATCCTTTTGGGTTTCTTTCTTTCCGTTTGGCGGTCACTCCACTACGGCAAATGGTATCCTTTACGTGTCATTGCTGTCAGGATGTTGTTAAAAAGCCCAAGGTGGCCGGGCATGCTGGGAGCTGCGGGGGCCCCAACAGTGTGTTTAGCTGTGTGGACTGCATGCTGGAGTTCGATCTCCACACTATCAAAGACCATACCACCTGTGTCACCGAAGTGCAGAAGTACCAAGGGCAGTGGCTGCAGAAGAACAAGCCACTGCGGGCTGTGCCGGTTCACCCCCCACGCCCCGCCATGAACGACTTGTCGGACAGTGACGAGGATGACGACTGGGTTCGGAGTAGCAGCAAGCCCAAGACAGAAGCCCCGTCTGCCGCCCGCCAGCCCGCAGCAGAAAAGGAACAGGGCGCGGAGGCCTCAAGAAAGCGTGGTCGATCCAGAAGCCCGGTTACAACCGCTGCCAAAGACTGTTATGTACCCTCCTTCCTTCTCGGCAGAAGCAACGAGATCTGTGACGTTGCTTCCGGGTTGCTCCGCGATGCCGGAGTTACTCATATGCCCCTCAAGAAGCTCTCCACGGAGCTGGTGGCTTGCTACACCAAGCGTATCTCCAAGCAAGTTCGACACGCTCTGGAAGAGGCCCTGGCGTGTCGTCATGGCATCCAAGTTAATGAGGATGGGGAGGCAGAGCTCCAGCAGTAGCTAGGCAGAGCTCCAGCTTGGTGCTGGTGCCGGTATGTGTCCTCCTTCTAGGTCTAGCTGAATCGCTCCGCCTTAGAAGTATCGCCTTAAAGTCGCAGGTGAGCTTCTTTCTGAGCACGGCTGTCCCAGGTCTCTATACCATTTTAGTGGAGCGTGGTTAGGGTTAGACCTCCGAGACCGGGGAAGTGGGATAGCACAGCCTTGTTGCCATATCCTACATTCCTGGATGTATCAGACTACTGGATCACATTGAATCGTATAACAACCATTTAACAATTGGCATAATATAATAATACAAATCTGTAGATGAGTATGCATGTCATCTTGTTAATACTAGAGCAGAGCAGTGCACCAATGCACAATATCGGATTTTTCTTGTTTGCGGATTTCTTTGGTTTCTTTTTTACTATTTCTTCTACTTACTCCAATCTATTATTATTATTGTTGTTATTGTTGTTGCTTTATGCGTGTTTGCCTTATGTGGATATTGCATTCATCATACCCGTATCTTCGTCTACAAAACATCTTTCTTCAACACCAATGGTGCTAATGGTTCTGCTACTTCTTTGACTGCTGTCTGCCGAGGCGGTTTCTCACTCCATTTCTTCCCTGCCGGGCCGATATGGATGGTGAGGACCACCTTCGAACAAATTACTCCATACTGGCCACTGCAAGGTAAATCCTTTAGGACCCGACGTCCCCTCTGGGGAACATCCCCGTCCCACTCGACCGCTCACTCAATGAACCGCAACGGTGATCACCACGCTTCTTCAACAAATAGAGTGAAGCCGAGGAGAAGGCCGCTCGCATCACCTAGACTAGTATCAACAACCATCGCATATTCCATTTCTTGTTTCTCGGACTCATGGCTATCTTCATGAGCAGCTACGGTACCTATGTCGTTTTCGGCCTGTACCTGCAGTTGTTGTATCGGTTCCGCATTATGAATATCGTTGATGTGTTTGTCGTTGGCACGGCGGCTGGACTTGGTTTTGCCGCTCTGGCTGGGTTTCTCCTTGATTATGTTGGCCACCGTGTCACGATTGGGTATGCCACACTTATATGCTTCTTCGGCATGCTGTTCATGGGTCTGACTTTTGACGGATATTTTGACGTAACCGAGCCTACTATGGATGGATTGTTCTTTCTAATGAATGCCGGCGGCTACGCCGTCGACGTGGTGGCCATCATCACATCTGTGACGCACTTCCCGCGTAACCGTGGGATGGTGTGCGGTTTGTACAAGAGTCTGGGGGGGTTGGGGGCCTCCTTCTTCTCGTGTCTGTTCCGCGGCTACCTGAAATCGTCGCTGCCCAAGATGTTCTACCTATACTGTATTGTAACTGCTGTTCTGGTCATCATCGTGCTCATTTTCTATGCCCCGGCCCCGTGGGTCAACTTCCGCTTTCACCGCACCGTACGTGTCCTTCGAGCCAATCCGTCAACAGTGCTGGATCCGAGCCAACTAAATGAGATCCGTTCTCGAATGGCTGAGTACTTCAACTTGAAGGTGCCGTTCATGAAGTACCATATTCCCCAGCGCCGTATCCGTATCACCTTCCTTGTGCTCATGTTGCTCAACATGTTTATGACGGCGCAGATCCTGCTCATCGCGTACAAGGAGATCACGTCTCGTGGAATTCTCGATCTGTTCTCTACCATCGCTGTTGTCATTACGCTATTTCTCAGTGTGTTGGCGTGGCCGTTTGACTGTTTGGATGAGAAGATGGATTATACGGAGGACAATGTCGATATGGACAAGAATGGAAATCCAATAATCACTACGAGGGCCAACGGCAATCCACAGAATACGATAAGAAGGCGTACCCAATGGATTTCCCCATTCCTCAGGTCCGTGGTGCAGCATCACCGGCAAGAAGGATTGCGTACAGACATTTGTTTTCTCCTTTTCATCTTAAATATGGTTGCGGGAGTCTCGGCGTTATATCTTCGCGACCGTTACGAACGAAAGATCTGTGCGATGTCCAAACATTGGACGGAGTTGCTGCATCTCTCGTGTAGCGTTGCGGGGCCATCGGTGTAAATGTAAGACTGTGATGGAGGGATGGTTCGTGCACGTGTTTGTTTTTTTTTTTTGTTGTTGTTGGGGGGGGGAGGGGTGTTGGTCTCGTCGGATTTCACACTTTGTGGTTTCTGTAATGGTGGTTGGTAGTGTGGGTAATCCTATGCCACACTGTTCGTGGATGTTATTATTTTGACCAGTATTATTATATTGTTATTTATTATTATTATTATTATTATTGTCATTATTATTATCTTTGTTTTTCTGATTTCTTTTAAGTATGATGATTTATTGCTGCTTTTCTTTGTTGTTGTTTTTTCTGGTTGAAAGAGGCAGGATGCTAAAAGGTCTTGCGATAAGGATAGGGAGCGAAGCTATACGTTCCTTGTAGAAAAGGTATAAATATTGCGTTGATATGTATACATATATATGGTGCTTTTTCTTGTTGTTGTTGTTTGTTTGTATAATTGTTTTTCCCTAATCGAATCCGTTGCTTCTCAGCGCTTACGGGAAAAAGTTCGAGGTTGGTAGGTATAGAGATGTATATGGTTCTTTTAGAGAAGTACCCTTTTAAGTTTTTTAATCACGGTTGTGCCTATATGGATGTTTATCTATCTATCTATGTTTATATACAATTGGTTCATATGTATTAATTAATACGATGTCTTTAGTAGTCTTTTTTTACGACAACAAAAACACAAAAGTATCAGGATAAGTACCATTAACAAGCACCATAGGAAAGCCAAAATAATCAAGTGCAAACAAGAACAAGTTTCCACGGATGTTTCTGCACTGTTACTCTTCGTTTCTATGCTAGCAATGCGGAGTGCATTGAGAGAGCCTAATATTTGTTTTCTTGTTGTTGTTATGAATAGTATTACTATTATTAGTTTGTAATAACAAACGACGGAAAACAACCCTCATGATGATACGTACTCCTCTCTTCTCCACCTCTTCAGTTTCCTTCCGTAGTTTCTCTCTGCACATTAATCATTCGTTGGTACTGAATTTATCTACATATTTCGGTTATAATAATTATTGATCTTGTCGTGATTACTAATTTTTTGGTTGTGTGTGTGTGTGCTTGTCTCATTCAAGAACACAGATAACTATACCGGCCAACCCCTTCACACACAGAGAGAAAAAGAGAAAAACAAACGAAAGAAAATAAGAACTAAAGCGAACACCATCCCAACGCTTCTGGTGATGGACAACGTTGTCGATATTTCGCAAGGGTTCCCTACCACCCCTCTGGAGACCAACCTGGAGGCTAATAGCCCTCGGGGATGCCCCGGAAGCGTCGCATAATGCCTCTTCCCCACCGCCTATTCGTGTCCTGCAGCTCAGCGACGATCTCATCCGGCAAACACAAGCAGACCCAGTGCACGACGTGGGTCTTCATCCAGAGCCTATCGACAACAAACGTCGCTTCCGCTATCTCTTCTTTGGTCTGTTGGCTATTTTCATGAGCAGCAGCTACGGTACCTATGTCGTTTTCGGCCTGTACCTGCAGTTGTTGTATCGGTTCCGCATTATGAATATTGTTGATGTGTTTGTCGTTGGCACGGCGGCTGGACTTGGTTTTGCCGCTCTGGCTGGGTTTTTCCTTGATTATGTTGGCCACCGTGTCACGATTGGGTATGCCACACTTATATGCTTCTTCGGCATGCTGTTCATGGGTCTGACTTTTGACGGATATTTTGACGTAACCGAGCCTACTATGGATGGATTGTTCTTTCTAATGAATGCCGGCGGCTACGCCGTCGACGTGGTGGCCATCATCACATCTGTGACGCACTTCCCGCGTAACCGTGGGATGGTGTGCGGTTTGTACAAGAGTCTGGGGGGGTTGGGGGCCTCCTTCTTCTCGTGTCTGTTCCGCGGCTACCTGAAATCGTCGCTGCCCAAGATGTTCTATGCCTACATTGGAGTCATGGGGGTATTTGCCATCATCGTGCTCATTTTCTATGCCCCGGCCCCGTGGGTCAACTTCCGCTTTCACCGCACCGTACGTGTCCTTCGAGCCAATCCGTCAACAGTGCTGGATCCGAGCCAACTAAATGAGATCCGTTCTCGAATGGCTGAGTACTTCAACTTGAAGGTGCCGTTCATGAAGTACCATATTCCCCAGCGCCGTATCCGTATCACCTTCTTTGTGCTCATGTTGCTCAACGTGTTTATGACGACGCAGATCCTGCTCATCGCGTACAAGGAGATCACGTCTCGTGGAATTCTCGATCTGTTCTCTACCATCGCTGTTGTCATTATACTATTTCTCAGTATATTGGCGTGGCCGTTTGACTTTTTAGATGGAAAAGTGGACTACACGGAGGACAATATGGATATGGACGAGGATGGTCGGTCAATAAATCATATGGTGATTGAGAACCCTTTGGTCACTACTCCAGGAGCTTCCACAACATCCGTGGGCACTGGACCTCTCTTTCACGGTATCACAAGGGAAGTGTTCAGCAGTACCTTCACTCCCGCTGCTACAACCTCTCTCTCACCGCAAGAGGAAGAGATAGGCCAAACGTCTGCACCAAAGCAAGGGAAAAGGGAAGATATCAATGAGGTGGTGACCTCCGAGATCGAGAAGCTGACTCCTGATAATCGCCTGGCGCTCAACTACGACTCGGTCACAGAGCTCATCAAGTACCGCGGTGCCACTGAGGCATTAATGTCCCCAGAATTTTGGATTCTCATGTTCCTCAGTTTCATCGTGTGGTCCACAGGCCTTATTCTGACGAATAATCTGTTCATACAGATCATGTACACCTCCATTGATAAGAAGAGCATGGATACGAAAGTGTACTACCTGTATTCGGCTCTATCCGGTATTCTCATTGCTACTGGTCGTATGGCGATTGGTTTGGTGGCCGACGATATTATGCCCATCCTGCGTGTCAAGCTGAGGATCCCGTTCAGCCTCCCCTTCACACTCCTTCTGATCGTCGCGCCGTGGGTCACATTTTTCGGGCTGTTCCTCGCCATTGTTGTGCCTGGTGTGAAGGGTCTTCTAGCGGCGTACGTCTTTCTGTCTTTTGGCTTTGGGCTGACAACGTCCACCGTGCCGTACGCCGTGACGTGCTTCTTCTCCTTTGAGCATGTCGGCCTAGGAAAGATGTACGGCTCATGTCTCTTCGCTGTTGGCGCTGGTGTCGCTGTCTTCTACCGTGGACTCTTCTACACAGAATACGATAAGAAGGCGTACCCAATGGATTTCCCCATTCCTCAGGTCCGTGGTGTCTGCATCACCGGCAAGAAGGATTGCGTACAGACTTTTTTGATTGTTCTTCTTGTATTGAATTTTCTTGCTGGTGTCCTAGCTGTTGTGCTGCACATATTGTATCAGCGCAAGATCCGAACTATGACACGGCACTTGTTGGATAAGCTCCAGCTGGCATACAGTTCGCTTTAGAATTATGTTCGATAAAGTGTGAGGATATGTCAGAGTCGTGAGCATCGTTGGTAATGTATAGTTGTTTTTCTTTCCTTTCTTTTTTTTTTTGTTTGTTTGATGAAATCGGTGAAGGTTCGAGATAAGGAGATTCTTTTCTCGCATTAATGCGATATCTCATTGCTATATGTGCTTCATTTCCCGTTTTTTTTTTGTTTGTTTGTTTTACATTGAACTATTGCTACAATGTTTTCTACTTTCTGTTCTACTTTTTGCTTCTGGCTCCATTGTCTTGTTTATGTGGTCTTTCTTCGTCCCCTTTTGATCCGCGGATGAAGGCGCTGCCACGCCTATAGGTATGATGTGAGGCATGGGATATTAAGATATAGCTATGACCAAAGAGATAGATAGAAGCAGTCGAAACTGCGCCACGGGGAAGAGGACCGAGCTAAGTAAGTACTCTTTTGTTTTCTTTTGTTGCTCTTTTACGTTGCAGGAAACATTTCCGGTTGCAGCAGAGGCTTCCCTTGTTTCTCTTATTCCTGCGATGCTTGCGGTGCTACAAAAAGTGAAAGGGAAAGCAATACAGCATACATACAACCCTTTTTTATATCTCTGCTGTGGATGCGCAGTTATATAATTCGCCGTACCAGTAGTGGTGAATGTATTCGTTTCTATTCCTTACTTTGCTTGTTTGTTTTTAAATGGAGTGACAAGTGAAATAAAGGAATGTAGGAAGATCTCTAATGAAGGCGCTGTGCTAACTATTTATGTATGTTTTTTTCGGATGATCCATATTTTATTTTTCGTTTTTTTTTTTTTTTTTTTTGCACATAAGCATCTACGCGGCGAACCCCTACCTGCGGACGCCCAATAACCCTTCTAGAAGGTATCATCGCGCCTCGAACGAAGAGTAGAACATATCTATATATACTACTACATGTCAAAGTAGTATGAAACAAATTCAAATTTTCTTCCCGATACGCACAAAAGTGCAAGATGTATGAGCATTGCAGCGATCACCATCACACAAGGTCTCCACACGGGTGATAAGGCTGCAAAATGTGTTGTGATGTTCTCCGTTCCGAAAGTATGTATCCAATCATGCGTTCTCTCACATTACCCCTTTCCCTCTTTCTTGCTTGCTTTGGTGTTCCAAACAGTGATGGCACAGGCCTGATAAAAATAGCCAGGCCACAGGATTCATTTAGCATACTTGTACTCTTCTTGTTATTTTTTTCTTCAAAAAAAAAAATATAATAATCTAGTGTTTGATTCATAGTTAGCTTTATCTATCGTTGTCCCTTCTCTAACAACTCCAAATATCCAGCAGCTTCCCCGTACCACCCCCTAAGACAAATGAAACCCGACAGCTTCGACGTCGTCTCGCCGACTCTCTCCAGATCCGCCATGACACCTTCCCCTATCCGTGTGCTCCCACTCGACGAGGAGGCTATCATACGGGCCCAGGCCAACATACCCCCGGAGGGTCGCGCGGTGTTGGAAAGTCCAGAGAAACGCTCCGACGGACCAATTAATAATAAGCGCCGCTTCCGCTATCTGTTTCTTGGCCTCTTGGCTATTCTTATGGGCAGCGGTTACGGCATGTATGCGGTCTTCGGTCTGTATTTGATGCGGCTCTACGGATTCAAAGTAAAGCATGTGGTAGACATTTTTGCGATTGGTACGGCTGGTGGGCTTGGATTTGCGGCAGTTGCAGGGTTTCTCTTCGATTATGTTGGCCACCGTATCACAATTGCGTACTCCACTCTTCTTTGCCTGGCGGGTATGGTGCTGATGGGACTTCAGTTCGACGGCTATATCGACTTAACAGAGGACTATTTGGATGCGTTCTTCTTTCTAATGAATGCTGGCGGCTACGCCATCGACGTGGTGGCCATCGTTACATCTGTGACGCACTTCCCGCGTAACCGTGGGATGGTGTGCGGTTTGTACAAGAGTCTGGGGGGTCTGGCGGCTTCGCTATTTTCTTGTCTGTTCCGCGGCTACCTGAACTCGTCGCTGCCCAAGATGTTCTACCTATACTGTATTGTAACTGCTGTTCTGGTCATCATCGTGCTCATTTTCTATGCCCCGGCCCCGTGGGTCAACTTCCGCTTTCACCGCACCGTACGTGTCCTTCGAGCCAATCCGTCAACAGTGCTGGATCCGAGCCAACTAAATGAGATCCGTTCTCGAATGGCTGAGTACTTCAACTTGAAGGTGCCGTTCATGAAGTACCATATTCCCCAGCGCCGTATCCGTATCACCTTCTTTGTGCTCATGTTGCTCAACATGTTTATGACGGCGCAGATCCTGCTCATCGCGTACAAGGAGATCACGTCTCGTGGAATTCTCGATCTGTTCTCTACCATCGCTGTTGTCATTACGCTATTTCTCAGTGTGTTGGCGTGGCCGTTTGACTGTTTGGATGAGAAGATGGATTACACGGAGGACAGTATTGACGTTGGTGAGGATGGAGAGCCAATTCAGCCTCACCCTGCCCTCAACGACAATCCACTGTTCCCCGATTTAGTGCGGGAGCGTCTGATTCACCAACGGTCGGGGATCGAGAGAGAGAGGTTTCGAACCCGCTGATCGGAGGACTGGAGACTTCGATGACCTCTATTCACTCCTTTACTCACGGTTTCGGGATTACGCAGCAAGTCGTTAGCGGTGTCTACACCGCTGATTCGTCCACAACGGGGTCAGATCGTGAATCAGAGGAAACTGGTGCCGTAGGAGAGAAAGAAGCACGCAACGACGGAGAAGAAACGGTGGAGCACGTCGTGACGGAGGAGATCGAGAAGCTGACTCCTGATAATCGCCTGGCGCTCAACTACGACTCGGTCACAGAGCTCATCAAGCATCGGAAGACAAAGGATGCCCTTTTATCAGCTGAATTTTGGATTCTCATGTTCCTCAGTTTCATCGTGTGGTCCACAGGCCTTATTCTGACGAATAATCTGTTCATACAGATCATGTACACCTCCATTGATAAGAAGAGCATGGATACGAAAGTGTACTACCTGTATTCGGCTCTATCCGGTATTCTCATTGCTGGTGGTCGTATGGCGATTGGTTTGGTGGCCGACGATATTATGCCCATCCTGCGTGTCAAGCTGAGGATCCCGTTCAGCCTCCCCTTCACACTCCTTCTGATCGTCGCGCCGTGGGTCACATTTTTCGGGCTATTCCTCGCCATCGTTGTGCCTGGTGTGAAGGGTCTTCTAGCGGCGTACGTCTTTCTGTCTTTTGGCTTTGGGCTGACAACGTCCACCGTGCCGTACGCCGTGACGTGCTTCTTCTCCTTTGAGCATGTCGGCCTAGGAAAGATGTACGGCTCATGTCTCTTCGCTGTTGGCGCTGGTGTCGCTGTCTTCTACCGTGGACTCTTCTACACAGAATACGATAAGAAGGCGTACCCAATGGATTTCCCCATTCCTCAGGTCCGTGGTGTCTGCATCACCGGCAAGAAGGATTGCGTCGGGATTTTCTTAGTCGTGCTGCTAGGTCTCAATGTAGTTGCTGGAGTCCTGGCAGTTGTGCTTCATGTTCGCTATACACGAAGAATCCATGCAATGGTGAAGGAGTTGTCTGAGCGGTTGCAGCTTAGTATGAGTGCAATCGGTGAGTGACGCAGTGGTTTCTCATAGCAAGAGCTCAGTTGTTCCCAGTTTGGTGTTTACTTGCATTTATGGCGAGAGAGGTCGTTTCGCATTGGGGGCTGCAGTTCTCGCTAAAATGTGGTGGGGATTAATGGCCAAGAGGCTTCACCCCAGATACACATTCAAAAGTATATATACAGAGCAAGAAATATCTGCTGTATGCTATTTCAGATGGAGCCTTCTCAGCCCTCTGACTTATAAGATATATTTCGTTTCCTCTTCCCTGCGCACTATTCGGTAGGCTGATAGGGTTGCATAGCAGCTTAGTATATTCTTATTTGTTGTGTGTATGCAATAGAACCAACGTCATACTCTATATATATATTTCTCGCTCTTCTTCTTTCTCTTTTACTCTCGGACCTCATTCCCCTTCCCTTTCTCTCCACACACACTTGTATGAGGACGGATGTTGGAGAAAATATATTATCATTTCAGTGCTGTAGTTCAATATGTTTCATTTTTCCAATAGTGAGGGGTGTCCCCCACACTTTGGAAACTTGCAAAGAGGTGATACATTAGCAGTCCAGAGTCTTGTTGTTCCGCTTCATTGGCGCGTACTTTAATCGTGAAAGGGAAAGGTATGGGGAACATGATGACAAAAAAAGCCCTCAAGACGACGGTTCGTCTTCAGAAATGTCTCAATTTCTCTCTCACCCAAATCCGCGGCGTGCATCCCCGGCGTGTGGGATTGTGTATGGCCATTCTAAACCGTGGGTGTTTGCTCTCAATGTGGCTGATGTGATGTAATGCTATTCTTTATTATTGCTGCTTCATGTCCGTCAGCAACGCACGATCCACGCCATGGCGCAACAACTAATTGAACAACTACTGCTGGCCTACAGTGCAACTGTAAGAGAACCTATCAGTAGATCGACGATGCCGTTTCTCTTTAAGGTCTTCTCTTCTTGTCCTTTATAATGCTATATTTTTTTAGGTGTGTGTGTGTGTTTGACTTTTTGTCGTTGCTGTTGTTGGTCCTGCTGGAGTAATGTCAGAAACATTCTCTTCTCTATCCAACTATAAAGTATACACGGCAGCGTGTTGTGTTAAACTTGATTAGTACGGTCTTTTGGATCATTTTTTTTCGTTTTTTCTGTTCTTGTATCTTCTATTATTTATTTATTGGCGTGTTGATATATTCTATTTGTTTGTTCCTTTGGTTGAGCTTCTGTGACTGGGATGCTGATTCGATATCAGATAGAGATATGCTATTCTTGTGGGTTCACTGACTTGTGCTTCGACAAGATGATTATTTATCTTATACTTGGTGAAACAGAACGGGGATACAGAAAAAACGCAGGGAGAAAATTCAACTAACTGGTCTATTATTTATTTATATATACTACATTTATATGCTACATTTATGTACTACATAATTTTGATTAAATAATTTATCAAAACACTACTTTTCCTTTGTTACAGGACCCTTTATCTATTATCTGTTTCATTGAGCACTGGTATCGCTTTTCTTCAGGATGAGCCTAACTGCTGGGTGTCGCATCATTCCGGTTCCTACTTCTTTCCGTTTACCATTTGTTGTCTATTATTTGATGTTTATAGTTTCCTCGCTGCACTCTTCTCTTCTATCAAGAATCTCCCTCTTTTTCTTCTGAGCTTTCACCTGCTTTCACTGGGCATTTTGCTTCGCCAATGGATCTCCCAGCTGTGCCTCAACCTGAGGGATCCCGCACCCCAACACAGGCCGACTCTAACCACGAACCGGCAGGAGAAATAGAGCCCGTCCCACAGGATGACCTGTATGAGCCAAACAAGGCGATAAAAAAGGAACCCATCGACAACAGACGACGCTTCCGCTATCTCTTCTTTGGTCTGTTGGCTATTTTCATGAGCAGTAGCTACGGTACCTATGTCGTTTTCGGCCTGTACCTGCAGTTGTTGTATCGGTTCCGCATTATGAATATTGTTGATGTGTTTGTCGTTGGCACGGCGGCTGGACTTGGTTTTGCCGCTCTGGCTGGGTTTCTCCTTGATTATGTTGGCCACCGTGTCACGATTGGGTATGCCACACTTATATGCTTCTTCGGCATGCTGTTCATGGGTCTGACCTTTGACGGGTATTTTGACGTGACGGAGCCTACTATGGATGGATTGTTCTTTCTAATGAATGCTGGCGGCTACGCCATCGACGTGGTGGCCATCGTTACATCTGTGACGCACTTTCCGCGTAACCGTGGGATGGTGTGCGGTTTGTACAAGAGTCTGGGGGGTCTGGCGGCCTCCTTCTTCTCGTGTCTGTTCCGCGGCTACCTGAAATCGTCGCTCTCTAAGATGTTCTACGCCTACGTAGGAATCATGGGGGTATTTGCCATCATCGTGCTCATTTTCTATGCCCCCGCCCCGTGGGTCAACTTCCGCTTTCACCGTGCCGTGCGCATCCTTCGTGCGCGCTCAGATGATGTTGTTGCACCTGACCAACTACACGAGATCCGTTCTCGAATGGCTGAGTACTTCAACTTGAAGGTGCCGTTCATGAAGTACCATATTCCCCAGCGCCGTATCCGTATCACCTTCTTTGTGCTCATGTTGCTCAACGTGTTTATGACGACGCAGATCCTGCTCATCGCGTACAAGGAGATCACGTCTCGTGGAATTCTAAACCTCTTCTCTACCATCGCTCTCATCCTTGTTTTGCTGTTGACTATTCTCGCGTGGCCGTTTGACTTTTTGGATGAAGAAGTGGACTACACACAGGATAATATGGATATTGATCGAGACGGTAATGCCTTGTTCTCCCAAATTCAACGAAGCAATAGTGATTATATGCCACGACCGCCTGTGCGCTCCATGAGCACCATCAGCACCGCCAGTCATCGCGGGGTGACCCACGGCGTTTTTGGTCAGTCTGTCTCCAACTCTCCCATCTCCCGAATGGCTTCTACAGAAATTGTTATCCAGGAACCCGAAACAACATCGGTTCCTAGAGAAACGTTGGAAAACGTCGTGACGGAGGAGATCGATAATCTTACTCCTGATAATCGCCTGGCGCTTAACTACGACTCCGTCACAGAGCTCATCAAGTACCGTGGCGGTCCCATTGAGGCATTAATGTCCCCAGAATTTTGGATTCTCATGTTCCTCAGTTTCATCGTGTGGTCCACAGGCCTTATTCTGACGAATAATCTGTTCATACAGATCATGTACACCTCCATTGATAAGAAGAGCATGGATACGAAAGTGTACTACCTGTATTCGGCTCTATCCGGTATTCTCATTGCTGGTGGTCGTATGGCGATTGGTTTGGTGGCCGACGATATTATGCCCATCCTGCGTGTCAAGCTGAGGATCCCGTTCAGCCTCCCCTTCACACTCCTTCTGATCGTCGCGCCGTGGCTTACATTTTTCGGGCTGCTCCTCGCCATCGTTGTGCCTGGTGTGAAGGGTCTTCTAGCGGCGTACGTCTTTCTGTCTTTTGGCTTTGGGCTGACAACGTCCACCGTGCCGTACGCCGTGACGTGCTTCTTCTCCTTTGAGCATGTCGGCCTAGGAAAGATGTACGGCTCATGTCTCTTCGCTGTTGGCGCTGGTGTCGCTGTCTTCTACCGTGGACTCTTCTACACAGAATACGATAAGAAGGCGTACCCAATGGATTTCCCCATTCCTCAGGTCCGTGGTGTCTGCATCACCGGCAAGAAGGATTGCGTACAGACTTTTTTGATTGTTCTCTTGTGTCTCAATGTAGTTGCTGGATGCCTGGCAGTTGTGCTTCATGTTCGGTATCAACGACGCATTAATGTGATGACGAAACAGCTGCTGGAGATCCTGCAGCTATCGTACAGTATGGTGCGGTAGAGAGAAACGGAGTTGATGCCGGTGTTGTTAGTTTAGCTATGGATGTGGCTTTTTAGGTATCGCTGTTTCGCTGTCTATCTTATTATGTCTGCGCAGCATAGTTCGTAGGAACCACAACGACGACCCTGAAACAAGCTCTGTGTTGATGATGTACTGAGTGCGGAGAAGGAGATAGAGTGTTGTCTCGCTGCATTATTTCGTAGAAAAAAGACAGCTTTTCCTACACTTTTTTTTTTTGTTGTTTTGTTCTTTTTTAAATATTTATGCTACTTTTGATGTTAACATTACTAATAATTGAGCAGCAGTCAAAGTATTATATTATTGAGTACACCAGTTGGTTTGCTTTCTGAAAATTCCCCTCGTGCTGGATTGCAAGTTTCCAACTCTAGGTTCAGTCGTAATGTGATCAGTCAGGAAAATAGATAAACCTGAAAGAGAAAGGGATAAGAAAACAACGATAATTAAAAAGAAGTCAGGTAGATCAATGTGAACCCTATTCCACTTTCTATTGGCTTTTTTGTTGTTGTTTTTCGAAAAGGTTACTGGAATTCTTGAAAGCTGCAGTAGGAGTATTATTGTGTCGATGCAGCACGGGCCGCCACTTGCTTTCAGGTTACATTTTTAAGACGCTTGACACAACACCGCGAAGCAGATGGGGAACTCAGTTTTTCTGTTGTTGTTGTTGTTTTACTTTCAAAAAAAAAAGAATTTTCATTTTTATGTTATTAATATATGGCTTAACTTTCTAACATTTCCTTTTCGTGGTTGTACATGGTTTCTTTTTGTTTGTTTGTTGGTTTAGATGTTTGTATTATATATTTTAAGGTATACACACTATTAGTAGCGTAGGTGATGATGTTTGTCTGTGCATGCGGGTGCCTAGTGTCGAGAAAATATATGTCTACATCGATTTGTGATCATATCATCCTCACTATTCCTACGCAATGCCACTGCAGAGAAGACATTACAACAGTGTATACAGCGCTCTGTGGAGTTGGATCATTGGGCTATATTGTGTATTGCTATCTTGTCTCCTTCTTTTTCTACTCTCATTTCCACCTAGTTAAGATTTTTAATCAGTGCGGGTGCTACAACCGTCGTATTTAACATTTTGCTCTTTTGCCGTTGTTGTAGTGGTGTTTCAATGCGATGGTATGCTGCCAGGGGGGCCTCGTGGGATCTAGCGTTCGTCCTTAAGGGGTACCACGTTAAATCTAGACTCATAACCCCTGCAGCCGTGTCATGTTCGATGCGACTGTGGGGATCTCGCCCTCGCACTGCAGCGCCGCTGGAAACCACGCGGTGGGCCAGCAATGCGCTGAGCAGTAGCGTTCATATCATCACCTCCGCCCGCCCGGAGAGAGTGTGGAACACTATTCCCCACTGGTGTTCTCTCTGTCTCGAGCCACTGAATGACTGGGACAACCACAGAGGAAAGCGAGATCACATTTGCTTGGAGATGTTTTATGATACGCTCGTCAATACAGAGAGACAGTGGGACCCTGAAAGCATTTGGCACGAGGTCCAGTCGAACGTCCTGGCTTGCCGCTTGGGCTCCGACGAGGATGCTTCAGCGGAGAGCGTGCTACGGCATATGTTGATGCCTAGGGAGGCGAGGGCCTTCTACCCATTTTTCAATGCATTTGATAATGATGATCCCGCTCAGCGGCGGAGAGAGCTTAACAGCTGTTTAACATACCTCCAGCGCATTGGGGTTCTACACATTGATACCACCAACTTACAGCAAGCTAGCTTTTACGGTGGGGTAGTGATGTTTAAAGAATTGTTTACCCCGCTTGCTCAAATATTTCCCAAAGCCGATGCAAAAGAGGTGTCTGCATTGACACAGATGGTATACGCCACATACAACAATGAAACCGTTTTCGATTTGTGCCAGATGGAAACCCTCATCCCAGAAGCGCTCCTCCGGGAAAGGCTCCCTCTAACTCCGCCTACAGGAGACGGAGATTTTGACGCTAATGGTGGCGATGATGCCGCGCTCCTGACTGGAGATGCCGTGGCGGAAGAAGCAGGGTCAGTTCCTTATTATCTGAAAGGTGTCTTTTTCCGTGCTGTTCTGGGCTCCCTGCGATGGGCATTGGAGCCGGATACTATCGCGCCACCTCCTGGTCTGGGTATGGATGAAGAAACTCACGGGGTTGTATGCGTTCTGGCAGCGTATGCTGCTCGGCTGCTCATTTCGGAGCTTATATTTTACAAAATCTCCGAGTATGTTGTTCGCGTGGAGGGAGTATTCCGTAGAGAGGGCCTGAAGGAGGCAGCTGCCTCACGGTTAGAGAAACAACGCGAATTTGATAAATTACGTAACACAAACAATTCATATCGGGTGGTACCGACAAACTCATGCTGGGGGATGTGCCAGTACTGCGGCGGAGAGAAACATGTGTTCAACGTTTGTGGGGATCAAGCTTTTCAGCGAGCAGGAAAGTGGGCCAAGAAGCGTTCCATGTAGTCGGTGATTATCAGGGCTGCTTTCACAGATAATTCATACTAACATGTTCACATCGACCAGCATATCAGTACACAAATGGAGCTCAAACAAGTGATGTTGTACAGAACATCAGCTTTGGCATAGATGTGTGTCTTTTCATGCATTACTTTGTTATTACCATTGTCTCTTCCTTGTTTTCTACTGCTCCAACACAGAAACAGTGGGGCTGATCTGATGATAGAATTTCTTTTTCTGGTGAGTCGTCACGGAAAGGTGCGACTGGCCAAGTGGTACATATCTCTCAGTCAGAAGGATAAGGGAAAAATAATCAAAGAGGTGAGTCAATCAATCTTGAGAAGGCCGTCTCGGTTTGCGCACATTCTTACGATTCAGGGGCGGAAGTACATATGCCGCAAGTACGCATCACTATTCTTTGTGGCATGTGTCAATGACAGTGATAACGAACTCAATACCTTTGAGATCATTCATTTGTTCGTGGAAACTCTTGATCGCTACTTCGGAAGTGTTTGTGAGCTAGATGTTATCTTCAATTTCCACCGAGTTTACTTCATCCTAGATGAAGTGCTATTGGCAGGTGAACTGCAAGAGAGTAGCAAACTGAAGATTCTGAGACAGATTCAAACGCATGATCAAGCGGCAGAAAAAAGCGAAGAAAACATGCGCGGATCTCTGTCAGGTATCGCAGCTTTGGTGTAGCCAGCAATCCAAACACAAAACACGAAACTGCTCAAAAGCAGTTGTCTTTTTACCAAAATCTCGACCAGAATCTTTTAATCCCATCTTGAGAATGTTGTCAAACCAATCAATCTTTCTTGGTTCTCCTTATTTTTTTTTTTCGAACAAAAAAATTCCGAGGATAGGGCAAATGCAAGGCAAAAAAGGAAAACCTGCGCAGTCCGGGAATCGAACCCGGGCCTCCCGCGTGGCAGGCGAGAATTCTACCACTAGACCAACTGCGCCCCGCCGCCGTCGTTGACCACTCGCCACCTTTTGGGGCACCGGACTTCTCACAGCCCTGGGGGGGCGCGCCTCCATCCTTCCTCAAGACATCCGGCGCCCGGCCAAGCGGGGCGATCCCAATTGGCAGGGGGCGGGTTGGCCCCACCACCCCCACCTCCTTAAATGCCTCGAGGACCTAGGAGGTAGGAAGGGACAAGACGAATGTGATGAGGCAGCGCCTTCGCATGCGTATAATGCATCGCATTTGGGAGCCCTTGCCTAGACTTACCTGTACCAGGAAAACGGAGAAGAAGGAGTAAAGAAAACATAAGGAGCCAGCCTTCTCTCTGAGCCAAGTATCCGTAGGAATCAAGTCCGGAAACGGCAAGAACCTCTATTCATTTTCCGTGGTCTAGATTCACCCCACAGCGAGCATGCTTCTATGCACATCGGGCCTCAGCGGCGCCTGTTCGCCTCGAAGGGGAGGCCCCCACACACCGAGGACGAAGCGCAACGAAGAGATGGAAGACAAGTCGTAGCTGCTGGCTTGCGTACGATTTGGCCTCCTCTCGCTTCACCCCCAAAGACACGTGATAGCGTATCAGCCGGATTGGATGGACCGCTGATCTGGAAGAAGGTGACCTCGATACCGTTGCGGTACCACAGGCCATGGACATACTCGAAAAGCTTGTTGAGCGAGTATCCCCCCCCTATTCCGCCGAAACCGTTCGCCCGCCTCTGAGTGTGGACGATGGCTTCGTGGTCTGTGACAAGGGCGACTCCGGCTCCGCCCGGAAGTCCCTCTCGCACCAATTGCCCTAGGGCAAGCTGAGCCGCCCGTGGCTCTGCGTGAGCCGAATGCTGAGCGTTAAAGAACCCTCGGTTTCTCACCAGCCCCAACGAGTAAGGCGAGTTCCGGTTGAAAAAACCACGCTCCCACTTTTGCTGATAAGTGGTTACGGTTCCCTCTGCTCTGTTTCGCGCGATAGCACCCCATCCCGCGTACGATGCATCCGTAAAACGATGGCGTCATAGTACGCCTCATCGTACGGGTGCCTCTCGTCAGCGATGCGCCACCAGTCGTTCTGGTAGAGCGCTTCCCCGAGTGCTACCATCTTGGCGTGCACCCTAGCGTCGAGGTACGGGAGCTCCGAGTCCCAATCGACGCCTTCTGTGACCCTTCTGTACACCCCGCGATATGCACGCAGCAGTTGGAACGCACTCGCTGGGTTCATGCGAGTGCTGTGGAGGGCATACAGCTCCAGTGAGACTAGAGATACGAATGATCGGCAGCTGAATCTCTCTGCCTGTAGTGCTAGGCCTAACTTTGCAACGGTTTTGATGGAGTTGCGTATCCACCTCTCCCTCAAACCACGCGTACTCCTCCCCGAGGAAAGTTACGGCCTTTTCTGCCTCCGTTAGAAGCGCCCCGTCGCTCATCGCCATAAGTTCGTCACGGTTCGGGGACGTCAGGAGATTGGCCTCTCATGCGCCCAGTATCTTCCTCACAGTGCGCACGAATTAAGCCTCCTGACCTTCCTTCGCTGCTATGAGGACGTTGTCGATCAGGGTGTGGACTGTCACCTCTGTCTCTACGCCCACGATAGTCCACGTCACGGCCTGGCCCACTGCAACGCTCCATCTTGCCCCCGTCGGCAACGTCTTCAGGCGAAAGAAGCCCTTCCCCTTCCGAAAGACAAACTTTTTCCTCATCTCTCCTGGTATCGGGATCGCGTCGTAGAAGGCTTCGAAGTCGATCTGCAGCATGTACTTGCACTGCCGCAGTGACTGCCTTCTGCCCAAGCGTGTCGGGTACGTGACGTTGGGTACGTCGCTGGTCCGGATAGCCGTGTTGAGGTGAGGCTCGGTGATGAGCCGACGCCTGCCCTTCATCTCTGGCACCGCGAACACGTTCACACCGTGGTATCCCCAGGGGAGTTTGTTCTCGCCCAGCGTATCAGCGCCGATCGCTTCAAACTTCCCCATCTCTACCGCTTGCTGGATATCCTCTCGGGAGAGCTGCGTTGGCTCCCCCTGCATGCGTTGTATCTCCATATACAACGATACTTCGTTAATCCCCAACTCCTTGGTTGACGGAGCCTTCGAGCCTATGGATTCGGCTCGGGGTGGTGGAGGAGGGCGGCGCTGTCCTGCGCCATTGCGGCCTCCCGGGTCTGATGGCGGCCAAAAGCCAAGTATATCTCCAGGGTCTCGAGCCGCTTGTGCCCAGTAAGTCTCATCAGTTCCGCTGTCGACACCCCCTTCGCCGCCAGGTGATGAATCGCGCCCCTCCTCACCGATGTCAGCGCTGACTCCCTGTTCTCTCTCCGGAGAGCTGCCCGAATGCGATCCCTGAGGTCCTCGTGATCCGGGAAAAGCTTCCGCTCCGGGGGAGTCCTCGCCAGGATCCTGGAGAGGTCGTTCGCTTGCTCCACTCTCAGCGTTGAGCCGGCCGCGTAAACCCCTCTGAACTTCGCTCCCTTCCCGTAGCGCTGGGTCACCACTAGGCCGTACGTCCCGTCCTCTCTCTCGGATCCTTCTCGAGACGAATGTCTCGCTTGCGGAGATACGCCACATCCACGGCCCTCGCTGCCAGACACCACATCATGGCCAAGAAGAGAGCTGCCCTCGGGCTGCTGCGACTCAGAGAGCGGATCGCCTCGCTGCACTGTGCAAGGGTCGCCGGTGATGCTGGCTCCGACGGACTCTCCCTCATCATCCGCACGATTGTCTTCTTCGCCGTGTTCCACTCGGGGAACTCGTTGAGGTGCACACCGTGGGACTCCGTTGTGTAGAGGGGAAGGTTCCGCAGGGCCCCTGCCATCGACGACAACTCCTTGTCCACTGTCGCTGGGCGTCACCCTCTCGCCTTGGCATCCATCAGGACGCACCGGATCGTCGCCGCCGCGATGCTCTGCCCTAAGTACTCCACGGGCATCGCTTGCAGCTTCCGTAGGCAGCGGATGTGGTGGTAACGCGTTGGCTTGCTGACGGCGTTCCATGAGACCATCTCCTGGTGTGGAGGCTTGTGGCTGAATATGTGCCAAGTCCTGGGGCAGGTAACCGAGCCTCCTGGCGGGCTGCCCTCGCTGTTTAACAGGATCGTGGGCTCGTCTCGTAGGATCTCCTGGTACTCATCCTGATCCTGGGCCTCGTTTCCTGGTTCGTTCTCCCGTGTCGCGGGTGTGCTTGTCACGGATGTCCTTCTCGATTGTGGCCGGGTGGTGCTTTGCTGGGGCCTCGCCGGGTATGTCGCCACACCCTCGGGCAGGTACAACCCAAGCACTGCCTCAGATACAACCGTCGTGAGGCGGTAGTACGCACCATCAGCTTCTGTTACTAGCTGTGCTCCAACTCGAAACGACATTCCCTCGATAGTGCCCGGCAAGCATCCCGCTGCCGCTGCTCGAACGAACATGTGAGCGTTTGCAAATGGCCGCTCAGCCAGTTCTCCTTCCGTGTCGTTGCCGATCCACAACGATAGAGGGAAACCCATCGTCCCAAGAGCCTCTATGACGTCTCGCGGAGTCTTCGCCCCAAAGCTGTTATGGTATTTATTTTTTGTTTGTCCCTGTCTTTGCGCGGGAGAGATCGCAGACCGAGGTGGCGACCGTGCAAGTAAGTAACGCGTGTGTAGTAGGAATGGTACCTCAGGGTACTTACTTCGTGACCATGGCCTTCTGTTTGCGATTCATCCTATGGCAAGGGCCCTCTGTGCCAGTGATGGTCGTATATGTGGGGTATATGGCGCAGGATAAAGGAAGCGAAAAACGAAAGATAGACACGTTGGCCTGGCTGGAGATATAATCCAAACAGCTGGGTGGGGTATATAGGTGATGAGGCCGCAGCCAAAGGGAGGACCCCTTCCAGTAGGCATGAAGAGCCCTGATTAGTTGCGCCCGTGCCTTCGTTACTTCCGAGAGTTTGTTGCGTCGTTCGTTGGTTTCTTCGTGGCACTTTCCTCATTACGTTTTCTGGGTTTTGTTTCAGCTTTGTTACCGGTGGTATTTCCTGCGTTTGATTTCTTTTCATGTGGTGTCGGATTCTGGAAAGGTAGAAAGTGAGAGCTGTGGAAACTACGAGTTGGGTCGGGGTGCCTTTGTGTCGGGGGACGGGTGATGCCGTTGCTATTCATGTGTGTCCTTGTTTCCTTGTGGCACGAGGTTTGGTAACGTTTTCGTATGGTGTTTCTTTTCTTTCGGTTCTTTCTCTTCCTCCAGGGCGTTCTTTCACAACAAGATGGCCTTATGTTATATAGATTTGGAAAAGTTATTGATACGTGGGAGAGACGTATAAAAGTTGTGTATAGGTGTGTTGCGGTTGTGGCTGGCACTGCCTCATGGGCTCCTCAAGTGTTAGATGTTCGAGTACTTTGGGAATGGGTGGCTGTGTCCGCGTTAGTGGAACTCCTCTCCTGCGTGGAAACTACGGTTTCCGTCCACCACTCCTCTGACGAGCCGGTAGTTGGTCTCGTGCAATGTTTGGGCGATCTTTGTCATAAGATCGTCCAGCGCTGTGCCACAGTCCCGTTGGTCGGGTCTGGCCTGCGCGATTGCACGGAGCCATCTCCGTGACTCATCGTGAATGCGGCCTGTTGCCTCGAGAATAAGGGGTGTGAACAGGACCCCTTGGCGCTCCATGGTGGCGCCGTACTTCCTCATCTTCTCGTCGAAGGCGGCATTCATGGCCCCCTTGCCCGAAACGCTGGCGCGTGGCCCCGGGTAAGTGACCCGCACGTCCGTCCCGAATACTCGGCCGTACGTGGTGATGAGGACGTCGATCCTCGTCGCGTTCGATGTGGAGGCTGCTGGCTCCCGTTGGACCTCGAAGCCCAGACTCTGCGCCCAGTGCGCCACAACCTTCGCTAGCTCGTCGTGGCGGTGAAGTCTTGCTTTCGATGATGGCTGGCTGCACGTGTGGACGTGGGCATTTGCCGCTGGCGCACCGCAGACACACTTGTTGCCAGGGAAGGCCTCGATCTGCAGGCGGTGTTTCAGATAGAACCTGAATGCATCGTCTGATATTTCGACCTTAGGGTCGGCCAGCACTCGGTTCGCACCAGGGTTCTGGTGGATCCAGACAGGGTTTCCCCCTGGCTCCCGAAGGAGAGAATGAAGGGAGATAGCCTTCTCTTCGTCCACCGCCTTGGTGGTCTCGTTTTTGCGACCTTTTTGACAAACGAAGTCGCGCGCGCAACACGCTATTTCCACATGGGGCCGAAGCCCTGGGCCACCATGCTTCATCGGCAGCTGCATGAGGCCTTTTGCCTTTCCCGCTCACACCCCTCATTCTCGAGGCAACAGGCCGCATTCACGATGAGTCACGGAGATGGCTCCGTGCAATCGCGCAGGCCAGACCCGACCAACGGGACTGTGGCACAGCGCTGGACGATCTTATGACAAAGATCGCCCAAACATTGCACGAGACCAACTAACGGCTCGTCAGAGGAGTGGTGGACGGAAACCGGAGCTTCCACGCAGGAGAGGAGTTCCACTAACGCGGACACAGCCACCCATTCCCAAAGCACCCGAACATCTAACACTTGAGGAGCCCATGAGGCAGTGCCAGCCACAACCGCAACACACCTATACACAACTTTTATACGTCTCTCCCACGTATCAATAACTTTTCCAAATCTATATAACATAAGGCCATCTTGTTGTGAAAGAACGCCCTGGAGGAAGAGAAAGAACCGAAAGAAAAGAAACACCATACGAAAACGTTACCAAACCTCGTGCCACAAGGAAACAAGGACACACATGAATAGCAACGACATCACCCGTCCCCCGACTCCAAGGCATCCCGACCAAACTCGTAGTTTCCACAGCTCTCACTTTCTACCTTTCCAGAATCCGACACCACATGAAAAGAAATCAAACGCAGGAAATACCACCGGTAACAAAGCTGAAACAAAACCCAGAAAACGCAATGAAGAAAGTGCCACGAAGAAACCAAGGAACGACGCAACAAACTCTCGGAAGTAACGAAGGCACAGGCGCAACTAATCAGGGCTGTTCATGCCTACTGGAAGGAGTCCTCCCTTTGACTGCGGCCTCATCACCTATATACCCCACCCAGATGTTTGGATTATATCTCCAGCCAGGCCAACGTGTCTATCTTTCGTTTTTCGCTTCCTTTATCCTGCGCCATATACCCCACATATACGACCATCACTGGCACAGAGGGCCCTTGCCATAGGATGAATCGCAAACAGAAGGCCATGGTCACGAAGTAAGTACCCTGAGGTACCATTCCTACTACACACGCGTTGCTTACTTGCACGGTCGCCACTTCGGTCTGCGATCTCTCCCGCACAAAGACAGGGACAAAAAAAAAAAAAAAAAAAACGTTGTAAGCGTTCTTGCCGTCGAGCGCGACCACGACGTTTCGGGGGTCAGAGGTCCTCGCTTGCCGGATTTGTTTGACGGCCACGGCCGCATCTCCCCAGACCCCGTGCTAATAATCCTTGAACTTCCGGCGGGCCGCCGGGTCCAGCTTACGAAACGCGACAATTGATGGGAGCTTCATCCACACACTCTCCGGCGTGATCGGCCGCACGTTTCCGGCGTCGTCCTTCTTAAGAGGGAGTACCGCGGACGCTCGGATGCGTGTGGCGAAGCTGGGGGAGACCTTGCAATTGGTGATGTCTTGTACCACAATTGTGAGGTCCTCTAGGAGGTCCTTGTGTTCCAGTACTGGCATGAGGAGCTCACGCGTCCAACCGTCAATCCCTGGGCTTGCTCCTCTCGACATCCGACGACGGATGGCGATGGCGACATCCGCCGGTGTGAGGGTGAGGTGAGTGTCGACTTCGGGGGGACGGGGGAAATCCGTCTGGTCTTCTTCCGGGTGGAGTGCGCGCAGCGGGGCCTCGGCGGTGGCCGCAGGGAGCATCGGTGCCTGCTTCTGCTCTCCTGCTCTGGCGGCCTTTCCGAGGGCCCCTACGTGTAGGAATCGCATCACCCTTGCGATGGTTCGTCGTTTCTCCCGCGCCTTTTGTTTGTCGGTGGCCTGCTGCGGGCCCAGGCTGGAGACGGAGGATGCCGCGTCCCATTCGTCATCGTCATCGTCCGTGCCTGTGACGCTTGTGGCTGCGGTCGGCGCTTCCTGTGGGCGGTCTGGTGGGGCATGACGAGGAGTTGCGGTGCGGTCTCTGGCGTCGTCCTCCTGGGGGCCTCTCTCCGAGTTCTCGTCTTCGCCTCTCGGCTTTGGTTGGAGATACAGCCGTGGTAGGTCAAGCAGGCGGGGTTGGGCGTCGTGTCTGTGCGCCTCATCCATCGCCCGTAACCTGTGGTGCCGTTGTCCGCCACGTTTGCGAGCGCAGTGGCGACGAGAAAATAGCCTATTCTCCTTCTTCTCGCCGCCATTGCCGACGTGCTTGCTAACGCGAGTTGCTGCTGCACCTTCAAAGACACCTCATCCACCTGAGTCTCTTGTCCAGATGAGGAATCCACCGCCTGCGTGATCGACGCCTGCAACTCCGGTATGGTCTCCACTTCTGGTGACAGTAGGGGGTCCACTGCTTCTTGTGTAGCGTATGTCTCTGCTACTGGTGTGTGCTGCGCCTCTTGCGTGGGTCCCTCCGATGGTGGGGGCACAGCCTCGCTGGCTGCCGGCACTCTTGTGCTGGGGGTTCGGCGCTTCGGGCCTCCTCCGTCCAGTCGTGTGTCCACCCGAAGGAGCTCGTCTTCCATGTGTCGTAGGAATACGTCCTTGGGGGTCTTCTCCTTCGCGCATCTGCTGAGGAGGCTCCGTAGTCGTTCAGCAATATTGTGTTGGGATGCCCCACCGACTCGGAGGAACTCCGCGAAGAAGGTGGCGGCCATGTACAGGCCGCAGTCGTCGCTCCCTGGCCGCTGCCGAGGGCACCGGAGACTGGTGATGCGCAATCCTGGCCACAGCTTTTTCATGGCCCTACGCAAGTCTCTGTGCACTATCGGCGATGGTGCGGAATCTACAATTTCCCAAGCTCTCGTTCTTTCGCCGAGTCAACCGCAGGATACCAGCTATCCAGTGGTGGCGAATAAAGAGCGGAAAGTAGATGACCCTCTGGGAGGACAGCTGCTCACGAATCCGCGTGGCGTGAGCGGGGGTCAGGTAGGGGAGGGTGGCGCAGGAAAGCACCTTCTCGCGCGGAAGGTACCGGGCGAAGACATCATCGAGCTCCACATTGGATGTCTTGCCATGCGCGAAGTCGCCTCCGAAAAGTAGGCGGCCTGCCGGCGGAAAAGAGGCAGGCCACTCTAGTTTTTTCTCCCCTGTGTCGGGGCAATGGAGCCGTCCGGCATCTCCGTCGCCCCCCATGCCGGGGCGAAGCCCTTCTCGCCTTTCTCCTTTGGAGCAAAGTGCTGCTGGAGAGTACGCGGAACCTCCGTGGACCGAGACTTTTTTGGACAGCTCCCCAATCGTTTTCTCCGCCTCCCGCAGTTTCTTCCGGAGGACCGCGTTCTTCTTCTCAAGGCTCGCTTTCGACCGAGCACCCTCGCCGCCAAACAGCACAGAATCCTCCGACCGGAAGAAGTCCTGTGGCACTTTCTCATCTGCCGACGCCTCCCTTCCACCGCCCACAAAGAGGTGACGGTGGCAGGCAATGATGCCGGTGTTGACCGACCTGCAGGATTTGGGTGGGAAGAGGGGAAAAGGAAACTGCTCCAGGTACTTCCCGTACAGCATCTTGTCCGCGCTGTCCATGTGCTGCGCGATGGCTCCGAAGTTGTGGGGCTGGTGGCGCGACATACCGGGAACGCGGAGGATGATAGCGGCGAGCAAACGACACGCCTCGGCGGGAGAGCCCTCGAAGAACAGGAGGTACTGGAGCGCCAGCACCTCAAAAGGGAGAGAGTGTGGCGTCCTTCGCCTTCTCTCTCACCTCTCGCCGCAGATCATCCAGCTCTGCTGCCTGGGCGTCCTTGAAGAGCGCCACGTACGACGCCCTGTAGGTGGCCATGGCCCCCACCCAAGGTGCGTTCTGGGTCGCGATCTGCCCCGACATCAGCTCCACGAAAGGCGCGAAGCCGATCGACGCCACGATCGGCTGCGTCGGGGCATCCCGACGGATACCTGCCAGGATATTCTGCACCTGGGCCTGGTGCTGCTCCGCCGCCAAAGATCCCGCAGCCAATGCCGCAGCCAGCGTGTTGATCGTCGCATGCGCTGTCGAAATGTCTATTTTTTTTTTTTTTTTTGAACTCTGCAGCTGGAGGCTGAAGATCTTGAGGCTAGGGGCTATGGGTTATCACGTCAAGGGGAAACAAGGAGAAAAGGTGATAGAAAACCATCTTAGCAGCACAAGTAGACAACACAAGAAAACAAGAGAAACATATCGTTCCTGAGGCATTGTGATACTTCGTTTCCCTCAACCAAACTCAGGAATAGAACGGGGGCTGTCGCCATGGCTTCCTTGCCAACCTCGGCTACGTTCTAGGCCTGCGTCAGGACATGGGCCACGGCCCCCCCCCCCCCCCGTCCTCCTTCGCTTTCGGGCAGGGCTCTACCACCAGGGTTTCCCCACCAGGGTTTCCCCACCAGGGTCTGCCGGGGGGCGCCTGGGCGCCGACCTCCCCATTGCCGCCAGGCGGGCTTTTAGGGGTCCATTTTCGGGCCGTCGATGGGCTGGCTGTTGAGGCTGCCCGACGCGCCTCCTTCCGACTCCGCTGTTTGGTGAGGGCTGGCCGCCGATGGTGGCAGTTGGGGTCGGGCGGTGTCCGCCTCCTGGGGACGGGTCGGCGGGGAGGAACGTCCTCGCTCATGTTTTCCTCCCACCGCATCCTCTGGGCCATTTTGTGGGAGTGGTAGCTGGGACGTTCTGAGGGTACTGAAAGGGGTGTCCTCACCAAGAAAGGGGTCCAGCAGGTCGTCGTCTTCCTAGTGTCCGTCGGATCGGCCGATGGGGAGGGGCGTCGCACCGCCGGCGCCACCCAGCGGGGGTGAGGGAAGCGTGAAAGAGGCTTCCCCAAGGAGCATTTTGTCGGGTGCCATAGTGTGTGGGTCTCTGGGTGGCTGCGGGGGTGGCTGTCCTGTGTTGCGTTGGGCGTCGTCTGGGGACCTTGCCCTTCGGAAGAGGAGAACGGTTCGGGTCCACCCACTCCTTCGGAGCGCCGAACGGTTTGGATCTGGTGCAAGCGGGGTTTCCATGCCATCTTTTGCCCTTGCGGCTAAACTGGTAACCCTCGGGGTAGGAATGGCGGTGGGAACGGGCAACGAACTGGGCGGTTGGAGGAGGATCCCCCCCCTTCACAGAAGTAGGATGGCCAGCTCGCCAAAGCTCCCGGAACGAAGTCGCCCATCAGTCCCCGGATAGAGTCGAGGAGCTGCTCCCCCAAATCGCGGCGTTGCATGTGTTCCTCCCGAAAGAGTTCCGTGCGTTTCGATTTTGCCCGTCCACGTCACCTGGCTGCAACAAGGGTGATAGAGCGGAGCCGGGGGCAAAACAAGGCCCGAAATGGTTTACGCGCAGGCGAGGTGAAAAGAGAAAAAAAGAAAAATAAAGTGAAGCGTTAGGGGGCGTGGGAATGGATGGTTATGGGCATTGGTTGCCTTAGCTCCGAAGACGCAGTGGCTGGTGGGAAAGGCCTCGATGAGGAGGCGGTGCTTCAGGTAGAATTTGAAGGCGCCGACACTTATCTCTATCTTCTGGTCGGCCAGTAAAAGGTTCGCGCCGGGGTTTTGATGGACCCCGGAAAGGCATCCCCCAGGCCCCCGAAGGAGAGAATGGAGGAAGATGGCCCTGTCTTCGCCCACCGTCTCGGCGGTTTTGTGTTGGTGGCCCGTGTGGTCGATTGGCCTGGGAGGCCCTGCTCTTCGAGGAGGTCGAAGAAGGGGTCCTCTTTCTTCGAGCCAGCCGGAGGCTTCTTTTTTGGACCCCTCGATGCCGGCGTCGCTGACGCTGAAAGCAGTCCCGAGGATCTTTACAACGCCGTCGGCCACGGGGATGGGCCCCCTCCTACTGCCAGCTGGCAGCCCTCTGGTCCCTTGATCGCGGCGCACTTCGAAGCGTTGACATAGTACCCGAATCATGGAGGGCGGGGCGCAGGTCGCCGAGCGCGTCTTAGATATCCGCGCCATGGCCCACCAATGTGATGTCGTCCAGGTAGGCGATGAATCGGACTTTGGGGTGGCGAGACATGACCGGCAGTAAGGCCTCATGCAACCCCGCGGCGAACAGCAGCTATTCTTTCGCTTTGGAATAAAGCCATTGGAACAGTGTTTTTGCACCGAAAACTCCGGGGCTCCAAGCGCCACCTTTTCGGTGCCGAGCCTTCGCCTCGCTCCTTGGGGCCCGGGAAAGGGAAAGGAAACGCAAGAAGGGGGGGATGCCCGTGGCAGGGCGACCCCCCACTGGTTTAAATTTGGAATAGCGGTCGAAAAAAAATCGATTGAAAAACTTGCGCAGTCCGGGAATCGAACCCGGGCCTCCCGCGTGGCAGGCGAGAATTCTACCACTAGACCAACTGCGCCCTGAACGCAGAAAAACTACATGCAGATTACCAAACAGGCGGGCTGGATTCGTTCTCGGGGGTTGTTTCCCTTTGCTGGTGGTGGGGTCACTTGGGACGGGAAAAAAGAAAATTATTTACTTTATTTTTTATGAAGGAATGATTTGGGCATGAGTGTCAGCATATACAAGAAAGAAATTGGCCGCCCTACTGGACATGCGACTGGAGGGGCGAACTGGACATGCATGGACGAAAGGGGAGCGATGGCTCGAAGCCAACATCTGGGCTCATCATGATTCCGGCCGTCTCGAGGAAGAGGGGTGTGAACCACACACCCCGCCCCATGGTTTGGCCTTGCCCCCTCAGCTTCTCTTCAAGCGCGGCGCTCATCGCCCCTTTTTTGGTGCCGCTGGAGCGTGTTGCGATGGGTGGGATGGTGGATCCGAAAAGGTTCTATTCCTGAGTTTGGTTGAGGAAACGAAGCACCGCAATGTCTCAGGAACGATGCGTTTCTCTTGTTTTCTTGTGTTGTCTACTTGTGCTGCTAAGATGGTTTTCTATCACCTTTTCTCCTTGTTTCCCCTTGACGTGATAACCCATAGCCTCTAGCCTCAAGATCTTCAGCCTCCAGCTGCAGAGTTCAAAAAAAAAAAAACTATTTTTTAAATATTTTAGTTCCCGTGCTCCAAGAAGAAGGGGTGAAATTGCCTCGAAACGAAGGAAATAATGAGACAAAGAGCCGGGAACGCCAAACCATAAAGATAACTGAATGCGATCACCCCTTGTTCGGGTGAATCTAGACCACAGAAAATGAATAGAGGTTGTTGCCGTTTCCGGACTTGTTTCCTACGGATACTTATACCCCGGGCCACGCGCCAGCGGTTCGGGCAAGGGGGCCATGAATGCCGCCTTCGACGAGAAGATGAGGAAGTACGGCGCCACCATGGAGCGCCAAGGGGTCCTGTTCACACCCCTTATTCTCGAGGCAACAGGCCGCATTCACGATGAGTCACGGAGATGGCTCCGTGCAATCGCGCAGGCCAGACCCGACCAACGGGACTGTGGCACAGCGCTGGACGATCTTATGACAAAGATCGTCCAAACATTGCACGAGACCAACTACCGGCTCGTCAGAGGAGTGGTGGACGGAAACCGTAGTTTCCACGCAGGAGAGGAGTTCCACTAACGCGGACACAGCCACCCATTCCCAAAGTACTCGAACATCTAACACTTGAGGAGTCCATGAGGCAGAGCCAGCCACAACCGCAACACACCTATACACAACTTTTATACATCTCTCCCACATATCAATAACTTTTCCAAATCTATATAACATAAGGCCATCTTGTTGTGAAAGAACGCCCTGGAGGAAGAGAAAGAACCGAAAGAACAGAAACACCATACGAAAACGTTACCAAACCTCGTGCCACAAGGAAACAAGGACACACATGAATAGCAACGACATCACCCGTCCCCCGACTCCAAGGCATCCCGACCAAACTCGTAGTTTTCACAGCTCTCACTTTCTAACTTTCCAGAATCCGACACCACATGAAAAGAAATCAAACGCAGGAAATACCACCGGTAACAAAGCTGAAACAAAACCCAGAAAACGCAATGAAGAAAGTGCCACGAAGAAACCAAGGAGCGAAGCAACGAACTCTCGGAAGTAACGAAGGCACAGGCGCAACTAATCAGGGCTCTTCATGCCTACTGGAAGGAGTCCTCCCTCTGACTGCGGCCTCATTAACTATATACCACACCCAGCTGTTTGGATTATATCTCCAGCCAGGCTGACGTGTCTATCTTTCGTTTCTCTTCCTTTACTCTGCGCCATAAACCCCACATATAAGACCATCACTGGCGCAGAGGGCCCTTGCCATAGGATGAATCGCAAACAGAAGGCCATGGTCACGAAGTAAGTACCCTGAGGTACCATTCCTACTACACACGCGTTGCTTACTTGCACGGTCGCCACCTCGGTCTGCGATCTCTCCCGCACAAAGACAGGGACAAAAAAAAAAAAAAAGAAAGAAATTGGCCGCCCTACTGGACATGCGACTGGAGGGGCGAACTGGACATGCATAGACGAAAGGGGGGCGATGGCTCGAAGCCAACATCTGGGCTCATCATGGATGCTTCCGGCCGTCTCGAGGAAGAGGGGTGTGAACCACACACCCCGCCCCATGGTTTGGCCTTGCCCCCTCAGCTTCTCTTCAAGCGCGGCGCTCATCGCCCCTTTTTTGGTGCCGCTGGAGCGTGTTGCGATGGGTGGGATGGTGGATCCGAAAAGGTTCTATTCCTGAGTTTGGTTGAGGGAAACGAAGCATTGCAATGTCTCAGGAACGATGCGTTTCTCTTGTTTTCTTGTGTTGTCTACTTGTGCTGCTAAGATGGTTTTCTATCACCTTTTCTCCTTGTTTCCCCTTGACGTGATAACCCATAGCCTCTAGCCTCAAGATCTTCAGCCTCCAGCTGCAGAGTTCAAAAAAAAAAAAAAAAAAAAACTATTTTTTAAATATTTTAGTTCCCGTGCTCCAAGAAGAAGGGGTGAAATTGCCTCGAAACGAAGGAAATAATGAGACAAAGAGCCGGGAACGCCAAACCATAAAGATAACTGAATGCGATCACCCCTTGTTCGGGTGAATCTAGACCACAGAAAATGAATAGAGGTTGTTGCCGTTTCCGGACTTGTTTCCTACGGATACTTATACCCCGGGCCACGCGCCAGCGGTTCGGGCAAGGGGGGCCATGAATGCCGCCTTCGACGAGAAGATGAGGAAGTACGGCGCCACCATGGAGCGCCAAGGGGTCCTGTTCACACCCCTTATTCTCGAGGCAACAGGCCGCATTCACGATGAGTCACGGAGATGGCTCCGTGCAATCGCGCAGGCCAGACCCGACCAACGGGACTGTGGCACAGCGCTGGACGATCTTATGACAAAGATCGTCCAAACATTGCACGAGACCAACTACCGGCTCGTCAGAGGAGTGGTGGACGGAAACCGTAGTTTCCACGCAGGAGAGGAGTTCCACTAACGCGGACACAGCCACCCATTCCCAAAGTACTCGAACATCTAACACTTGAGGAGTCCATGAGGCAGAGCCAGCCACAACCGCAACACACCTATACACAACTTTTATACATCTCTCCCACATATCAATAACTTTTCCAAATCTATATAACATAAGGCCATCTTGTTGTGAAAGAACGCCCTGGAGGAAGAGAAAGAACCGAAAGAACAGAAACACCATACGAAAACGTTACCAAACCTCGTGCCACAAGGAAACAAGGACACACATGAATAGCAACGACATCACCCGTCCCCCGACTCCAAGGCATCCCGACCAAACTCGTAGTTTTCACAGCTCTCACTTTCTAACTTTCCAGAATCCGACACCACATGAAAAGAAATCAAACGCAGGAAATACCACCGGTAACAAAGCTGAAACAAAACCCAGAAAACGCAATGAAGAAAGTGCCACGAAGAAACCAAGGAGCGAAGCAACGAACTCTCGGAAGTAACGAAGGCACAGGCGCAACTAATCAGGGCTCTTCATGCCTACTGGAAGGAGTCCTCCCTCTGACTGCGGCCTCATTAACTATATACCACACCCAGCTGTTTGGATTATATCTCCAGCCAGGCTGACGTGTCTATCTTTCGTTTCTCTTCCTTTACTCTGCGCCATAAACCCCACATATAAGACCATCACTGGCGCAGAGGGCCCTTGCCATAGGATGAATCGCAAACAGAAGGCCATGGTCACGAAGTAAGTACCCTGAGGTACCATTCCTACTACACACGCGTTGCTTACTTGCACGGTCGCCACCTCGGTCTGCGATCTCTCCCGCACAAAGACAGGGACAAAAAAAAAAAAAAAAGAAAGAAATTGGCCGCCCTACTGGACATGCGACTGGAGGGGCGAACTGGACATGCATAGACGAAAGGGGGGCGATGGCTCGAAGCCAACATCTGGGCTCATCATGGATGCTTCCGGCCGTCTCGAGGAAGAGGGGTGTGAACCACACACCCGCCCCATGGTTTGGCCTTGCCCCCTCAGCTTCTCTTCAAGCGCGGCGCTCATCGCCCCTTTTTTGGTGCCGCTGGAGCGTGTTGCGATGGGTGGGATGGTGGATCCGAAAAGGTTCTATTCCTGAGTTTGGTTGAGGGAAACGAAGCATTGCAATGTCTCAGGAACGATGCGTTTCTCTTGTTTTCTTGTGTTGTCTACTTGTGCTGCTAAGATGGTTTTCTATCACCTTTTCTCCTTGTTTCCCCTTGACGTGATAACCCATAGCCTCTAGCCTCAAGATCTTCAGCCTCCAGCTGCAGAGTTCAAAAAAAAAAAAAACTATTTTTTAAATATTTTAGTTCCCGTGCTCCAAGAAGAAGGGGTGAAATTGCCTCGAAACGAAGGAAATAATGAGACAAAGAGCCGGGAACGCCAAACCATAAAGATAACTGAATGCGATCACCCCTTGTTCGGGTGAATCTAGACCACAGAAAATGAATAGAGGTTGTTGCCGTTTCCGGACTTGTTTCCTACGGATACTTATACCCCGGGCCACGCGCCAGCGGTTCGGGCAAGGGGGCCATGAATGCCGCCTTCGACGAGAAGATGAGGAAGTACGGCGCCACCATGGAGCGCCAAGGGGTCCTGTTCACACCCCTTATTCTCGAGGCAACAGGCCGCATTCACGATGAGTCACGGAGATGGCTCCGTGCAATCGCGCAGGCCAGACCCGACCAACGGGACTGTGGCACAGCGCTGGACGATCTTATGACAAAGATCGTCCAAACATTGCACGAGACCAACTACCGGCTCGTCAGAGGTGGTGGACGGAAACCGTAGTTTCCACGCAGGAGAGGAGTTCCACTAACGCGGACACAGCCACCCATTCCCAAAGTACTCGAACATCTAACACTTGAGGAGTCCATGAGGCAGAGCCAGCCACAACCGCAACACACCTATACACAACTTTTATACATCTCTCCCACATATCAATAACTTTTCCAAATCTATATAACATAAGGCCATCTTGTTGTGAAAGAACGCCCTGGAGGAAGAGAAAGAACCGAAAGAACAGAAACACCATACGAAAACGTTACCAAACCTCGTGCCACAAGGAAACAAGGACACACATGAATAGCAACGACATCACCCGTCCCCCGACTCCAAGGCATCCCGACCAAACTCGTAGTTTTCACAGCTCTCACTTTCTAACTTTCCAGAATCCGACACCACATGAAAAGAAATCAAACGCAGGAAATACCACCGGTAACAAAGCTGAAACAAAACCCAGAAAACGCAATGAAGAAAGTGCCACGAAGAAACCAAGGAGCGAAGCAACGAACTCTCGGAAGTAACGAAGGCACAGGCGCAACTAATCAGGGCTCTTCATGCCTACTGGAAGGAGTCCTCCCTCTGACTGCGGCCTCATTAACTATATACCACACCCAGCTGTTTGGATTATATCTCCAGCCAGGCTGACGTGTCTATCTTTCGTTTCTCTTCCTTTACTCTGCGCCATAAACCCCACATATACGACCATCACTGGCGCAGAGGGCCCTTGCCATAGGATGAATCGCAAACAGAAGGCCATGGTCACGAAGTAAGTACCCTGAGGTACCATTCCTACTACACACGCGTTGCTTACTTGCACGGTCGCCACCTCGGTCTGCGATCTCTCCCGCACAAAGACAGGGACAAAAAAAAAAAAAAAAAAAAAAAAAAAAGCCACAACCGCAACACACCTATACACAACTTTTATACATCTCTCCCACATATCAATAACTTTTCCAAATCTATATAACATAAGGCCATCTTGTTGTGAAAGAACGCCCTGGAGGAAGAGAAAGAACCGAAAGAACAGAAACACCATACGAAAACGTTACCAAACCTCGTGCCACAAGGAAACAAGGACACACATGAATAGCAACGACATCACCCGTCCCCCGACTCCAAGGCATCCCGACCAAACTCGTAGTTTTCACAGCTCTCACTTTCTAACTTTCCAGAATCCGACACCACATGAAAAGAAATCAAACGCAGGAAATACCACCGGTAACAAAGCTGAAACAAAACCCAGAAAACGCAATGAAGAAAGTGCCACGAAGAAACCAAGGAGCGAAGCAACGAACTCTCGGAAGTAACGAAGGCACAGGCGCAACTAATCAGGGCTCTTCATGCCTACTGGAAGGAGTCCTCCCTCTGACTGCGGCCTCATTAACTATATACCACACCCAGCTGTTTGGATTATATCTCCAGCCAGGCTGACGTGTCTATCTTTCGTTTCTCTTCCTTTACTCTGCGCCATAAACCCCACATATACGACCATCACTGGCGCAGAGGGCCCTTGCCATAGGATGAATCGCAAACAGAAGGCCATGGTCACGAAGTAAGTACCCTGAGGTACCATTCCTACTACACGCGTTGCTTACTTGCACGGTCGCCACCTCGGTCTGCGATCTCTCCCGCACAAAGACAGGGACAAAAAAAAAAAAAAAAGAAAGAAATTGGCCGCCCTACTGGACATGCGACTGGAGGGGCGAACTGGACATGCATAGACGAAAGGGGGGCGATGGCTCGAAGCCAACATCTGGGCTCATCATGGATGCTTCCGGCCGTCTCGAGGAAGAGGTGTGAACCACACACCCCCCCATGGTTTGGCCTTGCCCCTCAGCTTCTCTTCAAGCGCGGCGCTCATCGCCCCTTTTTTGGTGCCGCTGGAGCGTGTTGCGATGGGTGGGATGGTGGATCCGAAAAGGTTCTATTCCTGAGTTTGGTTGGGGAAACGAAGCATTGCAATGTCTCAGGAACGATGCGTTTCTCTTGTTTTCTTGTGTTGTCTACTTGTGCTGCTAAGATGGTTTTCTATCACCTTTTCTCCTTGTTTCCCCTTGACGTGATAACCCATAGCCTCTAGCCTCAAGATCTTCAGCCTCCAGCTGCAGAGTTCAAAAAAAAAAAAAACTATTTTTTAAATATTTTAGTTCCCGTGCTCCAAGAAGAAGGGGTGAAATTGCCTCGAAACGAAGGAAATAATGAGACAAAGAGCCGGGAACGCCAAACCATAAAGATAACTGAATGCGATCACCCCTTGTTCGGGTGAATCTAGACCACAGAAAATGAATAGAGGTTGTTGCCGTTTCCGGACTTGTTTCCTACGGATACTTATAGGCCACGCGCCAGCGGTTCGGGCAAGGGGCCATGAATGCCGCCTTCGACGAGAAGATGAGGAAGTACGGCGCCACCATGGAGCGCCAAGGGGTCCTGTTCACCCCTTATTCTCGAGGCAACAGGCCGCATTCACGATGAGTCACGGAGATGGCTCCGTGCAATCGCGCAGGCCAGACCCGACCAACGGGACTGTGGCACAGCGCTGGACGATCTTATGACAAAGATCGTCCAAACATTGCACGAGACCAACTACCGGCTCGTCAGAGGAGTGGTGGACGGAAACCGTAGTTTCCACGCAGGAGAGGAGTTCCACTAACGCGGACACAGCCACCCATTCCCAAAGTACTCGAACATCTAACACTTGAGGAGTCCATGAGGCAGAGCCAGCCACAACCGCAACACACCTACACACAACTTTTATACATCTCTCCCACATATCAATAACTTTTCCAAATCTATATAACATAAGGCCATCTTGTTGTGAAAGAACGCCCTGGAGGAAGAGAAAGAACCGAAAGAAAAGAAACACCATACGAAAACGTTACCAAACCTCGTGCCACAAGGAAACAAGGACACACATGAATAGCAACGACATCACCCGTCCCCCCGACTCCAAGGCATCCCGACCAAACTCGTAGTTTTCACAGCTCTCACTTTCTAACTTTCCAGAATCCGACACCACATGAAAAGAAATCAAACGCAGGAAATACCACCGGTAACAAAGCTGAAACAAAACCCAGAAAACGCAATGAAGAAAGTGCCACGAAGAAACCAAGGAGCGAAGCAACGAACTCTCGGAAGTAACGAAGGCACAGGCGCAACTAATCAGGGCTCTTCATGCCTACTGGAAGAGTCCTCCCTCTGACTGCGGCCTCATTAACTATATACCACACCCAGCTGTTTGGATTATATCTCCAGCCAGGCTGACGTGTCTATCTTTCGTTTCTCTTCCTTTACTCTGCGCCATAAACCCCACATATACGACCATCACTGGCGCAGAGGGCCCTTGCCATAGGATGAATCGCAAACAGAAGGCCATGGTCACGAAGTAAGTACCCTGAGGTACCATTCCTACTACACACGCGTTGCTTACTTGCACGGTCGCCACCTCGGTCTGCGATCTCTCCCGCACAAAGACAGGGACAAAAAAAAAAAAAAAAAAAAAAAAAAAGCCACAACCGCAACACACCTATACACAACTTTTATACATCTCTCCCACATATCAATAACTTTTCCAAATCTATATAACATAAGGCCATCTTGTTGTGAAAGAACGCCCTGGAGGAAGAGAAAGAACCGAAAGAAAAGAAACACCATACGAAAACGTTACCAAACCTCGTGCCACAAGGAAACAAGGACACACATGAATAGCAACGACATCACCCGTCCCCCGACTCCAAGGCATCCCGACCAAACTCGTAGTTTTCACAGCTCTCACTTTCTACCTTTCCAGAATCCGACACCACATGAAAAGAAATCAAACGCAGGAAATCCCACCGGTAACAAAGCTGAAACAAAACCCAGAAAACGCAATGAAGAAAGTGCCACGAAGAAACCAAGGAGCGAAGCAACGAACTCTCGGAAGTAACGAAGGCACAGGCGCAACTAATCAGGGCTGTTCATGCCTACTGGAAGGGGTCCTCCCTTTGGCTGCGGCCTCATCACCTATATACCCCACCCAGCTGTTTGGATTATATCTCCAGCCAGGCTGACGTGTCTATCTTTCGTTTCTCTTCCTTTATCCTGCGCCATATACCCCACATATACGACCATCACTGGCGCAGAGGGCCCTTGCCATAGGATGAATCGCAAACAGAAGGCCATGGTCACGAAGTAAGTACCCTGAGGTACCATTCCTACTACACACGCGTTGCTTACTTGCACGGTCGCCACCTCGGTCTGCGATCTCTCCCGCACAAAGACAGGGACAAAAAAAAAAAAAAAAAAGCTGAAGCAGGTCCGAAGGGCGTGGAAGGATGACCCCCGCAACGCGGTGGTCGCGCTGGACGGGAGAAACGCGTACAACGCAGCCAGTCTTCGAAAGATCCTCGGGGCGACTTTCGGGGACGAAAACCTTCGGAGGATCTGGGGTATCTCGTTCCAGTACGATTTTTGGAGACCCCCTCCCATTTATGCACCTGACACACTGTGGGGGCCCCTTTGCTGCTATCCCGTGCCTTGCGCCAGGGGCCCCGGGCATCCGCCACCTTTTCGGCGGGGAAAAAGCGGCTGCCACGATGGGGTCCCATGATGAAGGAGGGGTCTGGCAAGGGATGGCCCCCGGACCCGTGTTACCCTCCGCGGGGCTGCATGAAGTTCTGTGCCAAGCCATCGCTCGCCACCCGTATGTTAATGCCGTCGCGTACCTGGACGGCATCACCCTGGTTTGGCGCGACGGGGGCGTCCAGGACGCGCACGACGATCTTCACCCGGCGCCGCAAACTTTTGGCTACGACATCAACGCATCAAAGTGTGCGTCGATCCAGGGGCCGGGGGCAAACCTGGGGCTGCGGCGGCAGGCCGAGATCGCCTGCTACGCACTTGGCGGCGTAGGCTTGGAGGGCGACCAGCACAACACCACGATGAAAGCGGGCAAGGGCAAGGCTGCCTCCCCCAATGAACTCCTAAAGGGGCCTTCGAAGAACCTCGTGCGAGTCCACAAGAGCCCTGGTGCCAACCGCGTTCTGGCCGACCCCAGGGTCGGGATCTCAGATGAGGCGTTTCGTTTCTGCCTGAAGCACCGCCTGCAGATCCAGGCCTTCCCCGCCAACCGTCGCGTCTGCGAAGCGCAGGGGGCCAATGCCCACGTGCATAAGTGCCATCGCCCTTCGTCGAAGGCGAAGATTTAACGCCATTATTGTTACAGTTTCTGTACTTTATTGTGGGGGGAGAGATCTTTTGTCTTGCAGGTAAAAGATCTAATAATAATAAAAAGAAATAAAAGAAACACTTGCTGTACTTCCAAACAACACATAACTAAAAAACAAACATAACAAAAAACAAACACAAAACAACACACACACAGACAAAAAGTAAATAAATAAAAAGTAGTAGAACCTTGTTGCCTACTATAGTTTTATTTGAACTGAATAACAAACATATTGATACACGACAAGGGAAAAAAGGAAGAAAGAAATCAAGGAGGGGAAGGAGCGAAAGGGGAGTAGCACAAATTAATTTCCAGGACGTAGGGTTATCCCATACTAATGGCACGAGTCAATAGTATACGACTCGAAAAAGGGGAGGTTAGCAGTTAGTATTTTACTAACGATCTGGCAAAGAACAAAAAACATAAATTTTTGAATAACAAAACCAAAAACTAAACCTCGCCACATGAAGAGGTAGTTGGGGACGGCGGGAGGGTTTTATTTCAATGGGAAATAAACATTTTTGGATAACCTCTGTTGTTTGGATAAAATTGAAAATAATTTAGTGGAGAGAAAAACAACGACAGAAGCTATTATTCAAAGAGCGACAAAAAACAGGATAAGAAAGAGGGGACAAAAGGAATTAGCCAATTATATAGATATAGAAAGCATGCATGCGAATTCTAATACGAGGAACAATCTTTTACCCCCATATGATAATTTTATTCTGAAATAAAATAACTATTTCAATATTTTATGTTCCGTTTCTATTGTAAAAGTTTTTACTTTTTGAACCTATTACATTATCCTGTATTGTCTCTACATAATTAGTTCTCCTTAAATTTCAATCCAGATGAGAGTGTATAAATTTTGCTCTTCCTTTGTATTTCTCGTATATGATCCTAATAATAATAATATAATAATACCATATAAAGTAATATAACATATGTATAACGTATAATATAATATATAATATAAATATATTTCTCCTGTGTAACATAGTGATCAGATGATATACATAGAATAATAATTCAAATCCAAATATATATATTTGTGGTACCAGAAAATATATATTTTAAGGAACAATAATTCTTTTCAACTTCAACATTCTTCGGAGCAGGTTCAACTCGTAAACTTTTCTAGTAGAGGATAGAAAGAAGAGTGAGAGTCGTGGCTCCTTCGCAACACCCGACGCAGAAACCCTCGCTCCGGAGCTCGTAACTGCTTCTTCTTTCTATTTGTTTTCTTTATTCTTTAGTGGAGAGAGAGAGATCTTTTGTCTTGCAGGTAAAGGATCTTAAAAGGAAAAGAAAAATCTGTTGTACTACCCACAACAAAAAACAAAAACAACAACAAAAAACAATAACAAAAACTGTACACGCAACACACCATATATATAGAACAATATAAAATGAAAAACAAAAGTAGTTTAGCATAGCAAAGAAGACAGAGTGAGGAACACATCCCTCCTCGCAGCTCACGTCGCCACAGGCCCTGGCTCCGGAGCTCGCCGTGCTTCTTCTTCCCTGTATTCTTTATTCTTTTAGTAGAGAGAGAGAGATCTTTTGTCTTGCAGGTAAAAGATCTAATAATAATAAAAAAGAAATAAAAGAAACACTTACTGTACTTCCAAACAACACATAACTAAAAAAAACAAACACAAAAGAACACACACACACACAACAAAAAATAAAATAAAAATAAAAAGTAGTATAGTAGAGGATAGAAAGAAGAGTGAGAGTCGTGGCTCCCTCGCAACACCCGACGCAGAAACCCTCGCTCCGGAGCTCGTAACTGCTTCTTCTTTCTATTTGTTTTCTTTATTCTTTAGTAGAGAGAGAGAGATCTTTTGTCTTGCAGGTAGAAGATCTAATAATAATAAAAAGAAATAAAAGAAACACTTGCTGTACTTCCAAACAACACATAACTAAAAAACAAACACAAAGCAACACACACACACACACAACAAAAAATAAAATAAAAATAAAAAGTAGTATAGTAGAGGATAGAAAGAAGAGTGAGAGTCGTGGCTCCCTCGCAACACCCGACGCAGAAACCCTCGCTCCGGAGCTCGTAACTGCTTCTTCTTTCTATTTGTTTTCTTTATTCTTTAGTGGAGAGAGAGAGATCTTTTGTCTTGCAGGTAAAGGATCTTAAAAGGAAAAGAAAAATCTGTTGTACTACCCACAACAAAAAACAAAAACAACAACAAAAAACAATAACAAAAACTGTACACGCAACACACCATATATATAGAACAATATAAAATGAAAAACAAAAGTAGTTTAGCATAGCAAAGAAGACAGTGTGAGGAACACACCCCTCCTCGCAGCTCCCGTCGCCACAGGCCCTCGGGCGGAGCTCGGGCAGCGACGTGGCTGCGAGTGTTCCTTTTTCTCTTCTTTCTTTTCTTTTTCTTTCCTTTCTTTTCCTCTCTTTTCTTCTTTTCTTTTCCTGTACGCCGTAGCTGCGCAGCTGCGTGCACACCCTGTACCCAACTTTGTTATATACGGTAACCTTGTACTCCTGTCAGCCTCCACCCCGTCTTCCCATCTCACTATACCAGAATGGCGGCGACGGTCAAAATAGAAACGCACGAGGAACTCTTCCGAGTAGAACGCTCTCAGCGCCAGTCATGGGAGGAGCAGATCCTCGACTTTATACGGAGCTTGATGGATGGCTTCTCTGCAGCAGCGCCGACCCACTGACGATCATCCCGCTGTGAAGAGGATGGTCCGCCTCCGACCGCCCAGTTTGTGGTCTCACGCGACTCCCACGCCGAGGAGCACCCCCTTGGCCGCAAGAGTCCAAGATGGCATGGGAAACTCGCGGACACCAAACCACGTACGGGACGGCGATCGGAAGGCGTGGGCGCACACCCTCCCGAACCTTCCTCATCTTCCGAAGAACCAGGGTCGCAGTCGATGCCTACCGCTGAAAAGGACAGCCCACCCCCGCGACCACCCAGAGACCCCCGCAGCACAACACACGATCCTAGGCCCGGTGGAGAGGAGCGAAGCCTCTTCATGCTTCCCTCCCCTCCGCTGGAGGACACCAGGGGTGCGACGCCACTCTCCATCGGCCGTTCCGACGGACAAGAGGAAGGCGACGACCCGCTGGACCCCTTCCTTGGCGATGGGACACACCAAACACTCCAACAAAACGGCCCAGGGGAGGAGGCGGTGGGCCAAGGCGAGTCAACCGAACTCAGCAGTGCGCAGCCAACGCTACCCACATCGCAACTCCCATATCCACCCATCCCCGGGGTCAGGGTGCGGTTCGAAGAGGCGGACAGACTAGAGGAGGAGGAACGCAATGCACGAAGGATCCTGCAGGCCCGGTTCTGCGACATCCTTGATGCGGCGGTAGAGGACCTGGCGGCCCAGCGACCCCCACATCCGATGGACAAGACGCACACTCGTGCGAGCGGCCCCCTCGTATCTTATCCCGACGGAAGGGAGCAGGTGGCACCGGAACCTGACGACACCCCAGAGAGACGGCCAATCACCAGGAGGCGTCCGCCGCCATTGGACCGCGTCCGACACGACCGACGTACCACCCGCGAAAGGCAGAGACGGAGAAGGGAGGCGCGACGGGCAGCAACGGCCAGCGTAGCCCCTATCCGCCGCTCGCCATCCAGAGAGCACAAACGAGATCACTCCTGCGGCCCACGAAACACACCGGAGAATGAGGAAGCCCTGCCGTCACCCCCTCGGCCCTCGGAACACGAACGTCTCAACATCCCGCTGGCGTACTTGCATTGGGACCAAGAGCCTGCCCGTGAACCCACCCAGAGCGTCGAGGAGGAGGAGGCCCACGCCCCTCCTCAGCTCTCACCGAAGGTCCACGCGTCAGACGAAGTGACATGGGTAGCGAATGCCCACAGCTTCCCCGCGCCACCCCAGCAACACCACCAGGAACCCGACGAGGAGCACCAGCATCGCCACCCCGAGCACACAGAGGACGACCCCATCCTGTACCCCCAAACACCGTCCGGTCACCAACGCGAGAAGAGGAAGCCAAGTGGGCCTGGACAAACGCCACTTTCTACCCGGTCCACCCTGTACCGGTGGCATCCCTCTGGCACACGGCCCATTGCCCCAAATTGGGGTGTGGTCACACCTTCTCAGGACGCAGTCGCATGGTAGACCTCACCACGCACCTTGCCGCACAGCACCCGGGTTTTGGCCTCGACAAAGAACAACTGGTTGACTTTAACCTCTGTCAGTGCCTTCTGTGCCATGAGGTCCTCAGCGGCACATCCGCGGCCCGTACGTCACACCGTCGCCGATGCCACCTACCGCAAGGCCAACTCACGTGCCTGCAAGACTTCGCACAAAGGGCCCCGCCTCCACCTCCCCCAACTATGGCTCCAGCCCCCCTCCGAACAAGACAATTCTTGGTTGAGGGTCCGACCACGCACGCTCCGTATTCTTCACTGCTCTGAATTCAGAACCTGGATTCAGAAGATCAGGGCGGCGCTCACAGGTTACGGGGCGATGGATGGGGCGCACAGATACGACGCCCAACCCCGCCTGCTTGACCTACCACGGCTGTATCTCCAACCAAAGCCGAGAGGCGAAGACGAGAACTCGGAGAGGCCCCAGGAGGACGACGCCAGAGACCGCACCGCAACCCCTCGTCATGCCCCACCAGACCGCCCACAGGAAGCGCCGACCGCAGCCACAAGCGTCACAGGCACGGACGATGACGACGACGAATGGGACGCGGCATCCTCCGTCTCCAGCCTGGGCCCGCAGCAGGCCACCGACAAACAAAAGGCGCGGGAGAAACGACGAACCATCGCAAGGGTGATGCGATTCCTACACGTAGGGGCCCTCGGAAAGGCCGCCAGAGCAGGAGAGCAGAAGCAGGCACCGATGCTCCCTGCGGCCACCGCCGAGGCCCCGCTGCGCGCACTCCACCCGGAAGAAGACCAGACGGATTTCCCCGTCCCCGAAGTCGACACTCACCTCACCCTCACACCGGCGGATGTCGCCATCGCCATCCGTCGTCGGATGTCGAGAGGAGCAAGCCCAGGGATTGACGGGTGGACGCGTGAGCTCCTCATGCCAGTACTGGAACACAAGGACCTCCTAGAGGACCTCACAATTGTGGTACAAGACATCACCAATTGCAAGGTCTCCCCCAGCTTCGCCACACGCATCCGAGCGTCCGCGGTACTCCCTCTTAAGAAGGACGACGCCGGAAACGTGCGGCCGATCACGCCGGAGAGTGTGTGGATGAAGCTCCCATCAATTGTCGCGTTTCGTAAACTGGACCCGGCGGCCCGCCGGAAGTTCAAGGATTATTAGCACGGGGTCTGGGGAGATGCGGCCGTGGCCGTCAAACAAATCCGGCAAGCGAGGACCTCTGACCCCCGAAACGTCGTGGTCGCGCTCGACGGCAAGAACGCTTACAACGCGGTAAGCCGTCGCAAGATACTCGAGGCGACGTTCGCCGACGAACACCTCCGGAGGATCTGGGGCATCTCGTGCCTCGCCCTCGGCACCCCAGGCGTCCTCCATGTCTACGATGGGGACACCGCGGCGGTCAAACTGGAGTCCACGGCAGGGGTCCGCCAGGGGATGGGACTCGGGCCAGTGCTGTTTGCTCAAGGGCTACACGAGGTGCTACGCCCCATCATGGACCGCCACCCCCAGGCGAAGCTCGTCGCGTATCTCGACGACATCACCCTGGTGGGTCGCGATGCGGACGTTCAGGACGCCCTCGATGCTCTGCATCCAGCGCTTCGTAGTTTCGGCTATGAGGTGAACGCGCTCAAGAGCGTCGCGATCCAGCGGCCCGAGGCCCAACAGCTCTTCGTCGGAGGCGAAGCGATTCCCGTGGAAATGGGGTCGCAAAGATATTGGGAGCAGCGTTCAGTGTCGACGACGCGGAGGTGGACATCACGCCGTGGTTGTTACAGAGGGTCAAGAAGCAGGACCCGTTCTTCGACTTCCTGGCGGGACAGGGCTAGTCTGCACAGTCGAAGCTCATCCTGCTGCGTGCCTCGGGGCTCCCTCGCATGCAGCACCTCCTCCGCACGCACGACCCCAAGCACCTCCTCCCCGCCGCCCTCTACTTTGACGACAAGGTCGAAGAGACACTCCTGCGCGTGCTCCAGGTCCCGTCCCTCCCAGACACGGCAAAAGCGCTGAGGGAATTGCCCCTGCGCCACGGTGGCCTAGGGCTGCGCCGGCAGGCCGAGATAGCCTGCTACGCACGTGACGGCGTAGGCCAGAAGGGCGACCAGCACAACACCACGATGAAAGCGGACAAGGACAAGGTTACCTCCCTCAATACACTCCTCACGGAGCCTGCGAGGAACCTCGAGCGAGTCCACAAGAACCCTGGTGCGAACCGAGTGCTGGCCGACCCTAAGGTCGAAATATCAGACGATGCATTCAGGTTCTATCTGAAACACCGCCTGCAGATCGAGGCCTTCCCTGGCAACAAGTGTGTCTGCGGTGCGCCAGCGGCAAATGCCCACGTCCACACGTGCAGCCAGCCATCATCGAAAGCAAGACTTCACCGCCACGACGAGCTAGCGAAGGTTGTGGCGCACTGGGCGCAGAGTCTGGGCTTCGAGGTCCAACGGGAGCCAGCAGCCTCCACATCGAACGCGACGAGGATCGACGTCCTCATCACCACGTACGGCCGAGTATTCGGGACGGACGTGCGGGTCACTTACCCGGGGCCACGCGCCAGCGTTTCGGGCAAGGGGGCCATGAATGCCGCCTTCGACGAGAAGATGAGGAAGTACGGCGCCACCATGGAGCGCCAAGGGGTCCTGTTCACACCCCTTATTCTCGAGGCAACAGGCCGCATTCACGATGAGTCACGGAGATGGCTCCGTGCAATCGCGCAGGCCAGACCCGACCAACGGGACTGTGGCACAGCGCTGGACGATCTTATGACAAAGATCGCCCAAACATTGCACGAGACCAACTGCCGGCTCGTCAGAGGAGTCGTGGACGGAAACCGGAGCTTCCACGCAGGAGAGGAGTTCCACTAACGCGGACACAGCCACCCATTCCCAAAGTACTCGAACATCTAACACTTGAGGAGTCCATGAGGCAGTGCCAGCCACAACCGCAACACACCTATACACAACTTTTATACATCTCTCCCACATATCAATAACTTTTCCAAATCTATATAACATAAGGCCATCTTGTTGTGAAAGAACGCCCTGGAGGAAGAGAAAGAACCGAAAGGACAGAAACACCATACGAAAACGTTACCAAACCTCGTGCCACAAGGAAACAAGGACACACATGAATAGCAACGACATCACCCGTCCCCCGACTCCAAGGCATCCCGACCAAACTCGTAGGGACGGGACCTGGAGCACGCGCAGGAGTGTCTCTTCGACCTTGTCGTCAAAGTAGAGGGCGGCGGGGAGGAGGTGCTTGGGGTCGTGCGTGCGGAGGAGGTGCTGCATGCGAGGGAGCCCCGAGGCACGCAGCAGGATGAGCTTCGACTGTGCAGACTAGCCCTGTCCCGCCAGGAAGTCGAAGAACGGGTCCTGCTTCTTGACCCTCTGTAACAACCACGGCGTGATGTCCACCTCCGCGTCGTCGACACTGAACGCTGCTCCCAATATCTTTGCGACCCCCATTTCCACGGGAATCGCTTCGCCTCCGACGAAGAGCTGTTGGGCCTCGGGCCGCTGGATCGCGACGCTCTTGAGCGCGTTCACCTCATAGCCGAAACTACGAAGCGCTGGATGCAGAGCATCGAGGGCGTCCTGAACGTCCGCATCGCGACCCACCAGGGTGATGTCGTCGAGATACGCGACGAGCTTCGCCTGGGGGTGGCGGTCCATGATGGGGCGTAGCACCTCGTGTAGCCCTTGAGCAAACAGCACTGGCCCGAGTCCCATCCCCTGGCGGACCCCTGCCGTGGACTCCAGTTTGACCGCCGCGGTGTCCCCATCGTAGACATGGAGGACGCCTGGGGTGCCGAGGGCGAGGCACGAGATGCCCCAGATCCTCCGGAGGTGTTCGTCGGCAAACGTCGCCTCGAGTATCTTGCGACGGCTTACCGCGTTGTAAGCGTTCTTGCCGTCGAGCGCGACCACGACGTTTCGGGGGTCAGAGGTCCTCGCTTGCCGGATCTGTTTGACGGCCACGGCCGCATCTCCCCAGACCCCGTGCTAATAATCCTTGAACTTCCGGCGGGCCGCCGGGTCCAGCTTACGAAACGCGACAATTGATGGGAGCTTCATCCACACACTCTCCGGCGTGATCGGCCGCACGTTTCCGGCGTCGTCCTTCTTAAGAGGGAGTACCGCGGACGCTCGGATGCGTGTGGCGAAGCTGGGGGAGACCTTGCAATTGGTGATGTCTTGTACCAGAATTGTGAGGTCCTCTAGGAGGTCCTTGTGTTCCAGTACTGGCATGAGGAGCTCACGCGTCCACCCGTCAATCCCTGGGCTTGCTCCTCTCGACATCCGACGACGGATGGCGATGGCGACATCCGCCGGTGTGAGGGTGAGGTGAGTGTCGACTTCGGGGGGACGGGGGAAATCCGTCTGGTCTTCTTCCGGGTGGAGTGCGCGCAGCGGGGCCTCGGCGGTGGCCGCAGGGAGCATCGGTGCCTGCTTCTGCTCTCCTGCTCTGGCGGCCTTTCCGAGGGCCCCTACGTGTAGGAATCGCATCACCCTTGCGATGGTTCGTCGTTTCTCCCGCGCCTTTTGTTTGTCGGTGGCCTGCTGCGGGCCCAGGCTGGAGACGGAGGATGCCGCGTCCCATTCGTCGTCATCATCGTCCGTGCCTGTGACGCTTGTGGCTGCGGTCGGCGCTTCCTGTGGGCGGTCTGGTGGGGCATGACGAGGAGTTGCGGTGCGGTCTCTGGCGTCGTCCTCCTGGGGGCCTCTCTCCGAGTTCTCGTCTTCGCCTCTCGGCTTTGGTTGGAGATACAGCCGTGGTAGGTCAAGCAGGCGGAGTTGGGCGTCGTGTCTGTGCGCCTCATCCATCGCCCCGTAACCTGTGAGCGCCGTCCTGATCTTCTGAATCCAGGTTCTGAATTCAGAGCAGTGAAGGATACGGAGCGTGCGTGGTCGGACCCTCAACCAAGCCTTGTCTTGTTCGGAGGGGGGCTGGGGAAAATCCATAGTTGGGGGAGGTGGAGGCGGGGCCCTTTGTTCGAAGTCTTGCAGGCACGTGAGTTGGCCTTGCGGGAGGTGGCATCGGCGACGGTGTGACGTACGGGCCGCGGATGTGCCGCTGAGGACCTCATGGCACAGAAGGCACTGACAGAGGTTAAAGTCAACCAGTTGAGGTGGCCAACTGGGTTGGATGGAAAGGGTTGCGAAACAGGATGCATTTATCGAGCTCCTTACCCAGCAAAGGCTCCCATGCCAGTCGAAGCTCCTCCTCCTGCGCGCATCCGGCATCCCGAGGACGCAGCACCTCCTGCGGACCCAGGACCTACGACACCTCTTCCCCGCGCGCAACCGCTTTGATGCGAAGGTAGGGGAAACCTTGCGTCACATCCTACAGGTGCCCTCTCTCCCTGAAAAGGCAAAAGGCCTCATGCAGCTGCCGATGAAGCATGGTGGTCCAGGGCTTCGGCCCCATGTGGAAATAGCGTGTTACGCGCGCGACTTCGTTTGCCACAAAGGTCGCAAAAACGAGACCACCAAGGCGGTGGACGAAGAGAAGGCTATCTCCCTTCATTCTCTCCTTCGGGAGCCTGGGGGAAACCTTGTCTGGATCCACCAGAACCCTGGTGCTAACCGCGTGCTGGCCGACCCCATGGTTGAGATCTCAGATGAGGCGTTTCGTTTCTACCTGAACCTTGTTGCCTAGTATTGTTTCAATTGAACTAATCTAGGAGCGACGAAAGTGATGGGACAAGAAAGGATGGAAGAAGACGAAAGGGGAGTTTTATGGTCCACAATAGAATTGAAAGATGTCATTCAGGCTCGATTGTAGTATTATACTTTCTATCCGACCTAAGGGGGGATATTGGGTTAGTGATTAACTAACGATCTGACGAGGATCAAAAAACACACTTTTTTGAACAACACAAACATATATATTCAACCTCGCCACCTGAAAAGGTAGTTGGGGATGGTGGGAGGGTTTATTTTGTAAAATAAATATTGTTGGGAATAGAATAATAGCATCTGCCGTTTTGAAGAAAAAAGGAAGCAACGAGGGAGACGAAGCAAACAATTGCATTTCCGTGAAACCTAAAAACAAGAGCAATCGGATACGATGGCGAGAATAGAAGAGAGCAAGCTGCTTATCCTCTCCTCGGCTCCTTTATTCCTACCGCTGCTGCTCTCAGAATATATCCATCAGCAACAAAATAGCGCGTTCGACTCTATCGGATATTTGTTTGTTGATTATTGCAACCTTTGGCAGGAACCTCACCACCGCTAAGCATACCTAGGTATACCGCGATGGCTAAAAAAACCTTCCGCATGAAGCAATTGGAGTAAAGTAATAAAAAAGAGTACAATCAAATAATAAACATAAAAAAACTGACAACAAGAAAAACAGCACGGCTTCGCTATCTTCGCGAAGGGGTAGGTTTGCTGGCCAAACCACCCAAACTTGGAAAACATTCATTTTTTTCCAAGGATCCGGGTCGTGGTGGGATCCATTTCGGTGGTGGGTGGGTCGGCAAAAGCAAAAGCATAGCAGCAAATGTATCGAAGAAAACGATGCCTTGCTGCACTGTTCATCAAAAAAGGAGAAAATTACCATTGCCTCAAGCGCATATCTTTGTTTCCATGGAATCGTAGTCAAGATTATATGGGTAACTCTGTCGTGGCCTCTAGAGCTACCCTTATTGTTTTTATCATTATCATTTCATTGTTTCTTCTGTTCGTTGTTGTTTTTATTCCTATCGCAAGCTTCCAATATAATATAACATGATATAATAAATTTCGAAGAGGAATTAAACGACAGATGCTATTGCGAGAAATAAGATCAAATAGATAGAAGAGGAACAGAGATGATCGTAATGAAAGTAATTTTGAAAGTATACGTCATTTCTAAACCAGATAATTCTTTAACTTTTTTTTTTGATCTTTATTCTCGCAGAGAAATATTTCCCCAAGTTCTACATTTGATGTTCCTCCTTTACGCCATAATAATATTTATAAACGTGTTGTATAATTTTCCTTGTAGAATCTACGCCTATTTATTTTTCATTTCCATATATAAATTTTTTCATACAATTCGAAATGTATACAATTATAACTATAGTCATTATTCATTCAACCAATAAATAACATTGTACCACAATTTTATTTGGGAAACACCTATTTCATTTCAACCTCGACAATCATCGGCGCAGGTTCAACTCGTAAACTTTTCGAAGCACCGCTTGCAGATCGATGCCTTCCCCGCCAACCGGTGCGTCTGCGGAGCGCAGGCGACCAATGCCCCCGTGCATACGTGCCCTCGCCCATCGTCGAAGACGAAGATTTACCGCCACGACGAGATCGCCAAGGCAGTTGCACACTTGGCGCAGAGTATCGGTTTTTTTTTGTTGTTGTTCTGTATTATTATTATTTTTTTTTTGTTTTTTGTTTGTTCCTGTCTTTGTGCGGGAGAGATCGCAGACCGAGGTGGCGACCGTGCAAGTAAGTTCGGGTGGTTCGAGACGGAGCTGGGGCCCCACGCATCGAGTACAAACGCCACGAGGATCGACGTGATGGTGTGTACTGTTGGCCGACGATTCGGGACGGACGCCAGGGTCACGTACCCCGGCGAGAGGGCGGGGGGCACCGGAAAGGGTGCCATGGAGGCGGCCTTCGAGGAGAAGATGGCCAAGTTCGGGGCGGCCATGGAGCGGCAAGGGGTCCACTTCACACCCCTCATCATCGAGTCCACGGGAAAAATCCACGATGACTCCCTCCAGTGGCTCCGTGCCATCGCCCAAGCGCGACCGGACCCACGGGACGTCGGCCCAGCACTGGACGACCTCATGACGAAGATTGCCCAGACCCTTCAAGAGACAAACTACCTCCTTGTGCGAGGGGCTGTGGATGGAGCACGGGCCTTCCACTGAGAAGCCGCTGAAGCAACAAAGCCTGAGCCCCTCGAGTGAACCAATCGGCTGGCCATGTTCCCCGACAGCAAGGCCCCTTACGCCCCTCTAGTCGGAGTTCCGGCTGACACTGAGAACCACTGGCAAATGAAACCTTACCACCAAACACTTATACGACGGTTACTGCTGGAGCCCTCGTTTTCATCTTCTGGTGGCACACCCAGCCGCTCTCGTATGTCTGCCCTCTTCCAGCCAGTACAGCCCATCGTCAAAGGCAATAATATACCAACCTACGATGAGATCGCGAAGGTGGTCGGGCTTAGAGCATTGGGTTCGAGATGACCCCCGAGCCCCACGCAACGGCCACAAACGGCATGAGGATAGATGTGCTGGTATCGACCCCGGAGCGCGCATTTGGGACGGATGTCCGGGTAACATATCCAGAGGAGAGAGCAGGTGGCCTCGGAACAGGTGCGATGGAGTCGTCGTTTCAAGAGACGGCCAAGTTCGGGGCGGCCATGCAGCAGAAAGGCGTCCACTTTACGCCACTCGTCCTCGAGTCCACGGGGCGGATCCACGGGGAGTCCCTCCGGTGGCTCCGCGCCATCGCCGAAGCACGCCCGAACCCACGAGATGTTGGCCCGGCGCTGGGCGACCTTCTGGCGAAGATCGCGCAGACGCATTATAAGGGCATCTACCTCCTGGTGCGAGGAGCGGTTGACGGAGCAAGGGCTTTCCACTTGACAGTTATACACCTGGCCGCCGCCTTCCCAGCGACCCCCCAGCCCCCACCATCGGAGACCCGACCCCTGAGTTGGAAAAAGTTGAAAAGCACAGCCAAAACGAAGTGCGAACCCTGACGTACACTGCGCACATAAACCTTTACCACAGCGGCCGCCACTTTTGTTGTGAAAGACCACATAGAAGGATGAGAAAGAGTGAACGAAAAGAACCGAGAAACACCAACCCGTAATGAAACGTGGGGGGGGTGCCACGAAGAAAGCAAGGGAAAGAAAAGTACAAGGAGAAACATACATCCCCGGAAGAAACAAAGGCACACACACAAAACCCATGGCTACACAAGCCTCCGCTGGAAGGTTTATCTCTCTGTCGATTGCTGGGCGGCCCCGCAACCTATATACCCAACCAATCGGTTGGATTATATCTCCAGCCAGGCTGACCTATACACTGTGCCTCTCGTTTCCTTTTCCTTTTAACCTGCGCCTATTGCATTATCCTGTATTGTCTCTACCTAATTAGTTCTCCTTAAATTTCAATCCTGCGCCCATATATCTTCCACTATATACGACCGTGAACAGCGCAGAGGGCCCTTTTCCTTAGGATGAATCGCAACAGAAGGCCACAGCCATGAAGTAAGTACCCGAAGGTACGCCAAGAATTTGCACCCCAAAATTCCTACTACTACCACTGCGCTACTTACTACTTGCACGGTTGGCACTTCGGTCTGCGATCTCTCCCGAACAAAGACAGGGACTTTCTCCCCCCCCCCCAAAAAAAAAAAAATGGAGAGCGGCATTGCACCGCCGTCATCATCCAGCGGGGGGGGGGGGAGGCTCATTTGAAGCTCTAACGGAGATGCGACTGGAGGGGCGAACTGGATATGCGAAAGCGGAAAACCCGCCGACCGTTCGCGGAGAGAGCGAGGTACCTACGTCAGCCTAGTACTCCTCGACGTCCTCCACGCCCTCACCATCGGCGGTCTCGGCGCCAACCTCCTCGTAGTCCTTCTCGGGGATTCGAAGCGCCGCCTTCAGATGCGAGGCCTTCCCCGCAAACAAGTGCTTCTTTGGAGAACCGGCCGCCAACGCTCACGTGCACACGCTCGACCGGCCATCGCGCTACCGGTATGTCGCGCCACCAGCTCCACAACTTCGGAGCCATCGCGAAGCACATGGACAGCGCGGACAAGATGCTGTACGGGAAGTACCTGGAGCAGTTTCCTTTTCCCCTCTTCCCACCCAAATCCTGCAGGTCGGTCAAAAGCGACATCATTGCCTGCCACCGTCACCTCTTTGTGGGCGGTGGAAGGGAGGCGTCGGCAGATGAGAAAGTGCCACAGGACTTCTTCCGGCCGGAGGATTCTGTGCTGTTTGGCGGCGAGGGCGCTCGGTCGAAAGCGAGCCTTGAGAAGGAGAACGCGGTCCTCCGGAAGAAGCTGCGGGAGGCGGAGAAAAGGATTGGGGAGCTGTCCAAAAAGTCTCGGTCCACGGAGGTTCCGCGTACTCTCCAGCAGCACTTTGCTCCCAAGGAGAAAGGCGAGAAGGGCTTCGCCCCGGCATGGGGGGCGACGGGGATGCCGGACGGCTCCATTGCCCCGACACAGGGGAGAAAAAACTAGAGTGGCCTGCCTCTTTTCCGCCGGCAGGCCGCCTACTTTTCGGAGGCGACTTCGCGCATGGCAAGACATCTAATGTGGAGCTCGATGATGTCTTCGCCCGGTACCTTCCGCGCGAGAAGGTGCTTTCCTGCGCCACCCTCCCCTACCTGACCCCCGCTCACGTCACGCGGATTCGTGAGCAGCTGTCCTCCCAGAGGGTCATCTACTTTCCGCGGCGTTGATGTGGGCATCGTCCAGGAGGCTTGCCTACGGCTGGACAACCAGTGCCAGTCGGCCAACTGCGACCTCTGGAAGGCCATCAAGGAGCTCCGTGAGCGCCTCGCAAAGTTCCGGCAGGTCCCCCAGCAGTACTACCGCCCTCAACCGGCTAGGTATGTCCCGGGGGCGTTTGGGAGCGGACGCGGCCAGGGACGCCCAGGAGCGCAGTACCGACGCGTGGGCGGTGAGGGCGAAGCCCCAAAAAACGAGTAAGACCCGGAGGTTCGGTGTCCTACCCCTCGGGTCCGCTCGAGCAACAGAGCCTGCGGTTTGAAGGTGGCACCTTCAGGGAAGGGATGACGTCCAATGTCGAGTTGGACGGCATCTTCAGCAAGTACCTTCCTCGGGGCTCTGTACTCCCCTGCTCCACTCTGCCAAAGCTGCACGATCGCGAGGCACGAGTGACATGGCTCCAGGACGCCATGAAAAAGAGACGCGCTCTCTTCTTTCCCCTTTACGTGCGCCACCACTGGATCGCTGGTGTGCTGCGCCAACTGCCAAAGGGAAAGTTTCTCTTGGAGACGAGAGACTCCGCACCATCCCCAATTGTGCGTTCGGACCTCCGGCGGTCCCTGAAGTCTCTCTGGCCGGAGTTGGTCATCGCCACCCGCCCCTTCCCCCTCCAACAACCCGGAAGCAACGACTGCGGCCTCTTCATGGCTGCGGCGTTCTTCTGCGACTACCTAGGCGCTGCCATCGTGTCACCGTCCACCATCGGCGCTAGGTTACGACAGCTCTTCGTCCTCGCAGAGAAGACCAACATGGACAAAAAGGTCTTCCTCGCGAAGATGGAATCCGAGCTACTACGCCGGAGCGACGCGCCCCTGGATGGCGGGGGCCCTCGCAAACGAAGACGGGACAGCCAGGCCACGGCTAGCGATGAGGAGCGCACGTTCGACCCCGCTCCCGTGGCGCTTCCCACACCGCCGCCCAACGCGGCGGCATACATTCCGCAGGGCCCTGCCATCGATCTTTTCCTCGAGGAGGACCGCCGTTACGAAGTGGTCAGCTTCACAGGCTCGCAGACGCCGAGAGCGCAGGCGCCGAGGACGGCTCGAGAAGTGGTGCAGGAGATGCTGGCGGAAGGTAGCAGGGGCATGGGGCAAGCGCACGCCCGAGGCATCGCCCACCTGCTTGTGGCCACAGGCCTGCTGATGGTCGGGGACGGTAAGTCTCGCTCGCTCGACGTGAACTCCGTGGGAATGCGAAACTACCGCCTCAAGAAGAGCGGCAAGACCATCCCCGTCACGGTGGCCGACTTCATTCGGCAACAGGGAGCAGCTCTGGTAGAGTACAACCCGGCCCAGCCACCCCTTCCTGTGAGCGGCTGCCTCTACGTCACGACGCGCAGCCAGAGCGGATTACCCGCGAGTATCGGTAGGTTATCTTTCGTCGTTGGCTCACGCCAGGTGACCCTCACGGTGAACAACCGCACCCAGCACTCTTTCGACTTCACGACGGACGCGGCGACGGCGACGGTGGGAGTGTACCTCCCGGGAGGCGTGGAGTACGGGTACGAGACCCGCCAGACCGAGCGACACGCAGACGCCGCACCAAGGGAGCGAAGCCCAGTAGGAGACCGGATGGAGATGCTTGGCGACAGCCAGGCCACTCAGCGGCTGGCGACACAGGCGGCGCCACGACCACAGCACAAGAAGAAGAGCGGAGACGACCTGGAGAAAGCCAGGGACACCGCCACTAGCTTCCCTTTAAACGGGGAGAGCAGCCTGGGAGGGGCGCCCAGAGTCTGCACACGGAGTTGGCAACTCTCCACGAGAAGCGCCCTCATCACGTCAGCGAGGCAGCATGGCTAGCGGTGACGGAGCCCGTCCGAGAGCACCACATCCGGTGCCTCAAAAATCTCAAGAACATGCCGTTCGAGTTGTTAGAGCAGAACATCGTGTCGGCCATTCTGGAGATCGTTCGAAGGACTGCGCGGCAGAGGAAGTGGCAACCTTCGACATGGGCCAAGGAGCTCGCGGCCTACGCGGGAGCCATGCGGGACCTCCCCCTCTACACGACAGAGTCACAGGGAGTCCGACTCAGCGCCTACCCCGAGTGGAACGCAGCGGTGAGGACGGTGAAGCGTCTGGAGCGCGAGATGGACCCAGACCCACCGGAGCCGATTACATTCGGCCAGTACACCAGCGCGGTGAAGGGTTTGAGACGGTTCTCCCCACGCGCGGCTCTGTTCCTGTCGATGATGTGGGCGATGGCGTCCCGAGCCGGCGACATTTCTGGCCTGCGCCAGAAGGACGTGACACTGGCGACCAGCGTTCGCCCGGATGGGACCGTGGCCGTGGGAGTCGAGCAGAAGGTCGGCAAGGGAACCCGCTTCCGCGGCACCTATTGGCCAGCGTCGACGCTCCTCCAGGAGGAAGCCGCAGAGCTGCGGCGCGCGATGAGCCTAGTGTCCCCGAATCAGCGCCTATTTCGGGACCACGAGATCCTCAAGGATCACATCCGCAAGGCGCTACACCGGGAGAATCGAGCCTCGGCTCTTCCCTCGGTCCGCAAGGGTGCCGTCCGGCACCTTGCACAGCAAGGCGTGAGCGAGGGGGACCTGATGCGGCTTATGGGCCACAAGCGAGTGGAGACGCTCTACCGCTATCTCGGGCATGGCCTCCCCGTAACCCAGGAGGCCGTAGCGGCGCAGGACGCCGCCGCCCGAGTCCACCGCCCGCCGCCGAGTACCTCGGCCACAAGGCTCCCTCCGTAAAGCAGTTGGGTCTGGACCTCAACCGGCTGTACTTGGAGGTGCAGCGCCTCAGCGGCAACGCTGACCCGACGCCGCTCCCGGACCGCCGCCACTGGCGGCTCCACCTAAAGAACAACACACCGCTGCAGAGCGCCGCAGTGTTTGCTCTGCCCACCGCACGTGAAAAGACGCTCCCCTACCTCCACGAGGCCTGGCAGTTCATGACGCCGGCCCGGTTCGAGGGCATGAGGACGAGCCGCACCATCAAGAGTACCCAGCTCCGACAGGACGAGATTGACGAAGCCGTCAGGATGGGAAAGTTCGAGGAGTGCCCGCTGCGACACCAGGAGGGGGGCAAGCTGCCGTACGGCTGGCATGGGGTGAACGTGTTTACAGTACCGGAGCTGAAAGGAAGGAGACGATTGATCACGGAGCCGTTAGTGAACGCATGCATCAACAGGAAGACCCTCCCGGCATTGAGCTACCCCACGAGGCCCAGCCTGCGACAGGCACTACGCCATGCGCACTACATGCTGCAGATCGATTTCGAAGCCTTCTATGACGCCATTCCGCTGCCCGAGGACATTAGGAACAACTTTGTCTTCCGGAAGAGCGAGCGGTACTATAGACTTCGGACTCTGCCGACCGGTGGATGTTGGAGTGTGGCCGTGGGCCAGGCTGTCACGTGGACGATTGTCGACATCGACACACCGTGTACCATATACACGATGATCGACAACATCCTGATAGCGGGCCAGGACGGACAGGAGCGCGAGTTCGTGGATGCAGTGCGCAGCATCGTCAACAGGATCAAGAGCGCCAACCTCTTGACATCGCCAGACAGAGACACATTGGCGAGAGCGACGGACGAGGAGATTTTGAGACTGGGTACCGAGCCCAACACCTTCCTTGGTGAGGAGTACGTGTGGTCTGGAGAGGAGAGATGGATCCGCAACTCAGTGAAGACGGTGGCAAAGCTCAACCTTGCTCTCGAGGCCCCGGCGTTCACGTGCCGCTCTTTTGTGTCGCTGATCTCGCTGATCCTGTATGCGTTGCACACAACCCGCCTCAACCCGGCGGGGGCATTCAAGCTGCTCAGGGCGTACCGCGGTGTATACCGCACCATTAACGAAGGCAGAGACTGGGATTCCCCACTCCTGTATCTTGACCCGACGGTCCACGCTCAGATGCTGCGGATTGGTCAGGAGCTCTGTCAGAACCAACTGTGGCAGATCGCCGAGCCACTGACACCCACGTACGACGACTCGAGGTACGACTACATTGCCGTATCGGACGCGTCCTATGGTGGTTGGGGAGCGTACGTGTATAGCCGCGCGCTAGGAACGACCGTAGGGTACCAGCAACGCTGGGAGCACCAGCCCTACTCCGGCGAAACCGAGAGCAGAGACGACGGCGTTCAGAAGCACGGCTATTTCGACGCACACCACTCCGCACACGCGGAACCACGAGCCGTGGAGCTCGTACTCCGTACCCTGATCCAGGGGGGCCTTCCGGACGGATCGAAGGTTGCCTTCATGACGGATCACGATGCCATCCACCGCGCGCAGCGGCGCGCCAACGGATTTGGTGGGATTGGCAGAGGGTACACCCTGAACAAGCTCTTCGAGTTTGTTTATGACCTGTGGAACCAGCACCACATAGAGGTCACATTCTTCTGGCTGCAGGGCAAGGTGAACCCTGCGGACACGATATCGAGGGTCTTTGGGGGGCCAGACGACTTCTTCGGCGTGTACACCTTCCAGTCCCCGTACACACAGATCCCGCTGCTGCGATCCACCTGCTGCAACGTATGCGAGGATCTCCTCAAAGCCGAAAAGGAACCGAAGCCAGACAAATAGCTATGGGGCTTGCGTGACCACAGAGAAAATATGTTGACAATGGCCGTCGTCAGACATGGACCGGTTATGGTGCTTCACCGGCGGGGAAGCGACGAACATGACCTCCTCTCTTTCCTTTCCTTTTCTTCTTTCTACTGAAAGCTTAGCCAGGCCATTGTAAACACCCAATGCGGGTCGAAGTGCTCTACGTAGCAGCATTCGTCCTCTCTCCTTGGCACAGTAAAGTAGCGTGGCTGGCTAGTAGAACCCAGCAGTTTGGATTATATCTCCAGCCAGGCTGATGTGTCTATCTTTCGTTTCTCTTCCTTTACTCTGCGCCATATACCCCACATACACGACCATCACTGGCGCAGAGGGCCCTTGCCATAGGATGAATCGCAAACAGAAGGCCATGGTCACGAAGTAAGTACCCTGAGGTACCATTCCTACTACACACACGTTACTTACTCGCACGGTCGCCACCTCGGTCTGCGATCTCTCCCGCACAAAGACAGGGACCAAAAAAAAAAAAAACTCGGTTACCTGCCCCAGGACTTGGCACATATTCAGCCATAAGCCTCCACACCAGGAGATGGTCTCATGGAACGCCGTCAGCAAGCCAACGCGTTACCACCACATCCGCTGCCTACGAAAGCTGCAAGCGACGCCCGTGGAGTACTTAGGGCAGAACATCGCAGCGGCGACGATCCGATGCGTCCTGATGGATGCCAAGGCGAGAGGGTGGCGCCCAGCGACAGTGGACAAGGAGTTGTCGTCTATGGCAGGAGCCCTGCGGAACCTTCCCCTCTACACAACGGAGTCCAACGGTGTGCACCTCAACGAGTTCCCCGAGTGGAACACGGCGAAGAAGACAATCGTGCGGATGATGAGGGAGAGTCCGTCGGAGCCAGCATCACCGGTGACCCTTGCACAGTGCAGCGAGGCGATCCGCTCTCTGAGTCGCAGCAGCCCGAGGGCAGCTCTCTTCTTGGCCATGATGTGGTGTCTGGCAGCGAGGGCCGGGGATGTGGCGTATCTCCGCCAGCGAGACATTCGTCTCGAGAAGGATCCGAGAGAGGACGGGACGTACGGCCTAGTGGTGACCCAGCGCTACGGGAAGGGAGCGAAGTTCAGAGGGGTTTACGCGGCCGGCTCAACGCTGAGAGTGGAGCAAGCGAACGACCTCTCCAGGATCCTGGCGAGGACTCCCCCGGAGCGGAAGCTTTTCCCGGATCACGAGGATCTCAGGGATCGCATTCGGGCAGCTCTCCGGAGAGAGAACAGGGAGTCAGCGCTGACATCGGTGAGGAGGGGCGCGATTCATCACCTGGCGGCGAAGGGAGTGCCGACAGCGGAACTGATGAGACTTACCGGGCACAAGCGGCTCGAGACCCTGGAGATATACTTGGGTTTTGGCCGCCATCAAACCCGGAGGCCGCAATGGCGCAGGACAGCGCCGCCCTCCTCCACCACCCCGAGCCGAATCCATAGGCTCGAAGGCTCCGTCAACCAAGGAGTTGGGGATTAACGAAGTATCGTTGTATATGGAGATACAACGCATGCAGGGCGTCGTCAATCCGGTACCACCAGGCCCTATGAAAAAGTGGAGGCTTCACCTGAAGCACACCACCCTCCTGGACATGAACGCCGTCCTTCAAATGGAAACGGCGCGTTCCGCCACCAAGGATTTCCTACTCGGAGTGCAGAAGTATTTCGATCCGCAGACGTACGAAGGCTTTTGGACGTCGAGGACGATAGAGCCAACGCAGCTCCCGAGAGGATATCCATCAAGCGGTAGAGATGGGGAAGTTTGAAGCGATCGGCGCTGATACGCTGGGCGAGAACAAACTCCCTGGGGATACCACGGTGTGAACGTGTTCGCGGTGCCAGAGATGAAGGGCAGGCGTCGGCTCATCACCGAGCCTCACCTCAACACGGCTATCCGGACCAGCGACGTACCCAACGTCACGTACCCGACACGCTTGGGCAGAAGGCAGTCACTGCGGCAGTGCAAGTACATGCTGCAGATCGACTTCGAAGCCTTCTACGACGCGATCCCGATACCAGGAGAGATGAGGAACAAGTTTGTCTTTCGGAAGGGGAAGGACTTCTTTCGCCTGAAGACGTTGCCGACGAGGGCAAGATGGAGCGTGGCAGTGGGCCAGGCCGTGACGTGGACTATCGTGGGCGTAGAGACAGAGGTGACAGCCCACACCCTGATCGACAACGTCCTCATAGAAGCGAAGGAAGGTCAGGAGGCTTAATTCGTGCGCACTGTGAGGAAGATACTGGGGCGCATGAGAGGCCAATCTCCTGACGTCCCCGAACCGTGACGAACTTATGGCGATGAGCGACGAGGCGCTTCTAACGGAGGCAGAAAAGGCCGTGACTTTCCTCGGGAGGAGTACGCGTGGTTTGAGGGAGAGAGGTGGATACGCAACTCCATCAAAACCGTTGCAAAGTTAGGCCTAGCACTACAGGCAGAGAGATTCAGCTGCCGATCATTCGTATCTCTAGTCTCACTGGAGCTGTATGCCCTCCACAGCACTCGCATGAACCCAGCGAGTGCGTTCCAACTGCTGCGTGCATATCGCGGGGTGTACAGAAGGGTCACAGAAGGCGTCGATTGGGACTCGGAGCTCCCGTACCTCGACGCTAGGGTGCACGCCAAGATGGTAGCACTCGGGGAAGCGCTCTACCAGAACGACTGGTGGCGCATCGCTGACGAGAGGCACCCCACGTACGATGAGGCGTACTATGACGCCATCGTTTTTTACGGATGCATCGTACGCGGGATGGGGTGCTATCGCGCGAAACAGAGCAGAGGGAACCTTAACCACTTATCAGCAAAAGTGGGAGCGTGGTTTTTTCAACCGGACCTCGCCTTACTCGTTGGGGCTGGTGAGAAACCGAGGGTTCTTTAACGCTCAGCATTCGGCTCACGCAGAGCCACGGGCGGCTCAGCTTGCCCTAGCTCCACATTAGATGTCTTGCCAGGCGCGAAGTCGCCTCCGAAAAGTAGGCGGCCTGCCGGCAGAAAAGAGGCAGGCCACTCTAGTTGTTTCTCCCCTGTGTCGGGGCAATGGAGCCGTCCGGCATCTCCGTCGCCCCCCATGCCGGGGCGAAGCCCTTCTCGCCTTTCTCCTTTGGAGCAAAGTGCTGCTGGAGAGTACGCGGAACCTCCGTGGACCGAGACTTTTTTGGACAGCTCCCCAATCCTTTTCTCCGCCTCCCGCAGCTTCTTCCGGAGGACCGCGTTCTTCTTCTCAAGGCTCGCTTTCGACCGAGCACCCTCGCCGCCAAACAGCACAGAATCCTCCGACCGGAAGAAGTCCTGCGGCACTTTCTCATCTGCCGACGCCTCCCTTCCACCGCCCACAAAGGGGTGGCGGTGGCAGGCAATGATGTCGCTGTTGACCGACCTGCAAGATTGGGGTGGGAAGAGGGGGAAAGGAAGCTGCTCCAGGCACTTCCCGTACAGCATCTTGTCCGCGCTGTCCATGTGCTGCGCGACGGCTCCGAAGTTGTGGAGCTGGTGGCGCGACATACCGGGAACGCGGAGGATGATAGCGGCGAGCAAACGACACGCCTCGGCGGGAGAGCCCTCGAAGAACAGGAGGTACTGGAGCGCCAGCACCTCAAAAGGAGAGAGTGTGGCGTCCTTCGCCTTCTCTCTCACCTCTCGCCGCAGATCATCCAGCTCTGCTGCCTGGGCGTCCTTGAAGAGCGCCCCGTACGACGCCCTGTAGGTGGCCATGGCCCCCACCCAAGGTGCGTTCTGGGTCGCGATCACGCTATTATTGTTACAGTTTCTGTACTTTATTGTAGAGAGAGAGAAGTCGAAATGTCCATTTTTTTTTTTGAACTCTGCAGCTGGAGGCTGAAGATCTTTAGGCTAGAGGCTATGGGTTATCACGTCAAGGGGAAACAAGGAGAAAAGGTGATAGAAAACCATCTTAGCAGCACAAGTAGGCAACAGAAGAAAACAAGAGAAACGTATCGTTCCTGAGACATTGTAATGCTTCGTTTCCCTCAACCAAACTCAGGAATAGAACCTTTTCGGATCCACCATCCCACCCATCGCAACACGCTCCAGCGGCACCAAAAAAGGGGCGATGAGCGCCGCGCTTGAAGAGAAGCTGAGGGGGCAAGGCCAAACCATGGGGCGGGGTGTGTGGTTCACACCCCTCTTCCTCGAGACGGCCGGAAGCATCCATGATGAGCCCAGATGTTGGCTTCGAGCCATCGCCCCCCTTTCGTCTATGCATGTCCAGTTCGCCCCTCCAGTCGCATGTCCAGTAGGGCGGCCAATTTCTTTCTTTTTTTTTTTTTTTTTGTCCCTGTCTTTGTGCGGGAGAGATCGCAGACCGAGGTGGCGACCGTGCAAGTAAGCAACGCTTGTGTAGTAGGAATGGTACCTCAGGGTACTTACTTCGTGACCATGGCCTTCTGTTTGCGATTCATCCTATGGCAAGGGCCCTCTGCGCCAGTGATGGTCTTATATGTGGGGTTTATGGCGCAGAGTAAAGGAAGAGAAACGAAAGATAGACACGTCAGCCTGGCTGGAGATATAATCCAAACAGCTGGGTGTGGTATATAGTTAATGAGGCCGCAGTCAAAGGGAGGACTCCTTCCAGTAGGCATGAAGAGCCCTGATTAGTTGCGCCTGTGCCTTCGTTACTTCCGAGAGTTCGTTGCTTCGCTCCTTGGTTTCTTCGTGGCACTTTCTTCATTGCGTTTTCTGGGTTTTGTTTCAGCTTTGTTACCGGTGGGATTTCCTGCGTTTGATTTCTTTTCATGTGGTGTCGGATTCTGGAAAGGTAGAAAGTGAGAGCTGTGAAAACTACGAGTTTGGTCGGGATGCCTTGGAGTCGGCGGACGGGTGATGTCGTTGCTATTCATGTGTGTCCTTGTTTCCTTGTGGCACGAGGTTTGGTAACGTTTTCGTATGGTGTTTCTGTTCTTTCGGTTCTTTCTCTTCCTCCAGGGCGTTCTTTCACAACAAGATGGCCTTATGTTATATAGATTTGGAAAAGTTATTGATATGTGGGAGAGACGTATAAAAGTTGTGTATAGGTGTGTTGCGGTTGTGGCTGGCACTGCCTCATGGACTCCTCAAGTGTTAGATGTTCGAGTACTTTGGGAATGGGTGGCTGTGTCCGCGTTAGTGGAACTCCTCTCCTGCGTGGAAACTACGGTTTCCGTCCACGACTCCTCTGACGAGCCGGTAGTTGGTCTCGTGCAATGTTTGGGCGATCTTTGTCATAAGATCGTCCAGCGCTGTGCCACAGTCCCGTTGGTCGGGTCTGGCCTGCGCGATTGCGCGGAGCCATCTCCGTGGCTCATCGTGAATGCGGCCTGTTGCCTCGAGAATAAGGGGTGTGAACAGGACCCCTTGGCGCTCCATGGTGGCGCCGTACTTCCTCATCTTCTCGTCGAAGGCGGCGTTCATGGCCCCCTTGCCCGAACCGCTGGCGCGTGGCCCCGGGTAAGTGACCCGCACGTCCGTCCCGAATACTCGGCCGTACGTGGTGATGAGGACGTCGATCCTCGTCGCGTTCGATGTGGAGGCTGCTGGCTCCCGTTGGACCTCGAAGCCCAGACTCTGCGCCCAGTGCGCCACAACCTTCGCTAGCTCATCGTGGCGGTGAAGTCTTGCTTTCGATGATGGCCGGCTGCACGTGTGGACGTGGGCATTTGTCGCTGGCGCACCGCAGACACACTTGTTGCCAGGGAAGGCCTCGATCTGCAGGCGGTGTTTCAGATAGAACCTGAATGCATCGTCTGATATTTCGACCTTAGGGTCGGCCAGCACTCGGTTCGCACCAGGGTTCTTGTGGACTCGTACGAGGTTCCTCGCAGGCTCCGTGAGGAGTGTATTGAGGAGGTAACCTTGTCCTTGTCCGCTTTCATCGTGGTGTTGTGCTGGTCGCCCTTCTGGCCTACGCCGTCACGTGCGTAGCAGGCTATCTCGGCCTGCCGGCGCAGCCCTAGGCCACCGTGGCGCAGGGGCAATTCCCTCAGCGCTTTTGCCGTGTCTGGGAGGGACGGGACCTGGAGCACGCGCAGGAGTGTCTCTTCAACCTTGTCGTCGAAGTAGAGGGCGGCGGGGAGGAGGTGCTGGGGGTCGTGCGTGCGGAGGAGGTGCTGCATGCGAGGGAGCCCCGAGGCGCGCAGCAGGATGAGCTTCGACTGTGCAGACAAGCCCTGTCCCGCCAGGAAGTCGAAGAACGGGTCCTGTTTCTTGACCCTCTGTAACAACCACGGCGTGATGTCCACCTCCGCGTCGTCGACACTGAACGCTGCTCCCAGTATCTTTGCGACCCCATTTCCACGGGAATCGCTTCGCCTCCGACGAAGAGCTGTTGGGCCTCGGGCCGCTGGATCGCGACGCTCTTGAGCGCGTTCACCTCATAGCCGAAACTACGAAGCGCTGGATGCAGAGCATCGAGGGCGTCCTGAACGTCCGCATCGCGACCCACCAGGGTGATGTCGTCGAGATACGCGACGAGCTTCACCTGGGGGGTGGCGGTCCATGATGGGGCGTAGCACCTCGTGTAGCCCTCGTGCAAAAAGCACTGGCCCGAGTCCCATCCCCTGGCGGACCCCTGCCGTGGACTCCAGTTTGATCGCCGCGGTGTCCCCATCGTAGACATGGAGGACGCCTGGGGTGCCGAGGGCGAGGCACGAGATGCCCCAGATCCTCCGGAGGTGTTCGTCGGCGAACGTCGCCTCGAGTATCTTACGACGGCTTACCGCGTTGTAAGCGTTCTTGCCGTCGAGCGCGACCACGACGTTTCGGGGGGTCAGAGGTCCTCGCTTGCCGGATTTGTTTGACGGCCACGGCCGCATCTCCCCAGACCCCGTGCTAATAATCCTTGAACTTCCGGCGGGCCGCCGGGTCCAGTTTACGAAACGCGACAATTGATGGGAGCTTCATCCACACACTCTCCGGCGTGATCGGCCGCACGTTTCCGGCGTCGTCTTTCTTAAGAGGGAGTACCGCGGACGCTCGGATGCGTGTGGCGAAGCTGGGGGAGACCTTGCAATTGATGATGTCTTGTACCAGAATTGTGAGGTCCTCTAGGAGGTCCTTGTGTTCCAGTACTGGCATGAGGAGCTCACGCGTCCACCCGTCAATCCCTGGGCTGGCTCCTCTCGACATCCGACGACGGATGGCGATGGCGACATCCGCCGGTGTGAGGGTGAGGTGAGTGTCGACTTCGGGGGGCGGGGAAATCCGTTTGGTCTTCTTCCGGGTGGAGTGCGCGCAGCGGGGCCTCGGCGGTGGCCGCAGGGAGCATCGGTGCCTGCTTCTGCTCTCCTGCTCTGGCGGCCTTTCCGAGGGCCCCTACGTGTAGGAATCGCATCACCCTTGCGATGGTTCGTCGTTTCTCCCGCGCCTTTTGTTTGTCGGTGGCCTGCTGCGGGCCCAGGCTGGAGACGAAGGATGCCGCGTCCCATTCGTCGTCATCATCGTCCGTGCCTGTGACGCTTGTGGCTGCGGTCGGCGCTTCCTGTGGGCGGTCTGGTGGGGCATGACGAGGAGTTGCGGTGCGGTCTCTGGCGTCGTCCTCCTGGGGCCTCTCCGAGTTCTCGTCTTCGCCTCTCGGCTTTGGTTGGAGATACAGCCGTGGTAGGTCAAGCAGGCGGAGTTGGGCGTCGTGTCTGTGCGCCTCATCCATCGCCCCGTAATGTCTCGAGGACCTAGGAAGTAGGAAGGGACAAGACGAATGTGATGAAGCAGCGCCTTCGCATGCGTATAATGCATCACATTTGGGAAAGAGCCCTTGCCTAGACTTACCTGTACCCTGGGAAAAGGAGAAAGAAGGAGTAAAGAAAACATAAGGAGCCAGCCTTCTCTCTGAGTCAAGTATCCGTAGGAATCAAGTCCGGAAACGGCAAGAACCTCTATTCATTTTCTGTGGTCTAGATTCACCCCACAGCGAGCATGCTTCTATGTACATCGGGCCTCAGCGGTGTCTGTTCGCCTTGAAGGGAGGCCCTCACATACCGGGGACGAAGTGTAACGAAGAGAGGGAAGACAAGTCGTAGCTGCTGGCTTGCGTACGATTTGGCCTCCTCTCGCTTCACCCCCAAAGACACGTGATAATGTATCAGCCGGATTGGATGGACCGCTGATCTGGAAGAAGGTGACCTCGATACCGTTGCGGTACCACAGGTCATGGACATACTCGAAAAGCTTGTTGAGCGAGTATCCCCTTCCTATTCCGCCGAAACCGTTCGCCCGCCTCTGAGCGTGGACGATGGCTTCGTGGTCTGTGACAAGGGCGACTCGGGCTCCGTCCGGAAGTCCCTCTCGCACCAATTGTCCTAGGGCAAGCTGAGCCGCCCGTGGCTCTGCGTGAGCCGAATGCTGAGCGTTAAAGAACCCTCGGTTTCTCACCAGCTCCGCCGAGTAAGGCGAGTTCCGGTTGAAAACCACGCTCCCACTTTTGCTGATAAGTGGTTACGGTTCCTCTGCTCTGTTTCGCGCGATAGCACCCCATCCCGCGTACGATGCATCCGTAAAAACGATGGCGTCATAGTACGCCTCATCGTACGTGGGGTGCCTCTCGTCAGCGATGCGCCACCAGTCGTTCTGGTAGAGCGCTTCCCCGAGTGCTACCATCTTGGCGTGCACCCTAGCGTCGAGGTACGGGAGCTCCGAGTCCCAATCGACGCCTTCTGTGACCCTTCTGTACACCCGCGATATGCACGCAGCAGTTGGAACGCACTCGCTGGGTTCATGCGAGTGCTGTGGAGGGCATACAGCTCCAGTGAGACTAGAGATACAAATGATCGGCAGCTGAATCTCTCTGCCTGTAGTGCTAGGCCTAACTTTGCAACGGTTTTGATGGAGTTGCGTATCCACCTCTCTCCCTCAAACCACGCGTACTCCTCCCCGAGGAAAGTCACGGCCTTTTCTGCCTCCGTTAGAAGCGCCTCGTCGCTCATCGCCATAAGTTCGTCACGGTTCGGGGACGTCAGGAGATTGGCCTCTCTCATGCGCCCCAGTATCTTCCTCACAGTGCGCACGAATTAAGCCTCCTGACCTTCCTTCGCTTCTATGAGGACGTTGTCGATCAGGGTGTGGGCTGTCACCTCTGTCTCTACGCCCACGATAGTCCACGTCACGGCCTGGCCCACTGCCACGCTCCATCTTGCCCTCGTCGGCAACGTCTTCAGGCGAAAGAAGTCCTTCCCTTCCGAAAGACAAACTTGTTCCTCATCTCTCCTGGTATCGGGATCGCGTCGTAGAAGGCTTCGAAGTCGATCTGCAGCATGTACTTGCACTGCCGCAGTGACTGCCTTCTGCCCAAGCGTGTCGGGTACGTGACGTTGGGTACGTCGCTGGTCCGGATAGCCGTGTTGAGGTGAGGCTCGGTGATGAGCCGACGCCTGCCCTTCATCTCTGGCACCGCGAACACGTTCACACCGTGGTATCCCCAGGGGAGTTTGTTCTCGCCCAGCGTATCAGCGCCGATCGCTTCAAACTTCCCCATCTCTACCGCTTGCTGGATATCCTCTCGGGATAGCTGCGTTGGCTCTATCGTCCTCGACGTCCAAAAGCCTTCGTACGTCTGCGGATCGAAATACTTCTGCACTCCGAGTAGGAAATCCTTGGTGGCGGAACGCGCCGTTTCCATTTGAAGGACGGCGTTCATGTCCAGGAGGGTGGTGTGCTTCAGGTGAAGCCTCCACTTTTTCATAGGGCCTGGTGGTACCGGATTGACGACGCCCTGCATGCGTTGTATCTCCATATACAACGATACTTCGTTAATCCCCAACTCCTTGGTTGACGGAGCCTTCGAGCCTATGGATTCGGCTCGGGGTGGTGGAGGAGGGCGGCGCTGTCCTGCGCCATTGCGGCCTCCGGTTTGATGGCGGCCAAAACCAAGTATATCTCCAGGGTCTCGAGCCGCTTGTGCCCGGTAAGTCTCATCAGTTCCGCTGTCGGCACTCCCTTCGCCGCCAGGTGATGAATCGCGCCCCTCCTCACCGATGTCAGCGCTGACTCCCTGTTCTCTCTCCGGAGAGCTGCCCGAATGCGATCCCTGAGATCCTCGTGATCCGGAAAAGCTTCCGCTCGGGGAGTCCTCGCCAGGATCCTGGAGAGGTCGTTCGCTTGCTCCACTCTCAGCGTTGAGCCGGCCGCGTAAACCCCTCTGAACTTCGCTCCCTTCCCGTAGCGCTGGGTCACCACTAGGCCGTACGTCCCGTCCTCTCTCGGATCCTTCTCGAGACGAATGTCTCGCTGGCGGAGATACGCCACATCCCCGGCCCTCGCTGCCAGACACCACATCATGGCCAAGAAGAGCGCTGCCCTCGGGCTGCTGCGACTCAGAGAGCGGATCGCCTCGCTGCACTGTGCAAGGGTCACCGGTGATGCTGGCTCCGACGGACTCTCCCTCATCATCCGCACGATTGTCTTCTTCGCCGTGTTCCACTCGGGGAACTCGTTGAGGTGCACACCGTGGGACTCCGTTGTAGAGGGAAGGTTCCGCAGGGCTCCTGCCATCGACGACAACTCCTTGTCCACTGTCGCTGGGCGCCACCCTCTCGCCTTGGCATCCATCAGGACGCATCGGATCGTCGCCGCTGCGATGTTCTGCCCTAAGTACTCCACGGGCATCGCTTGCAGCTTTCGTAGGCAGCGGATGTGGTGGTAACGTGTTGGCTTGCTGACGGCGTTCCATGAGACCATCTCCTGGTGTGGAGGCTTGTGGCTGAATATGTGCCAAGTCCTGGGGCAGGTAACCGAGCCTCCTGGCGGGCTGCCCTCGCTGTTTAACAGGAACGTGGGCTCGTCTCGTAGGATCTCCTGGTACTCATCCTGATCCTGGGCCTCGTTTCCTGGTTCGTTCTCCCGTGTCGCGGGTGCGCTTGTCACGGATGTCCTTCTCGATTGTGGCCGGGTGGTGCTTTGCTGGGGCCTCGCCGGGTATGTCGTCACACCCTCGGGCAGGTACAACCCAAGCACTGCCTCAGATACAACCGTCGTGAGGCGGTAGTACGCACCATCAGCTTCTGTTACTAGCTGTGCTCCAACTCGAAAAGACATTCCCTCGATAGTGCCCGGCAAGCATCCCGCTGACGCTGCTCGAACGAACATGTGAGCGTTTGTAAGTGGCCGCTCAGCCAGTTCTCCTTCCGTGTCGCTGCCGATCCACAACGATAGAGGGAAACCCATCTTCGCAAGAGCCTCTATGACGTCTCGCGGAGTCTTCGCCCCAAAGCTGTTATGGTACACTCGATGGCCTACATTACCGATAGCTAGGGAGCGGGTGCCGTTGTCCGCCACGTTTGCGAGCGCAGTGGCGACGAGAAAATAGCCTATTCTCCTTCTTCTCGCCGCCATTGCCGACGTGCTTGCTAACGCGAGTTGCTGCTGCACCTTCAAAGACACCTCATCCACCTGAGTCTCTTGCCCAGATGAGGACTCCACCGCCTGCGTGATCGGCGCCTGCGACTCCGGTATGGTCTCCACTTCTGGTGACAGTAGGGGGTCTACTGCTTCTTGTGTAGCGTATGTCTCTGCTACTGGTGTGTGCGGCGCCTCTTGCGTGGGTCCCTCCGATGGTGGGGGCACAGCCTCGCTGGCTGCCGGCACTCTTGTGCTGGGGGTTCGGCGCTTCGGGCCTCCGTCCAGTCGTGTGTCCACCCGAAGGAGCTCGTCTTCCATGTGTCGTAGGAATACGTCCTTGGGGGTCTTCTCCTTCGCGCATCTGCTGAGGAGGCTCCGTAGTCGTTCAGCAATATTGTGTGGGGATGCCACACCGACTCGGAGGAACTCCGCGAAGAAGGTGGCGGCCATATACAGGCCGCAGTCGTCGCTCCCTGGCCGCTGACGAGGGCACCGGAGACTGGTGATGCGCAATCCTGGCCACAGCTTTTTCATGGCCCTACGCAAGTCTCTGTGCACTATCGGCGATGGTGCGGAATCTACAATTTCCAAGCTCTCGTTCTTTCGCCGAGTCAACCGCAGGATACCAGCTATCCAGTGGTGGCGAATAAAGAGCGGAAAGTAGATGACCCTCTGGGAGGACAGCTGCTCACGAATCCGCGTGACGTGAGCGGGGGTCAGGTAGGGGAGGGTGGCGCAGGAAAGCACCTTCTCGCGCGGAAGGTACCGGGCGAAGACATCATCGAGCTCCACATTGGATGTCTTGCCATGCGCGAAGTCGCCTCCGAAAAGTAGGCGGCCTGCCGGCGGAAAAGAGGCAGGCCACTCTAGTTTTCTCCCCTGTGTCGGGGCAATGGAGCCGTCCGGCATCTCCGTCGCTCCCCATGCCGGGGCGAAGCCCTTCTCGCCTTTCTCCTTTGGAGCAAAGTGCTGCTGGAGAGTACGAGGAACCTCCGTGGACCGAGACTTTTTGGACAGCTCCTCAATCCTTTTCTCCGCCTCCCGCAGCTTCTTCCGGAGGACCGCGTTCTCCTTCTCAAGGCTCGCTTTCGACCGACCACCCTCGCCGCCAAACAGCACAGAATCCTCCGACCGGAAGAAGTCCTGTGGCACTTTCTCATCTGCCGACGCCTCCTTCCACCGCCCACAAAGAGGTGACGGTGGCGGGCAATGATGTCGCTGACCGACCTGCAGGATTGGGGTGGGAAGAGGGGAAAGGAAGCTGCTCCAGGTACTTCCCGTACAGCATCGTGCACTGTCCATGTGCGCGCGATGGCTCCGAAGTTGTGGGCTGGTGGCGCGACATACCGGGAACGCGGAGGATGATAGCGGCGAGCAAACGACACGCCTCGGCGGGAGAGCCCTCGAAGAACAGGAGGTACTGGAGCGCCAGCACCTCAAAAGGAGAGTGTGGCGTCCTTCGCCTTCTCTCTCACTCTCGCCGCAGCTCATCCAGCTCTGCTGCTGCGGCGTCCTTGAAGAGCGCCTGGTACGCGCCGCGGGGCCATAACCCCTCCAAGGTGCGTTCTGGGTCGCGATCTGCCCCATCAGCTCCACGAAAGGCGCGAAGTCGATCGACGCCACGATCGGCTGCGTCGGGGCATCCTGACGGATACCTGCCAGGATATTCTGCACCTGGGCCTGGTTGCTCCGCCGTCAAAGATCCTGCAGCCAATGCTGCAGCCAGCGTCGTCGCATATGCTGTCGAAATGTCCATTTTTTTTTTTGAACTCTGCAGCTGGAGGCTGAAGATCTTGAGGCTAGAGGCAATAAAGTACAGAAACTGTAACAATAATAGCGTTAGTAGCCGTACCCTCATCTTCTCGTCGAAGGCGGCGTTCATGACCTTGCCCGAACCGCTGGCGCGCCTGGGTAAGTGACCCGCACGTCCGTCCCGAATACTCGGCCGTACGTGGTGATGAGGACGTCGATCGTCGCGTTCGATGGAGGCTGCTGGCTCCGGACCTCGAAGCCCAGACTCTGCGCCCAGTGCGCCACAACCTTCGCTAGCTCATCGTGGCGGTGAAGTCTTGCTTTCGATGATGGCCGGCTGCACGTGTGGACGTGGGCATTTGTCGCTGGCGCACCGCAGACACTTGTTGCCAGGGAAGGCCTCGATCTGCAGGCGGTGTTTCAGATAGAACCTGAATGCATCGTCTGATATTTCGACCTAGGGTCGGCCAGCACTCGGTTCGCACCAGGGTTCTTGTGGACTCGTACGAGGTTCCTCGCAGGCTCCGTGAGAGTGTATTGAGGAGGTAACCTTGTCCTTGTCCGCTTTCATCGTGGTGTTGTGCTGGTCGCCCTTCTGGCCTACGCCGTCACGTGCGTAGCAGGCGATCTCGGCCTGCGCCGCCGCAGCCTAGGCCACCGTGGCGCAGGGGCAATTCCCTCAGCGCTTTTGCCGTGTCTGGGAGGGACGGGACCTGGAGCACGCGCAGGGTGTCTCTTCAACCTTGTCGTCGAAGTAGAGGCGGCGGGAGGAGGTGCTGGGGTCGTGCGTGCGGAGGAGGTGCTGCATGCGAGGGCGGGCGCGCAGCAGGATGAGCTTCGACTGTGCAGACAAGCCCTGTCCCGCCAGGAAGTCGAAGAACGGGTCCTGTTTCTTGACCCTCTGTAACAACCACGGCGTGATGTCCACCTCCCGTCGTCGACACGAACGCTGCTCCCAGTATCTTTGCGACCCCCATTTCCACGGGAATCGCTTCGCCTCCGACGAAGAGCTGTTGGGCCTCGGGCCGCTGGATCGCGACGCTCTTGAGCGCGTTCACCTCATAGCCGAAACTACGAAGCGCTGGATGCAGAGCATCGAGGGCGTCCTGAACGTCCGCATCGCGACCCACCAGGGTGATGTCGTCGAGATACGCGACGAGCTTCACCTGGGGTGGCGGTCCATGATGGGGCGTAGCACCTCGTGTAGCCCTCGTGCAAAAGCGGCCCGAGTCCCATCCCTGGCGGACCCCTGCCGTGGACTCCAGTTTGATCGCCGCGGTGTCCCCATCGTAGACATGGAGGACGCCTGGGGTGCCGGGCAGGCACGAGATGCCCCAGATCCTCCGGAGGTGTTCGTCGGCGAACGTCGCCTCGAGTATCTTACGACGGCTTACCGCGTTGTAAGCGTTCTTGCCGTCGAGCGCGACCACGACGTTTCGGGGTCAGAGGTCCTCGCTTGCCGGATCTGTTTGACGGCCACGGCCGCATCTCCCCAGACCCCGTGCTAATAATCCTTGAACTTCCGGCGGGCCGCCAGGTCCAGCTACGAAACGCGACAATTGATGGGAGCTTCATCCACACTCTCCGGCGTGATCGGCCGCACGTTTCCGCGTCGTCTTTCTTAGAGGGAGTACCGCGGACTCGGATGCGTGTGGCGAAGCTGGAGACCTTACAATTGATGATGTCTTGTACCAGGGTGAGGTCCTCTAGGAGGTCCTTGTGTTCCAGTACTGGCATAGGAGCTCACGCGTCCACCGTCAATCCCTGGGCGGCTCCTCTCGACATCCGACGACGGATGGCGATGGCGACATCCGCCGGTGTGAGGTGAGGTGAGTGTCGACTTCGGGGGGGCGGGGAAATCCGTTTGGTCTTCTTCCGGGTGGAGTGCGCGCAGCGGGCCTAAACGGTGGACCGCAGGGGAGCATCGGTGCCTGCTTCTGCTCTCCTCTCTGGCGGCCTTTCCGAGGCCCTACGTTGCGAATCGCATCACCCTTGCGATGGTTCGTCGTTTCTCCGCGCCTTTTGTTTGTCGGTGGCCTGCTGCGGGCCCAGGCTGGAAGACGAAGGATGCCGCGTCATTCGTCGTCATCGTCGTCCGTGCCTGTG